>CM052446.1:21488966-21554265 GCA_028533085.1 Varecia variegata
CCTGTATTTCTTAATAATTAAAACACAGTGTTATAAATACTAAAATGTTTGGCTTTGGTATAGAAGCTCATAGAAGGGTTTCTCACATAGAGAGGGAAGGGTATCAAGGGAGTATCAAGGGAAGGGTATCAAGGGAGGCTCTCTCAAGGCATTTGAGCTCAGTTTTGAAGAATAAAATGAACTGAAGGTACTTTTGGAAGGAGCCTATTTAGGTCATACATATGGTATGCCTTTGTCTTTGCAGCTAGTGACCTGTCCAGTATGAGCCTCGCTTTCCTCAAGTATAAATTTGTGACATTTAGACCAACATACATTTTGCTTCTCTTCAGGTTTTCTCTGTCAGTAATAAGACAGTAACAATACTACAGGAACATTAGTATATATATATTCTTGTGCATTTGTCCATGCATTTTGATAGGACAAAATTCCTAAAAGGGAAATTGTCTAAAGAGTGTATATATGCACTTTAAATTTTTTTATAGATACTGCCAGAATGCAGAGAAGGTTATGACAGTTTACAGCTTTTACTAACAGCTAGTTAAACCTTAGACTTTGTTGTTTAATTTCAGCATATTAATGGGGGTACAAATGTTTAGGTTACATATATTGCCTTTGTGCCACCTGAGTCAGAGCTTCAAGCGTGTCCGTCCACCAGATGGTGCGCACTGCACCCATTAGGTATGAATATACCTATCCCCTTCTCCACCCTCCCACCTGCCCAACACCTGATCAATGTCACTACTGAATGTGCACATAAGTGTTGATCAGTTAATACCAATTTGATGGTAATACATGTGGTGCTTGTTTTTCCATTCTTGTGATACTTCACGTAGTAGAATGGGCTCCAGTTCTATCCAGGATAATACAAGAAGTGCTAGATCACCATTGTTTTTTGTGGCTGAGTAAAACTCCATGGTATACATGTACCACATTTTATTAATCCACTCATGTATTGATGGGTACCTGGGTTGTTTCCACATCTTTGCACTTGTGAATTGTGCTGCTATAAACATTCTAATGCAGATATCTTTTTTTATAGAATGTCTTTTTTTCCTTTGGGTAGATGCCCAGTAATGGGGATCAAATGGTAGTTCTACTTTTAGCTCTTTGAGGTATCTCCATATTGCTTTCCACAGAGGTTGTTCTAGTTTGCAGTCCCACCAGCAGTGTATGAGTGTTCCTATCTCTCTGCAGCCACACCAACATTTATCATTTTGGGACTTTTTGATAAAAGCCATTCTCACTGGAGTTAAGTGATATCTTACTGTGGTTTTGATTGCATTTCCCTGATGATTAGAGATGTTGAGCATTTTGTCATATGTGTGTTGGCCATTAGTCTTTCTTCTTTTGAAAAGTTTCTGTTCTTGTTCTTTGCTCACTTTTTAATGGAGTTGTTTGATTTTTTTCTTGCTGATTTTCCTGAGTTCTATATAGATTCTAGTTATCAGCCCTTTATCGGATGTGTAGCATGCGAATATTTTCTCCCATTTTGTAGGTTAACTGTTTGCCCTCGTGATAGTTTCTTGGCTGTGCAGAAGCTTTTTAATTTGATCAGGTACCATTTATTTATTTTTGTTGTTGCTGTGATTGCCTTTGGGGTCTTCTTCATAAATTCTTTGCCTAGGCCAAGGTCTGTAAGAGTTTTCCCAACATTTTGTTCTAGAATTCTTACAGTTTCATGCCTTAGGTTTAAGTCTGTTACCCACCATGAGTTGATTTTTGTGAGAGGTGAGAGGGGCGGATCCTGTTTCAGTCTTCTACATGTGGCTATCCAATTTTTCGAGCACCATTTATTGAATAAGGATTCTTTTCCCCAGTGTATGTTTTTGTCTGCTTTGTCAAAGATTAGATGGCTATATGAGGATGGTTTTATATCTGGGTTCTCAGTTCTGTTCCATTGGTTGATGTCTCTGTTCTTGTGCTAGTACCATGCTATTTTAGTTACTATAGCCTTGTAGTATAACTTGAAGTCTGGTAAATGGATACCTCCCAATTTGTTCTTTTGGCTTAGGATTGCTTTTGCTATATGAGGTCTTTTTTGATTCCATATGAAATGTAGAATTAAACTAATTTTTTTTCACTTATTTATTATGTTGTTTTAATTTCTTCCCATAGTTTCAGAAGAAATTAATTTAAATATCTTTGCTTCTTAAAGTAAAGAATAAATGTGATGATATTTTTAACTTCAAGTATTTTCATCACTTTTTGAACCTAGAAACTTACTTCATAATGAAACTTTATAAGCCTTTACTGTGAATTAATAACTTTCCAAGTTTTGAAAAGTAATTAATTCCAAGTCAGGATACATAGCAATCATGTACCATACTTCCTAGCAGCTGCAAGAAGAAAAGACTTCCTGATTTCTCTCTCTCTCTCTCTCTCTCTCTCTCTTTTTTTTCCTTCTTCTTTTGAAATATGATTGGAGATCTGGATTGGAAATAAAATATTCTTGAAGTTATTTGGGCACTTTCCAATTTTCCCAGCCTTTTTCTATCTTTATGTGAGTTTATTACCTCCACTTATACTGGCCACTCATCTGGTCTGTGGAAATAGCTGAACCATAAGTTAATCTGTGTGTGAAGGCAGAACATTATGTTTCTTTTTTAGGTGCCATTGAAGTTATTATTTTTATAATATGTACTTTCAGTAATCAGAAGTTTTGTTTCTGTCTAGTTAAAAGTATCCTGTGATTCTTACACGTGTGTTCATTTAGATTTTAATAGTATCTAAAGTTTTCTGCTATAAATACATTATTTCATGAAGTCTTTGTACTCAGAGATTTTGCTTGAATTATGAATGGTGTTGAAAAAAGATGATAAGGGAAAGAGTAAAGAATGGAGAGGAATTGAAGGAAAGAAATCCAGACAATTTAAAATCATCTTTCTTTTTACCCACTTATATAGAAAGCTAACACTTTTATCTGACACCCTTGAAGAAGATGTGACTGTTACCTAGACCTATATTTTAGTCAATGCCCCACAGTTAAAATGGAATGAAGACTTTAAGTTTATATTGGAATTATTCAGGCAAAACTGTAGTGGGTTATTTGTCTGAATTATTTTCAGTTGCTTTGATCCTCTCACCCCCCCCCCCACTTTGAACTTGACACTTTGAGCTTGGCATGTAATATAAAAGTGGAATTTGTTTTCCTTTTTCTTATATTTTTAGTGATTACTTTTATTAATTTGTTTTTTTCTTTATGAACTTTTAAATATTTATTGTGGATTAAAATCTCCCTTTTCATTATTAATTTCATCATACTTTGTTCCTATCAGAAGGAACCTTTTTATTTGGAGTCTCAGCTTGCCTTTGAAAGAAAAAGTGATACCCAATATGTTGTTTAAAAGCTCTCTGTAAGGACAAGGAATTTCTGCTAGGTTGGATTTTTTTTCTCAGTTTAGAATGCATTCTCTTTTGTGCTGACAAATAGCTTTTTCTGAATTTGGCAAGAAAAACTTCCTCTTGGGACGCTGATGGAAGTGTTGTGGCAGATATCTGATTCAACTGCTTAGAGAGCTCTCTGAAAGTTGCCTTATTGGTCTGGAAAGAGTCAGAAGCCCAAACCTGCTTTTTCCCCTGAGAAGGACTGTAGCTATAAGCTGTTAGTCTGTCATGACAATGTGAAATAGAACAATGCCAAGGCATAAATTTAAATTTTGTACTCCAAAGCAAATTTTCAGACACAATAAAGAAGGGGCTCTTTATGGTAAAGATAGGCTTCAGCGGTGCTTATACTTTTATCCACCTTCTTGGGAGACAGACAGCAAAGAAAAGGGAACTTTTCCTTTTCTTCTTTTGTATTTATTCTAAACAGTCCACAACTGAACTGACTGCTTTATGAGAGTCACTGTGCAAGAATAGGAAGGAGGATCAAGAGCTATTGGTACAGATTCCTTCTTATTATAAAATGGTAGATCTTTGTATAATATCTTAGTGAATACTTATTACTTTATGTTAAAGTATTACATGTAAAGATTAAAGTATCTACATCATGAAATTATTAATATTTTTGAATCCGATTAAGTGGAGAAAAGAGTCAGCTAAAAATAATCATGAAGGGGATAAAGAAAAAGTGGTAATGAAAAAGAAAAACTGTAATAGTAAAATGTGATGAGAAAGGTAAGAGAAAAGATGGGAAGCAGAAGAGTTAAGGAAAAGAACTATTCCTATTTTATCCATTTCTGCCATCTCCATTCCTCTCTGCCAACTTTTGGGCCACCTTGAAGAAATGCCCACACACCAAATTGTGTGACCACTGAGCAAGGTAATCAACAACTCATTGTCTCAGTTTTCTTATTTCCATGGTTAGTAAGCCAGTAGTTCCCACATAGGGTTATTGTGTGTATTAAATGAGCTAACTGTAGATTGCTCAGCAGAGTACCTGGTGCATGGCTAAGTGTTCTGTAAATGTTAACTATTATTTTCATCCTCACTACTGTTGTTATTAATGCCTTCTTTATTTATTCATGTATTCAACAGATGTTTATTGAACACTTGTATTGGAAGTTGGTGATTAAACGGGACAAAGTCCCTGTCCTCAAGAAGCTTTCATTTTTGTGAACAAGACAAATAAGCAAATCAATAAACAATTATAGATTGTGCCAAGTGCTATGAAGGAAATAAATAGAGGGATGAGAAAGGAAGAATAACTGGAGAGGTCCCTTTAGGTGAAGGTGTTTGAGAAGGTCTTTGTGAAGAGGTGGTAATTCAGCTGAGGCCTGAATTTTGAGAATTAGCCCATTAATTAGGTCAAGAGCCTGAGAAAGTATGTTCTAGCAAAGGGAACAGCATGTGCTAGACTCAGGTTGGAGACAGCTTGCACATTTGAAGAATAGAACATGGAAAAGTGTGTCTGGACTACAGAAAGCAAACAAGAGAATGAAGAATCATCTGAGAGAGTCCCTGTTCCCTCCATCCCTCTGCTTTCCTCAGTAAGCTCCTCCTGTGTGTGCATCTTGCCTGATACACTCTGGAGTGCTCCCCGGGCCCTGGAGGGAAGTTCACCTCTGTGGACACACTGGAACCAGTGTTAGAGGGACTCCATAGCTACCCCTTTCAGGTTGGTCAGGAGCCCAATTATTTATTAAATACTTCTAAATTTCATTTGTAAACTTTCTTAAACTCAAACTGGTTTATGTTTCAAAAAGACATTATTTGGCTTTAGTTTCTTTCAGTTTAGTCTTTGTTCTCTTTGTATTGTTTGTGGTTTCTCATAATTATAATGTTAAGCTTATGAATAGTTTTTATAAATTTCATTTAAAATTTTATTTCGTGAAAAGAAAGTATAAAGATGTGAAAACTGGAAAACGGAATAGGGAAGTGGAACCAGTAAGAGAGAAAATCAATGAGACAGAGAAATAAAAAAAATATTAAAAAGATGATACAAATTTTTTGTGCCTCAGACTGAGTAAACTGTGTGTGTTTTTCTTGCTTAGGCTGAGTCACCTATTATCTGTTAGGAGTTATCTGTTGTTTGGAATTTTTACTGGGGAAGTACAGAACAGTGGAATATTCAGCTAATTTTTAAAAATGCTTCTAGATAGTTTTGTTAATCTGAATTTGTATCTTTCCTGTTATTTTTAAAAATTTAAAAATTACTTTTGAAGCCAGAACATTGAAAACACTTTAGAAAATTGATTTTATTTAACTAGTTTTGTATTAACCTTAGTTATAGGAGAAAATCTCAGGATTCAGGTAAAAAACAAAATGAGACTGATCATATTTAACTCTAATTGACTTTTTAATTGAATAGGATGTCTTTATGTGGTAAGGTAAACTAATTACAGTTATTATTAGGAACTTTTTTATGACTTTGTAATTGGTATATTTTTATGTATGAAGTTATGCCTTTTTCATTATGTTGAATTCTTTTCTTTGTTTTATCTTCATCATTATCAAATAATCATAATCCTTGCCCTACTGAGAATGGGCAAGAAGTAGAAGTAAAACTTCAAAGTTGCATAGAATCTTTAAAGTGTTCTATGTAATATTCGAAAGTATTTTACCATAAAAAATAGTGGTTATATTGTCTGGAAGCTTTTAACAACTGTATATGTCATCATTATATTTGGTAGCTTGTTTGTTGCACAAGACAACAAAAGAAAGTTAAAAATTTAACCTGCCTCTGGGGGAAAAATATTTCCTCTAATTGTAAACATTAGTTTGTCTTTTCCCAAGAGGTTTATATAGCTAACTCCTGATAAATTCTTTAAGATGTTATTCTTTTGGAAGAAGACTAATGATTTTTTGATCATCACTTTGCCTGGCACTTTTTTTTTTTTTTTTTTTTTGAGACAGGGTCTCACTCTGTCACCCATCCTGGAGTGCAGTGGCATCACCATAGCTCACTGCAGCCTCCCAACTCCTGGCTTGAAGTGATCCTCCTGCCTCAGCCTCTTGAGCAAGGACTATAGGTGTGCGCCATCATGCCTGGCCAAGTAAAAAAAATTTTTTTTTTAGACATGAGATCTTGCTGTGTTGTCCAGGCTGGTCTCAAACTCTTGAGCTCCAGTGGTCCTCCCACCTTGGCCTCCCGAGTAGCTCAGATTACAGGTGTGAGCCACCGTACCTTGCCATAATTTCTTTTATCTAAAAGAGGCACCATATTTCTTTCTCAAACTGGTCATAATCTGAAATAGGTACCTTTAGAACATTACTGTTTAAAAAACATTTAAAAATGCTATTTTCCTGGTTTAGAGAGTCTCCACATGGATAAATTAATTCTTCCTGTCTGATGAATCACCACTCTATTGTTTGACAAAATCATCTAACACAAAGCCTATTTTATAATAATGTGTTGAACACCTCATAATTTATTGAATACTGTACTGAAAGTGAAAACAATGGTTGTATGGGTACTTGGAGTACAGTTTCTACTGAATGTGTGTTGCTTTTGCACCATTATAAAGTCAAAATGTTGTTAAGTCAAACTGTCACACATAAGTCAGGGACTATCTTTCCTTCCATTTTTGCCATTTCCTTCTTTAAAATATCAGTACATTTTCTTAGTATATAGGATAAAGCCTGGTACAGAAGGACTTCATGAATTGGCTCCAGAGCTTCTGGCCTTATTACCTGTCACTGCCTTCCCCAGGCTTGCCAGTCATCTATCTCTTTGATACATTTTAGATTTTCTAGCCTTTGCAATCACCCTGTGGGAATGTCCTCTCATCGGTGACATGTCAGCCATTCAGGCATTTCCCACACAGAGGCCACTTTGCCCTCCCCACTGATCTCTCAGACTCCTGACACATTAAATTTTTGCCTTACCTACCTTCACGGTCTATCACCTTAACTCTGATCAGTGACTTTCAACTCTCTTTTCTCTTTGTCTTTCCTTTTGATGTGTCTAGGAAATCTTCCAGCCTAGATCATTCTTACCTAGAGTTCCTCAACCTCCACCATTGACATTTTGGACCAGGTAACTGTTTCTCATGGAGTGCTGTCATTGGTATTGTAGGATGTTTAGCAGCATCCTGGCCTCTATCCACTGGATGCCAGTACTAACCCCTTTCCTGCAGGTTGTGACAACCAAAATTATCTCTAGATAGTGCCAAATATCCCAAGGAGACAAAATTGCCCACCCTAATCCTACTGTGTGGAGAACCATTAGAGTAACCATATATGCCTTATTTGCCCCTTCATCTGTGCTCCTGATGAAAAATCACAGAGGTCACTGTCACCATAAATGCATATTTTATGATTTCAACTAGGTCCATAATTTTGCCTGGCAGTCCTTTAATGTTTTCGTAGTTAACTTTCTCTTCCATATTTCATGAGGCTATTTCAGACCTCCTTTATTCTCCCCAAATTTCCCATCTCATTACCTTCTTCTTCTTAGCAGATGACTTTGTCTTCTCTTTAAAGGGAAAAGAAAATAGAAGCTATTATGTTTTTCCTTCCTCAATTTTGTGATACCAACCATGACCCTACCTGAATTTGAATTCTGGCTGCAGCGTTTAACAAATTTTGTGACCTTTGGCAAGGTAGTCTTTAAGTGTCACTTTCTTCATCCTTATCGTGGCTGTCATGATAGAAATCGTGTAACGTACTCAGCACAGTGCCTTGCAAGATGATAACAGGGGATAGGGAAGGCTGGGGAAGGGGTGCTATTTTATGTAAGGTGCTGAGAGAGCCTCACTTTAGGATAATATTTTAGTAGATATGTGAAGAAAGTGAGGAGTAAGCCTTGCAGAATTATTTGGAGAAAGGCCTTTCAAGAAATGTGACTATAAGTTAAGAGATAGAAGGGTAACTACAGGAAGATGTGTAATTAAGGGAGTGGGTGGGTTTGTTGTTGTTGTTTAGATGGGAGTGACATGAACATTTTTAAATGCCCATAGTAAGGTACCATTAGAGAAGGAAGGATTTAAGTTATTATACAAGAAGAGATTAAGCTTATTTAGTTCAACAACCTCTTAATTATTTCTGTCCATCTCCCATGCTACAGGTGGATTAATCATTGTAAATGCTAAACTGATTCCTTTACTTCCCTGCTTAAAGCCCTTAAATGCCTCCACTTGCCATTAATCTAAAATTCAAACTTAATAAGGTGCTTTTTACCAGGTCATGGTTACTTGATCCCTGCTAACATGTCCATCTTCAGCTTTCACTGTTCCCTCTATCTATACTCCTCTGTCCCCCAATTTCCCCTGCCTGTATTGTCCCAGTAAATGCTCTAAGCTTCTGTCATACTGTACTGAATTTCTTGCACTTCTTCAAATATGGCGTGTTCTCGCATGCTTTCTGTTTCTTAAATTTACTTGAAACCTTTTACCTTCCTCTTCCCCTCCTCTTTGGTTGACTTTCATCTGTTCTTCAGGCTTTGTCAAACCCCAGTCCTGCATTAATTGCCCCTTCTGTATGCTCCCTTCCATTGATTTAATATCTTCCCTTGGATTTCTCCCTTCTTAATACTAAATTATAAAGGACTTTTTACTTGTCTTTGTACCTACCATGTAATAAACTTTATGGGAGTAAAGGCCATATATTTCCTATTCACTTTGGATCCCTGTACAAGGCAACAGTACCTGGCATATAGTAGGTCCTTGGCAAGTATTTGTTGAATAAATTAATCGATTTAATTGCTGGTTGGATATGGAAAAACATTAATTCATTCATATAGCACCATTACTTAACAATTACGCTGTGCTAGGCCTGTGTGAAAGGTGCCCACTGCTTTCAAAGGGTTTCTGGTCCAGTCTTGGAAATAAAACAAGCACAATGATGCTTTTCCAAATATGAGTTCCCCTAACTCAAAATCTGAGTAAGACCCGTGCATTGGCTTACGCCTATAATCCTAGCACTTTGGAAGGCCAAGGCAGGATTGCTTGAGCTCAGGAGATTAAGGTTGCAGTGAGCTATGATGACACCACTGTACTCTAGCCAGGTGACAGAACAAGACTCTGTGTCCAAAGAAAAAAGAATCTGAGTAAATTTTTATTTTTTTAATATTTTTAATACCTTTTGTCAATTGTGAGAATTTTATTTCTAGGATAAAATGTTACTCATTATTCTACATTGAACTGTCACATGCTCAGAAAAGAAATAAGGCATTGAAGGGGAGAAGGAATATCTTTTTCTCTGACTTTCTTTCTCTTTTTTCTCTGCTACTGTTTTGTTTGAATAAAGACTTGTGCAGTAGAAATGGAGATGGTATTAATAAAAAGGACATGCATTCTCCGGGGACAACTTGATAGCAAGGAGATTTTAAAAGGAAAGACATAGAAAGAGGAGAGCACAGAAAGTATTTCAAGAACCACAGATACTTTCTTCTATGTTTTAAAAGTTTTTATAGTAGGATAGCCTTTCAAAAACAACAAAAACAGTAAACACCTAGCATTTACTGAGCATTTACTATGTGCCTGGTACTGTGCTGTTTCACATGAATTGTTTCATTTAATCATCATGAGGCTAATGTTATTACCATTCCTTTAATGGATGTACTTCTATTCCTGGATTTTACTTTTAAGAGACGGGAGTCTCCCCCTGTCAGCCAGGTTGGAATGCAGTGGTACAATCATAACTCACTGCAGCCTTGAACTCCTGGGTGCAAACAATCCTCCCACCTCAGCCTCGTAAGTTGCTGGGATTGCAGATGCCCACTACCATGCCCAGTTGTTCCTCTTTTTTTGTTTATTTTTAAACCCATTACGTCAAATCCTAACTCGTCCCTCCAGTGAATGAGGGAAGGGGGGAGCAGCATGAACCCTAGCTTGCCCTAGTGTCCTAATGATGCTCTGGGAAAGCCTAGTGTTTCCATCCTTCCTTTTTTTATTCCCTCTGTTTTCTCTTTGAGTTGGCCATTGTCAGAATTATTTCAGAATCAAGGTCATTAGAAATTAAATGTATAGTACTCATTATAATCAATTTTAGATATATAAATTGGCATGGGTATTCTTACTTATTCTTGCCATTTTTTAAAATTCAAGAGAATATAAAAATAAGTTTGTCACTGCTTTCATTGGTTTGATCAAGCTTTTATGTTTTCAATCCTATTTTTTCACAAAATCTCAAGTTCAACTATAAATTCTCTTATCACAAAGACCACTATTGAAGTCCAAGTAAGTACTATGCTTGTTCTCAGGAGGGATTGAACAAATAGTAGCAAAAAGGAATATTATTCATTTGGAAAAGTTATGTCACTAAAAGTTACATATTCAAAAATTATTAAATAAGGGAGGCAGTATTATATTCAAAAATTATTAAATAAGGGAGGCAGTATTATCTCAAAAGATGAGGTCTGTTGATTCAGTTTTGCAATGTTCGTTCTTGGGATCATTTCCTTCCCTCCCTATAAGGGAAGGAAATCTGATATCAGTATAAACACTGGCGTTGGAGACTTGCAATCCAATCCTGGTTCTGTCCCTTCCTAGCACTACGAAGTCATGTTCATAGTTTAGGCATGTTATTACTTCTTGGCTTTAATTTGCTGACCTGAAAAAGTGGAGATAATATCTCTTAAGATTATTGTTAGGACTAAATGAGATAATTCATGCTAAGTAGTTATCACAGGCTTAATATCACATGCTGATAAGTATTAGCAGTTCATTTGCTGAAGTACTGTGCTAGTGATTGGCAACATAATGTGTCTGGTTTAGAAGGAAGATATAATTAAAATTTTCAATCCTAATGGAGAAGGGGCAAATTTAAAATGAATTATAGTTAAAAATATTAAGGAATTACATCCTTTTGGTTTCTGCAGAGAAGCAGGTAAGTGTGAAATAGACACCAGCTGCAGTCTTACTTGCAAGCATAATCAAGACACTAAAATGCATTGTGGGAAGATAATCCATCTTTTTTGTGAAATTTTCAAAGCAATGACAAAACAGGGGTTGGGGGAGGGAGTGCAAAAAACCTGGTTGTTATTATAACCACCCCCTCCTTAGAAACAAAAAGAAGTTTTTTCACAGTCTGCAGCAGTTGACAATTGGCAATGTCTGGAGATACATTTGGTTGTCATCATGTGGGGGTGAGTGGGGTGAGGTGGTACTGCTGGAATCTAGTGGGTAGAGGGAGGGATGTTGCTCAATTTCCTAAAATGCACAGAGGACAGCCTCCCCAAGCCCAAACAAAGAATTATCTGTCCTAAAATGTCAATAGTGCCAAAATTGAGATCCCCTAATCTAGACTTACGTAGCAATTTACCTGGGAGCTGACATTATGGTGGTATGTTTTGTGGTAAGTACTTTGTAGAAATGACTGGATTATTTTAATCTGTCATACTTTATCTGTAATTGAGAATAGTGCTTTATACTCTTCAAATTGTATTAGTTTTCATGGGGAAATTTAAACTAGTAAATTTCTTAGGTAATTACTTCATTGTGTTAATGATGAATAATAAGAAACAATCCAGTTGAGCCATTTTAAAGACTATTTTGGCTGACATTTCTTTTACATTAGATTTTATAGTTATAGTTTGAGAAGAGTTCTTTTATGAGAATAGTTATTTAGACTAGAGGTGTTGAGATTTTACAAAATGTACTTGATTAGGGCAACTATATTGGTAAATTAGGAATTTAATTTTTAAAAAGCTAGGAAGCATTTCATTGAGTTTTCAAGAATAAATAAATGGGCTGTTACTGACCTTTCTAGGCAATAGCCAATTGAGTGCTTCCTTTGTGCAACATATGTAGCATATATTCATTTCTTTAATCCTCACAGCAACTTCTTTATATAGGAACTATTATTCCATTTTATGGATAAGGAAAGTAGCACAGGGAGATGAAGTTTCTTACACACACCTAGTAAATGATGGGTCTGGGATTAGAATTTAGTCAGTCTAGGCTGGCCACAGTGGTTCTCACCTATAATCCCAGCTCTTCTGGAGGGCATGGTGGGAAGATTACTGGAGGCCAGGAGTTCAAGACCAGCCTGGGCAACATAGACCCCCTCTCTGCAAAAATAAAAAATAAATAAATAAATTAGCAAGGTGTAGTGGTGCATGCTTATAGGTCTAGCTACTTTGGAGGCTAAGGTGGGGGATTGCTTGAGCCCAGGAGTTTGAGGTCACAGTGACCTGTGATCATGCCATTGTACTCCAGCTTCAGTGACAGAGTGAGACCCTGACTCTAAAAAAACAAGAAAGAAAGAAAAAGAAAAAAAAAATTGTCTAGCACAAGTGTGCGCTCTTAACCACTACATTATACTATACTGACTGTTAGCTAAGAATGTTTAAATACTTTAATTACATCTTTCTGTAATAGATTAGTATATAGTAATTCCTCATTTAACGTGTTCAATACGTTCTTGGAAGCTTCAACTTTAAGCAAAACGGTATATAATGAAACCAACTTTTTTTTCTCATCAATGTTATAATGAAAGAAGATTGAATGAGACAACTTTATTCAAGGACCTGCTGTATGTCATTTCACTTAGTGGCAGTTTCTAAGAACCTATCCACGACATTGAGGACTTATTGTATAGCCAAAAATAAATTGAAAGGTACATAATTTTAAAATGTACTTGTAGCTTTGGAATGTACTGTATGTACAATGAGTACATTATACATCTAGATTAGGATGTGAAAGAATGGAAATATGGAATTTTCCTCATCTCTATGCAGCTTCTGATGTGCACAGTCTATAATCCAAGAGAAATCTATAATTCCTTCTGATTTAGGTTCTCTTCTCTCCCCACATTTTTCCTTACAGCTCCTGTTTGTCTCTTCTTCATACTGTGTGTTTTCGTACTGTGTTTTTTGGGTTTGGTTTCTCCCCTGATTTTTACCTCTTTCAGTCTTCAAAATGATCTGAATAAACTGGAGATTAATTTATTTGTAAAAGAAATGTTTTGTCACTAAGTGAGGTCTTGGAAGAGATCTAAAAATATTCTGGATGCAGGAGAATACATTGAAAATATATAGAGTTAATAAACCACATTTGAATAATCTGTAATTGGCTGTGGTTTATTTCAGAAATGTCTTTTGTTAAATGAAGCTTCTATGTGAACTCTCAAAGCCACAGAATTAAGGAAGGTTATTTGTTCAGTCAGTGTGATTACTGCTCATATTTTTAAAAGAAAAAGATGTTTATTTTTAAAAGGAAATAAGCGTCTACTATTTTAAAGCATAAATATTTTACCTAGTAGATATGGTATTTGTAATAAATGAGTTTGGACATTCTATCATTATCATTTCCAAGTAAAAATTTTTCAAACCTACCTATAGGTATCTTAATTTTTTTCAAATCCTAAAATATTATCTAAAGTTCAAAAACTGTTGCATTCTATAGCTACTCAACAACTGAAGTCTCCAAGAAGGCTTCATATCCTTTATAATCATACCTATGATCAAGGAAATTCTATCTAGTTCATAAGGAAAAATTCTTAGTTTATTTCTCAGCAAGTGTAAGTTCAATTTAGTAAAACGTGACGATTTGATATACAATAATGTTTATAATAATTTCATAATGTGTCAACATATGAATGGCATTTTAAAAATTTACAAATATGAACCTCATTTCTGATGAATCCACAATGTGGTTAATATGAAACATAATTTCTCTAATGTATAAATATGAATAATACACTAGATGATGAACATATTTACCATTTCCCCCTAGAAAATTAATATCCTGTGATATGGAATGAAAGTAAGGAAAGGACTGTTGTTGAAAGGAACTTTGTTCTTTTATATTAGTAGTCAAAATCCTGGGCTTTCTCATTTGCCATTTATCCATTTTTTTTCACTGAGTGATGTATCAGTAATGTAGCAAAAAATAGTTTGAATCTGCAGTGCTGTCAGAAATGGTGCCTCTATCTATAGGCATTCAGACTAGCTGTGATGGATAATTATTATTATAAGGTAATATTTTTAAGTTGTCAGTAACATGCACTGACGGAAGCTTTATGTGCATCCATCCTGTAATCATTATATCCACAGCTTTTATTGCTAACAGTCGAGGGCAGCAGTCCCCAACATTTTTGGCACCAGGGACAGGTTTCATGTAAGACAATTTTTCCACGGTGGAGGGGCCCAGGGGCGGGATGGTTTCAGGATGATTCAAACACATCACATTTATTGTGTACTTTATTTCTATTATTATTCCATTGCAATATATAATGAATAATTATACAACTCACTATAATGCAGAATCTAATGCTGCTGCTGATCTGACAGGAGGTGGAGTTCAGGTGGTGATGTGAGTGACGGGGAGTGGCTGTAAATACATATGAAGCTTCACTCAGTCGCCCTCCGCTCACCTCCTGCTGTGCGGCCTGGTTCCTAACAGGCTGCAGACTGGTACCAGTCTGTGGCCTGGGGGGGGGGGGGGGTCAGGGACTGCAGGTCTAGGATGCTGGCTTGTAAAACTATGGTTTAGGCTGTTTTTGAAGGACTCATTACTGTTCCCATTGAATGTATTTAGGAGATTCATGTAGGGTCTGAAACTGCTGCAAAAGATGGGCTCTGTATGTCATTTCCATCTCGTTCATTTTCACAGCTCTCCTCTTAGATGTTAAGTCATCTTTCTGTTTCTGTTGTCTTTCATCTTTTATTCTTCACGTGATTAGTAGTTTTATTTGTCTACAAAAACATTCTTTCATAATGGTATTCCACAGTACTCCATCTTAATGAAATGAGAACCCTTTCTAACTGGACAGAACCTTTTATATTGGCCATAGAACATTGTTGTCTGATTGGACAATCTCTGGAATAAAACTGTATAATATTCAAAAATACTATTTTAAAATTATCCAAGTAATAGATATTCATTCTTTCATAATGATATTCCACAGTACTTATTTGGAAAATCCAAAAATTAGGGACATACAAAATTTCTAGTAAAGCTACCACCCAAAGAAAGCCACTGATAGTATTTAGTCTTTCCCCAAATTTCTTCCCTCTTTTTGGTTACTGGGATCATTATTGTCTGAATCTTCGAAAGTAGAAATCAGGGAGTCATGGGTGATTAGTTACATTTAGAAGTCCTGCTATTTCTGTATCTACTGTGGCTCTTGAATTTGTTCAGCCCCTCAACGCCTGACTCATACATTTTCACAGCTCTCTTATGATAAAGTCGTCTTCTCTACCTGGTCTTTCTGTTTCTATTGTCTTTCCTCTTTTAGTCTTCACATGATTCATAGTTTTATTTCTCTAAAAAAAACAAGTTTGACATATCACTTTGCATAAAAACATTCTATCTGTGAGTGCTTTAAACAGAAAATATATGCAAGATGTTAAGCATGCAAAACATTTTATAGTAGCCTCATCTATAGCAACCCCTCACTAGGCACTTTATATGTAACTTATACAGAAATTGATTGTGACCTAGATAGAACACATATTTCTAAACATCAGCGTCTTGTTTTATGCTTTTTTTTCCTGCCGAGAAATCTTTTCAAAATATTTTTTATTTTTTAGAGATGGAGTCTTGTTATGTTGCCCAAGCTGGTCTTGAACTCCTGGGCTCAGGTGATCCTCCCACCTCTGCCTCCTGAGTACCTGGGACTACAGGTGCATGCCATAACACCCAGCTCTTTTTATTATACTTTATACTTCCCAGAAAAATGCTTCTTAACTTGCTTCAGGTCAAATTACCTTCGTATTTAAGGGGGAACTAATTATACTGCTTTGTAACACTTGCCATATTGTATTGTATGTCATGTACATACCTGCTTTCCTAGTTAGTTAAGGGAGGTATAGGTAACTTGTGATTTGGAATCACAAGATGGTTTCAACTATCAGAAGGTAATTCTAGGAAATCAAATTTTGTTTCTCACCTATGACTTTATTGCTTATTTTATTTATTATTTTGCCCTTACAATTCTTCTACTTACAGTAGTGTCATTGATTCTTTCTATATATCCATGCTCTATTCCAAATATATCCAAGATATTTTAAATAAGTTTTTAGGGAAGGGAGGAGGAGAATTATTTTTAGGGGGGGAGGTCTAGAATTCCCAAAACTTGCTTGCGTTTCTTGGCGCTACTTTCACTGCTGTCTCTGTTCAAAACTATCAGTTTTTGAAAGAGGCCCTATTTTTGTTGAAATTACTCAGTTCATCTTTTCAGTTTTAAAAGTTCTGAGTACTTCTCATTAGCATTTAGGAATCTATCCAGAGAATTCTGAGTATATTATCACTATGTTTATTTCCATAGAATTCAACAAGATAACACAAGTTAGAAGTAGTGAGGAAGACAAAAAGAAATTGAGGTTAATTAAGAAATAGGCATCATAGCTTTGGAAGTTGCTAGATCACTGGTTCATTATTCTGAGAATTTATAAAGGAAAAGAATGAAATATCCATTTTTACTGTTTAAACTCCATTTCAGGGTAACCAAACAGTTTAATTAGGGAAAGTCTTTTTAAAAAGAATTCCAGTTAACCATTGCAGATAGAATGACAGAATTAGCAAATTACCTGTGGTGTAAGGAAATAATGGAAAATGATCATTGGGTAAATTAAGCTGCTAACAGTTAATAGTCAATCTGAACATCACTCTAAGTGGGACAACCAGACATTATTTGTGTACTAATGTAATGGATTAGGAAAGTACATATATTACCTATGAACTATTCTTACTAAAAAATTAAAACTGAATCATGTCTCTAGATCTTACTACCAGTTTACAGGAAATACGAGGAATAGATGAATAAGTTAACAGCATCAGGAAACACTCATCCAAATTTAGGATGTGAGAAATTCTACAGGACAAATGACTTGGTATAGATTAAACAAGATTTACAAAGACATGTCAGTCACATGCAATGTGTGGTTCTTGTTTTGTCCCTGGTTTACCTAAACTAATGGTAAAAATTTCATTTTTGAGATAATTAAGAAAATTAGAACATGGACTACGTATTAGATGATATTGAGGAATTATTGCCATTTTTCTGTTTGTTTTTAAAGAGAGTCTTGCTCTTTAGCCCAGGCTGGAGTGCAGTGGCTGCATAGCTCACTGCAGCCTCCAATTACTGGGCTCAAGTGATCCTCCCACCTCAGCCTCCTGAGTAGCTGGGATTACAGATGCATGCCACCATGCCCACCTAAGTATAAAAAATTTTTTAGGTAGATACAGGGTCTCTCTATGTTGCCCAGACTGGTCTTGAACTCATGAGCCCACATGATCCTCCCACCATAGCCTGCCAGAGTGCTGGGATTTGTACAGGCACTTGGCCATCATTGCTAATTTTGTGAGATGTGATAATGGCATTGTAGGGTCAATTTAAAGAAAAGTTGTTAACTGATAATAATACATTCTTTATTATTTATGTGTGAAATGATATGATGCCTGGAATTTGCTTCAAAATACTCTAGCATAAAAGGGGGGGAACAGGAAGTGAGATAGAAATGAAATTGGCGATGTGTTGATATTGTTGCATGCTGTATACATGTTCATTATACTCTTTCTTTCTCTTTATGTGAATGTTTGAAAATTTTTGGAACAAAAGCTGAAAAAATTAAATACCTAAAAAATGTGTAGCATAAAGCTTTCCAGCAGCCTACATAGGAAACTGGGTCAGTGTTATATAGTTTATAGTGTCCATATGATGAAAACAAAACACCTGCAAGGGAAAAGCATGACTCTTGCTAATGTTAAGACAAAAGGGAAGTTTTCCTTGATAGTGTTCTTGAGAACACTATGTAATGTAGTGTGAAAAGCATTTTAAATCACACTCTCCAATAAACATAATCTGGTTTTTGTAGGATTTATTAAAATGTCCAGTGGAATCCCATCCATGATTAATTTCATTGAAAGCAGCTTTAAGGTGAACCAATAGGATACATCCTAGGAACTTCACTCCCTGCTGTGTAGTTTCACCAGTAGAATTCATTAGAAATCTTCTTATCTTTTAAAAACTTATGCATCATTAGATAAACATAAAAAGTTCTCATTCATTCAGCCCTCCTCTCCTCCGGTTTCTGTTATGCCTTCTTCCTCTAACTCTCTGTTGCAAATTAGTTAATATAATACATGAAAGAGAGAGATTTTCTTATAGCTATTCCTGTTGGCAAAGATTTTGTTAAATTTTGTTTTCTATGGCTTCTACCTCAAAAACAAGTCTTTTTTATAATATAAAAATATTGCATTAAAAGAGGCATTTAAAAAACTATAATCATCTATTCCCTTAGAGATTCTGATACTAACTCCCCTCCTTTACTTTTCAAAGAATCTAAATTTTAGAGTAACTAAACGGACTATATATGTATAAAGTATCCTGCAGACAATTCTCCATAAATATTATTTATCAAGAGCTTTTCCTAGTTATTAGGTGGCAGTGAATTTGAGATACTTCCTGGCAATGATCTGAAAAAACAGATCCCTCTGTGGTAGTGATTAAATCCAAACCATTATGCAGTGAAAATTGAAATGCCTAACAAGAACAGGGCATTTCCTCTAATTTAAGATGAGCCAAGGAAGTACTTATGGGTAAAGCTAAGATTCTCCAGAAAATAATTTAAGTTACTGTATTAGTTTTCTATCGTGGCATAACAAATTGCCACAAATTTAACAGTGTAAAACAACCCAGATATATTATCTCACAGTTCCATGGCTCAGGAGTTTGGGCACAGTTCAGGTGAATCCTCTCTGCTCAGGTTCTCAAAAGGCTGCAAATCAAAGTGTTGGCCAGGGCTGGGATCTCATGTGAAGCTAGAGTTGCTCCTCCAAGCTCATATGCTTGTTGGCTGAATTCATTTCCTTCCAGCAGTAGAACTCATGGTAGCTTGTTTTTCAAGGTCAGCTCTGGGCTGGAAAATCTCTGATCTCAAGACCCTCTTTTAAAGGGCTCACTTGATTAGGGAGGCCGATTTAGGATAATCTCCCTTTTGATAATTTAAAGTCAACCAATTAGAGACCTTAATTTCATTTGCAAAATCTTTTTCCCTTTGCCGTATAAAATAATTATGTTTTGTAAGTTACTGAGTTTGATTTGCTAATATATATTTTGTTGTTAAGATTTATTTCATTGCCCAGAATGTAGTCTGCCTTAGTGAATGAATATACTATGTGCACTTGAAAAGAAAGTATGTTTTGGTGGTGTTGGGTAGGGTTTCCTATAATTGTCAGTTAGGTCAAGCTGATTGTTCTAGTTTTCTGTATTCTTACTCATTTTCTATCTTGTCCTAAAAATTACTGATAAATAAATATTAAAGTCTCCATAAAAGTATTTTTGTGGATTTGTCCATTTCTTGTATTATTCCTATAATTTTTTGCTTTATGTATTTTGAAGCTCTGTTCTAGGTATATATACAAGTAGTATTTTAATGTGTTATTGGTGAATTGAGTCTATTATTATTACTTAATGTCCCTCTTCTTCTCTTATTCTGAAGCATACTTTGTAGTTTTCCTTGTGTAGACATCTACTTTTTCTGAGATTAATAGCCATTCCATCTTTGATTAGTTTTGTGTTTGCCTGGTATATATGTATTTTCATTCTTTTAGTTTTAACTTATCTATGTTTTTATATTTAAAGTGGGTTTTTTGGTAGAAAGAATAAAGTTGAGTACAGCTTTTTTGTCCTGACAGTCTCTTTTAGTGGCTGTGTTTGACCATTCACATTTAAAGTAATTACTGACATGGTTGGATTAAAACCTTGCTGGCTCTTTTTTGTTCCGTTTGTTCTTTCTTTTTTTTCTACCTTTTCTTGGGCTAATTGAGTATGTTTTATGATTCTACTTTATCTCCCCTATTGGCTTATTATTTATAACTTTTCTTTCATTTCTTTTTGCGTGCTTGCCCTAGCATTTGTAATATACATTTTTAATTAATCACAATGCACCTTCAAATAATATATCACTTCTTGTTAGTGTAAGATGCTTAAAACCAATTCTTCCCTGCTACAATTTATGCTGTTGTGTCATACATTTTACTTTTATCTGTATTATAGCTCCACAATGCATTGCTATAATTTTTGCCTGAGTCAGTTATCTTTTATAATGATTATAAATGTGAATGAAGTTATTTCTCTTTACTTTTATTTAAACCATTTTAGGAGATCTTTTTCTTTATGTATGGCCATGTTTCTCTTTTTTATCACATTTTTTCTTCTTTAAGAAGTTCATTTTACATTTCTTTTAGTGTAGCTCTCTGTTGCAATGATTGCCTCTGCCATTCTTTGCCTGAAAAAGTCTTTGTTATTATTTTTGACAGTTTATTTTTTTGGATAGAGAATTCTCAGGTCATATGATTTTCTTCTAGCACTTTAAAGATGTCACTCTGTTTTCTTCTGTTTTGCCTATTTTCTGACAAGAAGTAGCCTGCTATAATTTTTATATTTGTCTTTCTGAATGTGATGTATATTTTCCCTCAACTGGCTGCTTTCAAGATTTTTAAAAATCTCTCTCTCTTTTATAAATTTGAAGGTAATTTGTCTACTTTTGGGGGGGTATTTATCCTGTTTTTGGCTTCTCTGCGTTTTTTGAATATGAGATTTGATGTCTAAGTGATTTTTGAAAAAAATACTAAGTATTATGTCTTCAAATATTTTATCTTTTATATTCTTTTTCTTTTTTTAATGACATCCCTATTAAGTAGGTTAGATAGTTTACTATGTTCCATATACTTGATATTTTTCCCCACTCTTTTTTTTTCCTGTTTGCTTTCAGCTTTGGTAATTTCTTTGGACCTATTTTCAAGATTATTCTTTCTGCAGCTGTATCAAGTGTGCTGTCAAAAGCTTTTATCTTTTTTTATTGCATTTCTTATTTTTAGCATTTAGTCTGACTCTTGTAGTTTCTATCTCTTTGATATTTTCCATCTGATCATGCATAGTGTTTACTTGCTCCATTTGAGCCTGCATTATTATTATTCATAATTATTTTAAATTCCTTGGCTGATAATTCCAACATTTGAGTTATCTCTGAGTCTGCTTCTGTTGATTGCTTTGTCTCCTGACAGTGATTTGTTTGTTCTTGAGGTTTTTTTTTTGAGACAGAGTCTCGCTCTGTTGCCCGGGCTAGAGTGAGTGCCATGGCGTCAGCCTAGCTCACAGCAACCTCAAACTCCGGGGCTTAAGCAATCCTACTGCCTCAGCCTCCCAAGTAGCTGGGACTACAGGCATGCACCACCATGCCCGGCTAATTTTTTCTATATATATATTTTAGTTGGCCAGATAATTTCTTTCTATTTTTAGTAGAGACGGGGTCTCGCTCTTGCTCAGGCTGGTCTCGAACTCCTGACCTCGAGCGATCCACCCGCCTCAGCCTCCCAGAGTGCTAGGATTACAGGCGTGAGCCACCACGCCCGGCCTGTTCTTGAGTTTTTATATGGTTTTTAATTTGTATTGAATACTAGTCATCATTTGTAGACTAGTAGAGATTGAGGTAACTAGTATTTATGCCAAGGAGTGAGATTAATTCTTATTCTGCTAAGTTGTTAGCATGGAGGTCAAATCAGTCATGCCTAGAGGTGATGAGAATTTATTTTATTGCTCTGATTACCTTCAGTGCATCATCAACTTTAAATCCTTCTATCATCGCCTGGTGCTTTAGGTGGGGGTTGATTTGCTTGTTTTGACTCAATATTTTTATTCCACCTTTACCTACCTGTACACTTATACTTTAGAGAGGGTTTCTCTCCACTCTTTTGTTACTTCTCTGGTAGTAAAATGCTGTTGCTTATTACTGGGAGCTGGTTTGCCTTGTGGTGGTGGGCATTGGGCTTTCTCCTTTATCTTAGACCAATGTTAGTCTTAGGCAGACTCCATTGTCCTCTGTTCTCAGCAATCCCACTTCTCCCCAGTAGTAGGAGACATCTGTAGTTTTTGGCTCAGGATACTTTCCTGTCCCTCCTTTTCTTCTAATTTTGAAGGAATTAAGAAGTGTTTTCACATTCAGTATTAATTAAAACTAATAACTTTGGGGGCCATCTTTGACAAGTACATGAACTCTTTCAGGTAGAATGAACTATTTTCATGGAATTGGATCTTCCTTACTAAGTAATGATGCAATTTTCAGTGGGGAAAATGAAAACCAAAATGAAGGCTATTTCAGTACCCTCTAAGAAGTATGTCTTAGGAAAGGGGGAAAAAAAACTCACAAAAGTGTAAAATGGAGAATATTCTCAGTTGTGTAAGTTACCTAAGCTTTATAAATACACTCCTCATGGAACTGAACCTTTGAAGGAGAAATAATGACTCTTAATATGCTGCAAGTAAGGCTGGGCACAGTGGCTCATGCCTGTAATCCTAGCCCTCTGGGAGGTCGAGACAGGAGGATCGTTTGAGCTCAGAAGTTCGAGACCAGCCTGAGCAAGAGTGAGACCCCATCTCTACTAAAAATAGTAAAAATTAGCCAGGTGTGGTGGTGCACATCTGTAGTCCCAGCTACTTGGGAGG
The DNA here is from genome assembly GCA_028533085.1 of Varecia variegata. NCBI lineage: Eukaryota > Metazoa > Chordata > Mammalia > Primates > Lemuridae > Varecia > Varecia variegata. Next base: position 21,511,743 of record CM052446.1, read on the forward strand.
CTGCGGCAAGAGGATCGCTTGAGCCTGGGAGTTTGAGGTTGCTGTTAGCTAGGCTGATGCCACGGCACTCTAGCCTGGGCAACAAAGTGAGACTGTCTCAAAAAAAAAAAAAAATATGCTACAAGTAAGTATGATGTAATTTTTCATTACAACTGTAAAGGAAAGGATAAATAATGGAATTTAGAATCAGGAACACTTTGCAGATTTTTATGATTTATTTTTACATATTTTACACTGTTAAAACCACCCATTTCAAGATATAAGACATTTCCAGCACCCTCATACCACTTCACAGGCAATACCACTGACCCCCATGAGTAAGCACTATATCAACTTCTATCAACATCCATTAGATTTGCCATAATTTGTTCATATAAGTTTGCCACATTTTCCTTATTATATTCTCTCTCATTGTTTTTGTTTTTAATCATTTGAGAGTAGTAGGTTGACTAGATTAGCAGTCCCCAACCTTTTTGGCACCAGGGACTGAGTACATGGAAGACAATTTTAAAAAGAACTGGGGGGGTGGGGGGAGAATGGCGCATGATGAGGAGCAGCTGTAAATACAGATGAAGCTTCACTCACTCACCCACCATTCACTTCCTGTGGTGTGGCCTGAATGACAGGCCACGGACTGGAACCAGTCCACAGCCCAGGGGGTTGGGGACTTCAGGACTACATTATTTCGGACTTCTGACTCCATTACCTGTCTTCTCTTTGATTCTATTTTGCTCCATTTAACAAATTGTTTTTATTTCTATTCCACCCTTGTGCTCTGATACGTTTTCCTCAGGATTCAAGTATATTTATATCTCTCCCATCCTAAAACACTCTTCTTCACAACTGCTTGCTTTATAAGCACTCTTCCACTCCCACTCTCAGCTATTGAGGAGAGGCTCTCAGCAATCGCCTGCCCAAAGCACATACTTTTTCTATATTTCTATATCCTTAGTCTATTCACTGAGGATGATTTCCAAGGAGTGGAATTACTAAGTCAAATGGTATGATTTGTTTAAGGCTATTATTAGTAAAGATGGTGAGATTGCTTCCCAGAAGTGTTTTAGCAAATTTACATTACTACTACAACAAGGTGTATATTTGTTTTGTTATATCCTTGCCAATACTTGGTGTTTTTTCTTTTTTTAAATCTTTGTTAATCTCATAGAAAATATTATATCTCTGTTTTGTATTTCTTTTCTAATTAAGAAGGGATAACTTAACAGATTTAAAATTTTGATAATAAAAATTTGAATTTTAAAATTAATAGAAGAAAATACCAAGGAATACCTAGAGTATTTTCTCAGCATGACTTAAGGTTACAACATAAAGATATTAGCATATTTGATTATATGATATTTTAAAACTTGTGAATACAAAAAAATATTTGCAAGTAGGGGAAAGGAACATCCATGGAAATTTAGACATAAAGCAAATGAAACAATTTATTTAAATATAATTTTATAGTTAGAATAGTCAAAGGATTTTTAGCTATTATAGACTAAAAAGAATATAAAAGCTTATTTGTGATGCAGAGCATCACAAAAATTTTTCTATTTCAAATTCTGATGCAGTATTTGTTTCAGTTATTTTTATTTTTTATTTTTTCCTTTTTTAAAGCAGGAAGCAGCAGCAAGAAGCAGCTATGACACAGAAACACCTGTGCATGTGCACAGATTATTTGTTTTAATAGTTTTATGACCAAACTTGGAGAGCAGGGCAAATAAGTTCTGTATGATGTTTAAAAACTATTGTTTAATTGGGAAGTACTTTGGTCTGTATTATTAGTATGTATTAATACTAGTAATTAGTAATATGTAGTAATATATATTTAGTAAAATGTAGTAATGTTAGTATTAATGATTGATACGTATATCTTTTGTGGGACATTTGAGAAAGAATAGATACTGAAGTCTTTCTAGTTAAAAATATTTGTTTAGCTAAGCAAGATAACTTTTATCAATCCTTTAACATTTTGGGTCCTTGAATGTGACAGGAGAGTATACTTTGCCATTTGCTGAATTACCTGAGAGCCTTAGAAGCATACTTTTAGGAACTTTAAAAACTAAGTCAGCCATACATTTTATTATTAGTGCCTAAAGGAGCAAAGTGGTTTGCTCAATGTCTACAGTAGTTAGTGGCAGAAATAATCTAGACCTCCTTGAGTCCTACTCTTTCATTATACCATATTATGTAACTGATAATTTCTAGTTTGCTACATTTGGGATATACACCTTAAAACAGCTATTTGTAAATGAATTTGGAATGGAAATTGATCAGTTTTACCTAAGTGGTTGCATATTTTGTTAAAAATGATGTTGGTTAGCTTCTGTGTGTTTCTCTTGTCTATTTAATCTTAAATAATGTCAAAATGTGCTCTGGAGTAGCAGAATGTTTTGTGGATGTTGATTTGAATTCTAAGTTTGTAGTAATGTCTTCTTTTGAGGTCTCATTTTTATGTGTCAATTGTGATTTTTAAAGTGAAACTTAGGGCCTCTAAATACTGAACTTCTGTGAACATAAGCTTTGGAATTGGAACACTATGTTATATACATTCTTTTAAATTGCATAAATTATCTGTAGTAGTGAGGTCTGTGTGGAATCAGAAGATAGTGCTTGCCTTTATGTAATTTATTTTTATTACATATTTGTTTTGTCTTATGTTATAAACCTCATTATATGTAATCATGTGACTTTTTTAGAATGTGCCAAAGAAAAGAATGTCTAAAAATCACCCGTGTTTCACTGCTAGAGCTTGGTTTGTTGTTGTTTTTGTTTGTTTGTTTTGGTTTTATTTCTTTGCAACCAGATGCCATTAATTTGAGAAATGTGCTTCAGAGCTGTAGGTTCTTAATCATAAAGTTCTTTCTTTATGTAAAATCTAGCTTCATCTGTGGAGAACATCAGTGCTGTATAGTTCGCATGCTGAGATTTTGAGTCAATATTACTGTCTAGTTTAAATTTTACTGCGGCTTTCCTCATTTATAGCTTTAATACAAGTTCAGAAACTTTTACTCAATGAACTTTCATGGATATAAACAGAGGACTTTTAACTTAAGAGTTTTACTCTGTAGCTGTTAGTATGTGGTAATAAAGCTTGTGAGACCAAGAGAAATGTGACCATTTAGGAATCTAACCTGCTTCTAAAGTGCAAACATGGACCCAGTGTATTTTAGTGGTGATTAATATAGTTTGAGCAATTATGAAAGGAGTGATGAACAGAGAAAAAGTCCTATGGGACACCCTGTGAAGACCCATACTGTGTCCTTAATGGCAGCTTTCCATTTCTTTGTTTCTTATAGTTCCTTACTCAGCAGATAAGGAATTGTCCAATGCTTTGTGCATTCTTTCAAAATTTTCAGTTTTTATCACTAAAAATCAAATTTGTTTCCTTTTTAATAGAGAAGAGAATGTTGATAAGAAGTGGCAGGTTCCTGTGCAGCCAGACTTTAAATTGGACACTAAGGTAACAAATACAAAGAACGTACAATTAGAAGGCCCAATAGAGATTGCTTCTTTTCTTCTTCCTTCATTTCTATCTTCTTTTCTTCCTTTTTTCCCTCCCTTCTTCTACATGGCATGAAGAAGATAGTCAGAAAGTTACATTTGTATATTGGCTCCATCAAGGACATTATTTGAGGCTACACTTAAGAAGACTAAAAATAGACCAGTGTTTTGGATATACACCCATAGGATCATTTTTGGGTTTGTATTAAATTGGTAGTTTGGTAACTAAATGAATGTTTTTCTTGTGAAGCATAACTCTTCCTCTTTATCTTTTCTTTAGAAATTTCCCCAGGAACAACCTTGCTTTTCTATTGAAGCACATTTTTGAAGGCTTAACATTTTACCTCCATGGTAAAATGAGATAATGTGTATATAAGACATTATTAGGAAGGTGATGAATACATGTAGGAAGAATAGGAACTCTGATGACTCTTTTTTAGAGATTATAAGTTCCTCTTACTGGTTAGATTTAGAAAAAGGTACATTTTGCTGTATTTGTTCATTAATTCATTCAATAACATTTATTAGATTTTCTTAGCAAGGCCTAGTAGCTGCTGAGTATATAGTTATGAACAAGATAAAGATACATTGCCTTCGTGGAGCTTGTATTCTATCTAGGGAGACAAATATTTAAATGATCATTTACGCAATGAGTGGTATAGATACAGTTGTGGTAATAAGTACTATGACAAACAGGGCATGTTTTTGAAAGTTGGTAATTGGAGAATCTGACTTAGTCTGGGAATCAGGGATGGTTTCCTTGAGGAAGTGACATTTGAGTTACTTTATCATTATGATAAATGTGATTGAGGAATTCATTTTCAATAAATGCTTAGGGAAGTACCTAAATACAAATTATTTAACATTTAATAATAAAAATGGTTACATAAATTTATATTCCATTTTATTCTTGATCTTCCACTTGCACAATTCAGTTGAAACTCTTGGTTTCCTTTATTTTAATATTAGCTTCCACAGTTTTTAGATGTACCTGTATGTGTAGTCTAAGATTTCATAAACTTAGTCCAGTCTTTATGTTTGGCAATTAATGAAAGCCTCCAAGTTACAATAGATTTGGAAAGTACTTTTTAAAATGCATTAAATTTGTATGCCATTCTATCGATACTTAAACAAATAAATCAAAGCATTTCTATTGTCTATCTTTCCAGATAGACTGTGAGCGTCTCAAGAACAAAGGCCCTATCTCCAGACCTTTGCAGGATGTGAGATACATAGTAAGTGCTAAATAAATATTGAGCAAATCAATTATAAATAAACTATAAATCAGAAGGAAGCAACTTGATGTCTGACCTTCAAGTTTCTTTTAAGCAGCTTTTCTTTTTAGTATAATGGTTCAGAGTAGGTGGCCTTTGTCATCACAAAGCGTGGTTTTGAAAACCACTTTCTTAATGTGTATTCTTACGTAAGTTATTAACCTCTCTAAACCTCATTTTCCTCATCCTTAAAATAAAGTGAGATTGCATGTGCAAAGTATTTAGCATAGTGACAGACACATAGTAATTGTTCCATAAATGGTGGCTAATATTATACATGTGTTAAACTGTTTATCTGTTTCTGTTATATCCATGATTTTTTAAGTAGATACGTATGGTGGCACAAGAGCAGATAATTTACCCTTTCCACAATTACACCAAGTCAAAAAGTGAAAAACTTATGCTTAGTAAGCTTTTGCTTATTGAAACTAAGCCTCATGAACTGCTAATCATTGCTAATTAAGTAATTATGATTCTTATCATTGCAATAGATACAGATTCCTCCTGTATAAGTTAATTTTTTAAAACAAACCAGTGTATTTTTTATTAAATTTATTATTTTTTTTTTTAGAGACAAAGTCTTGCTATATTGCCTAGGCTGGACTCAAACTCCTGGGCTCAAGCAGTCCTCCTGCCTCAACCTCTGAATATCTGGGACTACAGGTGTTGGGCACCATGTGCCCAGCCCAAATAGTTTTTATGAATAAAGTTTTGTGGATTTTTTAAAAAAACAAATAATCTCCCAATGTATCTTTTATGTAGATTAAGATATTTGATATATGACGTACGCTTGAATTGATATGTGTGCGTAGACATTTTATAATAAGTGTACATATTCACATGTGAGGATAGAAGGAGTGGAAGATCTAGTCTATATTTCTAATGTTTTAGCTTCTGTAAGTAAAGTTAGTCATTTTAAATCCTTCACTGTTACTCTCTTTGCCTATATAGTGACAAATACCATCATTCTTCTCTTTCTCTTTTCTTTACATTAATATTGGCATTTCCGGGGATCTTTATGAAAGTAAAGAATGTAAGGAAACTCATTGAATAAAGAAACAAATATTCTAAAGTTTCAAATCTGACTTTAAAATTTCTTTTTTTTTTAATTTCAGCTTATTATGGGGTAAAATTTCTTTTAATTTTGTTATTTATAAAGTTATGATTTGTTGTCAAAAATAAAATAATACAAATACCCCCAAAACAAAACAAAGCAAAAAAAAAAATCTCCACTGAACAAACAAAAAGCCTTTAAGGACTTTTTATTCTGCATTTTAGAAAATGCACTCTAAGTTTCTCTAAAAGCAAAATATCCAGAAATTAGTGTAAACTTTAGGCATTGATTGTAGTCAAGGGCTTTATAGAACAGAATTTGGAATATAGTCTAAGAATATAAGATGTTTGATTAAAAATATTATGGGGATATATGGCCTCCTGAAAAACTTTGTGCACATGAAATATTTTGATTGATTTATTGGCTTTACATGCTTTTCAAGAGGACTTAAAAGGGTGGAATTCAACATGTAGTGTGGGTTCCTAGGGGACCATTTAGAGCAGTTTACCTGCAAAATGGAAAACAGCTGGCAGTTTTGTGTAAGGCAACCCAACCCAACAATCTATACTCTAAGAATATAATTTAGTGAATGGGATTTGTATAATAACTGTTGAATTTGCATATCTTTTCTCAAATGAGTGTATTTTTTCATTTGCTCTTAGAATATCACTGAGAATTAGGAATCAGGCATTTTCCATTTTAACAATTGTCATGCCCTTGGTCACAAAGCAAATCATTGAGGATTTGATATCTGAATTGTGGACCTCCTTGCTCTTTTGTTTTTCCACATATTATTTTCACCAGGTTATTTTACTGGCTCCTTAATCTAAATTGACATTTTAGAAATCTTAAGTCTGTAATTCTCAAAATATTTTGCTTAGTACAGTGTATACTGAAAGAGTGGACTTGGAAATAAAATTGCCCAAGCAAAATTAAATTTTTCTGTCAACTTGCCAATATGAATTTTTGGATACAGTTTTTCTTTTTTATGTATCACAGGTCTGTTTTTGGTCTTTAGATTGGCAAAATTAGACCAGGATAATTAAAATCCAGCTTCCTTTTAATTTTGCTTTCTAACCTATTAGCAGTAGCCATGTTTTTCCACTTCAGACTGCCCGGGTTGGGTGTTCTAAAGCAGATAAAAGCCATTTTATGTTTATTTTAAACATTCAGATTACTAGTGTAAACTCCATTAAAAAGGTAACTTTTTTTTGGAATAAAGGTTTAGGAAAATCTTGAAGTAACTGATATTTTTATTGGACTAAATTTTTGAAGTTGATTATAATCACTAGCACCACTGAAAAACCACATGAGGTTCTTAAAAACTACCTTAAAAAAACACTAGAAAGTGTTCCTGAAATTGAACTACTCACTGACATCTGTCGGGAAGTTCGATTTAGAAGAATTCAAGAGTGTGATCAGAGAAGGAGTAATTGTTCCAAGTTGGAGTAATTGTTCCAAGTTGGAGTGTGTGCATGACTTACGATGTCCTATTGTGATTGGATGGGAAGTAAACATAATTTATTTTCTTGAACTGTGATTGGCTAAAATCCTTTTCTTTCCATGTTATTTTCTAATAACTGAATCTGGATCCTTTCCCTGTTTTATTATCAGAACAGTGTGTTTGTGCTATGTGCCAGTACTAAAAGTACTAAGCTTGGCACAAAGACAGTTTGTGAAATTTAAGGACGTTGACAAAAGCCTGCAATGGAGCGTTTGGCGTTCTTAGGACAAAGCAGTGGCTAGGTGTAAGTCTCTGTATAGGTTAAACATGTAATTAGTATCGCCGCAAATGGGAAGAATGAAGGGATGACAGCTTTTTCTTCATTTTCATTTAAAGTCGTGGACAGTTCTCCTGTGACTGAGTTTTGTGGGCTCAATTTTCAGTAAGTGCTGCTCTGCTTTGCTGCTGATACTGCAGGTCTGCTAATTCTGGCCAACTCTGACGGCGGGTGCCCTGTGTTCTGAAAAACAGCGCTCTGGAGATGAGGCGTTTAACCTGGAGTTTATTTTGTGATCCAGAGTAGAACCAGCACACTTCACTTTCGCCTCACGCCCACCTCTGAGGAGCAACCAATAGAAAGGGGACCCCAAACGCTTTTACTAGGTGTTGCTGAAGGAGAGTATTCCCTTTCCCTGCGCCCATCTTCCTTCTTTGGTCTTGGAGCAGCCGCCGCCTCTGGAGCCTGGCTGGCCCCGCAGCCGCTGCCGCCGCGTCGGGCACTACTTTCCGTCTGCGGTGGTTCCGCCGACCCTCCCGGCGGCTCCCTCCCCCACTCGCGCCGGCGGAAGGAGACGCGCGGCGCGCTCGCTACTCGCCAGTGGATGGGGAGGCGGAGTAGTACTGGCCACGGCGCTGTGGCGGCGGCGGCCGGGGCTGCCTCGGGGCGTCCGACGGTGCTGTAGGGATTTCTGTCGGGTTTTCTGTGGGGCTGTAGTCCAAGGCTGCGAATCTGGGAGTCAAGAAAAGTGTTTGAGACAGTGAGGGACGAGGTTGCTGTGTCCTCTTGGGCAGAGCGGCCGGTGCGCCCCCCGGGCTGCGCTCGCTCGTGGGGCCGCCTCGTCCCTCGGTCCGCACTCCTTAGTATGGGCGGCCGGTAGGAGCGGGTTCCCTCCCAGTGGCGGAGGCAGCGGCCGCCTTGGCAGCGACGGCTATGGCGGTGGAGACGCGGCCGGAGCTGGTGGGGAAACGGTTCCTGTGTGTGGCGGTCGGTGACGAGGCGCGTCCGGAGCGCGGGGAGAGCGGACGCTGCTGGCGGAGCTGGAGAGCGGGGGTCATCCGAGCCGTGTCACATAGGGACAGCCACAATCCGGACCTGGCGGTAAGAGAGCGAGCGCCCCCATTCCCTTTTTGCCTGCCTCCGCACCCAGGTCTCGCAGCCGCACCTCGCTAGCGTACCTCTGGCACCTAGCGCAGCCGGGCCAACTGGCGGTCACGCCCCTCTTCCGAGCCCACGGCCGGTTTGCCCACATCCCTCGCCGGGTCACTGCCTCCTTGCGAGTGGCTTCCTCGGCGGCGGCGGTGTTGGAGCGAGATTCCCGGGACGGCCGCTGGGCCCGCTCTGGCCCCTGTCCGGGAGGGTTCGACCGCGGCTCCCCCCTGTGGCGCCTGGACGGCCGCGGAGACCTCACCGAAAGGCGCAGCTGAAAGCCGGGCGCCGCGCGGGCAGGTGGGGGTAGGGGGTGGACCACTCGTGGCGGTACGTGGCCAGCTTCACTGGCGTTTCTTTCCTTGCGAAAGTCTTAATAGTGCAGGGTTTGAGACTTAAAATTTATCCCACAAGGTTGCCGAAGGGGTGGGAGAAAAGGAAAGAGACAAGAGTCTGGTTTTCCTGGCAGTCCTGAGATTCATGTGTGTTTTAGAGGCAAAGGCCGTGGCGGTGGCGGGGCCCTGATTCATCCTCTACTTAGTAGATGTTTGGCTTTCTCATCGGAATTGTAGGAAAAGAAAATTTTTGGTATGGAGGGTAATAGAAATTAATCTTTCTCTCTCTTTCTTTCCCATAGTGTACTTTTTGTTAGAAACAGATGATACTTTAGAGTCAAGATGTTCCTGGGTTTTATAGTATTTTAAATGAAATGAGAAATAATATTGTAAATTAAAATGTTAAATGCCTTGCAGAATTTAGTGTATTTTTCTTTGCTTTCTTTTCATTACATGTGACACTGCTAAGGTTTTCTTTAAGTAGTGTAGGTATGTGTATGATTTTCAGATAGGATATTCCTGTTGTGTTCCAAGCACATTCTCTCTGGGGGACAGGTGGAATGAAGGTAAGGGGCAGAGTAAAGACAAGACATTGACTAGGCTTCCCAAGGTTGATTTATGAACAATAATACATGAAATGTATTCCTAGTGCCGTATGGCATTTACTTTTTCACTGAAAATTTCATATTTGGGAATTTTTTCCCTTTGTATGCAAGCTTACAATTCCAAATTCATTGTAATATCTATACATGTATGTACCTATTTTAATATTTTGTACCTATGTTAATAGTTTTTGAGTGTCTTTTTGTTATCCCTATGTTTTCATCACTGTAGGCAATGATACGGTTTCATGCTGAGTTTATTAATGTTGACTTGTTGCAAAATAGGTTTGTTTTGCTAATAGGTATTTTTAATAGGAAATGAGTAGAACAGAGGTAATTTTGAAGATTTGGTTGGTTATTCTGGTTCAAAAAAAGTAGAATCTTAGAAAACATTGCTGATCTTAATGGTTCTAGAAACTACGGCAGATCAATTCAGTCGGTAACTACTTTTATTCGTGTAAAAGGTACTGCTAAATTTATTTCTCATCGTTTTACTCTGATATGAAATCAGCTTGGCTTTTATGTGGAAGCTAGTTGGATTATGGTTTAGCATTTTAAAATTATTTCAGAACAAACACAGAGTGATATTTTATATTTTCCACAGGATTTTGTTTTAGTAGATACATGAAAATTAGGAAATGCAGTTTTAAATTATGGATATCATTGATGACAGTCAAGTTATCAAACTGAAATTTATTAAAGACTTAAATACTTTCTTAGTTGAGAATTTAGATGATATAAAGAGAGAGTTAACATATATCATGTTTGTAAATGGCCGGGTATTAGCTGGGTATTTCAAAATAAATTAAAAAATAACTTATCTGTGGATGGTGGGAATTGACTGGAAAGAACAGAAAGGAGTTTCTTTAGATGATGGAAATGTTTTATATCCTGATTATTGGTTACATAGGTGTATATATATTTGTCAAAACTCACTGAAGTGTACACTTAATATGTCTGCATTTGACTATCCAAATTTTACCAAAAAAAGAAAAATGCATGTTGAACCATAAATATGTGAACATTTGACATTTTCCTTTATCTAACAGTCTCTATTTGAAAAATGGATGTTATTACTTACAGTGTAATTATAGGTTTTTTTAGCCTAGAATCTACAATTTTGGATTTGTTTGCAAACTTTCATACATTCGTATTTCTTAAAGGAAACTTAGGACAGTTAACATCAACATAATGTAATCCTGTTAGACTTTTGTTACTGAAGAGTAAATTTTAAAGAGTTTGATCTATTATATGAAAAATGCTGATAAACAGGCAATTTTGTGGGTTTTTTTTAAGTTACGAAATGTATTATTAAAAGTCTGTAAGTATATTAGAAATCTTGGTTGTACATGTAAGTGGCATATGATTTGGAAGGGTAACTATCAAAACTTGAAAGGAGTTTAGGCAATACTATGTCTTAAAGATAATTCTTATTTTTGGTTTTATGTGTGAAGAATTACCATGTGCATTAATTTCCTGTCACTGTTTTAAGTAACAAAATCTTGGGGGCTTAAACTATGCAAATTTACAATATTGCAGTTTTGTAAATGTGACATGGGGTCTCACTGGACTAAAATCAAGATGTGGCAAGACTATGTTTAAGAGAGATCTGTTTTCTTTCCTTTTCTAGTTTTTAGAAGCTGCCAATATTCCTTGGCTCATGGCTGCCTTCCCCCATCTTAAGAGCCAGCCAGGTTGTATCTCTCCTTCTTTCCTAATCATCTTCCTCTGACTCTCCTGCTTCCATCTTTCACTTCTAAGTGCCTTTGTCATTACATTGGTAATCGCTCAGATAATTCAGGATAATCTCACCGCCTACTGATTAACAACCATAACTCCATTTGAACCTTAATTCCTCTTTGCCATGTGATGTGAGAGTTACAGATTCTGAGGATTAGGATGCGAATGTCTTTGAGCTGGCATTGTTTTTTTTTATTTAATTTTTAATTTCTAACTATTATGGGTATGTAATAATTGTATGTATTTACAGGGTACATGTGATGTTTTGAAACAGGCATACAATGTGAATTAATCAAATCAAGGGAATTAGGGTAGCCAACACCTCAGGCATTTATCATTTCTTTGTGTTAGGAACATTCCAATTCTACTCTTTTAGTTATATTAAAGTATACCCTAACTTGTTGATTATAGTCACTTTGTTGTGCTATCAAATATTGTTCATTCCATCTACCTGTATTTTTGCTAATCATCTCCACTTTATGTCCCCCTCCCTGCTACCCTTCCCTGCCTCTGGTAACCATCATTCTACTCTGCCTTCATGAGATCAGTTGTTTTTAATATTTAGCTCCCATATATGAATGAGAACATTCGAGATTTGTATTTCTGTGCTTGGTTTATTTCACTTAACATAATGTTCTCCAGTTCCATCCATGTTGTTGCAAATGGCAGGATTTCATTCTTTTTTGTGTCTGTATAACGGTCCACTGTGTATAGGTACCACAATTTCTTTATACATTCATCTGTTGATGGACACTTAATGTTGTCCATCTTGGCTTTTGTGAATAGTGCTATAGTAAACATGGGAATATAGATATCTTTTCGATATACTGAATTCCCTTCTTTTGGATATATACCTACTAGTGGGATTGCTGGGTCATATGGTAGGTCTATTTTTTAATTTTTTTGAGAAACTTCCATACTATTCTCTGTATGCACTAGTTTACATTCCCACCAACAGTATGCAAGGGTTCCCCTTTCTCCACATCCTTTCCACCATTAATTATTGCCTGTTTTTTTGATAAAAGCCATTTTAACTGGGGTGAGATGATATCTCATTGTAGTTTTTATTTGCATTTCTCTGATGTCTAATGATGTTGAGCATTTTTTCATATACCCGTTGGCTATTTGTATGTCTTCTTTTGAGAAATGTCTATTCAGATCCTTTGCCCATTTTGTAATCGGATTGATTTTTTTGTATAGAATTGTTGGAGCTCCTCATGTATTCTAGTTGTTAATGCCTTGTCAGATGGGTACTTTGCAAATATTTTCTCCCATTTTTGTAGGTTGTGTCTTTCCTTTGTTGATTGTTTCTTTTACTGTGTGGAAGTTTTTTAGCTTGTGATCCCATTTGTCCAATTTTACTTTGGTTGTCTATGCTTCAGGGGTAATACTCAAGAAGTCTTTGCCCAGACCAATGCCTCAAGCATTTCTGCAGTGTTTTCTTTTAGTAGTTTCGTAGTTTCAGGTCTTAGATTTAAGTCTTTAATTCATCTTGATTTGATTTTTGTATATGACAGGAAATACAGGTCTAGTTTCATTCTTCTGAATATGGATATCTGGTTTTCTGGGTTGGCATTATTCTTACCACACCACGGCAGCAAACATATTCAATATGTACAATGTGAACATACATAATTTGATACAAATAAATTAAAATTAAAATTTATTTTTTCATGCCAGGAGTTATAGTGATATCACTCTCTGATCTCCTAAGTAATAAATTTAATTACTAGAATTTTTATTAGATTATGTTTAGATAATTTCAGATATTTTGGTGACTTTTTAAAAAAATATCTTGGCAACCTTTTGGATTATCTATATTGGAATTAACCAACAAAAGACCTTATCTGAGCCCTTTTTGTACAGGAGGACCAAGTTGTTGAAGAAGTTGAAATATACATAACATGAGGCTTCTTCCTATTGAATTCTTTTTTTAGCCCCATTACTTAGCAATGTTCTTGACTTGGCATACATTGTTGACATTCCTACTGATCTACTTTTTGAGGAACTTTTCTGGGAAATTGATAGTATTCTGGAAGGAAAACTGGCAGTTGAGAAGTACTGTTGTGTGATATTCATCCTTAGATAATATTGTCATGTTCCTTAAAGAGCAAACGTTGATTTACTCTTAGCTTTTTACTTAGCTTCTGTTCTTGAACTCAGTCTCTTGTTTGTTCATCCATCCATTCACTCTCACCCACTCATCTATCTTTCTTTGATGCTTAGGGTGATTGCATCACTATTTTCAAGCCAGCTTTGTCTGAAGTGTGAGTATTTAAGAAAATGTGTCTGGATTTTGCCATACAGAAAAGGAACAAAAAATTATACTGCATTTCGAAGACCCAAACCCATAAATTTGCTTGTATTTGGGGGATAACCTGGAAATGCAGATTTTAAACGGTCCTGAGCTGCATGCCAACAGATAAGTTACCTTGTAAAACTTCTGTGTCTAAATATAAATAATATTAATGTTTAGGAAATTTAAAGTGATTTATGATTTTTTTTTTTTTTTTTTTAAGACAGAGTCTCACTCTGTTGCCCAGGCTAGGGTGCTGTGGCATCAGCCTAGTTCACAACAACTTCAAACTCCTGGGCTCAAGCAATCCTCCTGCCTCAGCCTCTGGAGTAGCTGGGATTATAGGAACATGCCACCATGCCCGACTAATTTTTTTTTTCTATTTTTAGTTTCTCGGCTTATTTTTTCCATTTTTAGTAGAGATGGGGTCTCGCTCTTGCTCAGGCTGAGTGATTTATGATTGATGTGTCTGTAAGTAAGCCCTTTTTCATTTTTAGATCTATACATTTCTGCCCAGCTCTCTCATTCAGTACGTTTCTAATTGAGTTGGTAGCATTTGATTTCCTTATATGTTTTGTTAAGGTAGTTCTTCAGGTCAGTCTGACATTTATGTCCTGGTCTTGAAGTATTGATAATGCTAATTATGAATGTGCGAATCATTTTTATTTCATTGGTCAAGAGGACCTTAATAGGTTAACTACAGGCAAAATTGATTTAGCTAGTGGGTGAAAACACTATGTCTGATTTAAGTACAGAGATTATTTTTTACCTTTTCTTGCGTTTGTTGTTGCGATTGGTCCTAAAGACTTAGATATAGAAAATGAACATGTCAGTTATACCTGTGGTGGAATATAACTTGTGCAGTTGTTAACCATTATCTAGTTTTAGAAGAAGGTTATCACCTACTAAAAGGTGTTGTGTATCTATGTAAAATTAAATAAAAGAAATGCTGTTTTTTTTTTTCTTTTGACATGTGGTATTTACATTCTGGCATATATATTGGTTGCATTAATTTAAAATAGAGAAGGTTTTCATTATGGGGTAATTGGACTTCAGAAATTTTACCATGAGAAACCTGGTCTTTTTTATAGGGATATCATTGCATTTGAAAGCGAAAATGTATCCTAGATAGTTCAATGTAATTGAAAGCATATAGGCTATTTTCCTATGTTTATAGATTTTATATAGTATTTTTTGACAATTTTAAGATAAGTACAAAGAATGTCCTCAACTCTCAGACTCATATTCACTTTCTTTCCTTTTCACACATTTAGTACAGTACCTAGCATTTACTTCTGTGTTCAGTAAATATTTATTGAGTGGTAAATAAATGTAAACCATAAGTTTCTGGAATATTTTAATCCATACTATTCATCTCAGTTATCTATTTACTCTTACTTGTGAATCTCATGTCTTTTGTGGCATTGTGTACCTTTCCTCCCCAGCATCCATTCTTTTATCCATTGTGTGGTTTGCAGCAGTCCTCAACCTTTTTGGCACTAGGGACCGGTTTCATGGAAGACATGGTAGGATGGTGAGTGGAGCTCAGGCGATGATGCAATGAGAATCACTCGCTTCAGCTGTGTGGGGTGGGGGGGACTCCCCTTTTCTTAAGTTTCATGGAAGATGTCCATGGATGAGGGGGAAGGGCAGGAGGAATGGAGCTCTGCAGCCTGGTCCCTAACAGGCTGTGGACCAGTACAGGGGTTGGGGACTGCAGGACTAAAGGATGGGCCATAATTTTCCTAAGCCAATCAGCACATAGAACTCCTCTGGCTACGTTGATGGCTGCAGGCCCTAAATGAATCCTGTCAGAATGAAGCCAAGGATAGTTTTGTGTGGGTGTGAATCTGGATCTGCTGGAGCCATTTTCCTACTTTAAGGTAAACCAGTTTGAAGACAAAACTGAGATACCAGAGGTTAATAGAGTTGACCAAGGACACAGCAAAAAATGTTACTGATCAGATTTTTATTTTTGAAGCCTGTGTTCTACTGTTGGATTTTTCAGTTAGGGGATTTTTCATTTTGGGACAATAAATTTACTTGAAGTTTAAGCCTGTTTTGGTTGGTTTATTTTTTCCCTGGAAGCAAAAGCATCTTAACTGATACACATGGCAATATTTCACTCCACTTTTTTTTTCTTAAACATTTGAAAGCAGTGGCATTTTCTTGACACTCTTGCATTTTTTTGTTTGATGTTAAGACTTTAGAATTTTCTTGTACTTTGTATAATTTCAGTGATGATTTTCTAGAAGGGTGATATGGTGATATATTCTGCTTTAATGTGTGCCGATGTATCCCACAGCTTTGAAAAAATTAGTTTAATAATGCATGTAAAATATAAATGTCTAAGTTTCCAAATATTTAAAAATAAGAAATAACATTAAATTTTTATATTAGGAAGTATGCCATAAACCTCTCACAATTAAGTAGAAATGTCAGGAAAGAGGCATTGTTAATATTTCAGAAATTAACTAGAAATCACAACCTTTACTTTTTAGTTCATATACCATACGTGTTTATACCTATGTTGGCCAGATAAATAACTGCAGATCCATTATTCCTTATCTGAAATTCTGAAATCCAAATAGTTACAGCAACTAAATATTTTTTAATGATTCATTTAGAAGCAAAAGCTAACTGAATGAACTCATTTTTTAGTGGAACCTAATATGATTTGAATACTTTTGTAGGAGAAATATTAATGTGCTTAATTTTGGGATTCTCTAAAACCTGCAGAGGTGTTACATATTACCTAGGACTTGCACTCTGTCACCACAAATCAACACTGTAGTATATGCTACATTTAATTTTATGAAATCCAACAAATTTTGGAGACCAAAAATATCTAGTTGAGAGAGTTTTGGATGAGAGATTGTTATTTGAATACTAATATTGATAATTTTTAATAGTAGCAATTTAGTGGCAACAAATGCTGCTAGCTTTATTTGTTTTGAGATTCAACAGTGATCAAATGTCTGCTCAGATAGTTTCTTCCAGTGTGAATTTTAACAAACTTTTACTTGATATAAAATTCTTAATATGACAAATTTATTTTATTTTTATTTTTTTAGAGATGGGTTTTGCTCTGTTGCCCAGGCTGGAGTGCAGTGGTGGGATGTTATCAATAGCTCAATGCAACCTTGGGCCCCTGGGTTCTAGCAGTCCTCCCACCTTAGCCTCTACAGGCCTGTGCCACTGTGCCCAGGTAATTTTTATTTTTTATTTTTTTGAGACAGAGTCTTTCTATGTTGCCCAGGCTGGTCTTGAACTCCTGGCCTCAAGTGATCCTCCTGCCTCAGCCTCCCCAGTAGCTGAGATTATAGGCATGATCCACCATGCCCGGGTCTGACAAAGAAATTTTTAAGGATTACATAATTTTCCCTTATATCAGGGCATATTTTCTTTGATCTTTTCTTCATTTTATTAAAGTATGCTATAGAAATTTTTTAGATTAGTGATTTCTAATTTGACAAATGGTGCAATTGAGTAAAACCAAATAAATGTTTGATTTTGATGAGTAATACAGTGTTTATCAACTTTTTTTGTTGTCTGGAATGAAGACATGGACTTTGGGGATCAGACCTAGATTATAACTGGGTAAATTGTTTACAGTGTGACCTTTAATTTCTTCATGTTAGTTTCCTTATCTGTACGATAGAGCTGTTATGAGGATTATATGAATTGTGTAGCAAAGAAACTAATAGTCGACACTTATTTTAATTCTTCAATTTGTTTCTTCAATTTCTGTGTGTGTGAAGTTGGTTTCCCATGTTGATTAGTATATTCATTAGCTTTATGAATATATATTTCCTTAATCTCTGAAGAATTAGAGAACTTGAGAGTTTTCATCACACAACCAGTGAGCGTCAGGGCAGTAATTTGAATACAGATTTCTGATTCCAAATCCAGTGTGTCTATACTGTGCCATATTGCTTCTCCAAATGGTTGTATTTCACAGACTCTCAAAAAAAAAAAAAAAAAAGCCCCTTTAATTGCTATGATATTTATTCTTTCTGAGCCTTTTCTTTCTTGATTTCTGTAGGTCCATGGTTCAAGTCCTCTTGGGCTGTTATTTCTCCTTCCTTCCCTGACTATAGTTCCTCCCATCTTAATTTGCTATTAGAGGTTCAGTCCTTGGCCTACTGTCGCTTGGTTTCTTTAAATCTTGTTATTCCCCTTGAAGAATTATAGTACTTTGCATAATTACTCACAGATCTGAAATTTAAGCATTAGACTTTCTTCAATTCAATTTGATCTATAATCTCTACCTTCTTCTTTGACAGCTTTACATGAATGTCCCATATTTGGGTTTGAGAAAATGTATCTAAAAGATAATTTATTATTTTCATGTGAAACCAGCTGCCCTTTTGAGATTTAATTTGAAGTCTTACCTGGGCTTGAAAACTCTTTTCATCTTTTGTTCCCCCTACCTTGAATGTAGGCATTTACTCATTTCTGCCAATTTCTTCCTTCAAATTGAAACCTGCTTGCCCATCTACATTCTTTTTAATTTGTACTACCAGTAGATCCAAACCTTCCTTCCCCAGGCATGTATTAAGTGATCTTTTAACTTTCAAGTCTCTTCCCTGTCTGTTCTATTCAGTGTGAACAGATTACTTATCCTGGATTTCTCTTTAGCTCACTCCCCCCCCCCCCCGCCCCGTTAGTACTTTTTTCTTTGCTTAACTGATGAAGTCCAAAATCACATTTTCTAAGAGTGCTTAGACTTGTTCAGTCTTACCTCTGTCCTTTTTGAAACTTAAAATTCACAAATCTTCTACACAAACTGTTGTGGTTTAGTGAAAATGTTTCTTTGCAATTTTTTAAATGTTATGTATAACCCACTATTTATAAAATCATTAAATGCATTTCATTTTTCCTTTCAAATTTCATTTGCTAATAGTTTCTAATGTGAAACTGATGTTAGGCATACTCCCTTTTTAAAAAAATGGTGTCTGTGTTGCATGAATTGAGTTAAAATGGGAAAACATACTTAATGAATCAAATAATGTATAAAGTATCAGTTAATTCCATTTGCTTCCATGAAAAACAAAAATCCAATTTTAGCAGCATTTTACACAATGTTCACTGTGTAAATACATTCCAGAATCTGGAAATACATTTCTTGGATTCTAAGATATCTATTTTCCACATTTTAATGTTTCTGAAATTAAGGCACAGTTTACATTCAGATCATGTCAAAACTGACTTGTTTACCACTACATAGAATATCAAGTAGCAATATTCTGTTTGTAGTCCTCTACAAAGTATGTGAACTCATTCTGTAGAACTTTTCAGTCAGTACCTCTTTAAACTGAGGCTACCATAGAGCTTTGATTTATGTGGGTTGTATCTATTGATACTTACTATATTATAATAAAAATTAAAACTGAAGTTTTTAAAACACAAAAACATATAAGCACACATTCCATTACCTGTCAGCTGTGATACTACACTACAGGTAGCCTGCTGTTCTGTATGCTGATGAAAGAATGAGTTGAAAAGGCAAATAAAATAATGAGTTAGTATTATTATGAAAAGTTTTTATCTTACGCATTCTGTTGCCCCGGAAAACCTGGTGAAGATATGTGTTCATCTAGTTGTCTCTTTAGTTGAATTATTTACAATGGTTATTACTGTAAGTGGTTAAGTTTTTTTTTTTATTTTATTTTTTTTTTTGAGACAGAGTCTCACTCTGTTGCCCGGGCTAGAGTGAGTGCCGTGGCGTCAGCCTAGCTCACAGCAACCTCAAACTCCTGGGCTTAAGCGATTCTACTGCCTCAGCCTCCCGAGTAGCTGGGACTACAGGCATGCGCCACCATGCCCGGCTAATTTTTTTTTTTTCTATATATATTTTTTAGTTGGCCAGATAATTTGTTTCTATTTTTTAGTAGAGATGGGGTCTCGCTCTTGCTCAGGCTGGTCTCGAACTCCTGACCTCGAGCAATCCACCCGCCTCGGCCTCCCAGAGTGCTAGGATTACAGGCGTGAGCCACCGCGCCCGGCCGTAAGTGGTTAAATTTTAAGTTGAATTTGGCTTCTTCAATATCATTTCAAATTTCGTCCAGTATTTGCTATATTGCTATGAAAATTAGAAGATCACCTATAACATGCCAGAGAATGTTAACATGGCAGTAGAACTAGTCAGCCATTCCTAGAATAGATTTCAGAATTTTTCAAAGCTAGGAGAGGTTTGTGTGACTAATTCATGTCTTGTGAAAGACTGACACTTAGGAGCTGATCCATCTGTTAAAAATTATGAGTTTAAGATTTAAAAAACATCTTTAGGCTCAGAGGAATATCAAAGAAGGAAGCAGTATGTTAATGTATGGATAAAGTTATGCATTATCATTCAGTATAAAATGGCTTTATGTATATTTAACGTAGGAGTTATTTCCTCCCTAAATTGTTATCCATAGATGGAATCTTAGTATTGAGGCAATATAGTGCTAGGTAAAATATTTGTAAAACAATTTAAAGTTGTTAAACTGTTCCAATGTGTTGAATAGCATCATACTATTATTTCGTCTGTGTTCTTTTTCTTCTTTAAACTCACCTTGCTAAAACTATGTAGACCTTATTTTACATTGTTTCCATTATTCCTTAAAATGTTTTACTACCTTAACTTTCAAAATTACTGATGATGTTTTAATACCAAAGTGAAATTGTTCTAAGCGAACATTTCATTGTTCATTTGAATAAAGAGAGTAAGTAGTGAATATGAATATAGACTTTATGTGTCCCATCTTTGTATAATGGTTTTGAAATATATAAACATATACACATATTTATAGAAATAATTAAGCACTCTTGAAATATAAAGTAGTAAAGAAAGAAAAAAGTAAATAAACTTACAGAGAGTTAATATAATATTGCATTAAATTTACCTCTGAATTTCTTAGTGTTCAGAGCAAAATAAGAATTGTGATGAATTAAGGTATCATTGATTTTCAAAGTGTTTCTCAGTAAGCCTCCTGTCTTTTTGGATTGCATTCTTGGATCCCTTGGAAAAGTGAGTGGCCAGAGGGTATAGGAGACAAGGAAGAAACCTGAGAGTACTGAATTCTGGTCCTCATCCCCTTCAATTAGAACACCTATTGAATTTATTAGTTTTATTTAATAGTGATTCCTTAGGCCAAAAAAATTCTTTTTTCGGAGAGAAGGAAATAAGCCATTCTTAAAGAGAGAAACTTTTCCTGAAAGAAAGTCAGAAACTGGTAGCTTATAAAAGATTATACAAAGAGAAACAAGCATTGAGGAATCCTTTCTTGGTAAATAAGAAAAGAAGGTTTAATTATGAAGTGTCACTTGAGGATATTCTTGCAAGAGATTCAAATAATGTCCAGGTATGTAACTTTTTAGTGATCAGTAGATTTCAGAGGAGAAGAACCTAATATATATGACTGAAATCAGTGATTATCAACTTTTTCCTTTTTGTATTCATTGCACTCTCTTGGGTGGATAGGGTTAAGCTTTAATGTGCATAAAAATCTTGGAGGAATCATGTTAAAGATTCTTTTTTCTAGACTTCATACCGAGATACTTTGATCTTAGATGCTGGATAAAGGACCAGAATCTATATTTTACTAAAATTTATTAACTTTTTTGATTAGGTACCAAAACAACATAAAAGAGTATATGTAGAATAATCTCACTCTATTCCTGCCCCCATCAGCCCACTTTGCCTCTCTTTTAAATAACCATTTTTATTAATTTGTGTTTCTTTCCAGAGTTTTTTTAAATAGTGGTATGAGTAGGTACCCATAGTTTCATTTCTTCCATTCATATGTAATCAAGCTGAACATCAGTATAACGAAAACAACCACATATTATGAGTGTCCTGATAAGATATAGTAGGAAGTACACAGTCCAGCCAGTGAAATATTTTTTGCCAGAAATAATTGAACCTGAGTATAATCAAGGTTCGAGATTCAACCACCAGTTTATAGTACATACGGGGGTAGAGGACCACGTTAAACTACACCATGAGAATGCAGTCAGCCACATCCACAAAGTGGGGAATTCTAGACCTCTGGTGGTAATATTTGTATCCACTAGTCATGTGTAGCAATTTAGATTTTAATTAATTAAAATTTAATAAAATTAAAAATCGCTCATTCTAGAACTCTAGTCACATTTTGACTGCTCACTTGACACATATGACTAGTAGCTAGTTTTGAACAGCACAAATACAGAAAATTTCCATCATTGCAGAAAGTTCTATTGGATACAGTTATTCTAGAGTAACCATTAAAAGAGTAAAAAAAAGAAAAAACTTGTGTAATTTCCAGAGTAGTAGAAAAGAAAAAAATTGGAATGATAAAAATTAAAAGAATTTAAAAGAAGGCAAGACAAAGAAATATAACAAAAGTGGGACAGACAGCATAAAATAAGATAGATTTGATTTAAACCCAAATATATCAGTAATTACATGAAATGTAAATTGACTGTTTCTGTTAGGCAGATAATCAAAATTGGTGGAGGGAACCCACAAAACATACCTATTTGCTGTTTAGAACAGGTGCATCTAAAATATAAGAATATTTAAAGGTGGAAGTAAAAAGATGGGGAAAAAATTTCTATGCATATACTACCTGAAGATAGTTGATGTGGCTATGTTAGTATCAGTGTTGAATGTAGTTGATGTGTCTGTTACTAGCAGTGTTTTAGGCAAGAAGCATTGTTTGGGATAAAGAGACTTTCTTTATTATGAAAAAAGGGTTTATTCACCAGGAAGATATAATAATTGCAATTTTTTTTTTTTCTTTTGAGACAGAGTCTCACTCTGTTGCCCGGGCTAGAGTGCCATGGCGTCAGCCTAGCTCACAGCAACCTCAGACTCCTGGGCTCAAGCAATCCAACTGCCTCAGCCTCCCAAGTAGCTGGGACTACAGGCATGTGCCACCATGCCCGGCTAATTTTTCTATATATATTTTTAGCTGTCCATATTTCTTTCTATGTTTAGTAGAGACGGGGTCTCGTTCTTGCTCAGGCTGGTCTCGAGCTCCTGAGCTCCAACAATCCACCCGCCTCGGCCTCCCAGAGTGCTAGGATTACAGGGGTGAGCCACCGCACCCGGCCAATAATTGCAATTTTATAAGCATCTGTGACATGGCTTTAAAACACATAAGGTAGAAATTGTTAGGACTATTAGAGAAAATAGACAAATTTACGATCATAGTGGGAGATTACTCTAAAAGAGCTAGCAGTTTTAAAAGACCAGTAATGAATAGATTTAGAATAATAAGTACTTGCTTCGACCATCTCACAAGGTTGTAGTGTGAATGAGATATTATATTCAATAAATATACTATCATTTAATAAATACTGAAATATGTTCAAAAAATATTTGCATACCTACTATGTGCCAGGTACTATTTTAGCCTATACTGTTTTGTAAGAACAAACTTAATCAAATTTAATATAAGATATTATGTACAGTTTTGTCAATTTGTATTGCTTAGTTAATGATAAGCATTGATATCTGTGTGACTCCATAGAAATGAGTGATAAAGATTTGAAGGATGCATGCATTAAGGAAATAGGACATTTTGGGCCACAAAGAGTGAATGGCAATTTGAATATTAGAGGAGGGGTAAGACAGTTATGGTAGGGAGAATAGCATGAGGAAAAGATTAGATGATGTGTATTTGGTTACTAAGCAAACCAGTTGGCTTTCAGAGGGTTCATATTGGAGAAACAATAAGAAAAATTGAAAGTTAGGGCCAAATCGTATTATCAAACTGAGAAATTGGAGGTATTTCTAGGGGGTGGTTATTTGGAATGCATATTCTAGTACTTGTACCATTTCTCAGTTTAACAAATATTTCCAAAGGTAGATAGGAGGGCCTTGATGTATATACATCCTTAATTTTAATAGCTGAAGCAACAGACCAATTTCCAAAGAGATTGTACTTCTTTATACTTCTACTTGTAGTTAATGGGGGCACCAGTTTTCCTACACCCTCATTAGTATTGGATGCTATGGGTCATAATTTTTGCTTAATTGGCAAAAAAAGAAAATGTTACTTTAATTGTATCTATTTGTTTTTGAGTTTCATGTATTTGTCTTTTGTATTTTTAAAATATTAATAGGCTGCTCATATTTTGACACCTTTCTTACTGATCTATAAAAACTCATTTTATATTTAAGATACTCCTTTTTTACGTATGGTAGAAGTTTTTTTCTTAATCTCTTGCTATTTTTATTTTTTATTTTTTATTTTTTAGAGACAGGTCTCACTCTATCACCCAGACTAGAATGCAGTGGGGTGATTATAGCTCACTGAAGCCTAGATCTCCTGGGCTAAAGCAGTCCTTGTGCCTCAGCCTCCTGAGTAGCTGGGACTACAAGTGGGTGCCACCATGATGGGCTAATTTTTTAAATATGTTTTTTCAAGAGATGAGGTCTTCTTATTGTCCAGGCTGGTTTTGAACTCCTGGCCCCAGGCAGTCCTCCTGCCTCTACCTCTGAGAGAGTTCTGCAGTTACAGGCATGAGCCACCCACACCTGGCCCAACACTTGTTATTTTCTGTTTTTTTATTTGTTTGTTTGTTTGAAAATAGCCATCTTAATGCGTATAAAGTGGTGTGTCATTATGGTAATTTTCCTAATGATTAGTGATGTTGGCATCTTTTCTTGTGCTTTGCTCATTTATATATCTCCTTTGGAGATGTTTAATTTTTACTAATTTTGAATCAGGTTGATTGCTTTTTTGTTGTTGAATTTTAGGAGTTGTTTTTGTATTCTGGATATTAATTACTTATCAGATAGATGATTTGCAGATACATTCTCCATTCTGTGGATTGCCTTTTCACACTTTTGATAATGTATTTTGATGCACCAAAGTTCTAAATTTTGATGTAGTCCAGTTTATCTTTTTTTTTCTTTTGTTGCTTGTGCTTTTGGTGTCATATCCAAGAAGTCATTGCCAAATCTAATGTAATTAAAGCCTTCTCTGCATTTTCTTCTAAGACTTTTGTAGTTTTAGCTCTTGGTTTAGTTCTTTGATCCATTTTGAGTTGATTTTTGCATATGGTCTAAGGTAAGGGCCCAACTTCATTGTTTTTCATGTTTAATTTTCTTGGTACTATTTGTTGAAAAGACTATCCTTTTTTCCATTGAATGGTTTTAACACCCTTTTCAAAAATCATTTGACCATAAATGCCAGGGTTTATTTCTGGGCTCTCTGTTCCATTTGTGTATACAGTCCTCTCTTGGTATAGGGGATTGGTTCCAGGACCCCAAAATCCACAAGTAATCAAGTCCCTCATATAAAGTGACATAGTATTTGCATATCATGTACATATATCATCTCTAGAATAGTTATACCTAATACAGTGTAAATGCTATGGAAATAGTTGTTATACTATATTGTTCTTTTGTTAATAGTTTATATTATTTTTATCGATTTTTTTTCTGAGTATTTTTATCCACAGTTGGTTGAATTCACGGATATGGAACCTGTGGATACAAAGGGCCCACTGTATATATCTGTCTTTATTCCAGTCCCACAGTGTTTTGATTACTGTAGCTTTGTAGAAAGTTTGAAATCAGGAAGTGTAGGTCTTTTAACTTTGTTCTTTTTTTCAAGATTGTTTTGACAATTTGGGGTCCCTTGAGATTCCATATAGATTTTAGAATTGGGTTTTTCTATTTCAGCAAAAAACATTAGGATTTTGATAACACTTGTATTGAATCTATAGATCTCTTTGGGTACTATTGATATCTTAATGTTAAGTTTTCTAATACATGAACATGGCATAGCTTTCCATTTATTTGTGTCTTCTTTAATTTCTTTTAACAATGTTTTGTAGTTTTGTAGTACCCATTTTGTACATTACACAACATTTTCTAGTATACCAGTTCATTTGTCTACTTGGTCAAGTTTATAACTTAGAATTTTATTCTTTTTGATGTTATTGTAAACGGATTTGCTTTCTTAATTTCCTTTTCGGAGTGTTCATTCTTTTTTTTTTTTGAGACAGAGTCTCACTCAGTTGCCCGCCGGGCTAGAGTGAGTGCTGTGGCGTCAGCCTAGCTCACAGCAACCTCAAACTCCTGGGCTTAAGCGATCCTACTGCCTCAGCCTCCCGAGTAGCGGGGACTACAGGCATGCACCACCATGCCTGGCTAATTTTTTTTCTAAATATATTTTTAGTTGGCCAGATAATGTCTTTCTATTTCTAGTAGAGACGGGGTCTCACTCCTGCTCGGGCCAGTCTCAAACTCCTGACCTCAAGGGATCCACGGGCCTCAGCCTCCCAGAGTGCTAGGATTACAGGCGTGAGCCACCGCGCGCCCAGAGTGTTCATTCTTGATATATGGAAACACAATTCATTTATGTGTGTTGATTTTATATCCTGCAACTTTGCTGAATTTGTTTATTTGTTTTTCTGTGTGTGTGTAATTTTTGGGGTTTTGTACATGTACAGTCATGTCATTTGCAAACAGATATAATTTTACCTATTCTTTCCCAGTTTAAATGTCTTGTCTAATTTTCTGACAAGGATTTCTAATACTTTATTGAATAGAAGTGGCAAAAGTAGGCATTCTTGTCTTGCTCTTGATATTAGGGGGAAAGCTTTTAATGTTTCATCATTGAGTATGTTAGCTGTGGGATTTTCATATATGGTGTTTATTATGTTGTTCCCGGTTTGTTCAGTGTTTTATCATGAAAAGATGTTAGATTTTGTCACATGCTTTCTCTGCATCAATCGAGATGACCATTTGAGTTTTTTTCCTTCATTCTGTTAATGCAGGATTACACTGATAGATTTTTGTATGTTGAACCCTCCTTTCATTCCAGCAATAAATCCCACTTCGTTATGGTGTATAATTTAAAAATTGTTTCTTTTCTTTTTAAGAGATGCAGTCTGGCTATGTTGCCCAGGCTAGAATGCAGTGGCTATTCACAAGCATAGTCACTGCAGCCTCGAATTCCTGGCCTTAAGTTAAGTTATCCTCCCATCTCAGCCTCCCAAGTAGCTGGGACAACAGGTGTGTGCCACCATACCTACCTTTAATTGCATTTAATTTTAAAAAAATATTTTATAACAACCTCCATCATTTCTTCCCTGTTCTCTCACAAATATCCTGATGTAATTTTGCTTGGGATTGTGTACAGCTTTACAGAGTAATCTAGGAAGTATGAGCATCTTTTCCTTATTGAGCCTGCATTTTAGATAACATGGAATATCATTGCAGCTATTGAAGTTTACTTTTTTTAATGTTCTGCAGTAAATATGATTTTCTTCATATAGGTCTTATGTGTTTGTTAGTTTTATTCTTAGACGCTGTATGTTTTGATTTTTAAATATGTATTGATATATGCCTTGAATTATCAATACATATCTTTCACTGATTTGTTTCTTCAAAGACAATTTTTCAACTAAAAATAATGTCATTTTTATTTTCCCTGTGTTTTTAGCTCATGTAATAGTTTGATTGCTTTTTTTTTTATTAATAGGCTTAACAAAGTTATGGTAGAAGTTATATGTACTAAAAGTGCAACCTCAAACTCCTGGGCTCAAGCCATTCTCCTGCCTCAGCCTTCCTGAGAAGCTGGGATGGGACTACAGGCGCGTGCCATCACTCCCGGCTAATTTTTCTATTTTTTGTAGAGACAGGGTCTCGCTCTTGCTCACGCTTGTCTTGAACTTCTGATCATCAAGCAATCCTCCTGCCTAACCCTCCCAAAGTGTGAGGATTACAGTGCACTTAGCCAGATTTTAATGTTTTAAACTTTGGTAGCATTTAAGAAAGAACAGATCATATCCATGGTAAACAACAAATAGTTATACTTTCTCAATTCTTGACTGAATCGCGTACGATATTTTAAAATGTATCAGGAAAATGTTCAGTTTTACTAGGTTCAATAATGCACGAAGGATGAAGGGAGGATAGGGCCTTCGGTACAAATTTATTGTCTGTTATTTCTTTTTTATTGTTTTTGACTAACCCTATAGACTTTGTTCCAAGGAAGCTTTTTTTGTTGTTTTTAAAAATAATTTTGACGTGGACAAAATTTATACTCGGTGGAAACATTTATAAATCCTTTCTTATGTCTTACTATCTTCAGACTGCTTTTTTCTATCATAATAAAACAACAAAGATTTTTTTTCCCCTCCTACCTTCCTCCATACTTGACATACTGGAATTAGATGGGCAGAGCTAATTCTTTTTAGTTGCAATATTGATGCCACAGAACTGTAGCTCTCTTCAGGTTATAAACTGTTACCTTTATTATTTCTGTTCTTTTAAATAACTTGGACTATTATGATTTATGTTAGAGTACCCTTCAGGTTAGAAGGAAAATGTTTAGGCTCAGTGAAATTTGACTGCTCACTTAATTGTTCAGGGCTCAATGAAACAGGTCTGGAGTATGTTGAAATTCATTACAGAAAAAAAATTAAGGGAAATCTCAAAGCACTACCATTTTGCACCTTTTAATATTATAGTTTTTTCTTCTTCTGTTCCAAGGTTTTCCAGATACCGTAGCCTGCTTTTTACTCTGGTGACAAAAGGAGGTTTCTGAGAATCTTTATATAATGTGGGAAGATGGAGAAGAACTGAATTGAGGTCAGGGAAGCTATAAACCTTTGAGTGCTTTTGTGATGTGCTATGCTGTATGGAAGACTCTGTATGAGTTCAAGCTTGAGAAACTTGCTTGGTAAGAATGTGACTGTTAACATTTACAGTTCCGTCTTCTTGTTAAGAATCTATATTGGGAAGATGGATTTTTTATTTAAAAGCTGATTTATTTTTCTCTGTTCATAAAATACAGATACTTTGTCCTTAGTGTTATACCTATTCTTCACAAATAACCTGAAACATAAATATAATAATAAGAGAAACACTGTGTTGCAAAGGTAGGAATTTCCCAGTGATTCCAGGGAAATCAAAATCCCTACCTTTTAAAGAAAATGGTCTCTGTTGTTTTTTGGCTCCCATGGCCTTTAAGGTGTTTGATATACAGACTGTACTCAGTTTCTTGATTCTTGTTATGACTTGAGCCCTCTCTGGCTAGCTAATACTTGGTTCACTTTGCATCTAGGGCACTATGCTCACCTGGTTTTTCTCCTACCTTTCTTGCCTCTCCTTTGAAGGTTTTCTTCATTTTTACTGTTCTTTAAGGACTCATTTCTTAGACCTCTTTTTTATCTACACTCTTGTCTTTGGCCATCACATCTAGTCTTATAACCTTAAATACTATCTATATGCTGTTGACTTTCACGTTTATGTCCTAGCTTGGGTCTGTCCCCTAAACCCTAGACTCATTTTTAAACAGCCTATTTTCTCCATGTGGTTATCTAATGGGCATCTCAAACTTATCTACAACTGAGCTGTTGATATGAACTTGCTTTACTCTGAGTCTTTACCATCCAGTAAATGGTAACTCCATCCCTCTAGTTCAGATCCCTGGCGATCATCCTTGACTCCTTTCTTTCACATCCCACATCCAGACTGCCAGCAAAGTCTTGTTGGTTTTACCTTCAAATTAAATTCAAAATCTCGACCTATCTCATCTCTTCTGTTACTGCCATGCTGGTCCGTACCACCATCATCTTTTATCTTTTGCCTAGATTTTCCAGTATCTTATTTTTTTTTTTTTTTTTTTGAGACAGGGCTTACTTTGGTGCCCAGACTAGAGTACAGTGGTGCTATCATAGCTCACTGCAGCCTTCAACTTCTTAGCTCAAGCAATCCTCCTGGCTCAGCCTCCCAGGTAGTTGGAAATACAGACATGAGGCACTGTACCTGGCTGATTTTCCAGTATTTTTGTAACTGTTTTTGTTAGCTTTTTAAACTAGTTATTAGCAACTAGATATCCAACTGCCTCCTAACTAGTTCTCCTTACCCATAAAAGTCTATACTGCCTGTAGCAAGCAGTCAGATCCTGTCACTCTTATGGTCAGATGCCTTCAGAGGCTTCTAAATTGATTCATAGTAAAAGGTGAAGACCTTACAATGGCCTAAGAGGCTCTTCAGTAATTACTTGTTTAAATTAATTAAGATATAAAGAAGTGTTGTAGAATTTTTGGAAATTTATCTTTAATTCTTTGAGACGCATTACTTTTATTATGAAAAAACTAATAATAGAAGATAACTTTGCTATATGTTTATTTGAAACTAGAAATCTCTCCAGTCAATTATTATTACGAATTGGCTCTCAGTAAATGTTTGTTGAATGCATAAATATCAAGTATTGATTATGTGGTCAGCATTGTAGACTAATTTAAAATTTAAGAAGTAAACACATTCGCAAGGAATTTATACTTCTAGTAGAGAGATGATTAATGTATTCAGTTGTTAATGTATGCTACTGTATACAATTGTGGTATAATAAGGACTATATACTTGGTATTTGTTCCCTGTTCCTGGCACAGACTTTCTAATACCCTTGGAATTTCCTGAGTGATAAAGGTGATAGGAGTGTCTTTTGTTCTAAGCAACCCTTGGTGGGCTTCTGGATAGCTTCACGATGGGAGCTGGTCACTAGAAAGACCAGGCTTTGATTAGAAGCTTGGGACACCCTCATTCCCAGCCCCCAACCTCTGGGAAGTGGAGAGGGGCTGGCGATGGAGTTAATCACCAGTGACCACATTGTGCGTATGTAATAAAACTTCTATAAAAACCCTTAAACGATGGAGTTTGGAGAGCTTCTAGGTTGATGAAACCTAAAAGTGCTGAGAGGCTGGCACATTGAGGGAGGAGGGCATGGAAGCTCCCCTACCTCCTGCCTTGCCCTATGCATTTCTTCTATCTGGTGGTTCCTGAGTTGGATCCTTTATAATAAATCAGTGATAGTAAGTAAAGTGCTTTCTTGAGTTCTGTGAGTTACTGTAGTAAATTATCAAACCTAAGCAGGAGGTCATGGGAACCCCTAATTTATAGATGGTGAATTGGTCAGTCAGAAATTTGTGTGACCCCATACTGGTGAGTGGTGTATGAAGTAATGGCAGTCTTGTGTGACTGAGCCCTTAAACCTGTGGAGTCTGGTGCTAACTCTGGGTTGTTAGTGTCAGAATTGAATTGAATTGTAGGACAGCTAGTTGGTGTTGGAGCATTGGAGAAGTGATGTTGAAGAAGATACTATGTACTTGGTGTCGGGAGGGGAAAAAAACCTCAACGATTAAGGATTAATTATATGTTAATTTTAAATGCTATAGATATTAAGAGAAAGGACGTTATGAAAATGTGGTGTTATTATACTGTCTATGATAGGAAGGCTTCATGGAGAAGCTGGATTATAAAAGATGGGTAAGAGTTGTGTTTGATGAAGAGGCTGTATTCCAGAGATTGGAGTAAAGTGAATATTGGCTTGGAGGCAAGAATGTATTTGGCATGTAAATAGAAACACTTCACAGATTTTTATGCCATGTTTTCTTTAAAACCTTACCTTCATTCTGTAATTACATTTTGAATTATAAGGCATTTCTCTTCTTTTTTGGCCATAAGGCATTTATTTTATGTACACTATATGCATAACACTCCACTGAATTTGTAGAAGTTACAGAGGATAAAATGAACTAAGTCTCTTTTTAGAAATTTTAAGTTTAATGGTGCGTTGGAGTCAAATCCAAAATAACAAACATGAATGTATACACGTACACCCATATATTCATAACTGTCTTTATGTATTTTATGTGTCCATGTAATATAGTTTAAACTGGGTTATAAGTTCTCTGGTATCCTAGGTTTGTTAAAAGTAACTGATATCCAATTGATATATACCCAATGTGAGGACAGGACTAGTAAGAACACTTATAGCAGGTCCAGAAATTATTGACTTTCTTTATTCCTGATAATCTAGGGCACTCTACTTCTGGACATGTTCACTACTCTCTTTAACATATAATGGCAAGGCCGGGCATGGTGGCTCATCCTGTAATCCTAGCACTCTGGGAGGCCAAGGTGGGAGGATCACTTGAGGTCAGGAGTTCGTGACCAGCCTGAGCAAGAGCGAGACCCCGTCTCTACTAAAAATAGAAAAATTAGCCGGACATAGTGGCATGTGCCTGTAATCCCAGCTACTCAGGAGGCTGAGGCAGGAGAATCGCTTGAGCCCAGGAGTTTGAGGTTGCTGTGAGCTAGGTTGACGCCACAGCGCTCCAGCCCGGGCAACAGAACGAGACTCTGTCTTAAAAAAAAAACCAAAAAAACCAAAAAACATATAATGGCAAAACCTACCTCTTGGTTAGATCAGCCTTCCTGACTCTTTAGACGATATTTGTGGTTGCTTGTCTATATATCATTTTACTAGGTATGACTGTTTATTTAAGATCTCACCAGTTATCTCCAGCAGTCATCAGTATGTATATTTATCATCTTAGATATATAGCCCTCAGAATAATGCTTAATAAATAACAAGTGCTATATAAATATTCTTAAATGTATGTAAATGTTGCATAAGTTTTATCTACTTGCCTCGCTCATGCTTCAAAAATGCCAATACTGTACTGTGACAATGAGAAGAGGAGGAATGAGAGGAGCAGAATACAGAGATATTTATTAAAGTTATACCTACAGAATAACTGAGGCCAAAGAACTGGAAGAGATTAAATAATGAGAATACAAATGAAGAGAGTTGAATGTGGCACAGTACAAGGGACCAAAGCCAGCGTTTTCTTCACTACCGCCATATATTGGAGTTAACCCTTTAAGTCAGAAGCTGGCTACTGTGTGATTTTCTTGAAAGTTGAGTGATAATTGGAAAAGAAAAATTGAAAAGAGGGTTTTTAAGTGAAACTTGAGAATACAGATAAAAAAGGATGCAAAATGAGATGATTAAGAAAAGGACTTAAGGGCTGGGCTGTGGTGGCTCACACCTATAATCCTAGCATTCTGGGAGGCTGAGGCGGGAGGAGTGCTTGAGCTCAGGAATTCAAGACCAGCCTGAGCAAGACCCTGTCTCCACTAAAAGTAGAAAAAATTAGCTGGGTATGGTGGCACACACCTGTAGTCCCAGCTACTTGGGAAGCCGAGGCAGGAGGATTGTTTGAGCCCAGCAGTTTGAGGTTGCAGTCAGCTATGATGATGCCACTGCACTGTTGCCAGGGCAACAGAGGGAGACTTTGTCTCAGGAAAAAAAAAAAAAGGAGGGAGAAAAAGAAAAGGGCTTAAGATCTTTAGGAGGAAGGAAGGAATGGTTGATACATACTGTTAGTTTCCATTAACATAGCATTTGCCGTGTACCAGGCATTTTCTTAATCTTAAGCACTTTACATATGCTACCTTATTTTGTCCCCATGGAAACTTTATGAGTTAATTACTACTGTTATTTCCATTTTACAGGTCTGGAAACTGAGGAATAGAAAGGCTAGGGAAATTACTCAAGGTCATACATATTGTAAATGGTGACTAGTATTTGAAAATAGGTCCTTTGACTCCAGAGTCCCGTTTGTTTTGTGTTATACTGCTGCCCCGTAATAGAGTCTAAGGAAACCTTTAAGAGTTACAGAAGGAGGTCACTTTCAGGGTTCAGTCTAACACATTAACTGCCATGTGAGTTGTATTTAACTCAATGTAATGTGGAGCCTGGGGCCTCATGAAGCACATGTAACTCACACGTCTGTTAACCTTGGGAGCTGCAAGAACTATCATACAAGTTCCATATAATTCACACACAGAAAACAATAAAAAAATAAATTTTTCTTTAAATTAGAAAGGATTGTTTTGTTTTTGAAGTTTTTATTCTATTTTTCTAATAGAATACTGTGGCCCCAAGGCAAAAAAATTTTTTTTCTAGTCTGGCAATCAATGTGCTAAACCCTCTGCAGAAGGGAGGTCATCTAAATCAGTGGATCTTAAGAGAGCTTTTAGTTTTTTAGTACATACAATACTGTTTTACACTCTGGTGTTTTCTATTTGTCCCTTTTTCCTACAATCCCTTTGCCCTTTCGCCTACTCTGTACCTGGTGAATTCCTATTGTCCTTTTCAGGCACAACTCTTCCAGGAGGTTTTCCCTGACCTCATGTACTTTTCTTTCCACTTGATTGGGTTAGTGATTTAGAGTTGGTTTTCTTCATAACTATTACCTGTGTGTCTCTGTGGAAAATGATTTAACCTCTCTGAGCCTTCATTTTCTGATCTATAAAATCAGGAGTATTTTACCTAAAAGGGTGGTTACAAGAACTCAGTGAAGTTTCATAAAGCAGTTACCACAGTGCCTTTTTATGTTCCCTTTACCAAACCTGGTTTTGCACATTTGGTATTCTGGGGACTTCAGTAGACAGTACATTAATAAAGGCCAATAACCTCAAGGCTCAGTCTTCAAGGAAGATATTTTGAATTAAAAGATCCAGCAGCAATCTAGTGATTCTCTTACTTCTAAGAATCATAGGGCCCCTGGGATTCTAAGAAATAGACTGTAGATACTTTTTGTGAGGGCTGTATCTACTGTTACTTGGTGGATGCTCACAGAATGTGTTTTAATAAGTAGAGACTTTTGGAGGAAAAGAATGTAATTCGAATCATGAGGTATTATAAAGGCAAATGCAAATGCTTGGATGATTATTTGGAATTGTCTGCTTTGCTTTCTTATTGGTTTGAACAAGCCTCCCTAATTGGCAATAGATATCTTTAAGATTTCCATGAATAATTCTGACATGTTCTCTGTAATGTGCCTGCATTTCTCAGTAGGCACATTACACTTTCTATAGATTAAGGTTGCTTTCATATCTCACTGTCACCTAAGATGAAATCATTTGCATATCATCCTTTGCTGCATATACGCTTATTTCTAGCTGGTAGAAATACCATCCTTGCAGTTGGTAGAGAAAGAAGTTCCTAGTAACTTTGTTATGTCTAATTACTTTAAAAAATAGATCGTGGTCTAGAAGAATTGCAATTATGTATGTCAGTGAAGTGATTTTTACAACATATAAGTGATTTTTTAGAATTGACATGTTATCTTTATAAATGTGATAGTATTGGGACAGTTATACAGCTATTTGTTAATTATTTACCTCAATAAAAGGATTTGAGATGACTTTTATTAAGGATAACTGTCAATAAAATTGATAAAATTGGAATAGGACCTTTAAAAAATCCATATAAACTGAGATGGGCTCAATATAAATATACCCCAGAACTTAGATGTATGAACTAATGGTAATTAAGTGTTTAATTCTGAAATTTGTTATTTGTATGGAGTTGATGAGAAAGTCAGGGATATCTTATGGGCTAGAAATTTTCATTATTTAGTAAATAATGAAATGAATAAATTTTGTTAAGAATGATTTTTTTTCCTGGCTCTAAAGAGTTTCTTCAAGTAGCATTAAATGTCCTAATGAGTAGTGACATTTATAATGGTTTTGTGGTTTATGTGGAGGTGTTCTTCATAGGCTTTTTTAAAAATAATAATTCTGAAGAGCCAAGGACAGAGCATAGCACAATAACTTTTGTTATTTCTAAAGAGAAAAAAACTAATGAGGTTTAAAAATTTAGCTTTGTAAAACTATAGAGTTTTGAATATGTAGTAATAGGCATGAATAATTTACCGCATGATATTTGAAGACCGTTTTTACACTCTCTTCTTCAAATATCAGTTGTAATTTACTCTTGGACAGGTGTTGGATTGCAGTTAAAGATTGAAGTGTGAGAGGGGATCCTAGAGTTAAAATCTATTCAACAAATATTTATTGCATGCCTTGTACATACTAGGCACTGGGAATAGAGTAATGAACAAAGTAGACCAAATTCCTTCCCTTATGGATATCAGTTTATATAATAGAAGGAGAGACAAAAAAAGACGATAAATGAATATGATAAGTGGTGTATGTAAGATAGAGATAAATGCCATGAAGGAAAATAAAGCCTGAATGTTGAGGAGGTAGAGGTGACATTTCAGATAAGATAAAATAGCCAGGGAATGCCTCTCTGAGAAGGTGACTTTTGAGTGAAAGTTTGGAAGAAACAAGGAAGCCAACCTATATAAGGAAGAGCAAGTACACAGCCCCTGACATTGGTAGTAAGCCTAGCATATTTGAGGAAGAGTGAAGGTGGGGTGGTCTATTTCTGCGGTCTATTTCTTAGAATCCCAGGGGCCCTATGATTCTTAGAAGTAAGAGAATCACTAGATTGCTGCTGGATCTTTTAATTCAAAATATCTTCCTTGAAGACTGAGCCTTGAGGTTATTGGCCTTTATTAATGTACTGTCTACTGAAGTCCCCAGAATACCAAATGTGCAAAACCAGGTTTGGTAAAGGGAACATAAAAAGGCACTGTGGTAACTGCTTTATGAAACTTCACTGAGTTCTTGTAACCACCCTTTTAGGTAAAATGGTGAGAGGGGAGTGAATAGTGGGAGTGTAGGAGGAAAAGGTCAGAAGAGTTAAACAGGATGTCAGGGGGTAGTTTGTGAAGGACCTTATTGGCTATTGTAAGGATTAAGTTTTCACTCTGGATGAGATGGGAAGGCATGAATAAGGTGGTTTTAAAAGGAGCACTCTACTTGCTTTATTGACAGTAGACTGTTGAGGTTTGGGCTGAGGCTAGAAGCAGGGAGAATAGTTAGAAGATTATGACAGCTTTAGACCATGGTGTAGTGGTGGTAGAGGTGGTGAGAATGCTCAGATTCATATGTATTTCAGACACAGAATTGATAGGGTGGGTTGCTGAATTGTTTGTGATGTAGGAGAAAGGAGTTTAAAATGGAGTTTAAGGTTTTTGACTCTAGCAACTGGAAAGAGAGTAGCCATTTTCTGATGGCGTTTGACTGTGGAAGAGCAGATTTTGGGAGTGATGATGGTACTGGAGATAAGAATTTGTTTTTCAGATATGTCAAGTTTGAGATGCTTCTTAGACATTTAGGGGAATTGTAGGCAGTTCGTTAAAGTATCATGTTTATTATTTCAAGGAAGAGGTCCAGGCTGGAGAATCTCTCTGGGAGCAGTCAGTAAATAAATGGCATTTAAAGCTGTGAGACAGGGTGAGTTGATGCAGAGAGTGAATGTGGATAGAGACATCTAAGTATTGAACCCTGGAGCAATGTTTAAAGGTTAAGGAAATGAGAAGGGCTGAAGAGGTAAGAAAAAACAGGAGAAAGTAACTTTCTGAAAAGTTAAGTGGAGAAAGTATTTCAAAGAGGAGGGATTGATCAGTCAGTGGTGTCAAATGCTGTTGAGTGAAGTAAGATGAAGGCTAAGAATCTACCATTTAGTTTTAGCTAATGGGTCATTGGTAAACTGGATGAGCAGTTTCAGGGTAATGGTGGCAGCAAAAACTTGGTGGAGTAAGTTTAATAAATAATTGGAGGGAGAAGTTTGGAGACACAGAGTATAGATAAGCTATTTGGAGAACAGAGAAATGGAGCAGTAGCGTTAGGGAGGAAGAAAGATGGGATTTTGTAAAATGGGAGACAATGTAGCATATATGCTCATGGGAGTAATCCAGAGATAGGATTAAGTTGCTGGTGCACCTAAAGAAGAATTGGTAGAACCCTGTCCTTAGATAGTGGAAGAGTTGGCCTTAGATAGGACCATAAACTTCCTCCACAGTAACAGAAGAGATGGCAGAGATACTGTATTTAGGAATAGCAACAGGTAGGTAGGTAGATATTAATAGATAGTACTGAGAGCTTGTCAAAAATATGATTGCTTTTGCTTTTCAGTGAAATAAATAGCAGCTGATAGTATTAGGATTTGAGAAGAGTAAGTATGAAATAGTCATCTAGGAGAGTAGAAATTGAATGGAAGAGGGAAATGTATTATGGACAGCAGAGACTGACTTGACATTATTAGTCATGATTTTTAACTGATATCATTAATCTTTGATGAATTCATTCATTTTCCCGCAATCATTTATTTCCAGTCATGTTCATATGTATAGGTACCAGCATGAAGTAGGTGGGGCATTGGATTTAATGATGATTGGGGTTTGGCTGGAAAAGTAAGATGCATTCAGAGAGGGGCAAATGAATGATTTTAACAGTAGACCTAGGGTTTTTTGTTTTTGTTTTTTTTTTTTTGGATGATAGAGACTCGCTCTGTTGCCCAGGCTAGAGTGCCATGGCATCAGCCTAGCTCACAGCAACCTCAAACTCCTGGGCTTAAGCAATCCTTCTGCCTCAGCCTCCCAAGTAGCTGGGACTACAGGCATGTGCCACCATGCCTGGCTAATTTTTTTTTTCTATGTATTTTTAGTTGTCCAGATAATTTCTTTCTATTTTTAGTAGAGATGGGGTCTCGCTCTTGTTGAGGCTGGTCTCGAACTCCTGACCTTGAGCGATCCTCCCGCCTTGGCCTGCCAGAGTACTAGGATTATAGGCATGAGCCACTGTGCCCGGCCAGACCTAGGATTTTAGATTGGATAAGTAAGAAAGTGAGAACATAAGGGATGAATAACAATGAAAGGTGTTGAGATCAATGAATCTTAGGTCCAGTTAGAGTTGAAGAAGTGTTGGAGTCAGGGAACTTGAGTGTGAAATGGAAAGATAGGAAGTGGTGGTTTGAGAGAGATGCTTGAAAATAAGATTTTTGAGAGATTACTATTTTTGGCCATGATAGGATCTAAGGTAGGGTTTTTTTTATTTCTGAAAGATGTCCATAGGTCCATACTGCCAGAGTACAATTTAAGATCCTCTAGTGCAGAGTATGACCATGGTGAATCAGTGATTGAGATAGTGTTGTTGAAGAAGAGGAAATCAAGGAAATGAGAAATTGAAAAATTAAAACGGTAATCACTGTGTATACCGGAATCACCAGAAACTGGGACAGAAGTAATATTGAATAGAATGGTCAGGTTATGAGTGAGTGTGGCAGATGACTGGATGAGGGTAGTGGGTTAGTGTAATCTGCTACTCAAATTTCAAGGCATTGATTTTTAGTGATGAGAGGATAAAAGTCTGAAATCATGGTAGAGGAAACAGCCTGAACCTGAGAGAGGAGCTAATAAGTAGCTTCAGAGAAACTAGAAATATGACAAAGATGATTTTGCCTCAGAGAACTTAAGAGCAGGAGTTGTCAATTGTTTACCTCAATGTGGCTCCTGTGAAACTGTTACATTAGCATGAGGTAATTAAAGAATTGTTATTCCTATTGTACTAAATGGTATATTTATGGTTAGCTTATAGAAATTTGCAATTTGTGAAAAAGAACAGAAACTTAAGTTTATGTTCAGTTTGGCTACTTTTTACGTAGGTAATTTTAATATTCTCTAACACTTTCCCCTTTCCCCACATTATTATATCTCTAAAGGCCCGTGATGACATATGACATATTGTTCTTTCTTTTTCCTCTTTGATAGATATTAATACCTCCCAAAGCCCCTGTGTTGATATAAAATGGTTTGTTTATGAGGTAAAAATATCTCAAGGCTTTGGCTTTGAATATAGAATCTAACCTTTTCACTATTTGGGTGTTTATTTAGAGAATACATAAACATTTTGATACACTCTTAGTCCTTCCCATCTTGTATGTAATATTTCAGAGTCACCAAGAAAGGGATTGTATCAGTAAAATATCCCAAACCTTAGAAATACGTATGAATCCTTAGGAATTAGAAAGTTCTCCACATTTTTATTTCTCCATTTCTTTGACTTTTTATTTATTATAACTTTTATTTACTATAACCTTTCCATATTAAAGATTAATTTTGTCTCTGTTTAGTCAATTTTATCAGTCATTCCTCACAATCTTCAGTTTTTCAGCCTATTGAAAATACAACTGTTTCTTTTCTGGTAAGACTTAATAAGGCAAAGGTAGCAACGCTTTAAGCAGAGGATTTTGTTCATTTTGCAGTATGGAAGTGAACCTGACTAAACTAGCAATTGGCACTTTTACAGAAAACAGCGAGTAGATTTGTAAGGTACTGTGGTTTATAAGGAGGATAAGTTATAACCTCAGTTGAATGATTAAAGGTAATTTATATAAGATGATGTTACAGGTCAGGAAATGATTTATGCCAAATGCAAATACTTGAAAGTAGAAACAAAACATTTTTGTCTAGGCTGAGTGTTTCACAGACAATTGAGATTTTATTTGATGTTCCAAAGATACGATATTGTTATGAGTAGTAGTGTTGTGAGCAGGGCGTTTTAAGCTTGAGTCATTTGAGAGCCAAAGGCAAAGGTAAGTAAGAGGAAAGCCTGTTTTCAAGACTAAAAGTAGATGAGTTGGCCTAATTAGAAAGTTTGTGACAGGGGTGATAAGGTTGTAAAGGCTATGATGGGTGAATTTACAGAGAGTTTTGATACCAGTCTAAGTAATTTAGACTCTATTAGAAAAAGAGAACTATCAAAGATTGAACAGAGGTCTATAATTATTATAGTGATATTTTAGGAAAATTAATCTTAAAATATTGAGTTAAAGAGTGGAGTCAAAAAACAAAACCAAACCCTGTTTGTGTACGTCATAGCCCAGATTGCTTAAGCAGTAAAATAGCCAGAACAGCTTTCTGATAGCATTCAGTGTGGATTCTCTGGGCATGGTTTGCATGGACTTGAATGGGCATCTGTGTATATGTTATAGTATTTTTCCTTTCATATATTGTTCAACTGTTAGAAATTCAACTGCTTCATATACTGTTTTTCTCATCTTTTTTCATCAGTATGAATATGTATAAAAACATTTTTGGTTTTATTCTCCTATGCTGCATTTGAATTGGGTGGACATCCTTTTTTTTTCCCCCAAGTTCACTTTTCTCTTTTACATACATTTTCCTATTCTTTTTTTTCTTCATCAAAAATAATCTTCTTTAAGATACAATTAAGATAAATCTTATTTACAAAGATGGATTGATTTTTATTAAAAGTGATCAGTATAAACAGATTTTTTTTGGCTTGTGCTTTTTTTTGGTCTGATTATTTAACAGCTTCATTGAGGTATAAATCGACATACAGTAAACCACACATATGTACGTGGCATCATGTGAATAGATATGAAACCGTCACCATAATCAATAAACATATCTCTTAATCCCTGGAAGTTTCCTTTGTAATACCTTTGTAACTCTCCTTCCCACAACCTCAGGGAACCACCTATCTGCTTTCTGTCCCTAGAGATTAGTTTGCATTTCCCAGAATTTTATATAAATGTAATCATATGGTATATGTGTTGTGGAAACCACAAGGGAACCCCTTTATGCTCAAAGTCGCACAAAGATCCAATTTTTGAGACAACAAGAATTGCCAAGAAAGAAGAATTTTTAATACAAAAGACACCTTGTCGGGAGAACTGGAGAAATTGCTTCAAATATATCCAGGGAGATCATGGGCTTTTAAAGGACCAGCCACTTGCCTTGGTGCAGGTCCAGGGTGTAACTAACTAGGGGCTACCTGCTTTGGGGGCAAGTTGTGGGAAATGGTGAATCTTGGCATCAGGCAGCCTGCCCAGGGGCCTTGGAAATCTCAGCTCCTTTGTCTTGCAGAAAATCCACTATTTCTGGGAAACAATTCAAAAGGTCAAGTGGTTAGTTAAGGGAGAGGATTATAAAAAACATATAGGGGTCATTGAAATTTGTTCATAGAGCCAGTTTTTACATATGCTCGTTTTCATCTGGCTTCTTTCAGCTTGGTTATTTTGAGATATTAATACATCTGTGCTGTTTCATGAATCAGTAGTTCATTTCTTTTCATAGCTGACTAGTATTCTATATGTATGTAACAGAATTTCCTAATCCATTCACCTGTTGGTGGAAACTAGGTTGTTTCCAGATTTTTGACTACTAAAAATAAAGTTGCTATGAACAAATTCTTTAATTTCTCTTGGAAAAAAAATACCTAGGAGTGGAATGGCTGGGTCATTGGTATGTAGTAGGTCATTAAATAGGAATGTCCGATTTCAAATTAAAAGTGTAGTTTATTATATCTCAAACCAGCAGTACAGTTAAAGTATTGACACATTTTTGCCAACTTAATGGTAGCTTACTTATACCAGCAGCAAAGAAGCCTGCAGAGCGATTGGCGATGAAATCATGAAAGGCGTTTTCTACAGCTTGTTTAGAATTGAATATTTTTCCTTGCAAGAAGAATATTGGTCCTTGGTCCAAAGCCTGGAAGAAGTGGTAGTCAGTAGGTGGAAGGTCTGGGGAATACAGCGGATGACAGAGAATTTCCAAGTTCAGCTTCTGTAGTTTGAGCAGCATTGTTTGTGCAACATGTGGTCAAGCCTTGTCTTTCAAGAGGATTGGCCTGTCTCTATTGACCAGTCTCAGGCTGCTTAATCGCAAGCATCCTCAACATTTCGTCCAGTTGGTTGCAGTAGACGTCCGCTGTAATTGATTGACCAGGTTTCATGAAACTGTAGTGGGTAATGCCAGCGCTGGACCATCAAACGGACACCATTAGCTTTTTTTGATGAATATTCGGTTTTGGACTGTGCTTCAGCACTTCATCTTTATCCAGCCATTGTGCCGAATGCTTGTGATTGTCAAAAAGAATCCATTTTCATCACATGTAAGAATACAGTGTAGAAATGGTTTGCCTTTATGTTGTGACAGCAAAGGGGAAGGCAAGCTTTCAGATGACACTCGTTAAATTCATGCAGAACCCATCTATCCAGCTTCTTTACCCATTTGTTTCAAATGGTCCAATATTGTAATAGTAATGTCAAACCATAGTACTAATTCATGCGTAGGTTAAGATGGTTTTGCTTCCACTACAGCTTTCAGCTCATCATTATCCACCTTGGTCTCAGGTAAGTTTCAAGATTAAAATCACCAGAACGGAACTTCCCAAAACTG
This sequence comes from Varecia variegata, assembly GCA_028533085.1. Taxonomy (NCBI): domain Eukaryota; kingdom Metazoa; phylum Chordata; class Mammalia; order Primates; family Lemuridae; genus Varecia; species Varecia variegata. The sequence goes on from CM052446.1 coordinate 21,554,107, forward strand.
TTGACCTACTATGTGTTCATTAGCCACATCCTTCCCAAACACTTTGTTGATATTTCGAGCTGTCTGCACTGCATTGGTTTCATGACGCAACTCATATTCGAAAGTAATACAAATTTTTTACTTATCCATGGTTTCACAAAAATTGCTCTAAAAAAAAAA
>CM052446.1:21554765-21595754 GCA_028533085.1 Varecia variegata
AAAAAAAAAATTGAAAGATAATCACAAGCCAAAACGTGCTTTTGAAAGAATGAGGATGTACCTCCACAATAAAAAACAAACAAACAAACAAACAAAAAAAAAACAAGAAGTGTCAAAGTGAAATGTCAGAGATACCAACTGTCAAACTTAGTACTTAAGGAAATCGTACATTTCATACGTAATAACCTAATATATACTTTATGACACAGTGCCAAGCTTTTCCGAGGTGGTTATGGCATCTCCACCAGCAGTGTATGAGAGTTCCAGCTATCTACATCCTCACCGACATTTGGTGTAGCCAGCATTTTTAATTTTAAATATTCTCATAGGTGGATAGAGATACCGAGTTAGGATTTTAGTTTGCACTTCCACTAATGATTAATGATATTGAGCATCTTTTCATGTGCTTTTTTGCCATTTATGTCGTCTTTGGTTAAATGGATCTTTTTATCTTTACCCATTTTTATTAGTTTATTATTTAGTTTTGAGAGTTCTTTATATAGTTTATGATAAAAATATGTGTTTTGCAAATACTTTCTCCCAGGCAGTAGTTTATCTTGTCATGCTATTTGAAGGGCAGAAGTTAGTAATCTTGATAAAGTTTAATGGTTGGATTTTTAAAATGTTCTTTGATTTTTGTAATTAATATAATCCTGTTCATACTGTTTCCTTTTGCTGGCTTTTCGCATCTTAGAAGGAATTTTTTCATTTCATTTAAGTTTGTGAATTTATTGGCATGAAGTTATTTATAATATTCCTTTACTATCACATTATTAACGGTACAATCTGTAGTAATGCTACCTTTCACAATCATGATATTGATAATTTGTTTATTGTCGCTTTTTCCTGAGTCTGGCAAGAAATTTACCAATTTTATCGATTTTCTCAAGTACCAATTTCTAGTTTCATTGATATTTCTATATTTATGTGTTTACTATTCAGTTTTCTTTTTGCAGTTTTTAAGGTAGAAGCAGAGGTCACTGATTCAGACAGATTTTTAAAATATAGGCGCTTGGTGGTATAAGTTTCTCTTTTAAGTATTGCTTTAGTCTCACAGCACAATTTTTTATTGGGTTCAAAATACTTTATTTCTCTTTTGATTTCTTTGGCCAGTGAGTTATTTAGAATTGTGCTATTTGGGGATTTTTTTACGCATTATTGATTTATAATTTAATTCCATTGTGATCAGAAACTGTTTTATATGATTTGAGTTTTAAAAATTTATTTGATGTTTGTTTTATGGCCCAGAGTATGATTATGTTGTTAATTGCTTCAAGATCACTTAAAAAGAATGCATTTTCCACTGTTGCTAGCCTAGAGTGTTCTATAAATGTTAAATTAGTCCTCCTGCTTGATAGTGTTGATTTTATTGTGGTAAAATATAAAACACAAAATATGCTATTTTAACCATGTTTAAACATACAGTTCGTTCAGTGGCATTAATTACATTTACATTACAATTACATTGGCTAATTCCATTAGCCAATCATTTCTACTATCTCTTTCCAGAACTTTTCATCACCCCAAACAGAAACTGTACCCATTAAGCAATACCTCCTCACTGCCCCACCCCAGACCCCTTGTTTACTTCTAATCTGTTTTGTGACTCTATGAATTTGGAGTCATACAGTATTTGTCCTTTTGTATTTGGCTTACTGAATATAATGTTTTTTAGGTGCATTGATGTTGTAGCAGGTGCCTGTCGTATCATCATTTGGTTTTTATGGCCTAATAGTATTCACTTTCATGTGTATACCACAGTTTCTTTAGCTGTTCATATGTTGATGGACACATGGGTTGTTTTCACCTTTTGGCTATTGTGAACAATGCTGCAGTGAACATTAGTATAGGAGTATCTGTTTAAATCTACTATCGTGCTAATTGTAATTTTCTGTTCTTTATTCCGTTTATCCTTTCTTTGGCCTTCTTTTGGATTAATTATTTTTTATGATTCCATTTATCTCCTTTGTGTCTTTTTAGGTATAATAACTCTTTAGTTGTATTATTGAGTCGTTGCTTGGGGGTTATAATCTACATTGTTAATTTATCACAGGGTATCAAGTGAAATTACACTATGGCATAAATAGTGTAAGAACCTTTAAACAATATACATCTGTTTCCTCTCCTTCTAGCCTTTGTTCTGTTCTCATGTTTTTGTTTCTGTGTACATAGAAAGAAAACCTTGTATTTTAGAAGTATTTAAATAATTTATGGAGTCTTTTTTATTTACCTACATAACTAGCATTTTCAGTCTCCTTATTTCTTTATATATATGCAAATTTTCATACAATACCATTTTCCTTCTTCCTGAAGGACTTCTTTTAACTTTTTTTTGTAGTACAAGTCTGCTGGTGATGAATTTATTTCAACTTGTGCATACTTGTCAAAGTATTTTTTTACCTTTTAAAAATTATATTTTACTGGATAAAGAAGTCTAGGCTGATGGGTTTTTTCTGTTAGTGCTTTACAGATATTGTTCCATTGTTTTCTGGCTTTCATTGTTTCTGAAAACAAATTATGTTCCTTTACATAATATGTCTTCATTTTCCTCTGGCTACTTTTAAGATTTTCTGTTTATTAGGTATTTTAAGCAGTTTGATTATGTGATTGATCTTGGTGTAGTTTTCTTCATGTTTCTTATGCCTGAGTTTCATTGAGCTTCTTGGATCTGTACATTTACAGGGTTTTTTAATTAAATTAGGAAAACATTTGTTTTTATTTTTAAAAAAATTTTTTTCTTTTCCTGTTCTCTCCTTGAGGGAATCCAGTTATAAATATATTAGGTGACTTGAAGTTGTCCCTCAACTCTCTGATTTTTTTTATTTTTTTAGTCCACAGTTTTTTAGCCACAGTTTCTGTGGCTTTGTCTTCAGTGTTACTAATATTTTCTTTTGTAATATCTGATGTGCTGTGAGTCTCATCCAATGCATTTTTCATCTTTTTTTCCTTTGAGCCCAGGTTATGGGGGAGTGTGTTTCACGTATACCACTATATCACCCAGACAGGTCTTGAACTCCTGGCCTCAAGCAATCCTCCTGCCTCAGCCCCCAGAGTAGCTGGGATTACAGGCACATACCACCATGCCTGGCTACATTTTTCATTTTAGATGTTTTAGTTTTCATATCCAGAATTTCATTTTGTGTTTTTGATTTTTTTTTTTTTTTTGGGAGACAGAGTCTCATTCTGTTGCCCAGGCTAGAGTGCTGTGGCATCATCATAGCTCACAGCAACCTTAAACTCCTGGGCTCATGTGATCCTCCTGGCTCAGCCTCCCAAGTAGCTGGGACTACAGGCATGAGCCACCACGTCCTGCTAATTTTTTCTATTGTTAGTGGAGAATGGGGGTTTCTCTTGCTCAGGCTGGTCTCAAACTCCTGAGCTCAAGCAATCCTCCCTCCTTGGCCTCCCAGAGTGCTAGGATTATACGTGTCAGCTGCCATGCCCGGCCTGATTTTTTAAAATATCTTCTAGATCTCTACTTACAAAGTTCAGCCTTTCTTTTAATTTTCGAACATGTCGGGGGGAAATAAAAAAAAAGAAAAAAAAATAATTTTCGAACATGTGGAATGTAATCATTAGCTGTTTAAATGTTCACGTCCCTGCCTACTAATTCTGTCATCTTGTCCTTTTTGGTTTTTTTTTTCCCCTTATAATAGGTCATATTTTTCTTACTATTTGGCTGCCTGGTAAGTTTTTATTGAATGACAGACACAGTAAATGTTACCTTGTTATGTACTGGATTTTATTTGTTTTTTAGTTTTTCATAGGATGCAGTCACTTGGAAACAGGTTGATCTTAAAAACAGTCTTGTTTTTAAGAATTTTTTTAGGTATTACTGGAGCTGATGTTAGTCTAGGGCTATTCTTTCCCATTACAAACCCTTCTGGGTACTCTCAATGCCCTGTAAATTATGAGGTTAATCACTCTTAATGTTGGGAACAGAAACTATTCCAAACTCAGATGAGCTATGAGAATGTCACCCTTTAATCCTTTCAGTTGTTGGTTTTCCCTACCTTTGCATAATTTCTTAAAGCATGTGGACTGGTCAGTCCTTAGCTCAGTTCTTAGAGGGAGCCTCCTCTGGAGATCTTTCTCTTTCTTGGTAACTTGTTCCTCTCTGGTATTGTGTCCTGGGAACTCTGGCCTTAGCCTCCTCGGACTCCTCCTAGTTTTATCTCCTCAACTTACAAAGGCTCCTGGGCCCCATGTGATTTCCCTCTTCTTTGCATAACGGTGTGGAAATTCTCCTCATTCTGTGAGCTGTTATAATCAGAAAACTTACATAATTTGTTTCCCATTTCTCAAGAGTTCATTGCCCTTTGTTATCTTATGTAAGAGTCTTGAAAATTATTTTTTCATCTATTTTTCCAGGTTTTTAGTAGTTTCAGGCAGGAGCATAAATGTAGTTCTTGTTAATTCATCTTGGCTAGAAGCAAAAGTCTGTTTACTAAATTTTTAGATTTTTGCCTCGCAATAAACTTAAAATTTAGATAAACTGTATATATTAAGTACTCAATAGATGTTAGTCCTAAAGTTGTGAAACAGTGGCTTGTAGAATTGTTTTGGTGATTTAAATGACAGTTTAAATAGTGGGACATTAAGCATAAAAAACTGGATTTGGGCTTTTTCTTAAGTTGCATACTGTTATAACATTTTGTCTGCATTTCAGCAATTAGCTGGAGCTGCTTTAGTCAAAGCATGTACTTTCTCTAGATTGTTAGTTACCTATATTTTACCATTTTGGGGATTCATTTAATTTACATTATCTGCCATGCCCAGTAGAATTTGAGTTTGAGATTGGTTTTAACTACCTTTGTCATTATTAAGGAGATAAGATTGTTACCACTGTGGTTTTGTACATGATATATTCAATTTATTAGTTATACCTTCTGTTGCAATCAAATTATCACTAATGTTTTTCAAATTCCATATACCTAAAGAAATTAAATCCTTGCTGAGATCCATATATGTAGAAAAATAAATTATTTTTATTGTATTTATAACCTGTGGTAGGTTGATAGTCAAATAAGAGCTCAGGATAGTTAATGAAAGCATCATCTGTTCTTTAGTGAGATTCCTAAAAGAAGCATTTGGTTACGCTTACGATTGTCATGAAACTTAGCTTAAGGGATGTTGGTGGCATTTGGGGAGGCATTTTCTTAGGTATTCAGAGTCTGAATTTCTCTTTTTGTGTATAATCTAAAGCTGTAAAATAAACATCAGTGTTGTATGCTTTTTGTAGCTGGCTTCAAACCTCCTATGTTTGTGTTATTAGAACTTGAATCTGATCTTTTTAAATTTTTGTCTCATAATATTTTTTCCTCAATGCCCACTATTAGCTAGATGTGGAGGATGTGTAAATGTTCCCCAAGTTCTTAGAAAGTTTAGAGGCTATTTCAGTTAGAGATTGAGTTTGGCTGCATTTAACTGAAAATTCAGGTAACAGTGGTTAACAAAATAGGCAAAGTTTTCCTTGTCATAACAAGTCCAAAAGTAGACATTCCAGAGCTGATGTGGTCACTTAAGGATGCTGCTCTTGAAGACAGGGTTTAGTCTCTTGATTTTTCCCTCACAGTCAGCTACAATATAGCTGATGCTGTTCTGCCTTCCTTAGTTTAGCTCCAGGCAGGCAGGAAGAAGAAAGAGAAAAGGGCAAAAAGGCTTATATCACCTTAGGTTGCCCTTAGTTCAGGAGCTTTCTAAGAAATGTCACCCCAAGTCATCTCAAATCTTATATCTTGTTTTCTGGATTCATGTTGCATTCTTCTCTCTCTCTCTTCTAAGATCTTGGGAAATTTAGGATACGCTATTATACCCCTAACAAAATGAACGTTCTTTCGGAAAGAAAACAGGAGTAGATGAATAAGTTCCTACCTCAGAAACCACTATTATACTTTAGTAGACTTCTCTTACACCCATAGGTTGGACCTTCTTATTTTTCATAACTTTGTACCCCTTCTGAAATCATAAACAACAATATATCATTCTTAAGAATTTTGGTACTTTAATCTTAGCCCTATTTTTTCCTCTGGACTTTTATTCCCTTAATTTCCTCAATAATTAATTTGGTCCTTTTGAATGGAATATAATCATAAACCCCTTCAAATGTTTCAAAGGCAGGAGAAGTGATTGATGTTTGTATGACTTATTCTGATCATAATCTTTTATTGTCATATTCTGTTATTCCTACCTTTCACAAGTCAGTAGACATATACTTGGTTATAAAGTCTATAATTTTTTAATTTGTTTGCTTTTCATCACCTTTCACATTGGTTTTATTGTGACTAATATAGGCTTTTGGTCATTATGTTTTCAAAATCAGGGCATAGCTATTTTTTTTTTAAATAGCTTTATTGGGATATAATATAAATGCCATAAAATTCAGCCTTTTAAAGTATACAATTCAGTGATTTGTAGTATATCACAGAGTTGTGCAACCATGACTTACCTAATTTTAGAACACTTTTGTCGCCCCCAAAAGAAACCCCCTACCTATTAGCAGTCACTCCCATTCCTTCTGCCTCTCCCCACCACTTCCAGCCCCTGGCATCCACTTCAACTTTCTGTCTCTGTGAGTATTCTCTATTCTAGACATTTTCATATAAATGAAATCATATAATGTGTGCTTTTTTGCATCTGGCTTTCTTTCACTTAGCTTAATGTTCTTAAGATTTATTCATGTTGTATCATGTTGTTAGGACAAATTCCTTGTCAGATAGTGATTTGCAAATACAGTGGTCCTAGCTTATGGATAAGTTAGTTATATTACTGAAAACATCATTTTTTTTTTTTTTTTTTTTTTATACAGTCTTGCTGTGTTGCCCGGGTTAGGGTACAGTGGCATCATCATAGTTCATTGAAACCTCAAACTCCTTGGCTCAAGTGACCTTCCTGCCTCAGCATCCCAGGTAGCTAGGGCTACAGGCGTGTACCACCACACCCAGCTAATTTTTGTTTTTTATAGAAAGGGGGGTCTCGCTTTTGTTCAGGCCGGTCTCAAACTCCTGAGCTCAAGCAATCCTCCCTCCCAGGCTGCTAAGATTAGAGATGTGAACCACTCCACCCAGCGCTTGAGAACATCTTTAGGTCGGATTTGTATGTAACTCGGATTCCTGATGAACGACAGCGCATATCTGGTAATAATAATAGCAATACTATAATGACTCATGTGGTAAATACAGTGTAATACTGTAGTACTAATAATACCCTTGTACTATAATAATAAGTTAGAGAAACTATTGCGCTCTTTCTTTTAATTCAAATAGAACGTAAAAACAAACTTCATACAAAAAGTTTAGATAGGAAAAATTTCAAAAAAGAACATTAAAGGTTGGCCGGGCGCGGTGGCTCACGCCTGTAATCCTAGCACTCTGGGAGGCCAAGACGAGAGGCTTACTCGAGGTCAGGAGTTCGAGACCAGCCTGAGCAAGAGCGAGACCCTGTCTTTACTAAAAATAGAAAGAAATTAGCTGGACAACTAAAAATATATAGAAAAAAATTAGCCGGGCATGGTGGTGCATGCTTGTAGTTCCAGCTACTCGGGAGGCTGAGGAAGCAGGATTGCTTGAGCCTGGGAGTTTGAGGTTGCTATGAGCTAGACTGATGCCACGGCACTCTAGCCCGGGCAACAAAGTGAGTCTCCTCTGTCTCAAAAAAAAAAAAAAAAAAAGAACATTAAAGGTTAACACTCACCTAATGTCGCATCAATGCTAGGCTAATAGGAATGTTATTTTGCTCTTCTAACCAAATGAGTAATAACCTTTCCATCTAATAATTAATCCACTATGCTGCTTAGTAATAATTGATGCTTTCATTGAAGCACTGCCTTTCACATATTCTGTTATTCTCACTTTATCCTTTATAATTGTTCTGATAGTTGAGCGACTGAAGCTTGATGCTTTCCCAGTGAATGATAGTATCTGGCCTTTCTCTGAACATTTGATTATTTCTACTTTCATTTCTATTGTAATCACCTTTCTCTTCACTGCAGGCTGGACTTGCAGTGGACTTACACTTTGGAGGTACGGTGGTATGGGTAAACACATAGATTGACCAAATCAAATCAAAAAGTTAAGACGAAAGTAATGCTGTGCATAAGTGACTGTATAAACAATGAGACTAGGTGCTAGATTAAAGATGCTTCACAAATGAACCGTTTACACCATGTGGCTTGTTTACATGCATGGAAGAATGTAGTTCTCAGATTATTAATTTAATTATTGAATTATGGATTATCCTTATGGGTAGCCCATTTGTAAGTATGGAACACCATAACCCAGGGACTGCCTGTACTTTCTTCTGTTTTTTGGCTTCTCTTTTCACTCTCTTGATAATGTCCTTTGAAGCAAAAAGGTTTTAGTTTAATTTTCAAAGCAAAAAGCCCCGTTTATCTATTTTTTCTTTTATTGCTTTTGCTTTTGGTGTCACATCTAAGAAAACCACTGTCTGACCTAAGGTCACAAAGATTTTCTTCTGTGTTTTCTTCTAAGAGTTTCACAGTGTTAGGTCTTACATAATGGTTGATGATTCGATTTAATTTTTGTATATGATGTGAAGGGCCCAACTTTATTCTTTTGTATGTGAAATCCACTTGTCCCAGTACTATTGCAGAGACTCTTCTTTCCCCGTTGAGTTGTCTTGGCATCATACCAACTTTTTAAAAATGACTTTGGAAGTAGTATGCATGAGTAAACATGATTTTTATTCTTAATGTGGAATCTGGGTATTTAGAAGTGGGATAGGTTTATTTTAATCCTTAGATAAGAGCTTAGTTGTTTATTTCCAATGATTAGGATAGCAAATAGTTTCTAGTAGGAACTCTGAATATGTTTGTTGAACATATGAATGGTCTTACTGAGAAGAAATTGGATGAATTTATATGCTGTTGTGGCATTCAGCTGGAGATATTAGAATCAGATATTCTTTTTTTTTTTTTGAGACAGAGTCTCGCTCTGTTGCCCGGGCTAGAGTGAGTGCCGTGGCGTCAGCCTAGCTCACAGCAACCTCAAACTCCCGGGCTTAAGCGATCCTCCTGCCTCAGCCTCCCGAGTCGCTGGGACTACAGGCATGTGCCACCATGCCCGGCTAATTTTTTCTCTATATATATTTTAGTTGGCCAGATAATATCTTTATATTTTTAGTAGAGAGGGGGTCTCGCTCTTGCTCAGGCTGGTCTCGAACTCCTGACCTCTAGCGATCCACCTGCCTCGGCCTCCCAGAGTGCTAGGATCACAGGCGTGAGCCACCGCGCCCGGCCTAGAATCAGATATTCTTAATTTTAGTTGATACAGTGCTGTAACAATTAAGAGGCACAGAGATGAAAGATTCTAATTTTTGTTTTGAGTTTTCTACTTTTGATTGTGTCAAGTAATCATACTAATTTTGAGATATGAGGATGCTACTTTCTCAGCTGGAAAACATTTTAGAATAAGAAACAGTTGGGCTCACAAGATTTTGTGGTTCCTTGTAAGCTACATAACACAGCTTACCTTGACAGGTAAGTATTTTTTCTTCTTGTTAGATTCTGAGGTTTAAATAAGACTATTATAACTATTTCAGAAGTACTTAGATAAAAGCCAAGGACAAGAGAAAAAGCTAAAGGTATATGGTAGCCTACTAATTGCATTTTTGAGTTTTAGTTTCTTGCCCTTGTTTCTTTATTTTGTTTGTTTCTTTTTTTTTTTTAAGTAACACGTTCCAAACGTAACTTGTTTCCCTTTCTCTTTTCTTCATGGTTCTTAATTTCCTTTTATGTTTTGTTTCCACAGTAACTAACTGGTGAGATAATCATGATCAGTTGTAACTTCAGCTGAAGAGTGGTTTCATTCCAGTATATGTTTCTGCTTATAGTCCTTGAAAAGTTTTTACTATATTTCCAAACCCTGGTTTTAAACAGGAAAAATTTAGTTCCTTCTTTACTATGAAAGGAATTTTAAGGACCAGAACTTAAAAAATATTTAGTTGGTTTCTTTGACCTGTTGAGTACTGTTCCTGTAATTTAAGGAGTAGTGAATATTTTATAACTAATCTTTCAATCTTTGTGAAATAATTTATAAAATTTAATTGATCTTTTTATCAATATTAGTGTAAATTAACTCAAGAAATAAAATGTTATACCAGTAGAATTATGTAATTTTTAAAATCAGAGTTACAAAGAATATTGTTAGGTAAAATACATACATTTGCATAAGGATTTTTTTTGGGGGGGGGAATAATTGATGTAGTTCCTTTTACTAGAAAAAGGAAAATGTTGTCATGATTTTAAGATTTTTGTTTTTATTCTCCGCCCCCGCCATATGAGTTACTTCTTAAAATTTATAATGTTTGGTAAAATAAATTGATCAACTGTCTTAATATATTTTACATATTGTATATAACAAATGCTGTTTTAAGTGTAGCTGACATTACTTACATTCATAAACCATAATACTTATTAACCATAATGTCTTAAAGTTATTTTTATATATGTGTACTTTTAAAGAAAATAATAGAAGCAAAGAGAATATTAAAACATATGATTAGTAGTTTTATACTTGATGATAAAGTATAATATTTTTAACTGTGCCAGATCAAGAATGGGGTAAAGCTAAGTATACTGCTAATTTCTATTTTTTTCTCTTTTGAAGAAAATATTCTCTTAAATTAGATTCTCAGGGTAAGGCTTAAAAAAAAAAAAGTGGTAAAAGAAAAAATTAACTTTATGTAAGATTTTTGTAAGTATAGTAATCTGTGGCTAAGCGTTAGGAATAACTTCATTGTCTTTTCATAGTTAGTACGTAGTAATACATACTCTTATGTTTAAGAAACTCTTAAATGTGTGTGACATACTTTTACATCTTATTGAAAAATCAAGAAATACAGAAACACAATGTAGAAAAATAATGCCTACAAGAATGTCTTAAAGTATGTTTTTAAACTGGTGTGTTTATTTGTATGTTTTTCCTAACATATGTAGTAAACACTGACATTCAGTAGGGCTGTGTCCTTGGCCTTTGGAAATCTCCAAATTCAAGGACATTCATATAGAATAAATTTCAGTTGATGAGGATGTATTTGCAGAGTATTCAGTCATATCAAATGTTTATCTTTTCAACTTTGAGGAAGATTTTGTCATATGATGTGTAATTTGTATATGGTTTAGAGCAGCGGTCCTCAACCTTTTCAGCACCAGGGATCAGTATCAGGGAAGACAGTTTTTCCACAGAGTGGGGAAGTGGGGAGTGCTCTGTAGCCCTAGGGGTTGGGGACCACAGGTTTCGAGAATTGATTACTCAATGATTTCTTTGTAGATTGTATGGAAACTTTTCATCTCATCAGCTAAACTACCACTGAATTCTATGCTCTGTTTTAAAATTCATCTAAAAATTTTGACTTTCTGGCCTTCCCTGCATGCTTATCAAAAGTAATTTTAAAATGTTTTATAATTTAAAGATGCACTATTAATAGTTCTATGTCAGTTAAAAGGAAATACATTCTTTGCAGCTGTTCAACATTTTATCTATATCTGCACCTATATTTTAACTTAAGGTTCCCATTGTTTCCTCTTTTTTTTTTGGCCCACAAAATCAGATAAATTTCTAAATTACAATTGTAGGTTGTCAGAAATGGCAATAAGTGTTTAGTGCCTCTGTCATACAGTTCTGGCTGTTTGTGTTTACTATAGAGTAGAAATTATGGGAAGATGTTTTCAAGCTGGTATGTCAGTGAGCAGCCACAGTCAAAAGCTGAAAGTTTAAATGTTTCAGTATGGGAAATAGTGGCAGAAGGATTTCTAACTGACTCATTGATTGCATTCAATTCTAAAAAATATTTCGTGATGTTCCATTGCAGATTTCATGTGGTTTTATAATGCCCCAAATCTACCCTCTCTTTTAATTCTCTGTCTAAAGAAAATCAGGTGTTGAGAGTTTGCTCTTGATAATTCATCAATTTATACCTTTTTCCTTCAGAAATCCTGATATCTCTTATGATTTTCAGCTCTAAAATAATAGATCCAGATTATTTAAAATAGTGATTTTTATGTCACTTAAAAATGACATTTGAGCAAACCACTTTAAAATGACAGTGACCTATTCATATAAACAATTGTTTAATATGAAGAAATTTTATTATTCACTTCCAAATTACACATGATCATATATCTGATAATGGTTCAATATCCAAAATATATTTAAAAAAACTCCTAAAACTCAACAGGAAACAACGCAATTTAAAAATGGGGAAAGGACTTGAATAGAAATTTCTGCAAAGAAAAGGTAAAATTGGCCATAGACACATGAAAAGATCCCCAATATCTTTAGTCTCTAGGGAAATGTAAATCAAAACCACCATGAGCTACCACTTCACACTTACTATGATGGCTATAATTAAAAAACAAAAACCGAAAAACCTGGAAAGTATCAGGTGTTGACAAGGATGTGAAGAAATTGGAGCCTTCATATATTGCTGGTGGGACTGTAAAATGGTTTAGTCACTGTGGAAGACAGTTTGGTAGTTCCTCAACAGGCTAAAACATGGAATTACCATCTGACTCAGAATTCCACTCCTAGGTATTTATCCAAAAGAATTGAAAGCACAGATACTTGTATGCCAGCAGCATTATTCACAATAGCCAAAAGGCAGAAATAACCCAAATGTCAAACAATAGGCATAAAAGTTGTATACATACAATGGAATATTATTCAGCCATAAAAAGGAATGAAGGTGTGGTACAACATGAATTGTGCTAAGTGAAATAAGCCACACACAGAAGGAGAAATATTGTATGATTCCACTTATATGAGGTATCTAGAATAGGCAAATTCATAGAGGTAGTAGGTTAGAGGTTACCAGGGACTGAAGAGAGGAGACTGAGGAGTTACTGCTTAGTGGGTACAGAGTTTCTATTTGGGTATTGGAAATGTTTTGGAAACAGGTAGTGGTGATGGTTGCACAACTGTGTGAAAGTAATTAGTGCCATTGAATTATACACTTAAAAATGGTTAAAATGACATTTTGTTTTATACATCATACCACAATAAAAAAATATACATGACTACCTTTTCACTGAACTGCCCTCACTTTAGTATGGAATGGCAAAACCCACATGATCCATTTGACTATTTTCTATGACCCTGATTTAAATCTTCCCAAGTTCCAGTATTTCTTTTTATGGTAATCAACTTCAGGAAGCATATTACTGTCCAATGGCTGTCTATGCAGAAAGCAGCATATAGTTTGGGAGTCAGGCACAACATGTAATGCCCAATGATTAGGTCAACCAGTGAGATTCCTGCTTTGAAAAGATAGGAATAAAATTAATATCCTAAAAAAAGTGCATAGGCTAAGTGGAAAATATAAGATATTCCAGATAGAGGGAATCTTATAAGCAAGTATGAAATGGTAAAATAGATCCATCAGTTGATATATTAATGTGGGCAAGTGCGGAGTGTTCCTTTTTTAATATATGTTGTTTTTATAATAAATGGCTTCTATCTCTCTTGTCATCTCAAAAATTTTTCATTGTGTTTTTATTTTTATACTATCACTTTGTAGTTTTTAACCGTTTAAAATGTGAAATGTAACTGTATGAGTCTGCTAGTGTTGGCATAGCAAAATACTATAGACTGGGTAGCTTAAAAATAAAAATTAATTTTCTCAACAGTTCTGGAGGCCAGAAGTTGAAGATCAAGGTGCCATAAGGGTTGGTTTCTGGTATGGGCTCTCTTCCTGGCTTGCAGATGGCCGCTTTTGCGCTGTGTCCTCACATGGCCTTTCTTCTCTGTGGGAGGTGAGGCGGAAAGGCTGGGGAAACTCTGGTGTCTCTTCCTCTTATAAGGATACCAGTCTTAATCAGATTTCACATCCGGGTCCCACCCTTATGACCTCATTTATCCATGATTATCTCCTTAAATGCCCTATCTCCAAATATAGTCACATTGAGGGTTAGGGCTTCAACGTATGAATTTGCGGGGGGGACATAGTTTCATTCATAACAACAGAGAAAAGTACATGGAGTAGAAAAGTACAGCTCAATTAATTATTGTAAAACAAACACTTGTGTAACTATACTCCAAATCAAGAAATAGAGCATTACCGGCACCCCATAAACTTCACCAGTTCAGCTTCCCCGTCATTACAACTCTTCTACCTAGAGATAAAGGCCAACCTGATTTTATGGTGTCAGTTTCCTTGCTTGCTGTGTGTTTTGCCATCTAAGTTTGTATCTCTAAACAATGTTTGTATGATCTTCTTCAGTGTCTTTTTTTCATTCTTGTTATTGGTTATTTGTACTTTTTTAAAAATTATTCTCACCAGAGATTTATCAGTTTCACTAATATTTACAAAAATGGAAGGGAAGTTTTGATTTTGTCAATCTTCCTTATGGAATCTTTGTTTTGTTCTTTATCAGTTTCTGCTCTGATGTTTATTTTCTTTCCACTTTGATAGAGTTTATTCATTTTGCAGTTCTGTTTAGAATTTCTTCAGGTGGATTCTTAGCTCATTTTTTCCCAGTTTTCTTTGTTAATAAGTACATTTAAACCTTTAAATTTTCCTCTGTTCTTTAGCTGTAATCTATAAATTTTTGATATGTAGCACTCTTGTTGGCATTTGGTTTTACAGGAATACTTGTAAGTAATTTTTATTTGTTCTGCTGGTTTTTCTTTGTGTTACCTTATCTTCTCATATGCTTGTTTATCTTGTATGTGGGACCCTTTATCTGAAAAATTAATTGTAGAAATAAAGCCTGGGATGATACTATTTTTCTCTGTAGGGAATTTGTATTTGTTTCATCCAGGTCTCTGGTGACAGGAATATTTAATTAACCATCTTATTCTGAGTGTGATTTGAGATTTTCTGAGACACCTTGATTACTTAAAGGTAGACTGCAGACCATGCAAAAACTGACTTAATTCTGGGTCACTCTAGCTCCTAGGATATATATAGCCTTTCCGAGTTCTAACTTAACTAGGGGGCTTCTCATGGTCTTTGCCTTTGGTGGATCCTAGATTTGGACTTTGTGAAATCTGTTCTGGGAAGCCATCAAGTGTATTGCTTGGCCTTTCAGCCGCAGGACAAAAGTAGCTGACAGTGCTCTGCTTATTTATCTTTGTGGGTTTCTCACTTTTTCAGATTCTTGGCTCAGTAATTTCTCTGCTATTAGTGCTTGGCTTTAAAAAACCCAAACTTAAAATATATTTTATGTGGATTTTTAATTGTCATGGTAGTGGTGATGAAGGTCTGAAATATACAGAACTCCCACATGGTATTTTAATTATTTGTTCACATGTATGTCCTTTCAGTAGGGTGGCCTTTTATTGTTTATAACTTAGCTTATGGGCCGGGTGTGGTGGCTCACGCCTGTAATCCTAGCACTCTGGGAGGCCAAGGCGGACGGATTGTTTGAGCTCAGGAGTTCGAGACCAGCCTGAGCAAGAGCGAGACCCCGTCTCTACTAAAAAATAGAAAGAAATGATCTGGACAGCTAAAAATATATAGAAAAAATTAGCCGGGCATGGTGGCACATGCCTGTAGTCCCAGCTACCCGGGAGGCTGAGGCAGTAGGATCGCTTAAGCCCAGGAGTTTGAGGTTGCTGTGAGCTAGGCTGACGCCACAGCACTCGCTCTAGCCCGGGCAACAGAGCGAGAGACTGTCTCCAAAAAAAAAAGAAATAACTTAGCTTATGGCAATGTCTGATACATAATAAGTGCATAGAAAATATTGACTGGTTTGGGCATGTCTTAAAAAAATTGTGTAGGTATACTTTCCCTTGAGCCTTCAAGGAAAAATGAGAATAAAAATCTGATTGTTTTGTTTCTTATAATACGTGGAGTACCAGACATACTACATTTGTTTTCATTTTTTTTTTCTATCTTTGAGCATTTAAGAAAAGAGACAGACATAATAAATTTGAATGTTATGTTATTGGCAGTGGAAAATCACGGAGTGATTTCTGAACAACTGCTCAGTGCCACTTAGATGTTGTTAAACGGGAGATTAATATGAAAACTGTGTGCAGGATAGATTAGATATTTTTGTCAGGAGGCATGCAAGTATCCTCTAGTATGGTAGTTTTCAAACTGTGCTCCCCAGACCAGTAGCATCAGCATTATCTGGGAACTTGTTAGAAATGCAAATTATCTGGTCCTACCTCAGATCTTCTCAATCAGAAACTCTAGAGGTGTGGCCCAGCAGTCTCTGTTTTAAAAATCCTCACTGGGAATCTGATACATGCCTAAATTTTTGAGCTACTGCTGTAATAGAATAAAAACAGAATATGATTTTGACTTAGTCTGCTTAAAAGCTGAAAATTATTTATCTATGATGATAATATTCTTAGAAAATATTTAACATAGTCTCAATTTTTGTCTTCCTTTAGAATTAAATTATAACCCTATATAAATTAGTAATGTTATTAGAGCAAAATTAATACCTTAAATAGTTGAGTTCTTTGAAAAATAAAAACTTGTCTTTGTCATACAGGAAAAAGATGTGGTTCTAAATGTTGACAATAATTGGCTTATTCCAGTGTCTTTCAGTATTGCTGAGGAGTAGCTTGTTTAGGAACCAACTTTTCTTAACATAATACTCATTAGAAATAAGTTCTCTATTTTTTCATTGTTGGGAAGGAAATACTTTCTATATAAAATATGGTGGAAGTTCTGTGATACATGGCATAATCACAGAGACAGTTTTATTATCCATAGTTTCCTAGTCAGTTTCAACATATTTTTAAATGAGGCCGAAGATTCCTATGTTATATAAAAGTGTTAACATTAAGCTTTAAAAAAAAAAGCTTCAGTAGTCACTTGAACATTCAAATTTTGCTCACGAATTTTCTAAGGATCATTTGACAAAGTGTAATCTAGGATTTAAAACTATGCATTCATATTTTGGCAAGCTTACAATAAAGGGCATATTTTAAATCTTTATCATTACTTTATAGCCATAATATGCTTATCAAAACTTTGGCAATGGTTTGAATATTATGTACATAAGATGGTACTTTGAAGGGAAAAGCATTTTAACTTTTAAATTTATCCTTAATATTTCTGCATTTAAAGACCCAATATAGTAGTACCTTATCTATGTACATTGAGCATGCTTATTATATTTGCTTAACTCTCATTCTGTTGTGTTCAGTTACTTGTTCAAATAATTGGGTAAGTTCCCTGAGTTGTAGACTGTGGAATGTTTTCAAGATGAAAAAATTTTTCCAAAGTAGGTGACATGACTCACTTTTATCACAGAAAAATCTGAATGTTCCTGTGACAAATTTAGTTTTAACAGTGCAGTTTCTTGTGAACTCAGTCACCTAATAACGTGAATTTAGTTGAAAAATGAATCTTTCTCTCTGAATTAAGTGACCCAACTGTTACGTTTTCTTACTCATAAAAAAAGAATCATACCTATAAATATTTATTGTTAAAATTATCTTTAAAATTTCATTTGGTTGTATAGCACTTTTCTGCAGTGTGAAATTTAAAAATTACGTGGTTTTTTGCCAAATAGAAGTAGCGTTTTATATGCATACTTGGTGAACATAGTGAACATAATTTTAGGTTAACATACAAGTTGTAAGTAGAATTTTTAAAGCATTCTTTAAGTGTGAATTCTGCTACAATTTATTACAAAGCTAAGTTATGTTTCATTACTTATGTAAAATAGTGTTCTTTGTTTAGCTTCTTATAGTGCTGAGAGAATTGTGTAGTTCCATTGATTGGTTCCATGCAATGGAAATCTGACCTTTAGCAGATGTTTGAGAAATTGCCAGCACAGCACGATCAGCCAAATAGACAGTTTTTCCCTTGTTATTTGACAGCCCTTTCATGGTTTAGTTAACATGCCAAAGAAATGTTTAAACTCTTTTTCGTAATATCAGAAGCTTTCTAAAATATTAAGAACACATTGAAAAAATTGATAAAATAGATTTTTTTTTTTTGCCAAATCATGGATTGTAATTTCAGCTAATTTTTGTGTTCACTTATTTAAAAAACTAAGAATATCCTGATTATTGAGTGTATAATATTTTACTTTGAGATTTAAAGTATGTTTGCCTATGAAATTTTTATTATGTATGTTATTTTTTTCCCTTGGTCATATTTTCCTTGTACAGTTTAAACAGTATCACATTTCTCTTAGTTTTAGTGATCTTATTTAGTTGTATCATCTTTAGTTGTAAGTATCCTCTTTAGTTGTAAGTATCTTTTAAAAATGATAGACCTTTTAGTAGAGGTTAAATGTATCACAGAGCAGTTATCCTATCTGGAACTTCTAGCTATTAATAGGGGCAGAGTGTTGTATGAATGCACATTAAGGCCTCTTCTCTGAAGGATGGTATTTTTTTAGAGAATGAAATGAGCTCAGCTGGGAGTGGGAGTTCAGCAAGAACACTGTAAGCTCTGTTTTCTTTAACTTCTTCGATTGAGTGTACAGGAAGGGGGAAAAGGAATGCCTTAATGTTTGAGAATTAAGTGATGAATTAACAGTACCAGCAGTTGCCAGACTGTATCTTTTTCTGCAGGTGCTGAGTTTCCATAGGGCATTGCAGTTGCTTTTCATTGTGTTAGATATGGGAAGAAAGATTTTTAAGGAAAGTTTAAGGAATATGATATTATATGGTTTCATTTTACAATTTTGTAGCCATTTTGTATTTCTTAGGTTTATATACTGAATTAGTTCTTCTGGAGGATTATGATTTGTGTGAAGATAGACTAAATTCTAAGGGAAAGGAAAATAGTTAGCATTTACTACTGCATTTAGATTTTTCTTGTATCTCTAAATGCTAGAATCACAGTCATCCTTTGGGCAGGGTGTTCACATTTTGAGAGTTGTGAGGAAACAGACTCTAGCCATGTGGTGATCCGGTTAGACTTGAGATCTGTAAATTGAGATACCTATATCAGAATACCTAAATCAGAATATATAACACATAGCATCAAGTACACTTTTTTTTTTAAGACAGTGTCTCACTCTGTTGCCTGGGCTAGAGTGCAGTGGTGTCATCGTAGCTCACTGCAGTCTCCAGCTTCTGGGCTTATGTGATCCTCCTGCATCAGTCTCCCAAAGTGGTAGGATTACAGGTGTGAACCACCGGTGTGCCTGGCCAAGTATATTTTTTAAGGTTTAGAAAAAAAGAAACTATTTACTAAGAAAGCTAAGTAGATAAAGTTTTCAAAATTTTTAATAATTTTAGAAGAATATATAGTCTTGATAGAATACTTTTAAGAAATACAGAATCTTTGTAAAAGTGGATACCTTTCAGTTTTTCAGTGTTTATCAATTACTCTTCACTCAGCTCTTTCAGGTTTCGATAGAATCAATTAACTTTTTCTTTTATTTGATTCATCTCATATTTATCAGTGTGTAATTTTGAAATTCCCTAATTTTCATCACAAACATTACAGATGTCTTTTGTTGAGCTTTTAATCTGAATTGAGGAAGAAATCCAGGGAGAAAAGTTTAAAAATTAAATGCTTCCTAAGATTAAAGGATTTGCTTAATTTCATTTTCTTTGCATTTCTTATCACACACACAAAAGCCTCTGCCATTATTTTATTTATCATTTGATAACTTTTTTTTTTTTGTCTCCTAACTAAACCAAAGAAAAGTTACCGGGCAGTATGAGGCAGATGTGAAGGGCCTTTTCTCCAACCAGAAGGGAGTTTAGGATACTATTTAAATAAAGATTTCCTCCTTCCCAATAGTTACCTCTGTCTAACATGCAGTTTTCCTGCAATTATGAGATTTTGTAACTCTGCTCAGGAAATCCATCTTAAAATTGACACATGCTAAGATTATATGTCATAAATTTTTATTTTTTATTTTTTTTATTTTTTTATTTTTATTTTTTTATTTTTCCTCTATCTTCATACTCTCTGGATTTTTTTTTTATTTTTTTTTATTTATTTATTTTTTTATATGTCATAAATTTTTAAAATGTTAAATTTAACAGAGGTAAGTTCATTTCTCATTAATACCATATATTTAAGATGGCAAAACACAAAGAGAATAACAACCTATTTTGGTATTCATCGGCAGACTTATTAAAGTCCCAAAAATTCTGTCTCATCAAAATAGTGACGGGTGCTTGTCTGTGATCTATCTGTTTTTCCATCATCTCTTTGTGGTGAATACACACACACATATTAGAAGATAAGACCACTTTAGCAATTTAGAAATTATATTGTTTATTTTTCTGTCTGCTTGATTAAAATGGTGTAAATCTTAAGATAGCGTTGAACTACTCAGTCTTTCAATAGGAATTTATTTAGTAACAATATTGTGGTTATTATAGTATGTGCACTGTATGTGTTGGCTTTTTCCTTATTTATTTTAATTAAATCATATCATGCATAATACATAAGTACAGTTGACCCTTGAACAAAATGGATTAGAACTATCAGCGTCCACTTATATGCAGATTTTTTCAATAAATTTCAAAATTTTTCGGAGATTGGCAACAATTTGAAAAAACTTGCAAGCAAACCATGTAGCATAGAAATGCTGAAAAAATTAAGAAAAAGGTAGCAATGAATACATATAATATGTCATTAAATATGAAGTGTCCAATTTTGAATCAAAAATTTAGTTTATTATATCCCAAACAAGAAGCAGTACAATTAATCAAAGTATGTGCCTAGACTATTGACACAGTTTTGCCACCTTAACGAAAGCTTACTTATGCCAGCAGCAGAGAAGCCTGGACAGCGAGTGGTGATGAAATCGTGAAAGGCATTTTCCACAGCTTGTTGAGAATTGAATATTTTTCCTTGCAAGAAGTGGTCCAAAGCCTGTAAGAAGTGGTAGTCAGTTGGTGCAAGGTCTGGTGAATACAGTGAATGACAGTTTCCAAGCCCAGCACCATACTGGTTCCATGATGGAACTCATATTCAAAAATAACCCAAATTTTTTACTTATCCTTGGTTTCACAAAAATTGCTCTAAAAAATTTTTGCAAGATAATCACAAGCCAAATGTGCATTTGAAAGAATGAGGATGTACTTTCACAATAAAAAAAAAAACCAAGAAGTGTCAAAGTGAAATGTCAGAGATATCAACTGTCAAACTTAGTACTTAAGGAAATTGGACATTTCATACTGAATAACTAATATATGAAGATACTAGTCTGTTTTATCATTTACTATAAAATAGACACAAATCTATTTTAAAAGTTAAAATTTATCAAAACTTATACACAAACACAAACTGTACACGGCATCATTTACAGTTGGGAGAAATGTAAACAAATGTAAGGGTGCTGCATGAAATCATTAACTGCGTAAAATTAACTGCAGTACATCGTTTACTACTGTGATAATTTTGTAGCTACCTCCTGTTGCTTTTGTGGTGAGCTCAGGTGTTGCCAGTATCAACTTTAAGTACCATGTGACACTAATCATCTCCATGTGAGCAGTTTATTTCTTCAGTAAATTGTGTATCACAGTAAAAAGTGATCTCTTGATCTCTCATGTTTCTCTCACATTTTCATGATGTTTAGCACAGTATCATAAACCTTGAATAAGACAGGGCCCATACGAAGTGCCACTAGTGATGCTGGAAGTGCTTCCAAGAAGAAAAGTCATGACGTTACAAGAAAAAGTTGAATTGCTTGATATGTACCTAGATTGAGGTCTACAGCTCTGGTTGCCTGTCATTTCAGACGAACCATTCATTTTGTAAACAGACAATGTTAACTTACGGAATTGATACATACAGCACAGAACTGTAAATGTATTTTATGGAACTCCTGGCCTCAGGCAATCTTCCTGCCTAGGCCTCCCAAAGTGCTAGGGTTATAGCCACCTCTGCCAGCCATGTAAATGTGTTTTCTCTTCCTTATGGTTTTCTCAATAACATTTTCTTTTATCTCGCTTACTTTATTGTAAGAATATAGTATACATATAATACATAAAGTATATATTAATTGTTTATGTTATTAGTAAGACTTTCAATCAGCACTAAGCTCTTAGTAATTAATTTTGGAAGTAGTTAAAAGTTATATGTGACTTTTTGACTGCATGCAGGGTCAGTGTCCCTAACCACTGCATTGTTCCAGGGTCATTCGTACATAGCTCTTTGTGTTTTTTTAAAACACCTTTCTATCTGCTCATGTAACTACCGCTCAGACCAAAATAGAGAATGTTTTCAACGCACCATAGCTAACCTCATACCTCTTCCCAGTCTGTGCTTCCTCTCTGTTCCTTCTATCACTGAAGATGAGATTTGCCTGTTGTTGAATTTCATATAAATGCAATCATTAATTAGCTTTTTAAACTCAGTATAGTATCTGAGAAATTTATTGTATTAGTTTCCTAGGGCTGCCATAACCACAAACTTGATGGGTTTAAAACAAGAAAAATTTATTCTCTCACAGTTGTGGGGGCCAGATGTCTTGAAATCAAGGTGTTGGCAGTATGGTGTTCCCTCTAAGGGCTCTAGGGCAGAATCCTTCCTTGCCACATTCTCTGAGAATGTGGCTCTGATGACACTTTGATTCTTGATTTCTGTCCTCCAGAAATGTGAGAGGATAAATTTTTATTATTTTAAGCCATGAAGTTTTTTGATGATTTGTTATAGCAGCCCTAGGAAACTAATATATTTATTGATATTATTGGATCTACCAGTAGTTCATTCTTTGTATTGCTATATATATACTCCATTGTAGGAATACATCACTATTTAGCCATTCTCCAAATGATGGACATTTGGGTTTACAGTTTTTGGCTTTTGAATAAAAGCATATATTCACTTTTAAATTTTAGTCATTTTAATGGGTGTGTAGTAGTATCTGACTGTAATTTTAATTCATATATTCTTGATGAGTACCTTTTTATATGCTTATTGGCCATTTGGATATATACACTCCTAGAAGTGCCTGATCAAGTCTTATGTCCATTTAAAAAAATTGTGTTGTCTTTTTCTCTTTGATTCATAGGAGGTCTTTATATATTATCAATACAAGTCACTGACATCAGGACTGAGATTATATTGAGGCAAATTTCTAACCTCCTGTGCAAATTTAAGGAGACACTCACTTTTGGTTTCCTGTGTTCTTGGATTGCATTTCTCCAAAGCATCCCTGTGGTTCTCTCTCTAATTCAACATCATCCAAGTATTATTTCATTAGAAAGGCCATCATATCTAAAATAGCACTGCACCCTTCTGTCATTCTATTATTTTAGACACCTCTGTTTTCCTTCACAACACTTATCACCAGCTGACATACACATATGTGTATGCTTTCTTATTTTTGGTCTATTCTCCAAAATAAAATATATTCCTTGAGAGCTGGGGCACTTTGATTTTTAATCTACTCTTGTTAACCCAGTTCCTACAGGAGTGTGTGGCACATAATAAGGCCTAAATAAATATTTAATTATTAAAATAGGGTTGTTGGGAGGAGCAAGTATTGAAAAAAAAAAGATGAGTTCCATTTTAGACATGATAAATATGTATAGAGAGTAATACAGGTAAGTGATTGAATTAGGTCATGAATCAGCAAATATTTTCTGTAAATATTAAAGATTTTATGCTTTGCAAGCCATGTGGTCCCTATAACAACCACTCAACTCTAACGTTGAAGTGAAGAAAGCATCCAAGGGCAATACATAAATGAACGTGGCAGTGTTTCAATAAATGTTTATATACAAAAATAGGTGATTAGCTTATGGGCCATGATTTGCTGACCTCTGGACATGGTAATGGAGAGTTATAAATGCAAAACTTAGGAGTTTGATGTCGATTTAGAAGGTATCATGATATGTTTTATATTAATAAAGTGAGATAAGGAAAGGAGATATTCTAGGAGAATCAGCCTGGCAGTAGCAGGTAAAGTGGAGGAAAAACTGGTTGGAGGTAGGAATAAAGTTATAAAAATATTTAGGCTTATGTAGAACTTACTCTGTGTGAGCCATTGTATTGAATGGTTTACATATATAAAATCATATCCTTACAAACACCCTATGAGGCAGATACTATTATTATTTTTTTCCCACTGATAAGGAAAATGAAGCACAGAGGAGTTAAATAATTCGCTCAAGATCACATAACTGTTAAGTGGTAGAGCAGTATTTATTTGAACCTAAACTGTTCCATAGTCAGTGCTCTTTTTCTCTATATCATATGATAGTTAAGAGGTGAACTAGGATATTGGCAGTGAAAGGCTGGGACAATAATGAGAAATGTGAATGAAGTATGGTCTGAGTGTGAACATAGACTAAATTCTAAGGGAAAGGAAAATAATTAGGAGAAAATAATTCCGAAGGATTGTACCAAGAATACTGGAAATATTCTTTATAATACTTGAAGAATCAGGGAAAAATGTGTTTTGTACATTGTTTGAGATGATGATACACTATTGGATGGAACTGTATCATTGATAATAAACATCTAAAGCTTGATTGAGAAGATATGTCTGGAGATGCAAATCTGGGAGTCATTAGCATTATTTCAGCATATTTTGAATACCTGCTTTATACACAACTTGGAAATTGACAGAATAAAGATAATAGCTTAATCAATATAAAAGGACGATTTCTCTGAAGGACTGAATATAAGAGAGACTTGTGGGAGATCAAGGCCTTGAATAGGAATGCACTTTTAGAAAGAAATTAAATGAGATAATTAAGCAGGAAAGAAACCAGCAGAATTCAGAGTTACGAAAACCTGAAGGGATTTTTTTTTGTTTTTTAAGAGATGAAGTCTTTCTGTGTTTCCCAGGCTAGAGTGCAGTGGCTAGATATTTATTATATATTATTTTTATATTTTATTATAGCAAACTGGCTATTTGAGTTTTCATAATACTCCAGAGTACACTGACTGGACTAGGTAGATCACTTCTTCTAGGTCCAAGAGAACTCCAGAGTTCTAGTCGAGAAAAGTGAGAGAGCCACATCTTCCAATATGAAACAAGTCCAAGCATTTCCAGGTTCAGTCATCACAACATTAAAACTACTGTTCACTGTAGAACTCAAGGAGAAAGACAAGTAAATCCTGTGTCCCATTTAAAGAAGTTTTCAGACATGAAAATTGCTAAATAAAACTTACAGGAGGCCATTGTTTTAGACTAAATTGTACTAGGTCCAACCAACCAGATCAAACCAGAATGGAGTCACTTGTGCTAGGTGCTACATAATCAAACTGAACTTTAAAATGGGCTAGTTTTCCAAAATACAGGGCATTCACAACAACCAACAGAAAGGGGCTCAATCTACTTAAGTCAGTAGGATAAGGAAGTCCTCACTGCTTTAATCCTGTAAGGAAAGTAACTTTGAAAGAACCAATCTGGTTTTTTTTTTTTTTTTTTTTTCATGTGCAGCCCTTTAATGCCTATAAAACCAACCCTCTTTGCTTAGCTCTGTTTCCTACATGGGATGCTTCCTGATTCATGAATCACTTTTTTAAAAAATCATAAAAAGAAGTTGCTAACTCAAGGAAGGGGTAATAAGGTAAATTGGAAAGATTATTTGCTTATAAGTTAGGACTGATTTCTAGTTGTGTCTCTCTCATTAACTAAGAGTGTGCCTCTGGATCCTTACATAACATTTTTCCTGTTCCTCTTATGGCAGCTTGGTATTTGCAGTGGTCCTGAAGTTCACAAATACCATCACTTTCATTCACTTCTTCACTCTTCATTTCCTTCACCATCACTAACAGTTAACCTTTTTGTGTTACATTTTGTTACTTTACAAATATTAGTTCGTGTTAGAATAAGTAGAAACCACAAAATATGATTTAGGAGAAATTCATAGATGTGTTGAGCTGTGCATGCATATTTTCTTCAACCAAGTTCATTCACCAACTTCTGCACAGAAGCTTTGAAGTACATACAATTAAATTTGTGCCTTGGTAACATAGTATGTTGTTATGTGTCATGGCATTTGGGGGTCACTTAAAAATGGTTAAAATATTTTAAATTAGGAATATCTAGAGCCTACTTGTCATTGGTTTCTCTAATAGATATTTGACAATGCTTCTGGGCATTGAGAAAAAAGGGGCTGTGAGACCTTTTAATATTTCTAGAGGAGAATTTAGTTCCTTATCTGATCCATTCTTATTTATGCAAACAATTATTTATTGATTACTTACTGTGTACCACGTATTGTGTGGCTGAGTACCCCAGACATGACTGTGTCCCTCTTAAAGCTTTCTGTCCACGGAAATTGCTTTTTATACATAGTAAGGTTTCACTTATAATACAAGTGGTTCCTCATGACCATGCTTTTGAAATGCTAATGATACTTACTAAACTTTAGTAATTTGTGAAATTAACCTACATGGGAGGGAAGAGAATAAACACTTAAAAATTACATTCTAAAAAATCAAGACTAGATAAAAATGTAAAAACTAAACTTGCATCTCACCATAAATATTTAATATAGTTATAATTTTGGTTAAATGGATACTGGATGTTTACATAATTGTGACCATATCAACATTGCTCTTCATTGGCTACTTAGTATATGTTCACTTTTCTATATATTTGTCACTGATTGAATCAGAGACTCCACAAATTATGTAAAATCCTTTCAGTGTGTTCAGGTGTGTATATTAGGTATCCTGTCAATTTTCTCTTCTTTATGAAATATTTCCTGGGGCTTGGCCCTCCAGTTGTCTTTTGATCTTGTTTTACTATCATCCTGATGATTTCCTTGCCTCTGTCTTTTGTTGAATTCTTTTCTGAATTCTGAATTCAGAATTCTCTTGTATTGGTGGAGTATATCCTCTGACAGTTTCTTTAAAAAGGACTGCTTGTTAAGACATTTTTTGATGGCCTGTTTATCTGCACATATCTTTATTCTACCGTCAAACTTTACCCTGCCCTGGATAAAATTCTAGATTAGAGATTGGAAATGATTTTTCCTCAAAATTTTGAAAGCATTGATTAGTGTCTTCTAGGTTCTGGTGTTGCTTTTGGAAGTTCAGAAGCCATTCTGGTTTTTGATCTTTTATGTGAAAGAAACTTGTGGGGTCTTTTCTTGCATCTGTACTTAGAAATTTCATGATGACATTCCTGGATGTACATTGTGATTTTCATCCATTGTGCTTTGCTCTTGAGGAGTTGCTTTTCAATTTGGAAATTTTTGAGTTTTAGTTGTGAAAATTTTTCTTTAATTCTTTCTAAGATTCCCTCTTCTATGTACTTTTTCCCTTTTCTAAAACTTAGTCTTGGGATATTAAACCGTATTGGTCATTTTTTCCCTTTTCTTACTTATATTTTTTTGTTCTAATTTCTGGGAAAATCTCAACTCTGTTTTCTAAACCTAGTGCATTTTTCATTTCTGCTATCATAGTTTAATTTCCTAAATTTTTTTCTTGTTCTCCAGATGGTTATATTTTGATACAGTCCTTTTTTTGTCTTTTGCTTATGGTATTTTTCTCATCATCTCAAGAATATTTTTTTTGATTGATTTTCTTCTGTCTTGAGAGTCTTTGTTTTCTTTCAGTCACTTTTTTCTGTATGTGTTTGTCTTTTTTATATTTACTGTTTTCGTCACATGAAATATCTGACAATTCTTTCTGACTACTCATATTTAATAGGGTAACCACTACAAAAGCAAATTGGGAACTCTGAGCATGTGGGTAGAGTTTGTTGATTGTAGTCTTACATATCTGGAGATCAGGTCATTTCCTTGGGGGAATACCTAATGTCTATGTATTTTAGGCCTTTTGTCTTAAACTGGTCAGATTTCCCAGAGAAATGTACTGGTGTTTTGTTTGCCTGGCTTTCAGTTATGCCATTTGAGGGAAGACTGGAGATGGAGGGAGGGGCTAGTCTTAGACATATTTCATGATGTCAACTTTCACTTAATCCTCTTGTTTCAGTAGTATTCTCTGCCCTAAATGTGCTTTAATATGATTCCTGATTCAGATACCCTCTGATAACCTTGTCTAGGGAATAAACCTTTTCTACCAAAATGGGAGAGAAAGCAGTTGTTGATAGGCTGGAGTCAGGAGATCTGTGAGTCCAGCTGCTGCTTAAGCAAACTATAGTCAGTTTTCCTATTAGCCCTACTTTACCCTCAACCAATTTTTGAAGCATTGGGGGCTTCTCTGTCATAAATTGGAGTATTAATCAGCTTTCCCCAATTTTTGTCTTTAGGTTAAGCATCCTTTATTTCACTAAGTCAGCTATCACTGCTGTTACTGTTATTTCAATGTTAGTTGATTCTGCTCATTTTTCCAATCTATTGAAATCTTGGAATCCTCATCATCCAACATGTTAATTATTCTTCTTAAATTTGAGTCCTACATTCATTTCACAATCTGACTTTCGTATCATCTTAATACCTTGACTAAAGTATAAGGATAGAGCCCTCTGGAATATATTTGAAGATACTCTGTTAGTTTTTCTTTAGTTCTTGGTAAATGTTGTCAGTTATGGTTGTTTATCCAGCTATGAGTACTAGTTTCGCTGTTTTATTTAACGAGCTTATATTTTATCAGTTTACTCCTAAAAATATTTTTAGGATCTTTTCCCACAATATCATGCTTTTAAAAAATCAAGTGTTGTATTATTTACACAAGCCTACCTAAAAAGAAGGAATGTATTGACAGTGAAAAAATTTAGCATCACTTGTAGTGAAATAAAATTGCCTCTTGGTGTAACTTTTTTCATTTTTAATGCCTTCAAGACATCTTGCAAACATGGTGTTTGGACTTTTGATATGGATAGATATTGATAGATTGTTCAGAACACTTTATACTTGACGCTTCTTTGTTCTAGAAAACATTTTTCTTCATTTTAAAAATCAGTTCATATTAGAAATTGTTTCTTTTTCCTATCAATGTTTTAAACACATTGGAGATGCATGCCTATTTCAGCTGAGCTTGTGATGACTTAGGCTCTACAGAAAAAACTAAGAAGTGGCTAGGTATTCTCTTACTGTCTTCTTTTCTTATTTCAACTTCATTTACTTTTTAACTATGTTTCTTCTACCTTTTCCAGTTTTCTGCTCAATTCTCCTTGGTGGAGAAGATGGATGCAAAACAGCAGGTGTGAGTAGTTCTTTATTCTCTCTGCATCTATTAATATTACATCATCTTTCCCTGTAATATTCTTGTTTCTTCTTAGCTTATCCTCTTACATTTATGCAGCAAATGTGCCTGTTTGTTTTTCCTTTATATTATTTATAAAATTTAGAAGTGGGAGGATCGCTTGAGGCTAGGAGTTCCAGACTAGCCTGGGTAACATAGCAAGACCTTATCTCTGCAAAAAAAAAAAAAGATAAGCCGGGTGTGGTGTGGTGGTACGCACCTGTAGTCCCAGCCTATTCAAGAGGATGAGGCAAGGAGAATCGCATGAGCATAGGAGTTGGAGGCTGCAGTGAGCTATGATCACACCAGTGCACTCTAGCCTGGATGACAGATTGAGACCCTGTCTCTAAAGGGGGGGGAAAAGGTTCATTGTGGCAATATTTTTATAAGATTTATGATATTTTTATGCATTTTTGGTTTGTTTCTCTCCTTCCGTTATTTATGTATGCCCTTTTAAAATCTGACCTCTGGAAACTGTGTAGCCACATTGTTTCACTCACTCATCCTCTTCCTTTATTTAGCCTACTGACATTTATTATAATAAATTCTGAATATATGTTAACCCTTGGGAAATCAAATATTGATAAGATATTACTTTTTACTGTTAGGGTTTATGCTTTCATAGGGAATATCTCCTCCCTTTTCTTAGAGCTAATCACATTTATGTAATTAAAAACTATTGCTTTTGCTTTTGTCCTGTCCATATTGTCAAGTAGTGCTTCCTTTTAAAGCTGTATGTGGTATTATAAAAGTAGACTCAGGTTTAAATTCTGACTCTGCCATGTATTAACTGTGTAACAGATAAATCACTTAATCTTTCAAGGTCTTAGAGTTCTCATCGATAAATCATATTTAATCTCTACTTTATATGATTGAATTGAGAGAATTGAAGTGCTAAAAAATGAGAGAATCTGTATACATGTATAAACTTGTTCAATTTAAAAAGTTATATGATGAGAGTAGTATTATGAGGCTTGCTATCCAGATATTTATTCTTTTTTTTCTTTCACTGTTTAAGGAATTTTTATTAAAGCAAGAATTTTATAATCCAGCGATCCAAATATTTAATTCTTGCGGTCCTTTTGAAATAGGTTGTATTTATCCTTGGAAGGAAAAAGTGTATCATGTTGATCCTTATTGCAGCTAGTATATAGCAAGATCTCTTACTTTTTAGAATGAATTTATTAAAAAAATGGACGTAGAAGAAGTGTTAACATAGCTGATATTTCTTTCACCTCTATGTACTGCCTCTGTGTCACTTTAAAATTTAATGTTGGCCAGGCATAGTGGCTCATGCCTGTAATTCCAGCACTTTGGGAGGTGGAGGCAGGAGGATCACTTGAGGCCAGGAATTCAAGGTTACAGTGAGCTGTGATTACACCACTGCACTTCAGCCTGGGCAATAGGACTAGACCTCTGTCTCTTTAAATTCTTTTTTTTATGTTAAGAAAATATTCTCCATATGGCCAGTTTCTATTACATAAGTACTATTCCTTCTGATTGGTATTCTTCTCTAATTAACATGTTATCACCCTTGAGTTACAGATTTTTAGATGTTTACCTCTCTGCTACTCATTAACCTTTCTTTATATCTGTTTTTGAAAAGATAAATCATACAGACATGTTACTATATTGCAATCACAAATTCCATTTTTCTTCTTTTTTCATATCAAGAGGTAATTTTTATATCTTCATGTTAAAATCTCAAGTATATCTTAAAAGTTAATATGGGGGCCGGGTGAAAAGTTAATATGGGGGCCAGGCGCGGTGGCTCACGCCTGTAATCCTAGCACTCTGGGAGGCCGAGGCGGGTGGATTGTTTGAGCTCAGGAGTTCGAGACCAGCCTGAGCAAGAGCGAGACCCCATCTCTACTAAAAATAGAAAGGAATTATATAAACAACTAAAAATATAAACAGAAAAAATTAGCTAGGCATGGTGGCGCATGCCTGTAGTCCCAGCTACTCGAGAGGCTGAGGCAGGAGGATTGCTTGAGCCCAGGAGTGTGAGGTTGCTGTGAGCTAGGCTGACACCACGGCACTCTAGCCCAGGCAACAGAGTGAGTCTCCTCTGTCTCAAAAAAAAAAAAAAAAAAAGTTAATATGGGGTTTAGACATTGGAATTTAAAAAGCCAGGATTAAAAATATTAGTGTATATGTCTTTTCTCTCTTTTTGTTTTGCTTTCTCTTTCTCATGTTTTTAAATGAGACTGACCAATTTCTCTGGTGATTCTTTCTGAAATAAAATTTGCTGTTTTTCTGAATAACTGAATTTTCTGTCCTTACTCTTTTTAACTTTTCGATACAATGCAGTCTTGATCATGGTGACAAATCTCCAGCCACAAACATTTTCTCTCTGTATAGTCTTTATGAAGTATATCATTCTTTTAAGTTGGAAAGAAGGAAAGAAAAACCAGCATTTATGGTGTTCAACACTGTTTCTTTAAGTCCTTTTCTTACATTATCACGTTTAATCATTAAAACAACCCTCTAAAATATTACCTCTGTTTAACTAATTTGAAAACTGAGGCTCAAAAAGTTTTATCATTCAAGGTCTTATGGTTTTGGCTCTAAAGAATATGCTGTTTGCACTGCAAGACATGACCTGGAAGGGTAATGATGTAGAACATTGAATATCTTTCCAAAAAATCATCTGTCACCTATATAATAACTTGATCATCTCAAGACCGTCATTGACTTCATTGAAGTATCGCCTTTATAGGACTTTATGAATAATAATTCTCATTACTTTTTATTCATAGTTAGTCATGCTATATTGATACTTTCTGGAATGCACTTTTGAAGTTTATTTCTGAAGCTTTAAAGTTCCTACAGTTTGAATAAGTAATGTACATTTGAGTAGTAGCACAACTAGGGCAGTCTGTTTGTTTTCCTGATGACACTTACATTTCCAGCTCTCTGACACTAACCTTTTTCTTTGAAGAGTAAAAGCCGGGCTCCAGAGAATGATCTGTTCATCTCCCTTTCTCTTGACATTTCTTTTGGTTTCAAACATTATTTCAATGCTGTTTTTAATCATTGCAGTAAAATTGTATATTAGCCTTTTCCTTCTACCACATGATAAGAATGAGTTTTGTGTGTTTTAGGAATAAGAATAAAATCACCATAGAGGAGGAGACAAGTGGTTATAGTGAGGTCAAAGGAGTCTACAGAAACCAGTTCTTCAGGGCCTTGTCAACCAGCATAAGAAATTTAGATTTTATTCTAGTCCCATGGGAAGCTAATAGAGAGTTTTTAAGTAAGCAGCATGATCTGACATCTTTTTTGAGGTTTTATTATTTTATTCTACAAAAAAAGGAAGAATTTAAAATGTACCCATTAAACTGTTAAAAATTAAATAGATGAGAATCCACCAAAAGTCTAATTTATAGTATGATTTTACTATACGATTACAGTTACAGAGACTCTTTCTAGCTTACAGCTGGGGCTCTGGAGGGCTGTTCCA
Source organism: Varecia variegata (assembly GCA_028533085.1). Classification (NCBI taxonomy): domain Eukaryota; kingdom Metazoa; phylum Chordata; class Mammalia; order Primates; family Lemuridae; genus Varecia; species Varecia variegata. Next base: position 21,587,245 of record CM052446.1, read on the forward strand.
CACTTTGGTTAAATCTCACAAGGAACTGAGTCCTGAAATGTTGGCTTTATTATATCTCCTTTTTCCACCCCAAAATGGCATGAAGTAACCAGTTACCCTACTGTGCAGCTTTTGAGGATGGGGTTAGGTTAAGATATTCCTTAAAACATCCTTTTCAGATTAGTTTTGTATATACCTTCAATTAATAAGCTTCTGCTAATTTAGGCAGTCACAATTTCATTCATTTACTCAATACAAAGGACTAACAATTTTTATAAAGAAAAGAAAGAAGAAAAGTATATTTTAACAATGCTATAAGTATTCTGTGTAAATCTGCTAAGTTACTTTCTCATTGTTATTTTAGTTGTAAATTATTGCTATGTTTTTAACAATTGTAAATTGCCAATTTATAATTGTATAAGTTTATGGAATACAAAGTGATGTTATAAATACAATGTGGAATAATTTAAGCTAGTTAGCATATTCTTCACCTCAAATATTTAACTTTTTTTGTGACTGTTTTGTGGTGAGAACATTCGAATTTTACTCTCTTAGCACTTTTCAAAATATACAGTGCTCTCTTATTAACTGTATTAACCGTGCAGCGAATAGAATTAAAGAAAATTCCTCCTATCTAACTCAAATTTTGTACCCTTTGACCATTTCCCCATTACCCATCCTTACCCTTTAGCCTTTGTAAACCACAATTCTACTCTCTGCTTCTGAGTTCAATTGTTTTACATTCCGTATATTTCAGAACAGGCATATTTGTCTTTCTGTGCCTGGCTTATTTCTCTTAGTATAATGTTCTCCAGCTGTACCCATAGTGTTGCAAATAACAGAATTTTTTTCTTTTCTGAGGCTGAATATATACGCAATTTTATTATGTATATATATCACATTTTCTTTATCTATTCATTTGCTAATGGACATTGATTCCATAACTTGGCTATTATGAATAATGCTTCAATGAACATGGAAGTGCAGACATCTCTTTGACAAACTGATTTCATCTCTTGGGTAAATACTCAGAAGTGGGATTGCTGGATCATATAGTAATTCTATTTCAGTTTTTTGAGGAACCTCCAACAATTTTCCATAATAGCTGTACTAATATGCATAACGACCAACAATGTACAAGGTTTTTCTTTTGTCCACATCCTCACCAAGACTTGTTTTCTTGGTCTTTTTTTGATAGTTATTCTGAGAGGTGTGAGATAAAATTTCATTGTGGTTTTAATTTGCATTTCCCTTATGATTAACCATGGTGAGCTGTTGGCCTTTTGTATATCGTCTTTTGAGAAACGTCCCTTGCCCATTTTTTAATTGAGTTTTTGGTTTTCTTGGTATTGAGTTGTGTTTGAGCACCTTATGTATTTTGGGTACTAACTCCTTATCAGGCTGGGTGTGGTGGTTCACACCTTTAATCCTGGCTCTCTGGGAGGCTGAGGCCGGAGGATCACTTGAGGTCGGGAATTCCAGACCAAGAGCAGGACCCCATCTCTACTAGAAATAGAAAGAAAGAAGCCGGGCAACTAAAAATAGAAAAAAGTTAGCTGGGCATGGTGGTGCATACCTGTAGTCCCAGCTACTCAGGAGGCCAAGGCAGGAGGATCACTTGAGCCCAGGAGTTTGAGGTTGCTGTGAGTGAGGCTGAAGCCATGGCACTCTGGCCCGGGCAACAGAGTGAGACTCTGCCTCAAAAAAAAACCCCAAAAAACTCCTTATCAGATATGTGTATACAGATACTTTATCCCAGTCCGTATGTTGTCTCTGCACACTGTTGTTTTCTTTGCTGTGAAAAACTTTAGTTTGACGTAATCCCATTTGTGTATTTTTGCTTTTGTTGCCTGTGCTTTTGGGGTCAAATGTAAAGTTAATTATTGTCCAGAACAATGTCATGTAGTTTTTTCTCTGTTTTTTCTTCAAGTATAACAGTTTTACAGTTTCTGGTCTAACATTTAAGTAATCCATTTTTTTTTTTTTTTTGGAACAGAGTCTCACTCTGTTGCCCGGGCTAGAGTGAGTGCTGTGGCGTCAGCCTAGCTCACAGCAACCTCACACTCCTGGGCTTAAGCAATCCTTCTGCCTCAGCCTCCCGAGTAGCTGGGACTACAGGCATTCGCCACCATGCCCGGCTAATTTTTTCTATATATATTTTTTAGTTGGCCAGATCATTTCTTTCTATTTTTAGTTGAGACCGGGTCTCGCTCTTGCTCAGGCTGGTCTTGAACTCCTGAGCTCAAACAATCCGCCCGCCTTGGCCTCCCAAGTGCTAGGATTACAGATGTGAGCCACCGCGCCCGGCCTAAGTAATCCATTTTGAACTTGGCTTTTGTGTGTGATGTGAGATAAAGGTCCATTTTCATTCCTCTGCGTGTGGATATGTGGATATGTGGATATCCACTTTTCCCAACACCATTTATTGAAGAGACTGTCCTTTGATTGATTGATTGATTGATAGATAGATAGATAGATAGATAGAAACAAGGTCTCCGTATATTGCCCAGGCTGGCCTCAAGTGATCCTCCAGCCTCAGCCTGACTTATCCTTTCCATTGTGTGCTCTTAGCACATTTGTTGTGTATCAATTAACCATGCATGCGTAGGTTCATTTCTGGGCTTCTCTATTCTGTTCCATTGTTGTGTGTGTCTGTTTTAAACCAGTTCCATGCTCTTTTGGTTATTATAGCTTTGTGTAGTATATTTTGAATTAAAGTAGTGTGATACCTCCAGCTTTATTCTTTTTGCTCAGGACTGTTTGGCTATTTGGGTCTCTTGGTGGTTCCATATAAATTTTAGGATTGTTTTTACTATTTCTGTGAATAATGTCATTGGTATTTTGATAGGGATTGTATTGAATCTGTAGATTGCTTTGGGCCATAAAGACATTTTAACAATACTAATTCTTGTAGTACATGAACACAGGATACCTTTCCATTTATTTGTGTTCTCTTCACTATCTTTTATCATCCATGTTTTATAGTTTTTCGTTGTACAGGTCTTTCACTTCCTTGGTTAAATTTATTCCTATGTATTTTATTTATTCTTTTGTAGCTATTGTAAGTGGGATTGCTCTCCTGATTTCCCTTTGTATAGTTTGTTGTTAGTGTATAGAAATGCTACTGTGTTTTATGTATTGATTTTTTTATACTGCAACTTTATGCATTCGTTTAGTAGTTCTAGCAGTTTTTGGGTGGAGTTTGTAGGGTTTTCTATAAATAAAATTATGTCTTCAGCATATAGTGATAATTTTACTTCTTACTTTCCTATTTGGATGCCTTTTCTTTCTTTCTCTTGCCTAATTGCTTTGGCAAGGACTTCCAATACTATGTTGAATATAAATGGTGTGAGCGAGCATCCTTGTCTTGTTCCAGATCTTAAAGGAAAAGCTTTCAGTTTTTCAATGTTGAGTATTGTGTTAGCTGTGGGCTTCTCATATATGGCTTTTATTATGATGAGATACATTCCTTCCATACCTAATTTTATGAGACTTTTTTTTTTATCATGAGTGGATGTTAAATGTTGTCAAATGCTTTTTCTGCATCAAATGAAATGATCATATGAATTATGTCCTTCATTCTGTTAATGTGATGTATCACACTTATTGATTTGCATGTGTTGAACCATCCTTGCATACCATGGATAAATCCCACTTGTTCATGGTGGATGATCATTTTAATGTGTTGTTGAATTCAGTATTTTTATTGTTGATGATTTTTGCATGTATGTTCATCAAGAATATTTTCCTGTAATTTTATTTTCTGGTAATGTCCTTGACTGGCTGTGGTGTCAGGATAGTGCTGACCCCAAATAAACAGTTTGGAAGTATTCTCACCTCTTTTATTTTTTTTTTGGAGAAGTCTAAGAAGGATTTGTGTTAGATCTTCTCTAAATGTTTGGTGGGTTTCAGCAGTCAAGTCATCAGATCCTGGGCTTCTCTTTGATAGCAAAGTTTTTATTACTGATTCATTCTCCCTATTCATCAGTGCCCTGTTCAGATTTTCTATTTCTTCATGATTCAGTATTGGTAGGTTGTGTGTGTCTAGGGATTTGTTCATTTTTTCTAAGTTACTCAATTTGTTGGTGAATAATTGTTCATAGTAGTCTCTTATGATACTTTGTATCTCCATGGTAAGTTGTAAATCAGTGTCCTCTTTCATTTCTGATTTTTATTTATTTTGAGTTTTTTCTTTTTCCTCAGTCTAGTTAAAGGTTTGTCAATATTTTAAAATGTTGATCTTTTGTATTTTTCTAGTTTCTATTTTATTTGTGTTGTGGTCTTTATTGTTCCTTCCTTCTGCTAAGTTTGGGCTGAGTTTGTTCTTTATCTCTTTAATAGTTCCTTGAAGTGTAATGTTTGGTTGAGATTGTTGATCTTTTATGCTCTAGGTTTTTATTGCTATAAACTTTATTCTTAGAACTACTTTTGCTGTATTTTATAAGTTGTGGTATGTTTTTGTTTTCCTTTGTCTCAGTATACTTTTTTATTTCCACATACTTCTGAATTTTTTGAAATCCTTCCTGTTATTAATTCCTGGTTTTATATGTTGTAGTTGGAAAAGACATTTGATATAATTGGAGTCTTATTAAAAATTCTGAGGCTTGTTTTGTGCCCTAGTATGTGATCTATCCTTGAGAATGTTTTGTGGGTGCTTGAGAACAAAGTGTATGCTGTTGCTCTTGGTTAAGAATGTTCTGTACATGTGTGTTAGGTCCATTTGGTCTACTGTTTATTCAAGTCCAGTGTTTCCTTTTAGATTTTCTGTCTGGATAATCTATCCATTGTTCAAAGTTGGGTATTGAAATCCCTTACGATTATTGTAGTGAATTTATCTCTCTCTTCAGATTAATATTTATTTAATATATTTTGGTGCTCCAATGTTGGTTACCCATATACTTACAATTGTTATATCCTCTTGATGAATTGACACCTTTTAATTATATAATGTCATTATTTGTCTTTTTTTTTTTCTTTACAGTTTTTAACGTAAAGTCTATTTTGTCTGATAACTATTGGTATGCTGTCTTTTGGTTTCCATTTATATAGAATATCTTTTTTCCATTCCTTTACTTTCAGTCTATGTGTGTGCATAAAAGTGAGCTGAGTCTCTTGTAGGCAGCATATAGTTCGGTCTTCTGGCTTTATCAATTCAGTCACTCCACATTTTTTTATTGGAGAATTTAATCCATTTACATTCATGGTAATTATTAATAGGTAAGGACTTAACTACTGTCATTTTGTTATTTGTTTTCTGGTTGTTGTGTTAGATACTTTGTTTCTTCTTCTCTTGCTGTCTTTGTGGTTTGATGGTTTTTGGTAGTGGTATGCTTTGAATCCTTTCTGTTTTTGTTTTGTGCTTCTACTGAAGATTTTTGCTTTTTGGTTTCTTTGAGGCTTACATAGAACATCTTATAGCAGTGTATTTCAATCTGGTAACAGCTTAACTTTGATTGCATACCTACCACAAATCTATACTTTTACTCCCCCTCCCACATTCTGTGTTTTTGATGTCAAAATCTACATCATTTTGAAATGTGTGTCCTTTGACAATTTGTTTTAGCTATAGTTATTATTAATAATTTTGTCTTTTAACTCTCATACTAGGGATGAAATTTCCTTACACATCATCAGTACAGTCCTGAATTATTCAGAATATGGTTCTGTTTTACTTACATCATTGAGTTTTGTGCTTTCATATGTTTCATGTTCTTGATTAGTGGCTTTTTCTTTCAATTTAAAGAACTTCCTTTAGCAATTTCTGTACCATAGGTCTAGGGGTGATGAAGTCCCCTAAGTTTTATTTTTCTGGGAAAGTTTCCTCATTTGTGAAAGACAGTATTGCTTAATAAAGTATTCTTGGTTGTCGGGTTTGGTGTCTCTCCCCCAACCCCTCTGCTACCTGGCACTTTAACTGTATCATCCCACTCGCCTATGCTTGAGGATTTCTGCTTAGAAATCTACTGATAGTTATATTGACACTCCTTTGTATGTGATGTAATTCTTACTGTGCTTCTTATTCTCAGAATTTTATCTTTGTATTTAATTTTGTTTTTTTGTTTTGAGATAGAGTCTCACTTTGTCACCCTGGGTAGAGTGCTGTGGTGTCAGCCTAGCTCACGGCAACTTCAGACTCCTGGGCTCAAGCAATCCTCCTGCCTCAGCATGCCAATTAGCTGGGACTACAGGTGCACACCACTAAGCCTGGCTAATTTTTTTTTTTTTCCATTTTTAGTTGCCCGACTAATTTTTTTTGTATTTTCAGTAGAGATGGGGTCTCACTCTTGCTGAGGCTAGTCTTGAACTCCTGACCTTAAGAAATCCTCCTGCCTCAGCCTCCCAGAGTGCTAAGATTACAGGCGTGAGCCACTACACCCAGCATGATTTTGAAAGTTTGATTATTATGTGCCTAGGTGTACTTTCTTGGGGAGTTGAATTTGATTGGAGACCTTTACACTTTCTGTACCTGGGTATTGGCATTTGTCCTTAGATTAGGGAAGTTTTCAGCCATATTTCATTAAATTTGCTTTTTGACCCTTTTTCTTCTTCTTTTGCAACTCCTGTTTTATAATGATTTGGTCCTTGATGCATTCCGATACTTCCTGTTGGCTTAATTTATTCTTTTTTATTTTTTTTGGAAGTTGTTTTTTTTTTTTTCCCCTCAACTGGGTAATTTCAAATGTTATGTCTTACAACTCACACACTCTTCTGCTTGATTGAGTCTGCTTTTAATGTTTTATATTAAATTTTTCAGTTCAGTTATCGTATTCATCTCTTGGTTTTCTGTTTTTTAAAATTATTGTAATTTCTATTTCTTTATTAGACTTCTTTTTTCATGCTTTTTTACATTAAATTTTCTATTCATATAATTGGGTAGTTCATTGAATTTCTTTTTGAATATTATTCTGAATTGTATGTCAATTGTTTTCATAAATCTTCATTTCTTTGGGGTTCATTATTGGAGCTTTATTATTAGTTTAATTTGGAGGTGTCATGATTACCTGATTCTTTGTAATTTACTTTACAAAGCCCATCTCATGGCACTACCCTGACAGGGATAAAATCCTAAATCATTTGTTTCTAAGGAGCATAACTTGTCATCCCCACCTGTCCTGAACAGTGACTCTCCGTCAGAGCCCAGCCTGCATCCTTGCCCAACTGTAGATCCTAAATAACAGAATTGCCTAGTCAAGGAACATATCTTGTTAACAGCTTGACTAGAAGCAATCGTAGTATCCAGACTACAGCTTCTCCCAATTGCAGCACCCATTCAAATGGTTTCACTAGACATTGAAACCCAGCTAGCAGTTTGACCTGGTATTAGAGCAAAGGCAGCAGCCCAGGGAACTAGAGAACGCACAAAAGACTCAGCCTGCCTGGGGTTGTCACTGTCTGCCCCTTCCAAAATCACAGGTTATGTTAAATGGTGAAGGTTTGTCCCTGCTGAAAACACCTGTAAAGGCCAGAAGAGAAGGCTGTCTCCTCAGATGTGAAAATAGCAACACAGGGACACAAAGATTATTACTAGGTTGTTTTTTTGTTTGTTTTTTTTTTTACGGACTGTACCTTAGTAGTATTTAAAAATCAGGTAGTTTTATATTTATTTGCCTCTGGGAGACTGTCCATCTATCTGTCTGCACATGTTATTGTCAGGATGGAAGATAGCCCTTTCTCCTCTGTTAACAGAAGGGGGAAAACTTTAATTTTAGGAAATAGTAATTTAAGTAATGTTTGTAAAATTCATACCTAATTACCTAATTAACAATTTAGTCCAGTTATGTCTGCTTAGAGGTGTTGTGTGTTAAAACGATTTTTCGGATTGTCTTATGATTGCTTTTTCAAATTATAAAAGTTAAAAGTGCTACAATGTTTGAAGACTGAAGGTATATCTTGTTTTTTAATAAAATAAACTTTTTTGTCTTTGTTTTTTCTTATTAGAGATTTACATGCCAATGTTTGACACATGCTGTGTAGTAGAATAGGTATAAAGTAAATTATTTAAAAAAGGGGGAAAAAGAATAAAAAGGTTTCATCTAATAAAAATGTTAATGTGCTATAATATTCAAAATTGCTTTAAAAATCATAGCATTCATGAAACCTACCTGTTAGGACTAGCATATTTTTCAGTTCTTTAAAAGGTGCACTGAATTTAGAAGACTGTTAAGTGAAATGTCCATTAGTTGAGAAGTTTTTTACATAAAAATCTTCTTAAAAAGCATATTAAATGGAAAGTTTTAGTAACTTTGATCAGAGCTTTTACTTTATAGACTAATATAATTATGACTTATGGTTCTCAGGTTGTATAGCATTTTTGTTTGTTTGTTTTGAAGAGAGGGTCTTGCATTTTTGCCCAGCTGGAGTTCAGTGGCATGATCATAACTCATTGTAACCTCAAACTCCTGGGATCAAGCTATCCTCACTTCAGCCTACCAAAGGGCTGGGATTACAGACATGAGCCACTGCAACCGGCCCGTTCTTTCTAACACTGAAGCATACTTCTGATGTCTCTTCATTAATAAAATAGGTTTAGG
>CM052446.1:21595854-21626900 GCA_028533085.1 Varecia variegata
GGCAACAAAGCGAGACTCTGTCTCAAAAAAAAAAAAAAAAATAGGTTTAGGTATCTTATAAATATATAGAAAGTTATTCTCTATGAGAAACTTTCTAAATCATTTTCAGGTAAGCTCTTTAATATGTTTCATTTATTGAAATCTTGAGGTTAGGAAAAAATAGGAAAATTGTTTTAGCAACAAGGGTATATTTTCCCAAGATAAAGAAATATGTTTGTGTAATATCCAGTCTCATAAAAATATTTATATTCCTTTTTACCAGCAATTTTCCAAGCCTGAAAAAATATACATCTAGATTTTATGAAAATTATACCTTCAGTGCAGTTTTTATCATGGCTTTACAAAATTTTCTTCTGTTACATAACACCATACATTAAAAGAGATCAATTGTATACAAATTCTAGTTTTGCTGTGTTGTATTTACGTGACATTGTTAGGACAAGTTATTTAATCTTCTAAGCCTACTTCTTCATTTCTAAAATAATGTCAACAGTACATAACCTATAGGATATCCCAATAATTAAATGAGAAAATTCATGAAGCAGTCAAGACTGTTTCAGGGAAATAATAGGCATGCCACACTTTTTGTTTTAAAGACAATATGATATTTGTTTTATTGCCTACATTCTGATAAATGTTGACTTGGCTGATTTTTTTTCATCTTTTAGTTTTCGCAGACTCTCATAACATCCTTCTCATACTTCTCCCACTCTCAACTTTATATTTTATGGTAATTTAAGACATTCTTCTTTCAATATAAGTTTAGTCAGTGCAACTAGAAAATGGTTTAAAGGAATAGTAATTCAGATGAAGGGAAAGATAAGAATACTTGTCTAAAGGTACTTTCTATCATTACCTTTTTGTTTTAATTTAGTCCTTGAACTAATGTAGTAGTCTTTAAAAAAATTTAGTGTTATTTAAAAAGTGGTATTCATGTTTACTCTTGGTAAGTTTAGGAAAACAAAGAGAAATCAGTATACCACTCAGATAATTTGCATAAGCATTTTTGCAAATTGCTTTTCTAGATTTATATATTTTGCCATAGAATTATAGAACAGTGAAAAGTTTGTAGGCCCTGGTTTGGGTTGAGAAATTGGTAAAGGCATAATATGAGAGTTAGCTGGAAATACAGGCGGTGATCTTCCAAGAGTGAATTGTTTAAAATTGAGGTTGTGGAGAAGGTGCAACCTTTGGAGCTGAGTGTTTGAGGTAAGATGGATAATGAGGGAGGGAGAAAGGTCTGTGGCTGCAATGAGGAGTAAATAGGACTCTGTTTAACTCCGAGCATAGTAATACAAGGGAGACGGAAAACAGTCATAAATTGAAAGGCTGCCAGCACAAACAGTATCCATAGGAATGAGTAAGACAAAATGGCAAAAGCTACAAATTCAGAAAAGAGACTGAGGATATGGTGGATTTTTGCTATATTATTCCAGAGATCATTGTGGTAGAACTTCAGGAGTTATGTTTTAAAATGTTATAATAGAGCTGAGTGTGGCAATGTATTCCTATAGTCCCACCTACTCAGGAGGCTGAGGCAAGAGGATGTCTTGACCCCATGAGTTTGAGGCTGCAGTGAGCTGTGATCACACCACTGCACTCCAGCCTGGGCAATGGAATGAGACCCCCACCTCTAAAAAATATAATAAAATAAAATATTGTAAGGCAGAATTAATGTTCAAGGACAGCCAAGAAAAGTGTGTTTCGTTCATAATCTTTTGCTAGAATTGGAACTCCTTTTATATTGGTGTTATTTTCAGAGATACTTTTAATTAGTGCTGTTATATTTCAGTCTGGGCAATAGGAGTTGATGCAACAAAGAATTTTTTATTTTGCCTAAAGAAGGAACAAGCAGGAAATTTTTGAATGGGGACAAGTGGGTGGAGAGAACAAGTGGGTGGAGAGAACCTATCTATTGATAGCTAAAAAATAGCTCAGTGGATAGGCAGTTTTTAAAATTAAACCATTGATACAGGCTGATATAAGCCTCCTTTCTGAAAATAATATCAATATGAGGTATGTAATAGAAGACATCCTATTGTCCTCATTGATATTCCTGTTTTCAGTCTTACTCCAAAATTTTATTATGTATACTTTCCTGGGGAGTATGTTAAAAAAAAATTTTATGTGCAGAACCTTTGGAATTTAGCTTCTATGATTCCAGTTTTCTTATGTTAAAGTGACACCATCTTTTTTTTATCATAAGGTTATAGTGAAAAAAGAATGAAATAATGTATTTTAAAGATCTTATTATATTTCTAATTAAATGTAATATACATTTATGACATTTCCAGTAATAGTAAAACAATGGGAAATGAATTGTTAAATAATGAATCAGCTTCTCTCTCTAATCAAAAGGTCAATAATACAATTTCTAGGCACGTTTTTTGTAGGGTTTACCTTGAAGCTTCATTACTTTGATGACTGAGGAAAATGGTTAATATTTAAAAAGAGTTCAGCCTAAATTATTAATATTTTTCTTACTGCACATTAATTTCTTAACAGCTTTATTGAAATATAAATTTTGCACAATAAAATTCACCTATTTTAAGTGTACAATTTAACAACTTTGGCAAATTTGTTATGTCATATAACCATACCAGCCTTAGAATATTTCCATCTCCCCAAAATGTTTCCTCATAGCTCTTTGCCATAAGTCCCCACTTCTTTTTTTTTTTTTTTTTTTTTTTTTTTTTTTTTTTTTTTGTGAGACAGAGTCTCGCTTTGTTGCCCGGGCTAGAGTGAGTGCCGTGGCGTCAGTCTAGCTCACAGCAACCTCAAACTCCTGGGCTCAAGCGATCCTGCTGCCTCAGCCTCCCGAGTAGCTGGGACTACAGGCATGTGCCACCATGCCCGGCTAATTTTTTCTATATATATTTTTTTAGTTGGCCAGATCATTTCTTTCTATTTTTAGTAGAGACGGGGTCTCACTCTTGCTCAGGCTGGTCTCGAACTCCTGACCTTGAGCGATCCACCCGCCTCGGCCTCCCAGAGTGCTAGGATTACAGGCGTGAGCCACCGCGCCCGGCCTAAGTCCCCACTTCTAAACCTGGATCTGTTTTCTGTCAAAATAGTTTTACCTTTTCTAGAATTTAAAATAAACAGAATCATGCAATCTGTAGTCTTTTTTGTTTGCCTTCTTTTTCTTAGCATAGTGTATTTTTTTGAGATTCATGTTGTTTTATGAATCACCACTGCATTTCTCTTGACTGCTGAGTAGTACTGCATTGTATGACAATACCATCCATGTTTTGTTCATCCATTCATCAGTTCTACATTTTTGACAGTTATGAATAGTGCTTTTCTGAACATGTAGGTACATATCTTTTTGTGGACATACCTCTTTGGTAGATACCCAGGAATAGAATTCCTGGGTTTTATGGCAAGTATACAGGATAAATTTTAATAGCTTTAATAGCTACTAGCACTTGGGGATTTGGATTGCTTACTTATCTTTGTGTCAGGCAGTCAAAATCTTTATGGAAGATTTTGGCCTTCAGTCTGCTTCCTTGTGGAGATGAGATGGTTATTCATACACACAGATGCTATGGTTAAAAAGGAACTTAACCCTGCTCTCTACTTGTTATAGGGGTGTGTGTGTGTGTGTGTGTGTGTGTATGGTGCTTCAGACTGAGGGTATATAGGGTGTGAATATGGATATAAGGGGATGTAGCTTCATTACTGAGTCTTTAAATCAGGTAGTGTGAGTTGTGCAACACTTTCCTTTGTGTCAAAATTGTTTTGGCTATCTATTTCCTTTTCCCTCTACATGTAAATTTTAGAGTGTGGAAAAAATCCTGTTGGGATTTGATTGGAATTGCATTGAATCTATAAGCCAATTTGAGGGAGAATTTATTTCTTTACAGTAGTGAATCTTGCCATTTTATGAATATGGTATATCTGTTTATTTATTTGGAAATTTCAGTTTCTTTCACCAGTTTTTTGTACTTTTTATCATACATACCCTAAACATTTTTGTTCGATTTCTGCTTTGTTTTTTATTTTTTATTATCTTAAAATGCTTCTGTTTAAACCAGAATCTGGGCTAGACAGGGTTATACAAGAATACTCTACTTTATTGCACATCACTTTATTGTGCTTCGCAATAAAGTGAATTTGTTTTTTACAAATTGAGCGTTTGTGGCAACCTTGTATTGAGGAAGTCTGGGTACCATTTTTCCAACAAGTGCTTGCTTCATGACTCTCTGTCACATTTTTGCAATATTCCAACTGTTTTTAGTATTTCTATTATGGTTATCTATGATCCAGTGATCTTTGATGTTACTATTGTAATTGTTTTGGGGTGTCAGGAGTCGTTCGCATATACAAGACAGCAAACTTAATCCATAAATAGTGTGTGTGTTCTGTTTGCTCCACCAACTGGCCATTCCCCTGTGTCTTTCCCTGTCCTCCAGTGTCCGTATTCCCTGAGGCACAACAGTATTGAAATTAGGCTACCTAATAACCCTACCATGGCCTCTAAGTGTCCAAATGAAAAGTAGAGTTGAACATCTCTCACTTTTAAAATGAAAAGCTAAAAATGAGTAATCTTAGTGAGAAAGGCATATTGAAAGCTGAGAAAGGTCAAAAGCTGAGGCAGGCCAAAAGCTAGGCCTCTTGTGCCAAACAGACAAATTGTGAAATGCAAAGGAAAAGTTCTTGAAGGATATTAAACGTGCTACTCCAGTGAAAACACAGTTGGTAAGAAAGGGCCTTATTGCCAATATTGAGGAAGTTTTGTTTTTGTTTTGTTTTTTGGGTGTTTTTTTTTTTTGGTGGGGGGGTGCGGGGGCAGGGTCTTGAAAAGTTTTAGTGGCCTAGATAGAAGATCAGACCAGCCACAACATTCTCTTAAGCCAAATGCACAGCAAGACCCTAACTCTTTTCTGTTCTGTAAAAGCTAAGAGAAGTGAGGGAGCTGCAGAAGAAAAGTTTGAAGTTAGCAGAGGTTGGTTCATGAGGTTTTTAAGGAAAGAAGCCTTAAACATAACATAAAAGTGCAAGGCGAAGCAGTAAGTGCTGATGTAGAAGTTGCAGCAAGTTTTCTAGAACTTCGGTCTCCAACCCCTGGGCCAAGGATTGGGACCAAGGCTGCAGAGCTCCACCCGCTGACCCTGGTCTGTGGAAAAATTGTCTTCCATGAAAGCTAGGAACTGGGAGCCGCAGGAGGTGAGTGGGGGACAAGCAAGTGAAGCTTCATGCATATTTACAGGTACTCCTCATCACTCACATTACCACCTGAGCTCTGCCTACCCCACCCGTCTGTGGAAAAATTGTCCTCCGTGAAACTGGTCCCTGGTGCCAAAAAGGTTGGGGGCTGCTGATCTAGAAGATCTAGCTAAGCTCATTGGTGAAAGTGGCTACACTAAACAACAGATTTTCAATGTTCATGAAACAGCCTTACACTGGGAGAAGATAACATCTAGGACTTCCATAGCTAGAGAGGAGAAGTCACTACTTGGCTTCAAAGCGTAAAAGGACAGGCTGACTCTTGTTAGGGGCTAATGCAGCTGATAACTTTAAGTTGAAGCCAGTGCTCATTTACCATTATAAAAAATCCTAGGGCCTTTAAGAATTATTATATGTCAAGTCTACTCTATCTGCTCTATAAATGGAACTGCAAAGCCTGGGTGACAGCACATCTGGTTACAGCATGGTTTATTGAATATTTTAAGCTCACTGTTGATACCTATTGCTCAGAAAGAAAGATCGCTTTTAAAATATTACTGCTTATTGGACAATGCACCTGATCATCCAAGAACTCTGATGGAGACATCTAAGGAGGTTAGTGTTGTTTTCATGATTGCCACAACTTCCGTTTTGCAGCTCATGGATCAAGCAGTAATTTTGACTTTCAAGGCTTATTGTTTAAGAAAAACATTTCATAAGGCTATACAGCCATAGACAGTGAGTACTCCGATGAATCTGGGCAAAGTAAATAAGTAATAAAGTCCCAGGAGTCTGATATCTCTTCTGCCAGAATCCATGAAACAGTAATAGGCTAGCGTGTGTGTGTGTGTGTGTGTGTGTGTGTGTATAATTAAATTCCATACCCTTCGCTGTTCTTGAGAATCTGATATCTGAAAGTGAGTTGGCTGCACAGCAAAGGAGAAGAAACAGAATATTAGTTTCTTTTTGTCCCCAGGGTCCCTAGCAATATCTTAAAACTACGAATGACACTGTATGCAGTATAAGCTGTAGGTTTGGAGATCTCACTTCATGCCAAAATCTTTTTTATCTAGGACTTCCCATTTGGAAGAATTTACATTGATTTATATCCTTCAATGTGGGTATGTGTCAACAAACCATGGACTCTTTAAGTTCTTGACTGAAATATTTTGTCAACAAGACCATATTATTGTCCCTGAGAGGAAAGCAAAGTTAGTGTTCAGGTTTTCCGGAGAATTCCTGCTCCAGTTTTCTAGGGTTTCCAAAAGCCCTTATACCACAATTTAGTAATTAAGATGATAATCTTATAAGGTTTCAAATAGTAGAGAAATTGGTATAGTTTAAAATCTTTGTGTAACACCAGATGGACCTCAGCTATACCCCTTAAGGATGGGTTTTATTAGAAGAAGCCAACTATTTTGTTGGCTTCTTCCTTGACTTGGTTTCCTTCCCTGATTTCGTTAAGTAGGAACAGATGTTCACTTCTTGACCACCTCATTCCTATCTTTGCCCATTCTAACAGATAAATACATGTAACTAGCTAACTTCCTAATGGACAGCAGTACAAACACCACCAAGTCAAACTTATCTTTTACCAATTTGCCTTCATGTTTAACAATCCATTATTCAAGAGTCAGGGGATATTTAATACTTATTAAATGCTTTGTATGTGTGCAGCACTGTACATGGAAGTATAAATGTATAAAAGAACCAGCTCTACCTTCAGTGAGTTTACATGCATAATTTAAAGATATTCTCATATTTTAAAATATAGGGCAGTACTTGATTATATACTAATAGAGTATAAGCTGTATGAAAAATATTAATAACTGCTGGAGGAGTTCAAAGCTAAGTTTGAATTGAAGTGAGGGGCATAAATATCATGGAAAAACTTGAACTGGGCAAGAAGAACAAGCAGGGTTTAAGTAAATGGCAGTGGAATCTCTTCAGGTATAAGAGAGCAGAAGATGTGTGGCAGAATTAGGACAAAAAGTAAGAATAAGACTGCCTCCAGCATAACTCCTAATAGAGTTGGGAAGACAGGTCTATGCAGAGATAATTTTAGAGAATGATTGAGAAAGGATGAAAGTGGAGGGAGGGTTGAATGATTCAATGACCTATGAGTATAAAATCCAGCTTCAGTATTTCAAATTATAACATCCTTGTCTTGTTCCTATCTTAGAGGAAACACTTTCAGTTTTTCACCATTGAGTGTGATGTTAGCTGTGGAGTTTTCATATATGACCTTTATTATATTGAGGTAGTTTCCTTTTTTTTCCTAGTTTGTTGAGTGTTTTTTTATCATAATAATTTTGTGAGACGCTTTTTCTGCATCATTAAAGATGATGTTTTCCTTTCGTCTGTTAATGTGTATTACATTGATTTTCATATGTGGAACCATTCTAGTACCACTGACTTCCTTTGTAAATAATGTTTTCTTAGAACAAAGTCAAGCTCAGTTGTTTACATATTGTCTGTGGCTGCTTTAGCGTTACAGAGACAGAAGTGTAAGTGGTTATGACAGAGACCACATGGTTTGCAAAACCTGAATTATTAATTATTTACTCTTTAAAAACATTTTCCAGCCTCTGCTTCTAGAATCAATACTATAGACATAGTTCTTTAGTGTATATTTAGGAGATATGGACCAATCTGTACCAATCAATACTCTGTAAATTGCTTTTCTTAAACATTTATGGTTTATCTCCTTGTCATAGAAATGTTAGGGTTATAATCCGGTTAAGAGAAGTTAGTTAAATAATGCTTTTAAGAGAAATACTAAGTTAAATAATGAATTTGTTAATGTCTTTTTAAAATTCAACTTCATGGCATGTATTTTGAAATATTACTATATCCATTAACCAACCTCTCTTCATCTTCCCCCTCTTCTCTTCCCAGTGTCTGATAACCATCATTCTACTCTACCTTCATGAGATCTCCTTTTTTAGTTCCCAAGTATGAGTGAGAACATGCTATATTTGTTTTTCTATGCCTAGCTTATTTAACATAATGACCTCCAGTTCCATCCATGTTGCTGCAGATGACAAGATTTCACTCTTTTTTATGGCTGAATAGTATTCCATTGTGTATATACTACATTTTCTCTATCCATTCATCTATTAATGGACACAAGTTGATTCCATGTCTTGGCTATTGTGAATAGCGCTACAATAAACATTGGTGTGCAGATATCTCTTCGATATACTGATTTCCTTTCTTTTGAATATGTACCCAGCAGTGGGATTGCTGGATCACGTGGTAGATCTATTTTTAGTTTTTGGAGAAATCTTCGTAGTGTTTTCCATAGTTGCTGTACTAATTTGCATTCCCACCAACAGTGTACTAGAGTTCCCTTTTCTCCATATCCTACAGTTAGAAAACAAGGAATAAGTTCTAGTGTTTGATAGCATGGTAGGGTGATTATAGTTAACAGTAATTTATTCTGTATTCCAAAGTAGCTAGAAGAAAAGATTTGAAATGCTTCTAATTCAAATGATAAATGTTTAAGGTGATGGATATCTTAATTAACTCTGATTTGATCATTATACCTTTTATGCATGTATTAAAGTATCACATGTAACCCATAAATATGTACAATTATTATGTATCACTAAAAAAGGGAAATATCACTGTTCTGCTTTGCTTATGGAATTTTTTGTTTTCATTTTCAAAGGTGTATGTGGAATTTGATGATCTTGAATGGGATAAACGAGAGTGGGTTAAAGTTTATGAAGATTTTTCAACTTTCTTGGTGGAATACCACTTAGTCTGGGCCAGAAGGAATGACCCTAGCCAGACTCAGGGATCAAAGAGCAAACAGATTCAGTGGCCTGCATTGGTAAGATCTGTTCCTGTTTTATTAAGCATTTTTATTTGTTTGTATTAAAAAAAAAACAAGAATATAATCAGTAGATTTATCTTACTGATTATAAATTAATATTTCTGAATAGTCTATGAAGTATCTGGCAGAAGTTTCAAAGCACTGCTTTCATTTTGTTAAACAACTTTGAGTCTCTTTGTTAGTATTATTCCAGTATATTTAGTCCACAAATAATTTATTCTATCAAATTAAGTAGAAACATAAATTGGATTAAAGGCTGCTGAGAGATAATTGACTGTATACAACAACGTGGAACAATTGTTATACAAAACTTTTTTACATGGAATATAGAGCATACTTTGCATAAAGCATTTAATGGCACATAATTTTTCTTGGTTTGTTAATTACTGAATCAATTGTGGGTGATAGCAAATGTTCAACATAATTATATATTCAGGTAATGGGTAAAATTACTTCATATCAGGAAATGTTCTATTTAAGAAAAATAGATTTGAACAAATTATCCTGTAGTTTGAAGAATTTTATAAAAGAAGCATACTAACTAAACAAGGTTATTAAATTCGATTAGGAGGAAAACAGCCACATTTGTTTAATTATTGTCATCCCTGTTTTCTCACAGAATGCTTAACGTGTAACAGGTATGCAATATTTTTAAATTTTTTCTTTTCATATTAACATCAAAGAAGTATTTTTAAAGTCATTGAATCATTTCAGGTGGTTGATACAACTAGTGTGTTGGGGTTAAGTACTTTCAATTTTTATAAAATGTAAACTAATTACTTACAAGGGCAGTTTCCATTTGCTGATAATTGTAATGCATGTAAGTTCTCTATTTTATTTAGTTAACCCTTTAATGCTTTTCTATATGTAGACTAACAATCTAATATACCTATTTCTCTGATTATTCCTTTTTAAAAAGTCTGAGGAGATGTATAGTTAAAAAGACAAACGGGGAGAGAGGGAATGAAGTGAATGGAATCAGTGGCATTTTTAAAAGCAATTATTTATAATATTGAAAGATACAAATGATATTTGTGACCTGTAGTTGTGATAGGAAACTTTGAATAACAAAATAATAAAGGTAATTTTATCCGTAATAGATTTTTAAAAATATTTTTTAAATGAGTATGTTGAATTGTTAATATAAAATTTTTTAATCCATGACTAGCATGCTTTTTTATTTTATAGATGTTAGCCTAAAAATCAGTTAAAACTTGTAATTTTGACATATATGTGAATTTTGCATGAAGAAGTAGCATTAATAATGCCAAAAAGTATATGTCAGTATCATAGTTAATAATAAAAAGAACTTTAGAAAATCTTTGCCCTTTCTTAGAAGCAATTAAGATAGAGGTGAATTTATATTCATACATGACTGATTTTAGAAAGAATTTGGGGATTCTGTTCGGAAATACTATTTAATAATTTTTGTCATAATTTTAGAAAATTTTTTCTGTTGAAAACCTTTTAGCCTCAAAATTAAGACTACTTAAAAAATCACCAAACTTCTATTTTTAATTTAATAGAAAAAACATACGCATTATGAAAAATTTAGAAAATACTGAGTAGTATAAAGTAGAAAATCATATTCCTTTAAGTCCCATCACCAAGCGACAGCCCAACATGATGCTTTCACATATTTGTTTATAAAATATGTTGCTCTAATTTCTTTCTCTTTTTTTTTTTTTGCCATAGTATTTAAAAAAACATTTTTAATGGTGGTAAAATACACTTAACAAAATTTGCCATTTTACCCATTTTTTAAAAGTGCACAGTTCAGCGATATTAAGTCCATTCACGTTGTTGAATGACCATCACCACCATCCATCCACAGAACTTTTGCCATCTTGCAAAACTGAAACTCTGTACCCGTTTAATAGCAATTTCCCATTCCCTTCTCTCCCTGGAAACCACCATTCTACTTTCTGTCTCTAAGTACCTCATAGGAGTGGAATCATACAATATTTGTCCTTCAGTAACTGGCTCATTTCACTTAGCATATTGCGTTCAGGGTTCATGTATGTTATACTGTGTAGCAGAATTTCCTTCCTTTTTATAGCTGAATAATATTTCATTTCATTTATATGACATATTTTGTTCATCCAGTTATCTATGATGGATACTGGTGTTATTCCATCTTTTGGCTGTTGTGAATAATGCTGCTGTGAACATGGATCTACAAATGCCTGTTAAAACCTCTGCTTTCAGTTCTGTTGGGTATATACCCAGAAGTGGACTTACTGGATCTTATAATCTATTTTTAACTTTTTGAGACACTACCATACTGTTTTCCCAAGTGGCTGTACCATTATGCATTTTCACTAGCAGAGTACAAGGGTTCCAGTTTCTCCACATGCTTGTCAGAATTTTTCTGTTTTTTAGGTATTAGCCATCCTAGTAGGTGAGAAATGGTATCTCATTGTGGTTTTGATTCATATTTCTCTAATAATTAGTGTGATGTTGAGCATCTTATGTGCTATTGGCCATATGTATATCTTCTTTTGAGAAATATGTATTCATCTTCATTGCCCATTTTTGGATTGGGTTGTTTTTTAATTGTTGAGTTTTAGAATTTATCTGTGTATTCTGGATATTAATCCTTTATAATCCTTTATCAGATATGTGATTTGCAAATATTTTGTCTCATTTTACAGGTTACCTTTTTACTCTGTTGATAATATAATTTGATGCATAAAAGTTTTTAAATTTTTTTTTTTTTTTGGTAGAGATGGGGTCTTGCTGTGTAGCCCAGGCTGGTCTGAAACTCCTGGCCTCAAGCAATCCTCCCACCTCTGCCTCCCACAGTGCTGAGATTACAAGCATAAGCCACCACGCCCAGCTAAAAGTTATTAATTTTGATGAAGTCCAACTCATCTATATTTTCTTTTGTTGCCTATGTCTTTGTTGTCATTGAGTTCATTTTTGTATACTATGAGGGTAAGGGTCCAACTCCATTTTTATATAGGTGGATATTCACTTTTCCCAGCACCATTTGTTGAAAAGATTGCCTTTGTGTCCCCCCTAATGGTCTTGGCACCATTGTAGAAAGTCATTTGACTATATATCTGAGGATTTGTTTCTGAGCTCTCTATTCCATTCCATTGGTCTGTATTTCTGTTCTTATGAGAGTACCACACTGTGTAGATTACTGTTGCTTGGTAGTAAATTGTGAAATTAAGAAGTGTTTTTCCTTCAAATTTGTTCTTTTTCAAAATAGTTTTGGCTATTCATAGTCCCTTGAGATTTCATGTGAACTTTAGGGGCGGGATCTTTCTATTTCTTCAAGAAAAGTTCACTTGGATTTTTTTTTTAAGAGACAAGGTCTTCCTCTGTCACCCAGGCTAGAGTGCAGTGGTGTGTTGGTAGCTCACCTCCAACTCCTGGGCTCAAGAAAGGGATCCTCCTGCCTCAGCCTCCCAAAAGACTGGAGCTACAGGTGTGAGCTACCATGCCTAGCCTCATTTGGATTTTGTAGGGATTGCACTGAATCTGTAGATGGCTTTGGGTAGTAGTCATATTAATGTTAAGTATTCCAATCCTTGATTATGGAATGTCTTTCCATTTGCTTATGTTTCTGTTAATTTCATTCAACGGTGTTTTGTAGTTTCAGTATATAAGTCTTTCACCTCCTTGGTTAAGTTAATTCCTAAGTAATTTATTTTTTTCGATGCTGTTGAAAATGGAATTTTTTGGTTAATTTCATATTCAGGTAGTTCATTATTAGCATATGGAAACAGAACTGACTTTTATGTGTTGATTACATATTCTTTTACTTAGCTAACATCTTACTAAATGGTGAAAGATTGAAAGCTTTTCCTCTGAGATCAGGAACAAAGACAAGGATCCTCAAGTTTGCCACTTCTATTTAACACAATATTGTAAGTCCTGGTCAAAAAATTTGATATGAAAAAGACATAAAGTGCATCTAAATTGGACAGGAAGAAGTAAAATTATCCCTGTTCACAGACGCTATGATCTTATATGTAGAAATTCCTAAAGAATCCCCCCCCAAACCTGTTAGAAATAATAAACAAATTTGGCAGAATAACAGGATCCAAAATCTCTTCCTTCTTTTAAACATAGTTTTAGGTAAGACTGCATTAAAATTGCACAGCCTTCTTTTTTGCTTAACGTTGTATCCTATACATTTTTCCTCTTGAGTAAATAATCTGAGATAATTTTTAATGGCTGCATAATATTTAATCTTATAATGACCAATTTCCCTAATGTTTGGCATTATAGTGTTTTTGATGGGGGGCTTATAAATAACTATGATAAATACAATTGCATGTAGATCTTTTGTCTTCATCTCTGATTGTTTTTAAAATTTGAATTCATAGCAGCAGAATTAATGGTCAAAGAGTATGAATTTAAATCATGAAAATCTAAAAATATGGTGATACTTTACATAAATTGTTTAAAGGTTATACCTACTGCCATTGTCCCCAGTCAGTGTATGAGTGTTTTCATCTCACAACACCCTTGCAAGCATTAATTATTTTCAGACCATCTTGTTTTAAAACCCAAACAAATGTAAAAACAGGAGTTTTACAACTTAAAGGTATGCAGCATTGAATGTTATTATTTCTTTCTTTGCTAATTGGATACTTTTAAATAATATTTCATTGTTTTAATTTGCATTCCTTTAACAGGATGAATATTTTTTCATGTTTTTTAGCAACTTGTATTTTTAGTGAATTGTTACTGTTTTTCAGTACTTGTTAGGGTTTTGTGGATTTTCTTATTTTTATTATGAGCTTTCCTTATATTATTATAGGTATTATAACTCTTTCATCATATTTGTTTCATAGTTTGCTCAGCTTATTGTTTGATAGCTAGTCTTTTTGAATTGTAAGTTTATTTTTAAATAAAGTCTATCTAATGGGATGTCTTCATTAATAAAGATAATCAGGATGTGTGTGCGCGCATGTGCCTGCCTGCCTGCCAGCTTTCCTTCCTTCCTTCCTTCCATTCTGTTTCCTTTCTTTGTTTCAGAAGAATGTAAAAATTAAATAGAACAAACAAATGAGAGGGGAATGTTTATAATACTTAAGAAAATAATTTAAGTTTTATAAGCATTTTGCAAGTATTCATTTATATTTGGTACATATAACTGAGATTCTATTGTTTCCCTTTCTGTTCCTTAAAATATTTGAGGCTTAAGGATGTGTATAAGCAGCAGTTATGAAATTGAGAATTTTTAAACTCATATAGCAGAATGAAATACTATTATCTACAAATTTGAGAGATCTGTACATGAGGTGGCAATAGAATGAAACACAGTGGAAACTAATACTTTGTCTTTAATTTTCTACAAATTTAATGTTTCTAATACTGTACTTATGATACTTTGTGGGTTTTTTTTTTAAAACATGTTTGTATTTATTATCCTCTTTCTAGTTGTTTCACTCCTCGTGTGGTACCTGTTAAATATTACATATTGGTTATGTTATCTTGTCTACTTATACCTAGAAATCAATGGCTACTGGCAGTGTACCTGCTGGTTCTTAAAATCATGAAGGACAAAAAATAAAAAAGTCCTGTTGTCTCATTAACATACTCTTAACTTTATTTTTAAAATTTGAAAGTAATTACATCTTTAAAATAATATGGATAGTATCATACCCAGGTTACTTCTCTGGAATTATCTCTTCACCTTTCTTTCCAATAGCAAAACATTTATTGGAGCAGCACCACATAATAAGATGCTGAAGTGGTGTCTATTTTTTTTTTCTTGGTCCTTTATGATCAGGGTACCACTTGAGGCCATTCTAATGATGTAGACTAAGGTAGCTTACATTTTCATGTAAGTTACTTAATATATTGTTAAATTTTATTTACTTTTGAATAAAGTAAAACACTTGTGAAAGCACATTTATCTGCACCAGGGAAACAAAGTGTTGGCATTCATAATTGAAATCAACGAATTACCTACCTAACTGGGTTAGGGCCCTGGCTCCATCTCCTTTAGGAAAACCTTCTGTGGGGAGTGGGGCTTCGACCCTAACCCAGGTGGGCTGTAACACTGCTGCATTTTCTAAAGGGCAGAGTTTTCTACTATTCTGCTGTCTCAGACTTCCAGATCACCCCAACCAGAATTAACCATCCTGTGCTCCTGTAGAACTTTGTACCTCTGTTTTAACAACCAGCACATTCTGCTTTGTATTATATCTATTTGTTTGCATGTCTGTCTTCCCCTATTAGATTGTAAGTTCTTTGAGGACAGGAGTCATGTCTTAGTCATCTTTGTATGGTTCTTTGGAGTCTAGCATGGTGCCTTACCCATCTTAGAAAGTGAGTAAATGCTTATTTTAAACTGAGAAATGGGCTACAATGCAGCCAGTGAAAAAGAACCCAGCTAGGAGTTATAGCAAGTTTCCTGGCTATTAATTTATACTAATATCAAATGACAGGGAAGCAAAATCAGCCGTTACCTTTCTGTTCCTTAAAATATTTGTGGCTTCTTTTTAAGGATGTCTATAAGCAGCACTTATGCAATTGAGAATTTTTAAATTCCTATAGCAGAATGAAATACTGTATGTGCAAATTTGAGAAATTTGAGGGATCTGTTACATGAAGTGGCAATATTATGAAGCACAGTGGAATACTATTACTTCGCCAGTTGTGGTAAAACTTTAAGCTAATGATTTTAAACATGCCAGTATAGTAAAAAAACAAATGCTAAAAAGCTTAATTCTAATCAAATACTAATTGAGTTTCTTAAATTGTGAAAGTGGAGAAATATAAAATTACCTAGAATGGGTTATTTTAAACACATTGAAGGAATGGACATCTTCATAGTCAACTAAATATGCTAATCTTTGATAATTTATCCGAATTTCTGCAGTGAGTTTTAGGCAACTCAGACTAGTTCTTCCTGGTGTAACTTTTTCTTCTTAGATAGGTAATTCTGGTTCAGTCAGGAATTGTGATCAGATCATAAACATGTAAAACCCTCTCAATTTATTTCTTTTAAGTTATCTTCCTGCTGAGAGTGCTTTTTAGTTACTATATGTTCTGAAAGTAAGTTTCTTCAAGGGGGAAAGTTCAGTGCTCTTTGGAACAAGATTACCCTTATGTATGGCTGTTATAATGCCCAACTTGGTTTAGATTCTGACCTCATCCACATTTTACTAAAATGTGAAGACATGCCAAGTCAGCAATGAACCTTGAAATAAGTTTATTTAGAGAGTTTTTACATAACTATAATTGAGTTTCTAGAACTAGTTATTATGGAGTCCTTTTGTACTTTGGTAAATAATGAAATGCAAGTAATGATAATATAACTTAAGTATTATTATTTCTCTGCAAGGTAAAGTACTTTAAGAGATCAAATTATATATAATAAAGTATTAAGGTTTTTAAATGATAAAATCTAATACTGGCAAATATTGTAATTGGTAAGCACACACATTTATTTCTTGTGGATCTTAAAATGACATTATTCTTTTGGAAAGTATAATGTTGTAAGAACCATAAAGAAGTTCATACTCTTTGATTCATTAATTCTACTCTTAGGAAATTATCCTTAAGCAAACAGTCTTTAAAAAGTATATTCACTTTAACTAATATTTGTCGGACCCATTATATGAGCCAAACACTGAGGTTGGAGCTGTAGAAACAAAAACAAAAGGCATAATACATGAAGAAAGATGGTCATTGCACTTGTAGTACAAAAGAAAAGAAAAGAAAAAAATGAAACAACTTGGGTGTCTAACAGTTTGTCAGTGTTGTTAAATTAATGTTTTGGGATATCATGCAGTTTTAAAACTGATAATTGTGTATACTTTAGGAAAACATGGGAATGAGCTTTACATCAGTGACCATAAAAAGAAAAAATATATATTTCTGTGTCTTCGAGTAAATAAAAAAAAAAAAAAAAAGAAAAAGAAAAAATATAAATAGGAAAACATGGGAATAAAATTTAGGTAAAAAACATAAATTTTAATTGTATCAATGCCAGAATTATGTATTAAAAGGTATTATAAAGTAATGAAACCATTTTTTTTAGGATGATGGAGTTTTGCCTGACCATAGTTTGTCTTTTCAGTAAAAACAGCTATTATTTCCTAGCAAATTAGAATTTTAATATAGTATTATTTGGTATTGTTTCTTTTGGAACTAGTTTTCTTCAAATGAATTAGGTTAGTAAACTTGTTTTAGGTTTCTGCTAATATATTTTGAAAGCTACTTTTTGTGTTTTGTTAATACAGTATTTTTAATTTCTGCCCTTAATATAGTTTAAGAATTAAAACTTTAGGCTGGGCGTGGTGGCTCACGCCTGTAACCCTTGCACTTCGGGAGGCCGAGGCGGGAGGATCGCTCTAGGTCAGGAGTTTGAGACCAGCCTGAGCAAAAGTGAGACCCTGTCTCTACTAAAACTAGAAAGAAATTAGCCAGACAACTAAAAACATATAGAAAAAATTAGCTGGGCATAGTGATGCATGCCTGTAGTCCCAGCATTCGGGAGGCTGAGGCAGAAGGATTGCTTGAGCCCAGGAGTTTGAGGTTGCTGTGAGCTAGGCTGATGCCACAGCACTGTAGCCTGGGCAACAGAGCGAGACTCTGTCTCAAAAAAAAAAAAAAAAAAAGAATTAAAACTTTAAAAAATGACAGTTTTAAAATCATAACAAAGTAAAATATAATGAAGATTATTTTAAGGTTTGTTTTTAAGTCTATCTGAATAGCTTGTTTACTTACAGCTTTGCATGGTTTGATGTGACCTTAGGGATTATAGATTCAGAGAATGTTAGATTTGAAAAAGTAAACCATAGCAGTGATCTAGGAAGGCAATGTAATACATTAAAGATATAACCTTCATGTCAGATTTGTTGGTTCAGATCCTGACATTGCCGTTTACTGTTAATATCTGCATGAAATTATCTCCTGTGTATCTCACTGTGTTCATAATAGTAGCACCTACCACACAGTTGTAAAGATTAAGCAAGAAAATATATAAATAAAGCCTTACCATAACACTGCAATGAGTTTTGCCAGGTGTATACTTTTAGGGCAATCTCCATGAGAACACCCTCATTTCTGGTACCAATTTCAAGTTTGAGGAGTTCCCCAAACCACCTTTAGGTTTAATAATTCACTAGAAGGACTTATAGAACTCACTGAAGGCTGTTACACTCAACCCTAAAGTTTATTTCAGGAAAATATGCAAATTAAAATCAGCCAGAGGAAGAAATGCATAGGACACAGAGTCCAGGAGGGTTCCAAACAAGGAACTTTTGGTCGTCCTCTTTCTGGGCAGTCATGGCCAATATTACTTCTTTCTGTCCATGGTGTGTATTGCCAGTGGAGAAACTCAGCTGAGCCTTTACTTCCCACAGTTTTAGTGAGGCTCAATCATATATCGTCTGTGTGGTTTGCCTTTAGTCTCTATTTGCTCTGGGAGGTCAGACTAGTAACAATAGTCTACTTCCTCTGGAGACTGGAACTGATCCTGAGGTACCCAAATTCCCCATTGTAAATCACATTGTTAGATTGTCCAGTAGCCAAAGCCCCCATACAGAGACACTCCTGTCAGGCAAGACATTCCAGAGGTGCTAGAGATCACCTCTCAGTAGCTGAAGTCAAAGATCAGACCTTTCTTTCTTCTTCAGTATACAGGGCATACCCTGTCCTTTGGCCTGTACACTTGCAGAAAATGGTTATATTTGTCTGGACATCTACATTTAGTATAGCATTTATATGGCAGCCATAGCAATAGTAACAGTGTGAATATGCCTAACATTTGGCCAGTGTGGAATAGGGATAAATTTAAAGAAACACCTAATCTGACTTATAAAGCCATTACATGCATTTCCGTTTTTTTTGATACTAATGTAATTACTGATTTCCCACTATTTGTATCTCATGACAAACTTGTCCTGGACTATTTAGCATAGAAATTAGCTTACGGTTAGCTAATTCTTCCTTAGACCATTCATTTTCTATCAGTATTATATCCTGAGGGGGCTTTAACCAAATCTCCTGATCTGTTTGATGATCAGTATCAGTATTATCACAAGACTTACTTATATAAGGTGATTGAATCTTACCAACAGTGTCAATGTTATGCCATATTGTTGTTATATCATGGTGTAATGCAGTTTTATTACAAAACAAATCTGTAAGAATTGCAGAAGAATTTGCTGTGCCACCTCAACGGAATTGACCCATATGCTGGATATTATTATGGACATGTGTAGTTACCTTTTGGCCCTTATTTAGTTATTTCTGGGTTCCACGTTAGTTTAGGACAAAGCTAATTACCCTGTCTCAGTTCACAGGCTTGTACTAAGACTGGTTTCCATTATGTGCTATTATTAGTAGGGTTTACTTGCTTTTGTGAACATGATGTATGCATTCCTTCAGTAGCATGTTCCTGGACAAACCATTCTCATTTAATTATGGAACTCTTTTGGGTACTACTTTCCCATTAGAACGTTTCTCCAGCATTGCCCAGGACAGTATGAATATTTCAGTTTCCAGATTATTTTGTGTCTTTCAGTTGTAGAGGCATTGTCAGTTAGTGCCCAATAGTATTGTTCCTCAAATGGAAATTTTCTGGTCCAAAATCCAAGAAGTGGTTACTGGTTGGTGATCATAAACTTATTCCATAAGCTTGTCTATGCTCCACATAGGGCTATTATACAAAGAATTTATCTGGCTTCTAATGTGAACTGTTTGTAATTTATGTTGGCTGGGACATTTTTATTGGTTCTCGTTTAGCATGTGTATCAATATTGCCTGATAGGAAGATTTATATTTCTTCTGCTTTACTGTACTAAGTAGGAGAAACATTCCCCAGTCAGACATAATAAACATCTCCATAATACATTCAGGTAAAGGAGATTTAACTACTGTACATAAAGTCTGTTCAGGCCTTCTGATTTTTATCCAAACTTTTACCTTAATACCATAAACTCTTGCATTCTTATGTCCTCCTAATCTAACTATAGCTCTTGTTAGGACTTCATCAGTAGATTTATATCTTCTGTGCATGGGGCTCCTATGGCAAGGAGTCCCAGAAACATCTCTGCCCTTAACTGTTTTAGCCCCTTACATGTGTATGACCCTGGGTCCCCAGCTGGGGACTGGCAGAGAACCCAGGCCTTCTCTTCAAACCTTATCTTGATTAGATTGTGAAAGCATTGGCTTAAGCAAGTTGAAGTTTTGTTTTTTCATAGTCGTTTTTGCCTTCCAGTTTTTAAAGTTTCCCCAAATTAGGGTGAATAAAGCAGATTTTTTAAGGGCCTTTTAATGTAAGGGGACCAGCAGGACCTCTTGTTGATCCACCTGACCTCTGGGTGTGCTGCTATCTATTTGACCTTTGTTTTGACTCCATCAGTGTCCCCTTTATTCATCATGCCTTTTTTTTTTTTTTTCTTTCTTTCTTTCTTTTTTAAGACATGTTCTTGCTGTGTTTCCCAGGCTAGAGTACACTGTTGTCATCATAGCTCACTGCTTCCTCAAACTCCTGAGCTCAAGAAATATTTCTACCTCAGCCTCCCAAGTAGCTGGGACTACAGGCATGCACCATCACGCCCAGCTAACTTTTTTTTATTCTCTATAGAAATGTGGTCTCACTGTGTTGCTCAGGCTGGTCTCGAACTCCTGGCCTCAAGCTATCCTCCCATGTTGGCCTCTCAAAGTGCTAGGGTTACAGACATAGCCATGGCCCATCATCCCGTTTCTTAATGACTATTTAAAGATTTCCACTAAGCTGGAATGAGTCTCTTGATTCTTCCGTATCTCTTCCCCCATTCTCTTATGAATCTTTATAGTCTATTATTTTAATAAGTTTTCCTTATGGGAATGGATCTGTGGTTACTGGATAATAACTGGGGCTGGCCAAAACTCAAGCTAGGCCCAGCATCAGGGTTTGTCCAGACACTCTTACTTTCATATTAGCTATTAATGGGTGACAATAATCAAGGGATTGTATAGTTAGCTTTTTGTTTATGTAACATTTCTTTATATATCCTGTGAACCAACTCCCTAGAGTTGGATCATTATTTCTAAGTACCACTGGTAACTTTCATTTCCAGTACTTGATTGTAGTACAACTGGAATTGGATCCATCATTTCTAAATTCCATTGGTAACTTTTACCTCCAGTAACTGATTGTAACATAGCTATAGTTTCATGCCATGGGTAGTTCCATGGCCACCCAAGAATCAAAGGTTTGTCATTCCCCCATCCTTTCATTCTTTCTCTTACTCAGTGAGTCAGCTTCAGCAAGTCAGTGTCAGTCTAGTAAATCCCACTTCTTACACCAACTGCAAGGAGTTCAGCTAACTATAAAGTTTGAGAAAGACTGCCTTTACTTCTGACGCCATTGCCAGTTTGAGTGGTACCAGAAATCAACCTCAGGTTTGGTAATTCACCAGAAGGACTCAACAGAACTCATTGAAAACTGTTATACTCCTGGCTATAGTTTGTTACAGAGAAAGGATACAAATAAAAATGAACCAAGGGAAAAGATGCATAGGGTACAGAATCAGGAAGGGTGCAAACATGGAGCTTCTGGATATCCTCTCTCTGTGGAGTCATGGAAAATACTAGCTTCTTTCTGCCACAGTGTATGACTGTACTCACAGAGTATTGCCAACCAGGGAATTTCAGCTGAGCCTTTGGTGTTCAATATTTTTATCGAGGTGGGGTCACATACTGTCCACATGGCTGACCTTTAGTCTCCTGTTCCTCTCAGAGTGTCAAAGTAATATCTTTAGTTATCATTTTCTCTGAAGGTCACAACTGTTACTGTGTGACCCAAAGACCCCATCATAAATCACACTGTTATACTGTCTAGTGGCCAAAGTGCCTAGGCAAACAAAAACACTCCTATCAGGCATGACATTTCAGAGGGCTAGTGATTGCTTCTCAGTAGCTGAGGGCAGAAGCCAGACCTTATGTTTGGATAAGGTTAATTCTTCACAACAGTAGCATGTATCACATATAAAGCACTTTATAAAAACCTGTAGTTATGGTATATTGTCTTAATCCATTTTAATGCCTTCCTTTTTCCAGTAAGAGGAGGAAGCTCTAGGGTAATTGTTACTTGATTTGTTTACATTTATGTTTAATATAATGGCCCAACTAAAAGTGGAAATGGAACCCCAAATCTTCTATCTTTAACATAATACTTTTTCTATGAGAAAGTAGAGCTTACACCTGAACAGTTACTGAATTTTACTGAGAAAAATCATGGAAAAACATTTATATTTTTTTAGTCAACTTCGTTTCAGTAGAAGTTTTAGATGGAAAACAACCTAATTTGCATTTCATTTTATTCCTAATCAGATAACTCAAGGCTTTTTGGGTGTAAATGAAAGTAAACTAAGACATTTGTGTTCAGAAAGTATAGAGTAAGGAGCGAAATAGATGTACAGGTGAAAAATTAAATAATCAATGATATAGTAAATGTTTATAAAAACAGGAGAAATGAGGAGAAAGTACCTAGGTTGGCTAAGGAAAAGCTACACATAGGAAGATGATGCTTGCTATGATTTTTAATGCTGAGCTGGCATTTTCTGATCAGAAAAGGTTAGAAGGCAATTTATGAAAAAAGAGGTCCTGATTGAGAAATCCCGAGGTCTTGTGCCAAGCTAGAACATATAATAAGTGTGATAGAGTAGCAAATAATGAAGTAGAGAAGAATTAACAGGGACTAAATCATAACGGGTTTTTTGTTACAATAGGGTTTTGAACATTTTCTTCCTGTAGGGAATGGAAAGCATTGAACTAAAATCACGTGGGTTAAATTTATCAATTTTATATTTTAGGTAAATTACTGTAGCAGTAGAATCAAGTGATTGGAGAGAAACTAGTACCTTGCCATTTATCCCTTTGTTTAATCTAGGTGAGACTTGGATAAATACACTTTGTAACACATGCTTATCTTTACTTCCTCCAAAATTGCACCAACACAGCAACAACAGCAACAAAAGGACAAATAGAACAAGAGATGATGGTGACAATATATTAATAAATTTTTAGAATATATAGAGTAGATGACACTTAGTCACCAATTTAGCAAGGTTAAAGAAAACTGGAACCTAAATAGCAAAGGAAAATGCTAGCAGATCTCATAAAGTTTCAAAAATTGGAGCTCTAAATGCTTTGCATGGTAGAGGTAATGGATGGGACTGAAAATGGAGGAGTTGCTTGAAAGATGGTATAAAGAGAAGTGTATACTCTCAGGGCCTTCTTCACACCTCTCCCAGCCAGCCAGCTAACTAACAGCTCTCACTATTTATAGGAAATGAAGGATACATTCTCTGAAGAATTTGAATAGTTGGGGTTTTAGCTTCAAGAACATTTGACACATTAGAATTTTTGATGGGACACAAGTGCATTAAATGAAAATACTTTTTCCAAGTAGTACCTTCAGCTCATTTTTTTTCATGTCAGCTAAGTGTATACCACCAGGGAGATGATTAGAGGATTGACATCTCAAGGAACATGAGGGTCATAGAGAAAAGAACAGTGATAAATACTGGTATTTAATGACCCGACAGTGATACTCACCAAACCAGTCTCATTCACAAAGTATTTTTTGATAGCTTTTTAGTGCCTCATGCTTAAATATGAAAGCTTAGTCAGGGATCCTCAGTCATCTGAGGCCTGATCATATTTTAGGAATTGTATATAAATATTATATACTAAGCTATTGAGATTTATGATTAACTATCTGATATTGTTAGCTAGTGAGTAAATACTAAAGGAGTGATTAAAAGGCACTTTTAATATAATTATGAATTGAAAGGAATTTATTGTTTTCTGTGTTACGCCCCTTCTTTCAAACTAGTAATTTCAGTATACCAATATTTCTAAGGTTGCATGAGAAAAAGAAGTGAACCAGTATTTGAAATATTGTCTTGAATTCTTTTATAGAATTAAGTACATTTAAAAAGTAGATTTATTGCTTTACAAACTTTTGGGGGCTTTAAAAAAGAAAAGTAGATTTAAATTTTTCTAATTCATAATTTTGGATTTTGCTTTCTCTGTTTATTGAGTGAATAAAATTGAAGAGTAGGAGATGCTTACTGAGTCATCAATTAAAGACATGCCATAAATAAAATTGGGAGGAAGTCAGCAAAGCAATGAAATTATTTATCAAACCCCAGAGATATTTTTTCTTTTATGTCTTCACTTTGTTGTTATACTAATTGCTGTATGCCAAGTTCTAGGTATACGAGTACAAAGTTATTTATTTCTTAAGACATTAAAAGAACTCATTTATGATTAAAATCAGAAAATTTAGTTACTCAAAAATAAGTAACATAAAATTATAATTTTAAGCTATCAGCCACAGTTAATATTTGAAATAATTCATTTTTTAATGATTAAGACTATCCAAAGCAATTAAAAGTATTTCGTAGAAACTTTTTAATGTAGTTTTTTTCAATTTTTAAATCTTATTTTTGTTAGGATTTTATTAGGATTAGAATCCTAATAAAAACTATGCAGATATTGCTGAATTTGCATAATTTTTCTTTCTGCCTTTTCCCCCATTGTAACCCTAATCTATGAGCTATCTCAAATTTTTTTTTTTTTTTTTTTTTTTTTTTTTAAGAGACAAAGTCTCACTATGTTGCCCAGGCTAAACTTGAACTCCTGAGCTCAGGAGTTCCTCGTGCCTCAGTCTCCTAAGTAGCTGGGACTATCAGAGTGCTACCATGTCTGGCTTCAGATTTTTATCTTCTGGTTTTTAAATTGGTGTGTCACATTTCATTGCTTTATCCAAACATGACAATTAGTTGCAAGTAACTAGAATTTATTTAACAGAATGGTTGATTTTGCTTGGAATTTCATGGTCTGTTAGAGTTTATTTTTTTGTTTTTAACTTTTTGTTAAGCCACATTGAGTTATTCTATGGATATAATCTATGAAAAATTTTCATATCCTAAAATAGATGATATTTTGGAATCATTTACTCGATTATTTGACCTTTCCATTACAAGTATTTCCCATATCTGTTTATCTTTGTATTATACTTGGAATTACTAGGTATTTTCACTTCTTTGTTACTATAATTTGACACAGCTAAGAGTAGCAAGCCATGTAAAAGAAAGATGAAAGGTGTTGATTCCATTTTCTTCCTGTCCAGAAATGTGGTTGCCATGTCTACATGTGTTCTAATTTGAGAGATTTTCTTCAGTTCTTGGGAAAGAAGTCTGCTGTGGTAATGAGTCTAATCAGGTCTAAAAATGCTTACATATTTATGTAAGTAGTTTCTCTTTCATTGTATATATACTTTTTCAAAAAAAATATAAAAACACAGAATCATATGTGTTGGCAAGATAATTTCTTTTATTCATTCAATATTTTTCAACATTCACTGTATACTAAGGATCATGCAGGTGCTGTGAATCCCTACGAACACACAAATATTTAACTGCAATTGTCAAGAGGTTTATGGAAAATAAATACAGATCTCTTTCTGATACCATTTTAAAAGCGCATTTATATTTATTGTTTGAAAATACATGATACGTATTAAGTTTTTAAAAATACTGCATTTAATAATATCAATAATATACTAATACTAATTAATTTTTAAAAGTTTACCAAGTTCTAGGTATTTTTCTCTGCTTTACATTATCCCTTTGAGGTAGACACTCTTATCTCTGTTACAGATGAATAAACTGAGGCATAGGGTAGTTAAGTAACTTACTGAGATCAGAAGCAATTATGTATTGAAGAATTTAAATAACTGTGAGTAGTATAAGGTTAAAAGTGAAAATCTTCTCTTACTCTCTTCCATATATTTCCCGGGTATCCTTAGTTAATAAATTGTTATGTGACCTTTCAGACTTTCTCTCTCTTCCTTTCTCTTCCTCTTTCTTCCTCTATTCTGAGTAACCATATAAATATTTACCAAAAATTCTTCTTTTAAACTAGAGAATTTATATGCATGTACTTCTTTGTGAATTAAATGTGATTTTGTTATCTTAAGGTTGTAAAGTTTAAATGTGGGTGGATGAACAATGAAAAATAACTTTCTAAACCATTGTAATGTCTTGTAAACTGCATAAACCCAAAGATGACTGTGTTAACCTTGAGGTTCCGCTAGGAATTTCAAGGAATATAAGAATATTTTCCCAGGTCTTTTCCCTTCTTCAGCGAGCGTCTAGAGGTAAACCATATCAAAGTAATTCACTATCAGAGTGAAGAAAGGAAAGTCTATTCTTTTATGATGAAGAAATTATTACAGATTTAGAAATATTTTTATTATCTTAAATGTCTCTGTCTCCCACCTTTTAGGAGTGATGCCAGAAAATATCTAGTATTCTGACATACGTTGTGTTTGCAGATAAAGTTTGTCTTTTATTTTGTAATGTTATGAAGTAATGGTCATTATTATGTATATAGTGGTGGTATGTATGGGGTCTGGCTTAAATTTTTTGTGATTTCTTTTATTACTGTAATGGAGCACTGCCCATATACTGCTAGACAGATTATGTAACCCAATTACTTTCTTATATTTTTTCATGTAAAATAAATGGTATTTAAGCTTAGTTTTTCCTCTCATTGGAGTACAAGAAGTCCTCACTTAAATATAGCTTATTTGAAGAACATATGAGTAATTTTGGAGCACCAGATGAATTTTATTTTAGAAAAGTAGTGATGCATGTAGCCTGTTGTTTCAGCTAGATTATGGTTTCTTTGGGCTTTAAATCAACTAGTCTTGAAACTTCATCATTGTCTAGTCCAAGTAAATCTGGACCTACTTGCTTTCTAACTGGGTACCCACCCATTATTGTGTATTAACTAAAATAAATGTACATGAGCACACATTACCTTTTTGAATAAGTAACTAGAGAAGATAATCACAGAAAACAGAATGAACTTTTACAAAATCCTCTTTGTGTATCTTTCTTTCCAACCAAGAGCTACTGTCACAAACTGCTCCTCAAAGTCTTCTTTTCCTACTCAGCTTTTGGCTTCTCTTCCCTCTTCCATATACGACCCAAATCTTTCTTTTCCAAGAGTAACTGTTTACTCTGTCCTATGTTAATAAATTTAGGTTGTGTTCCAAGGTATTTTTGTTTTTGTTTTTTTGAGACAGAGTCTCGCTCTGTTGCCCCGGGTAGAGTACAATGGCGCAATCATAGCTCACTGTAGCCTCAAGCTCCTGGGCTCAAGAGATCCTCCTGCCTCAGCCTTCCAAGATGGCAGGCATGCACCATCACACGTGGCTAATTTTTTCTATTTTTGGTAGAGACGGGGTCTCACTCTCGTTTAGGTTGGTCTCAAACTCCTGAGCTTAAGCAATTCTCTCACCTCAGCCTCCCATAGTGCTAGGATTACAGGCGTGAGCCACTGTGCCTGGCCACATTCCAAGGTTTTTATAGATGCTGAAGGTACTAGGGATCCCTGTGGTAATGGAAGAGTTTTGTATTATGGTTGTGGTTGGGGTGATGGTTATACATATGACAGAATAGCATAGAACTATACACCCATGCACACATATGCACACAAGTGAATGTATGTAAAACTGGTGAAATGTGGATAAGCTTTGTGGTTTGCACCATGGGCTGTTTCCTGGTTTTGATATTGTACTATAGTTATGCAAGATGTTACCTTTGTATAACATCTTGAAACTGGGTGAAGGGTTCACAGGGACCTCCTGGACATTTTTTCTTTTTTTGTAATTTCCTGTGAATCTGTGATTATTTCAAAATGTGGAAAAAAAACAAAGAAAGAAAGGTCAGCTGGGACATGGCAACACAAGTGAGAGAGATTAGTAAATCACTTGCTTTTTAATTTTTTAAACAAAATCTTCATCCTCCTCAATAATGTTTAAAAATAAGTATAAATAGAGTAAACTAAGGCAGTCAAAAATTTAAGTAGAACATACTCTCATGATAAAGGTAAAAGAGACTTGTCCTCCTGATGTGGCCTCGGGGACAAGTGCCGAACTTTTGGTAACATAGGGAGTTTATATGAAGGTTTAAGGAATTTGGCTTAGGCTGGGACTAGTTTCTTTCAGTGTTTTGAGCAACAACCTAAACACTCTTCTATCACTGTCTGGAAATGTTCAAGGCCTGGGTTTGGGTGGCTGGGTCACAGATTAGTCAAGGCTCAGTCAGGACATACATAAAAGTAAGGGAAACTGGGGGACCCTACATGCCCATTTTTAATAATAAGATAAAATAAATTTTAAAGTTGCTTATATATATTTTATGTATTATATGTATTTATACATATAAAAGTGCCAGCATTTTTCAGTTGTGATAATATATTGACATTCAGGTTAAGCAGTTAAACCATTTAAACCAAAAATCTCAAGCAACAGTTCCTCTTTAGCCACTTGTTATTGCTGTCTGCTGTATTAAGATACCCAGAACTCTAAAATCAAAATCTATATATCTGAGTCAACCTTAAACTCAAGCATCTCAAATATCTCATTTCTTAGTCTTAGCACCTACGCTAGGATGACACAGACTCCTGAACTCATTACCTCGAAACCAAACCTTACTACCTTTTCTTGGAAATTCCTTTTCTCTCTAGTTCTCATCTCAATTTGCTCATAAATCCAAGCCAAGAATTTCATCTTCATTTTTACTTCATCTTTTCATACACACATCCAACAGGGACTAAAATGTCTTTCTGATTTATGTTCTTAATGTATTTCATAGCCAACCCTTTCTCTCCATTCTCACTGCCACTGTTTTGGTTGTATCCCTTATGTCTTGTTGTAAATCCCCTTTTTCTTATTTCTATCTTCTAGATGGTACCAGTTAAGCCAGACCAAGCAATTTTGAGTTTCTAATCCCAAACCATTGAATTATTTTTTTCTCTGCCTAAAATCTATTCTAGTGTTTGTTGCAAATATACAACTCTGTCAAGACTCAGATAAGACAAATGACCCCCTTTCTGAAGTTTCTTCTCTTCTTCACAAATAAAGTTAAAAAAAGGAAGTAGATATGAAAGATGATTAAAATAGTAAAGTGAAATATACAAGTGTATATAAAATTCAGTTTAGTATGATCATCTCAGTTGTAATAAATAGATAAGATTATAAAATCTGGAGAGCTACAAAAATCTGGTTAAAATGAAGAAATGATTAATAAGATGAAAGGTTTATCTAGTTATACATAGTAAATAATACAATACACTCAGAAATTTAAGAATTATTAAGACAAAATTGTTAAAACAATTAAAAAAGAACAAATTTTAGGTTAAAGAAACTAAAATTTCATTAGATTAAAAAGACGACTAGTGAGACTACCTTTCTATTATCTTTTACTTAGTGATACAGCGTAGTTCACTGCTGGGACAGTTGATTGATGATGACCTTCTTTAAGCCATTTGTTGTATCTGTGGATAACTACTTATATGGTACTTATGTTTGAAGTTAAGTGCCTGATTACTGTAAAAATACCAACTCAATAACATTACTTAAAAATGATTCCTAAAATTCTTTGGTTCCCAAAGGAAGTAATTATTGTGAATGTATTTTCCAAATGAAAATCTAGTGCTTTACCTGCTTTGCTTAAAATCCTTCAGTGTCTTCACAAACTCCAGCATTTGTAAAACTTTGCATGGTCTCACACTTTAGTTTTATCAACCACCACCACCACCACATCCTCAGCTGCCCCGTTCTTCACAATCCATCGCTGTAATTTTTTTTGAATTCTTGAAAAAAGCACCACATTTTCTGCCACCTCTTTCCTTTACACATACTGTTCTCTCTGTCTGGAACACTTTCCTAGTTAATTGGATTCATACCTCAGATATTACTTCATGTCATCATGCATGGGCTCTCTCCATACCCCTAATGCAGATTTATCACTCTTGTAATCTTAAATATTTTATGTTATTTGATGAATGTCTGTTTCTCTATAGACAGCTCCTTAATCCCAAGCATCCTCATGTTTGAGAGTTCTAGTTGCTTTGCATCCTCACTAGTACTTGGTATTGTTAGGATTTTTCTTTTTTTTTTTAAAGATACTCTATTAGGTTATTAAGTATGGAATGTTCGATTTCCTTAAGTACTAAGTTTGACAGTTGATATTTCTGACATTTCACTTTGACACTTAGTGTTTTTTTTGTTTGTTTGTTTTTTATTGTGGAGGCACATCCTCATTCTTTCAAAAGCACGTTTTGGCTTGTGATTATCTTTCAATTTTTTTTAGAGCAATTTTTACGAAACCATGGATAAGTAAAAAATTTGTGTTACTTTCAAATATGAGTTGCGTCATGAAACCAATGCAGTGCAGACAGCTCAAAATATCAACAAAGTGTTTGGGAAGGATGTGGCTAATGAACACAAAGCAGGTCGACAGTTTGAGAAGTTCCATTCTGGTGATTTTAATCTTGAAAATGAGCCACGTAGGTGACCTGAGACCAAGGTGGACAATGATAAGCCAAAAGCTATAGTGGAAGCAAATCCATCTCAACCTACATGAGAATTAGCACCAAGGTTTGATATTACTATAACAAAAATATTGGACCATTTGAAACAAATGGGCAAGATAAAGAAGCTGGATAGATGAGGACCACGTCAATTAAATGAGCATGAGAAGAGAAATCACCTCGAAGCTTGCCTTTCTTTGCTGTCATGACATATAGGCGAGCCACTTCTATACCGTATTGTTACGTAATGGAAATGGATTATTTTTGACAATCTCAAGTGTTTGGCACAATGGTTACATCAAGATGAAGTGCTGAAACGCAGTCCAAAACTGAATATTCATAAAAAAAAGCTGATGGTGTCTGTGTGGTGTCTAGCACTGGTATTATCCACTACAGCTTCATGAAACCTGGTCAGTCAATTACAGCAGATGTCTAGTGGAGCCAATCGGACAAAATGATGAGGATGCTTGGGATTAAGGAGCTGTCTATAGAGACAGGCCATTTCTCTTACAAGACTACATGTCACAAAAAACATGGGCCGGGCGCGGTGGCTCACGCCTGTAATCCTAGCACTCTGGGAGGCTGAGGCGGGCGGATCGTTTGAGCTCAGGAGTTCGAGACCAGCCTGAGCAAGAGCGAGACCCCGTCTCTACTAAAAATAGAAAGAAATTATCTG
>CM052446.1:21636483-21719478 GCA_028533085.1 Varecia variegata
CATAGTTAACATATATAGAATGCTATACCTCCTTTCTACCCCAAATTATAGTATATACATTACTGTTGAGCACATAAGGAACACTTATGAACATAGTCCATATGCTGGGCCATGAAGCAGATCTCACAGATTTTTTCTTTTTTCTTTCTTTCTTTTTTTTTTTTTTGAGACAGAGCCTCGTTCTGTTGCCCGGGCTAGAGTGAGTGCCATGGCATCAGCCTAGCTCACAGCAACCTCAAACTCCTGGGCTTAAGCAATCCTCCTGCCTCAGCCTCCCGAGTAGCTGGGACTACAGGCATGTGCCACCATGCCCAGCTAATTTTTTTCTATATATATTTTTAGTTGGCCAGATAATTTCTTTCTATTTTTTTAGTAGAGACGGGGTCTCACTCTTGCTCAGGCTGGTCTCGAAATCCTGACCTCGAGCGATCCACCCGCCTCGGCCTCCCAGAGTGCTAGGATTACAGGCGTGAGCCACCATGCCCGGCCCAGATCTCACAGATTTTAAAGGATTAAAGTCATTGGGAGTAAGTTCTACGGCCACAGTGGAATTAAAGTAGAAATCTATTACAGAGACATTATCAGAAAAATTCCCCAAATATTTTGAAATTAAGCAACACATTTTAAAATAATCTGTGGTCAAGGAAGTCATAATTTATATTACAAAATAATGTTGAAGTGAACAAAAATAAATATATTTTAAAACTGGTGGCAAGCAGTTAAAACAGTCCTTTAAGGGAAATTTATAGCTTTAAATGCATATATTTGGAAATAGGAAAGACTCAAAATCAGCTATTGCAAAATGCTACGAAACAAACAGCAAATTAACTCAAAATGTAAAGTGAAGAATATAATAAAAATGGAAGTAAATTAGGAAACAAATGTATAAAAGTAAGAAAATCAAGAGGCTAAAAATTGGGTGTTATTATAGATATTATAAAGATACTACCAGGCTGTTATGTACAGCTTTATGCCAGTATATATGAAAATTTAGAATGGAAAACTTAGAATCTGAAATTCCCCAAACATCTCATGTTAATAAAATTATGTACAAGACAAAATAAAAAAGTTGAATAACTCCATCTGTGAAGAAATTTAGCTCATAAACCATCCAATTTGATAATTCTTGAGGCATCTGGCTTCCCTGGTAAATTTTTCTACACATTTAAAAACAAATATCACAAGCCCTTCTTGTGAATAGAAAAAAACAGGAGATCCTTTTCAGCTCATGAGCCAGCAGAGCGTTGATAACAAAAGTGAAAAGGATATTATGGGAAAGAAAAATTACAGGTTGATATGTCATGCATATAGGTGTAAAAAATCATTAAAAGAAGGCAAGCTAGGCCGGGTGCGGTGGCTCACGCCTGTAATCCTAGCTCTCTGGGAGGCCGAGGGGGGTGGATTGTTTGAGCTCAGGAGTTCGAGACCAGCCTGAGCAAGAGTGAGACCCCGTCTCTACTAAAAATAGAAAAAAATGATCTGGCCAACTAAAAATATATATAGAAAAAATTAGCCGGGCATGGTGGCGCATGCCTGTAGTCCCAGCTACTCAGGAGGCTGAGGCAGTAGGATCGCTTAAGCCCAGGAGTTGAGGTTGCTGTGAGCTAGGCTGACGCCACGGCACTCACTCTAGCCCGGGCAACAAAGCGAGACTCTGTCTCAAAAAAAAAAAAAAAAAAAAAGAAGGCAAGCTAATAGAATTCAATGATGTATTTTTTTAAAAAAAAACCACAATGTAACATGAGCAGATGGATTTATTTCAGAAATTCAGGACTGGTTTATCGTTAGAAAAACAGCATAATGCTTTGAAAGAGTAATGATAGGAAACTATGATTGATAGATACAGAAAAAGCTTTTTATAAAATTTGATACCTGTTTATGATTTTTTTAAACAAAATTCAGCAAATTAGGAATAAAAGGAACTTTCTTACTCTGGTAAAGAGTACTTACTACTGGGTGGGGGGGCTCATGCCTGTAATCTCAGCATTTTGGGAGGCCAAGGCAGGAGGATCACTTGAGGCCAGGAGTTCAAAACCAGCCAGGGCAGCCAAGTGAGACCCCGTCTCTATCTATGTTAAAAGAAAATTTAAAAAGTAAAAAAATTAACTGGGCCTCTTGACTCAGGCCTGTACTCCTAGCTCTTGGGAGTCTCAGGTGAGAGGGTTGCTTGAGCCTAAGAGTCGGAGGCTGCAGTGAGCTGTGATCATTCCAGTGCACTCTAGCCTGGGCAACAGAGTGAGACCCTGTCTCTAAGAAAAGTATTTACAAATCTTCTGATGTTAACATGCTTATTATTGAATGCTTTTTCCCTAATACTGGGAATAAGACAAGAATGTCTAATGTTATTATTTTTAACACTGAAGTAGAGACTCTAGCTAGTTCAGTAAGCTAAGAAAAAGAAATTAAAAGGTATCAAGGTCAGTATACAAAAAGACACTTATTCATTGAATATCTGAATTTTTATATTTTAATACAATTTCAGGTACAGTCCATAAGGAGATATATACTGCCAATATTGTTAGTTACAGTATCAGTCTATACAATCAAAATGTCTAAAAAGTAGCCAGGAAGATTATGATCATTAAGATGACTGGGTAACTAGAAGATATGATAATAACACCACAAGTTTATGTGCTGGGGATCCTATTAATGCTCACATTAACACAATGTCTTAGATAGTATTATCCTCATTTAATAAAAGGAAAACACTTAGAAAAGCTTCAGAAGGGTTAAATGACCTAGCACTAATTTATATAGTTACTAACAAGCCTTTGCCCTTAACCAACATGAAATGAAGGAAAAGGGATACAAAATCATGTGTATTGACCACTTTGTCAAAAATACTTATGAATAATAAAATTGTTTTTTAAAAATATGTGCATGGTATATGAATTGAGTACGTTAAGTGCATATCAATAATAGGAAAAAGAGCAAATGATCATTGGAAATTAATGATACCTTTCATCTTAGGATATTAGTACGAGTGGTACTATAAATATCTTGGTCATTCCTTTTTTCCCTTGTCCTCCATAACAGCCTGCTGGCTGTTAGAGGTTAGTAATTGATGTCGTCATAAAAGATTATAAAGGTAAAATGAGTAGCACAATTAAGAGATAAAACCACGGTCTTCTCTTTGTGTTCTTCTAGTTATTTATGTGATTTTTTTTAGGTATACCATAATGTACAGTGGATAGATATTGGGTCATATTGTGAGTACAGTTGGCCGGGTGCGGTGGTGGCTCATGCCTGTAATCATAGCATTCTGGGAGGCCAAGGCGGGAGTATCACTCAAGGTCAGGAGTTGAAGACCAGCCTGAGCAAGAGTGAGACCCCGTCTCTACTAAAAATAGAAAGAAATTATCTGGACAACTAAAAATATATCCAGAAAAAATTAGCTGGGCATGGTGGCGCATGCCTGTAGTCCCAGCTACTTGGGAGACTGAGGCAGGAGAATCCCTTGAGCCCAGGAGTTTGAGGTTGCTGTGAGCTAGGCTGATGCCATGGCACTCTAGCCTGGACAACAGAGTTAGACTCTTTCTCAAAAAAAAAAAAAAAAAAAAAAAGACATATGGTGAGTACTGGTATTTTCATGAGCATTAATAGAAAAGCTTATAAAATTATAACTTTACATTTTTTATATTTGAATTTTTAAAGAAGCCAATGTGCATGTTCTCAAGTAACCTTTGTTTTGTCATTATTTCAAAGAGTTTGTTTTTTGAGTCAAGATCTTGCTCTGTTGCCCAGACTGGAATGCAGTGCCATGATCCTGTCCCACTGCAGCCTCCAACTCTTGGTTTCAAAGATCCTTTCACCTCAGCCTCCCAAGTAGCTAGGAGCATAGGTGTGTACCAGCAGGCTTACTTTTTTCCTTTTTCTTTTTTTAAGACAGAGTCTCACTCTGTTGCTCGGGCTAGAGTGCCCTGGCGTCAGCCTAGCTTACAGCAACCTCAAACTCCTGGGCTCAAGCAATCCTCCTGCCTCAGCCTCCCAAGTAGCTGGGACTACAGGCATGCACCACCATGCCTGGCTAATTTAGATATATATATATTTTTAGCTGTCCATATAATTTCTTTCTATTTTCAGTAGAGATGAGGTCTCGCTCTTGCTCAGGCTGGTCTCGGACTCCTGAGCTCAAACAATCCTCCAGCCTCCCAGAGTGCTAGGATTACAGGCGTGAGCCACCACACCCGGCCAGGGTATTCTTGAATTCCTGGCCTCCAGCAATCTTCCTGCCTTGGCCTCCCAAAGTGCTCAGATTGCAGGCATGACCTACTGCACCCAGCCTATTTCAAAGATTATAAACACACAAAATTTACTTTCCTGTAATGTGGAATGATTAAATGTAAAGCTAAAGAGGACCTGAAAAATAGTTTAAATTCATTTAAACTATTAGGCAGGTGAGGAATCTGTTCTCCCCTCCTGTTGTATTTCCTATTTATTCTGCCTTGTCACTTCTTTCTCTTAAGAGTAAGTTACCACAGGGATAGGGTAATTATTCTGAGGCATTTTAGAAGCAGAAGCAGAGCTTGGTCAATATGACCAGAATTACCTTCTCTTTGGAGCATTAAGTTAAGATTTTCTGTTTCTAATTTCTCTACCCGTTAATTTTAAGAACTAATGATTTAGACCTTATATACAAATTAGGACATACACATGTTAGTTTTAGAATAAACCCTTCCCCTCTTCCATTCCTCTGTCCATCTCCTTCTCACCTCCCCGTTTGCTCTTTCTCTTCTCTCTCGCCTTTTCACTACCTCTTTTTGAAGTGAAATTGAAACAAGGTGTTTCTGGAAAGCAAAGAGGGTTTTTTTACCCCTAGAGAAATAAATCAGGATAACTGAAGGAGGATACTTTGAATGAAATAGGGCTGAGGGAGAGATGTAAAATGAGTTATAGTG
This sequence comes from Varecia variegata, assembly GCA_028533085.1. Taxonomy (NCBI): domain Eukaryota; kingdom Metazoa; phylum Chordata; class Mammalia; order Primates; family Lemuridae; genus Varecia; species Varecia variegata. The sequence goes on from CM052446.1 coordinate 21,641,382, forward strand.
GAATCAACAGTAGGACTGTGCTTTGTGCACTGTTCAGACAGGATTTAAGGTTTATTGTAGGGCTTTTGGCCCAACTTACATGAGGAAGGAGTTAGAGATAGAAGCATCTTCCACTGGTTTAAGTTGCTTATTAAAAAAATAAAAGGATAGAAACTTGAAGATAGCTGAGGAAGAGTACTAATTAGCTGTCCTTGTTCCTCATTCCAGCTGGTTGTAAAAAAGACAATTTTCTTATTTAATATTTTTTTACAAGTATAATTGTTTGCTTAGACAAGCTGAGATAACAATGATGTTTTTCTGTGCTAAGGTAGAAAAAATAGGGCTGTTTTGTTGAAATATGAGGGAACTGAAGCAAACAACTGTAGGCAACTAAATTTAATTCTCCCCTATATACTAAATAGGCAACTGTTGTATCAGGGTTCTTTGTTGGAATAACGGAACCAATGAAGGCAGTTTTAAGAAGGAAAGAGAATTGGATGAAGAATTTTGGAACACAAGATACCCAGGAAGACAGAACTATGCAGGAACCAGTATAACATGCAAAATAATACCACAAAGGTGGTTGTATATTGGGTAAAGGTGCTAAGTACCATTGATGTTTACAGTGACCATACATCTTGATGTTCTTTCGTAATTATTAAAGTTCTTTCACTCCTAGAAGTGTTCCAGTTTGGACTATTGTATTGGAACTCCTTCTGGAAAGCAGATAAAAATGCTCCTAGTTCTGTTATTTTTGTTAGCATCAATTAAGTTCTCCTGTCCTTTGCTTCTTCCTACTGGTTTCAGATTCAAGTAACAGGATAGATTCGTCTGATCAATAACACTCAGTTGGTAAGGAATCTGTGAAATGAATTCTTATTTTCTAGTTTATGTAGTGAGGGAGTTCCTCAAAAGGTAGGGGTTTCTCAAAACATAAGAAAAATGTTCATAAACTGGACAGTCAAAAGAATAACAGATATTGAGTTCATTGTGTTTTAGTGAATCTCTCATTTTGCTCCTTTCCTTTGGTATATAAAGTACCATCCTCTTCCTGTTAGTCTGGCTAGATCTGTTAGGCAGGTAGTAAAGTGATGTATGTATCTGCTTGCAGAGAATAGTAATGGGAATATAGATTAGTTTTTGTTTATAAGCTTACCATATGTTTGGAGGCTGTAGGTAGATGAAGGAAATACATTGCCCCTTCTAACATCTTCATTATTTGAAAGAATAACCTATTTTACTACAGAAGATGGAAAATTAAGCTAAATTAAAAGCTAAAATGTAGGGAAGATATTTAACTATTCGGAATTTTTAAAGTTTGTAGTAGTTCATGTAGCATAAGGAGTCAGCGCTTAAGCTTCCCTAAAATAGTGCCACTACATCTGGGTCTGTCATAGTGGCACCTACTTAAATTTTATCTGAAAAGTCTTAAAAATGACCAACAACAAAATAAACCCTTAAAATCCAGATAATTTTTCAGATCTGCTCTAAGGAGCTCCAGATAAACTCTCTAGAAATAATATTTCTGCTCATTATTTTTGGTCTCGAATTTTTGCCTCTGTAGAAAGAACATTTGGGTTAGTTGCTAGGTGACATGGATTTTAGTTTCAGCTTTCTTTATCAGCTTTATGAGTTCATATGTCATTTATTTAACCTCTTATAGTTTTACTTGTCACATCTTCATCTTGAGGTTTTTATGATGATAAAGATAATGAATATGGAGTATTTTTTGTTTTTAGATTATCAAATACTTTGTGAATGTGAAGTGTTTTCTTACTGTAGTAATAGGACCTGCAGAATGTCACTAAGTATACCTGCCTTCTAGGAGAGAAGGGTTAGAGGAGAGCATGACCACATGCTTCTGGCCCATCATCTGCCTCTTCCTCATATGGATAGGAAGAATGAGGGAATTCATATGAAGTCTCTTCAGGAAACTGCTAGTGGATTATTATGAGGAAAAATGGTGGATTTTCTGTGACTTTATAATCAGGTGGCTCCGAAGGACTTGAAAATTAACACACTGACTACCACACTAGAAAAAATAATTTTTTTCCTTGGGGCCACAGTGTTTTATTATGAAAATAGAATAAAAACTTTGAAAGTAAAATGATCCTGTCTAATTTAATGAAAAAGTTAATGAAGAACAAAATTTATTGATTTGTATTCATTTAATCCATGTTTTTAGAATTAATTTGTCAGTATTAATTATAACAATAAAAACATCCACAAGTAAGATTTTCATGAACCAACTGCAGGGTTTTACCCAGGTTTTGCTTCATGAGGCCCCGGGCTCAAAACTAGCGTGAGTTAAATACAACTCACGTGGCAGTTAATGTGCTAAGAGTGTTGGAGTCCAGGGCCTAGGCAACTAATCAGTAATTAGCTTTTCCTAGCCAAGGCCCTCTTTATTTGCCTTCTTCTATAAGGGAAAGGGAAAAGTTTGTATGGGGTTCTCAAGTTTTCCTAATACAAGATTTGTGTGTGAAATCAAGGAGCAGTGATAACAGCTTGATGACCACCACATTGAAACTGATGATGTTGAGAACCTTTATAATATTTGTGCTTTCTACCCTAAACATTATTATTTAGATTGATTCTTCATTCTTGATACTTTTTCTTTGATTCTTTTTTATTTGTGCCTTAGATTTTATTTTAAAGTATCTCAGGAAATGGCCCTAGGGATTGAGATATGAACATTAATGGAACATTAAATGTATGGTTAGGATTGAAATTTGGGCATGTAGTTTTAAAAATGTTGCTTTGCTTCATTTTATAGCACGTTACACAGAATTTAGTCCTTGACACTCTATCTCCTCATTTTATAGAATATCTATTTATCCCCCAGAAATCGATACTTAAAAGAAAGTCTATTAAAAACCTTGGAAGTTCTTCCCAGCCTTCTCAAGACTCATTTCACAGGCTCAGAGGCACATTCTTCCAAAGTTTAGTTTCTTTCGGGTTTTTTCCTAACTTGCTTTGTTACTCTTCCCTCCCCAAACCTCCACCAGCACAATACATAAAAGTTGCCCATTCCCCCAAATTTCTTGTTCAGGTGAGACAGGAACTCTTTTCTGAGTGGTTCAGGACTCTTTTAAATTCCTAAGTGAGGTTTGAAATGTGAAATAAACATTATTGAGGTTTAAAAATTTTAGAGGCATATGTACAATACTATAATTTCAAATTTTAAAAATGAAGATGAAGGGAATTATACAGCAATGCAAAACTTAAAAAGTACATAGTCACATAAATCCAGATGCCTAGATTTTACTGTAATATGATTAATAAAAGTGTTAAGATGGTTTTAGATGTTTCTATCTGATAGAGATTTTTTTAAAACAAGTATAATGGTTCAAATTGAATATTGGAGTGAAAATGCCAACTTTTAAGAGGAATTATATTTGGAATCAAGTTTCCTTTTAACTGCATAATAAGTTGAATATTTAGCTTTTGAACAGGAATATTAAGCATGTCTTTATATTCTCAACATATGTTAGTACAAAGATCTTTTTTGCATTGTGTTGCTCCAACTCTAGATTATCACCATTTTCGAATAGGGTCCCCATGTTAGTTGTCTTACAGCTTTTATTGTCAAGGTTGAAACCACCCGGAACAACGATCTCTAATAGCAATATTCAGAAGCACTTTGTCAGACTGCTGTGTCTGACTTTATTCCCTGTGAGGTAGTGTCTCCATTTTTCTGGGTCAGTTCTTTTTTGTGAAGGACTGGAAGTCTTTAGCTAGGGAATAAGATAAAAAAATTTTTTTTTGATTCAAACATTTTTGAAGTATATTTTTAGCATATATAGTTATTTGTTATATTCACCTGTTCATTAGTATTTTAACTCAAAGAACATAAAGGTGGTACAATTCAATTTATCAAAGTGAAAGCTAAATTAAATGTCTTTTCCTAAATCTAAAAAGAGTAATGTATCAGTCATTTAAACTCGTTTGAACACAAATTTGTATTTAGAAGAGAGCAGTAAAAATCATGTGTCTTTCCTATATTAATCAAACCTTTTTATTTTAATAAATCACATTTAATGGTACTGAAAAAGATACATACTGAAGGATAATGGAATATGTCTCTTATTCTTCTAAGGTATTATTCTTTGATAGTAATCTTATATTGGTAGAGTCTCTGAAGGTTGTTTGGGTTATTCAGTGAATCACTTCAGTTAACTTTGCTTTTTATCAGTATACCAAATAATCTCTGGTTCTAATACATTATATTTTTTTTATTGGTCTTGAGAAACAGCTTTGTGATTTCATTTTAGTATTTGGATTCAGAAAATATGTCTGTTCTTATAGATAATTTTGCTGAAAAAAGTTGTAATTATTTAAATATCCAAAATTTAACTGAGGAATTATATCAAGATAAAGTGACCCTTATATTTCATTTACAAGGGTTGGAAAAATCTCTAAGACAATAGTAAATGCTTAAATGAAGAGATTCTGTAGAAGGCATTTCCTCATTTTTATAGTAGGCCAATGTGGTTAATGCCCTCAGGTTTCTGCCTCATAATTGTCAGCGAATTATAACTAAATTGGAAATGTTTGCAAGGCAGAGTAAGTGAGCTTTACCACAGAATGCCATTTTTATTCTGTGGTAAAAAAAAGACTCATGCTTTTGGACAAATATATAGCTAGTAGTAATATTTTGCCTTTCTCATGTGCAAGAAACGGAATACAGATATTTTTTCTTATCTTAAAAACTGTATTATGTGATAATTTTTAAAAATTCATATTATCCCTTTTAAGATAAACAGTTTTTCATCATTTGTAGATAGAAGAATGCTAATAATTCACTAAAATTTATGTTGACTATTTTATAGAGAAAAAGAATGTGCCACTGTTATAAAAACTATGTTTTTCTCTTAGGAAATATTTCTGGTTGCTAAAAATTAGACTCAAGTGATGCTCATAAAATATACAGATTTTTTTTTTAATATTTCAGAAATGAGTTGTCATTCATGGTATGCATTGTGATCTGATAATTAGCATAAAGTTTAAAATGGAAAATGATTTTAGAAACAAACCTTTCACTTGATAGATCAATATGCATAGACAGTGTAAATTAATACACCTACCTCAAAACAGCTATTTAGTTGAAAAATCCAATTTGTATAATCAACCCAATATATTCTTTTGAATGAATTCCTTTCTTTTGAAAGTGACCCTTTGGCTGGGCGTGATGGCTCACGCCTGTAATCCTAGCACTCTGGGAGTCCCAGTTGGGAGAATCTCTTGGTCTCCTGAGTTCAAGACCAGCCTGAGCAAGAGTCTGTGAGATGCCGTCTCTACTAAAAATAGAAAAAATTAGCTGGGCGTGGTGGCATGCGTCTGTAGACCCAGCTACTGGGAAGGCTGAGGCAGGAGGATTGCTTGAGCCCAGGAGTTTGAGGTTGCTGTGAGCTGGGCTGACGTCACGGCATTCTAGCCCAGGTGACAGAGCAAGACTCTGTCTCAAAAAAGAAAGAAAAGAAAAAGGAAAGTGACCCTTTAAACAATAAAAATAAATGGGACATAAAGATGATTATTTTTCAAATCTAACTGATAATCATGATCATTGATACTGTTAACAGACATTTAAGTAATATGTTATCTCCATTTTATAAATGAAAGATCTGGAAGGTTAAACGAGGCCTAAAGCTCCACAACTGATGAGTAGTAGAGCTATTACTAGATCCTGTTCCCTTTTATTTCTTTCTCTACCCTCCATGCCATCTTGATTTACTTAAACTGAGCCTGGCAGCAAGGTTGCAGTCTTTTCTTCTGTTATATCCAGTGTTCATTGCATAGGTGATACTTAAATCTTTTCATTATCTGATGTGGCGCTTGAGATTTCTGAATCTGAATTCTCTTATTGGTTATATCAATGTACAGTTGGTTCATCATATTTAATTCATGGGAATTCCTATAAATCATGAATTGACATGGAATTTATTGACCCATATGGTGACTTATCCATCTGAACCTTTTTCTTACTGTAGTGTAAGCTGCATTTTCTTGTTGGATTCATATTTTGAGATCTACTTAGAAATCTCATGTGTCATGCCTAACCTCATGCAGTCAATGTTAGCATAGAATTTTTGTTTTTGCTTTGGTTTTAATTGTGGTAAACAGTGTAGAGTTTTAGAAAAACTGTGTTCTTGTCTTTTGTGGAAAGCAAAAAGTCAGTTCATGTTTAAAATATGAATATTAGTACTTATATAAAGAGAACAGCAGTTACTTTCTGAGAATCGAGTGAATGTGGGTATAGTATGTTTACCCTGGGAATAAGTGTGTTGGTTGTTAATATTTTTTGAGGTCCTGAACTTCTCCAACATTATGATAAAAATGTCTGGATCTTCCCTAGAAACAAATGCAGGTGAACAATTTTGCACAGACTATCCTATCAGTAGATTTGTGTCCTCCTCAAAATACATCCTTGGATCCCAAGTTAAAACCCCATAATCTAAAAGTGAAAAATAGGGCAATCAAATGAATAACCTATATATGTGAATATGTAATAAGTGTAATACTAATTATGCAGTTTTACATAAAATTTTTAAGATGTTCTAAGAGGATGCTGTAGTAAGTAAAATTATTAGATTTGGTAAGAGAAAAGTAATGAGACATAAATTATAAGAATTTAGCATAGAGAAATGAACATATTTTCATAGTGTAAGAGGTAGGGTAGGAAGCTCAGGCAGAAATGAGCTGATATATGCAGAAATGTTACGTTCAGTTGAAACTACAGTCTAGGGAAGTAATAAAAAGTGAAGGAGAATAAAAACTTTATTTTAACATACTATATTTTAAATATTTGAGTTATTAATAAGGAAATTTCCTATTGATCGTACATCTTATAGAAAATAGACAAATTAGTGCTATTAATTTGGGATTCAAAATGGTGAGCAGGGCATGGTAGCATTGTGCCTGTAGTCCCCACTATTCAGGAGGCTGAGGTGGGAGGATCACTTGCACCCAGGAATTCGAGATCAGCCTTGGGCAACATAGTGAGACCCCATCTCCAAAAAAAAAAAAACAAAAAGGAGGGCAATGTATGAAGGTAATGAGGTAATGAAGCCAAGTGAGTAGGTGGGTATGCGGGGCAGTGAGGGGGAGTGGCGTGTAGAGGAAATGGAGTAATGAGCTAAATACAGAGCCTTAGAGAAATGCCTACTTTGAACAGTTTGTATCAGAGATGTAAGATGATTTAGATACTAAAGGTATTTCAGAAAGGAAAATAAGAACAGTGAGTCTTTTGGAAGTAAAGAGTGAGTTTTTCTGGGCATTTTAGTGGATCATTGAAGTTAAAGCCAAATTTCAGGAATGCAAAGATGAATGTTAAGAAATGGTTCTAACTTGTGGTTTTAGAATGTTATCTGAAAAGGAGATGGATCGTTGGTGTATGATGAAAGTGTCTTCAGAACAAATGAGATCTAGATAGGCTAAACAATAGAAATAATATAAGAAAAGTGATAATAGTAAGGGGAGGATAAGAATATTAATATTTTAAATATGTGACTATTTCACATATGTGACTATCATAGATTTCCTCTTGTGCTTTATTCTTCCACTTCTTCGCCATTGCCTTTTTACCTTTGGATTCTATAGAAATTTAAAATCATGAATGTATAATGCTTCTTTAAATAAAAAAAGGTAAAGCATTAATGTTAAAGCATTATGGTAAATTTTAAAAAAGAGCAATAGTTCTTTTCCTCTTTTACATAAATAAATCATTTTTATGTGTTCATGCGAATGGTCCTTGACTTATGATTGAGGTTACATTTCAATAAACCTGTTGTAAATTGAAAATACTCTGTAAGTCAAAAATGCATTTAATACACCTAACCTACTGAACATCATAGCTTAACCTATACTACCTTAAACCTGGTCAGAACACTTACATCAGTCTACAGTTGGGCAAAATCATCTGGCAGCACAGTACACTGTAAAGTATCTGTTGTTTAGCTGACTAGGAGCTGTGGTTAACTGTGCTGCCCAACATTGCAAGTGAGTTTCATACTGCATATCACTAGCCCAGGAATACATCAAAATTTGAAGTATGGTTTCTACTGAATGAGTATTGCTTTTGAACCATTGTTAAATTGGAGGCTATCTGTATATACATCTATAGATATGTTTTTATGTAACTGTGATTATAGTGTATTGTTCTTAAAATTGTTTTAAGTAAATGTTTACATGATTTTTTTAGTGGTTTGGTAGTAGACCTGAAGCTGACTTTTACAGTTGATACACTTTTTTTTTTAATTGAAGGAAATAGTTTTGTTTATTCTCCTGAGTTTCTGAATAATTAGCCAAGACCCTGTTGCTAGCTTATTGCATCACAAAAATGGGTAAGGAAATCTATTCACAGTCTGCAAAATACTTTTCAGGAGTATTCAAGGGGATGAATGATAGTCTTTAAGTTGTTACTATTAATAGCAAAGGTAATTCACTTTGCATGATAATATTTTTTCATGAGTTCCACTGCCATTGTGAAATGCTGGTATAATCCTAGATCTTATGAAATGCCTTCTACTTACTCTGTGTTAAAAGTAATCAGAAAAAATGTCCCAAATAAATTAACCCTCTTTTTAGCGAAGTTAAAATATAAATCTGGATCAGACATTTCTATATAATTTTATTTATTAGATACTTTCAACATTATAATATATGGTATTGTTATAAACTTGGAATATAAAGATGTAAAGACATGTGTCCATGCCCTGAAGAAATACACAGTCTAGAAAGGAAAACATTTAGTTTTAGATGAAAGTTATTTCTGTATTCATGCGTTTAAATATGTATGTTAAATGTTCTACTTGTGGCTCTGTGCAGTGGCGCACACCTGTAATACCAGCTACTTGTCCTTCTTCAAAGGTGGGGCAGTTGCCCAAGGCAACAGCACCAGCTTTCATCCCTAGGAAACCCAGAATCCATTGCTGTCTGCCTAACAGTAAAGTTTTTTTGTTTGTTTGTTTTGTATTTTGGAGACAGGGTCTCCCTCTGTTGCTCATGCTGGAGGGCGAAGTGCAGTGGCCTTACCATAGCTCACTGTAACCTCAAACTTTTGTGCTCAAGTGATCCTCCTGCCTCAGCCTCCCAAGTAGTTGGGACTACAGGAATGTGCCACCACACCTGGCTAATATTTCTATTTTTTGTAGAGACAGGGTCTCCCTATGTTGCTCAGGCCGGTATCAAACTCATGGCCTCAAGTGATCCTCCCGCCTCAGCCCCACAGTGCTTAGATCATAGGCATGAGCTACTGTGCCCGCCAAGTTTTTTTTTCTTTAAAAAAAAAAAAAAAGATGTTTTGGGATGGATGCGGAGAGATAGGAACACTCATACCCTGCTGGTGGGACTGCAAACTAGCACAACCTGTGTGGAAAGCAATATGGAGATACCTCAAAGAGATATAAGTAGAACTACCATTTGATCCAGCAATCCATTTACTGGGCATCTCTACCCAAAAGAACAAAAGACATTCTATAAAAAAGACACCTGCACTCGAATGTTTATAGCAGCACAATTCACAATTGCAAAGATGTGGAAACAACCCACGTGGCCGTGGCCATCAATACATGAATGGATTAATAAAATGTGGTATACATATACCATGGAGTTCTACTCAGTCACAAAAAACAGTGGTGTTCTAGCATCTCTCATATTATCCTGGATAGAGCTGGAACCCATTCTACTGAGTGAAGTATCCCAAGAATGGAAAAACAAGCACCACATGTACTCACCATCAAATTGTATTAACTGATCAACACTTAAGTGCACATATAGTAGTAATAACATTCATCGGGTGTTGGGCAGATGGGAGGGGCATGAGGAGATAGGTACATAACACACTTAATGTGTGCAGTGTGCACTGTCTGGGGGATGGACACACTTGAAGCTCTGACTTGGACTGGGGAAGGGCAATATATGTAACCTAAACCTTCGTACCCCTGTAATATGCTGAAATTAAAAAAAAATGAAGCTAACCAAAGAATAATATAGAAAATATATTCATACTATCCCTGAACTTAAAAGTCTAGGTCAGTACTTTTCAAACTATCTGTGTTGAGGGAACTCTTTTTTTAAATTTGTAGTTGGTTCAGACTAAACTTGTGTAAATTATGTTAATAAAATCATAAGCATTGATGTTCCAGCAGTATTGAATTTGTATAAGAGTTTTCAGGGATGTATTTTCAGTTCCTGTACTTCATAGACCAGTAACAGACACTTCAAACAGGCAAACAGCCCTGTAGAAACAGATGCAATTATAACAGAAATGAAGGAAATGGTAGACAAGGGCATTAAAACATGATTACGAATATACTCGAGGATTTAAAGGAAAACATGAATGTAAGTGAAATTAAGATATAAAAAAAGAAGTGATCATTTAGATATGAAAAATACAAAAACTGAAATGAAATCACTGTATGGGCTTAGCAGCATATTAGTCATGGCAAAAGAAAAGATTAGTGACCTTTAATGTAACAATAGAAACTATGCAGGAAGCATTGATAGAGATAAAGTGGGGAGGAGGAGGCTTGAGTAGAATTTCAGTGACCTGTGAAATGATATCAAACATCTGTAGAATGTACCATTGGCATTCCAAAATGGGAGATTGACAGGGTCAAGGAGGCAGCTAAAGAAAGTATTTGATGAAATAATGTCCAAAATTTTTTCATATTTGGAAGAACATTATAAACATGTAGATTTAAGAAGCTTAAAGAGGGCCGGGCGCGGTGGCTCACGCCTGTAATCCTAGTACTCTGGGAGGCGGAGGCGGGTGGATCGCTCGAGGTCAGGTGTTCAAGACCAGCCTGAGCAAGAGCAAGACCTCATCTCTACTAAAAATAGAAAGAAATTATCTGGCCAGCTAAAAATATATATAGAAAAAATTAGCCAGGCATGGTGGCACATGCCTGTAGTCCCAGCTACTCAGGAGTCTGAGGCAGTAGGATCACTTAAGCCCAGGAGTTTGAGGTTGCTGTGAGCTAGGCTGACGCCAGGACACTCACTCTAGCCCGGGCAACAGAGTGAGACTCTGTCTCAAAAAAAAAAAAAAGCTTAAAGAGTCACAGTCAATGGCAAGGGTGTTGGTGTGGTTGATGAGAGGTTGGCTAATGGGTATAAACATACAGTTAAATAAAAGTAAGTTCCAATGTTAGATGACAGAGTAAGGTGACTGTAGTTAGTGACATTGTGTTGGATATTTCAAAATCGTTAGCAAAGAGGACTTGAAATGTTCCCAACACAAAAATGATAATTACTCAAGGTGTTGGATACCTACTCTTAATACCCTGCTTTAATCATTACACATTCTGTGCATGTAACAAAATATATATATCCCACAAAAATGTAAATATTATACATCAAGTTTTATAAAATCACAAACAATATAAACATGAAACAAACAAAAAAACATATACCAAGGAACATGATAACTAAATGTCTGAAAACCATTGATAAGGGTAAAATGCTGAAAGCAGCAAATTAATTATGATAAATTCAGAGAAACAAATAAAAAATGACAGTGGATGGACATCTCACTAGCAAGTTTTCAAGCCAAAAGGCCATGGAGTGACACGTTTAAAGTGCTAAATGAAAATAACTCAACCTCTAATTCTTACTCAGCAAGCATAACCTTCAAAAGTGAAGAGAAATGCTTCTCCAGGCAATAAAAGCTGAGTGGATTCATCATTTGCAGATATTAACTACAAGAACTGTTAAGGGTCTTTTGGCAGAAATATTATAATAGATGAAAACTTGAATCTATACAAAGGAATGAAGCTTGCCATAAATGATTAATTTATTGGAAAATACAAATTTTTTAAAAATTGTTTTTAGTTTTTTTTAATGTAAATGACTATTTAAAAATGTGCTAGTTTAAGAATATCTAAGATTAAAGTATATAGCAGCAGAAGTGTAAAGGACAAGAGGGAAAATGAGAGTATACTGTTACAATAACCCTACATTATAGATGGAGTGGTAATATTATTTTTGAAGATAGACTATGGTAAGTTAAACATGCTGTAGACCCCAGAGCAGCCACTAAAAAATTAGAGAAATGTAGTAACTAAGTCATTACTGAAGATAAAAACAACTCCTGAAATACAAGTTGATTCCAAAGAAGGCCAGAAAAGATGTAAAGAAATAAAAAGACCACATCAACCAATGTAAATCAAATAGCCATGTGGTTGATTTAAACCAACACAAATCAATGTTTGCAGTAAATATAAATTGCCTGAACACCCCAAATAAGCAGCAAAAATGATTTCGATGGGAGCAAAAGCAAAACGCAACCATATGACATGTATAAGGAAACCACATTAAGCTGGGGACGGTGGGTCACGCTTGTAAATCCTAGCACTTTGGGTAGGGCCAAGGCTACAGGATCACTTAAGACCAGGAGTTTAAGACCAGCCTGAGGAAAATAGGGAGACCCCATCTCTATGAAAAATAGAAAGATTAGTGAGGCTTGGTGGTGTGTGCCTCTAGTCACAGCTACTCGAGTGGCTGAGGTGGAAGAATCACTTGAGCCCAGGAGTTTTAGACCAGCCTGTGCAACATAGCCAGTGAGACCCTGTCTCTTACAAAAAAAAAAAAAAAATTCAGAAGTGAAAACAGAAAATAAGGAAAGACCAAAAACTAATTATCTGAGAAGCTAGAAAAAAAGAGCAAATTAAATCCATAGTAATGAAACAATAAAGAGAAATTGTTGTGAAACCAGAAAGGAGATAATAGAGAATATCAGTGGAATCAAAATCTGGTTCTTAGAAAAGAATAATTGGTAATAGAATTGGTAAATCTAAAGCCTAATTAATTAAGATGAGCACATTGCTGATATCAGGAATGAAAGAAGGGTAACGACGTGATACTACAAGGATAAAAAGAGAATATAATTAACAAATGTATGGTAATGAATTTGATAACTTTGTTGAAATGGGCACATTTGTTAACCACAGACTCCAAAACTCAAGAAGAAAGATATTTTGAATTAGTCCTATGTGTATTAAAGATATTAATTCATAATGAAAGGTTTTTCCACAAAGAAAACTATAGGCCTAAGTCATCTCACTGATGAATTCTATGAGACTTATTTAAGGAAAAAATAATACCAGGCCTACTCAAGCACTTTCAGAAAATAGAGTAGGAGAGAATACTTATAGTTATTTTTCTGAGTCTAGCATTATTCTGATAACAATATTAGACAAAGACATTGTAAGATAAGAAAATCAAAGACAAGTATAATGTTTAAAGTCATAGGGCTTAACTGAAAGTGTAATTAAATATGAGATATCATTTATAATTTTAGCAGACAATCAATTAAATATTTTAATATAATTAGCAAAACTTCAAAAACTTTCATACTGTTACAAGAAACATTTAATACAACATCAGTTCCTCCTCAAATTCATTCATATATATAAGGTAATTTCAGTCAAAAACCTATTGGAATTTTTCTTAAAAGTTGATAATTTTCAGAAGAACAAAGATACTTTTAAAGAAAAGATCCAGGTGTTCATTTACCAAGTATCAGGAATAATATGAAGCTTGAATAATTAAAACTGTGGCATTGTCAGAGTAATAGACAAATTGTCCAGTTCGTAAGATAAATATTCTCTTAACAGAACTGCATATGCTGTAGAATTTTGATTTATGGCAGAGGTGAAATATCAGATCAATTTGTTAAGGAGGTGCTATTCATTACATTTAGGTGGAAAAAAATGCTATCCTTATAGAAAATGATAAAATTCTCTATTCCCAAACATACAATAATCAGATGGGTTCACTCACATTAAGCTATTGGGTACACATTTCAATTTCAAAAAGAAATTTAAAACTTTCCAAAAATAGGCTATGAAATAGGGACCTTTTCTTAAAGAAACAAAGGTCAAAATTTCTTGTTTAATAAAGATTGGTAAAACAGTTTTATAGTTAATTTTTCTTTATCTAAAAATGCTTTAAAAATTAAGAGGCTGCGGGTGGTGGTTCATGCCTGTAATCCCACCACTTTGGAAGACCAAGGCGGGAGTATGGCTTCAGGCCAGGAGTTTGAGGTTGCAGAGCGCTCTATGATGATGTGATTTCACTCTAGCCTGGGCAACAAAGAGAGACTCTGGTCTCAAAAAAAAAAAAAAAAAAACAATTAAGAGCATATTAATAATTTCTATAGTAAGTAAAGCACAAACAGCCTAATGGGATAAAGAACAGATAGGAGGGGAGATAAACGAAAAGACATTTCACAAAAGAAGAAATACTTACGTGGCTAATAAACATGTTAAAAGAGGTATTCAGCATCATTAGTGAGCAGGAAAATACACATTAAGAAATACTATTATTACTAAGTAAAATTTTTAGTTACAACAAATTTTTTAAAATAAGATACACTATTACACAAAAACTTTTCGTTTTTTAAGCGACAAGGATCTCGCTGTTAACCCAGGCTAAGTGCAGTGGCATGATCATAGCTCACTGCAGCCTCAAACTCCAGAGCTCAGGCAATCCTCCTACTTCAGCTTTGTGTGTAGCTGGGACTACAGATGTGTGCTTCCTCCACACCTGGCTAATTTTTGAATTTTTTTGTAGAGATGGGGTCTTGCTATTTTGCCTGTGCTGGTCTTCAACTCCTGAACTTAAGCCATACTCCCACCTTGGCCTCTCAAAACACACTGAGACGCACTGGCCCTGCCCTATTAAAAAACATTTGAAAAATTTTTTTAAATGTGGCGATACCAAGTGTTGGAGAGAATGCAAATCCACAAGATCCCTTTTACTTTTCCTGTGGGAGTGTATGGATGTAACAGTTTAATAAAATAGTTTGTTACTTTCTGAAACTGACCATTTGCATAGCTTTTGTTTTAGAAATGAGTTCTCATGTTTATTAAAAATAAAATAACATTTAATTAATAGTTTTTTACAGTTATCTTAAAAGCCAGGAATAAGAAGCATTACCAGAAACTTGATTTTTTTTTAATTGATGTTATCAAAAGAGCAGTTTCCAAAAACCAACCCATCGCCACACTCCCATCATTAAGAAATCTTGGGGGTTTTTTGTTTGTGTTTTTTCTTTCTTTTTTTCTTTTTTAATTTTTTTTTATTTCAGAATATTACAGGGGTACAAATGTTTAGGTTACACATATTGCCTTTGCCCCGCCCAAGTCAGAGCTTCAAGCGTGTCCATCCTACGGATGGTGTGTACCACACACATTAGGTGTGAATATACCAGGCCTTCCCCCTCCCACCTACCCGACAGCCGATGAATGTTACTACTATATATTCACATAAGTGTTGATCAGTTAATACCAATTTGATGGTAAGTACATGTGGTGCTTGTTTTTCCATTCTTGGGATACTTCACTTAGTAGAATGGGCTCTAGCTCTATCCAGGATAATACAAGAGGTGCTAGTAGATCACCATTGTTTTTTGTGGGTGAGTATAGCTCCGTGGTATACATATACCACATTTTGTTAATCCACCCGTGTATTGATGGGCACTTGGGTTGTTTCCACATCTTTGCAATTGTGAATTGTGCTGCTATAAACATTTGAGTGCAAATGACTTTTTTATAGAATGTCTTTTTTTCCTTTGGGTAGATGCCCAGTAATGGGGATTGCTGGATCAAATGGTAGTTCTCCTTGTAGCTCTTTGAGGTATCTCCGTATTACTTTCCACAGAGGTTGTACTAGTTTGCAGTCCCACTTAAGGAATTTTGTATTCATTTTTTTCTCTAATCTCTGACATTGTTGTTACTATTTTGTTAAGTAGATTTAGGAGCTACAAGTTGAATTCCGTTCTTGTATGTCTTGTATAGTAGTATATATTTCTTTTTTAAATTCATCAGATTGTGCTCAGGGGCCTTAAATGACTTTTCTTTTTGTTAATATACTCAATATGAGAGTAGCAAATCTGCTATTCAAGCACCATGTCAGTTTAACACTAGATGTTTAGGGCCTGGCGCGGTGGCTCATGCCTGTAATCCTAGCACTCTCGGAGGCGGAGGTGGGAGGATTGCTTGAGCTCAGGAGTTCAAGACCAGCCTGAGCAAGAGCGAGACCCTTTCTCTACTAAAAATAGAAAGAAATTATATGGACAGCTAAAAATGTATATAGAAAAAATTAGCCGGACATGGTGGCACATGCCTGTAGTCCCAGATATTCGGGAGGCTGAGGCAGAAGGATTGCTTGAGCCCGGGAGTTTGAGGTTGCTGTGAGCTAGGCTGACACCATGGCACTCTAGCCCGGGCAACAGAGCAAGACTCTGTCTCAAAAAAAAAAAACAAAAACAAACAAACAAAAAAAAAAAACACTAGATGTTTATTTGTACTTCTTGTGGCCTACCAACTGCCATAAGAGAATACTTATGCTACAAGGAGGAAATATTCTTTGCTTCTTTATCTGCAATGAGTTTGTAGGTTTTCAGTATTGTAAATCATTCTGAAATGCTATGAGGTAGAAAAAGTTGGTGGGATAAAAATGCATGAGTGTCTCAGATTTTTTTTTTTTTAACAAAACAATGAATTAGCAGAAGAATTAAGGAGACTGAGAGCAAATTCAGGAATTGACTATATTGTTAAATGCAGTGCGAGGCTTGTAGCAGACTTTTTCTGCTAAATTTTCTACTTCAAGTTTCCACTTCTCAGAACTTTTTACACATACATTTCATAATTATTTTTCTTTTTTATTTCATAGTATTATAGGGGTACAAACGTTTGCTTACATGTATTACTTTTGTCCAGTTTGAGTCAATGTTATAAGTGTTCCCATCACCCAGATGAATTTTTTTTCTTTTTAAAAGACTTATACATTTGAGATAATCAGTTCAGTCCTTGTAAGAAAGAAATTTTTTTTTTTTTTTTTTTTTTTTTTGAGACAGAGTCTCACTCTGTTGCCCGGGCTAGAGTGAGTGCTGTGGCGTCAGCCTAGCTCACAGCAACCTCAAACTCCTGGGCTTAAGCGATCCTCCTGCCTCAGCCTCCCAAGTAGCTGGGACTACAGGCATGCACCACCATGCCCGGCTAATTTTTTCTATATATATTTTTAGTTGGCCAGATAATTTCTTTCTATTTTTTAGTAGAGACGGGGTCTCGCTCAGGCTGGTCTCGAACTACTGACCTCGAGCGATCCGCCCGCCTCGGCCTCCCAGAGTGCTAGGATTACAGGTGTGAGCCACCGCGCCCGGCCAAGAAAGAAAGTATTTTTTATTTAGATTTCCATGTGGAGTTAAGGGGAAAATTTTTTAGTTCAGATTAGGTCAACACCATTCATATTTTTTAGGATTTTGGCATCAACAGTTGCGTAGATAAGTTTAATATTTAGTTACTAGGCATGAATCAATGAGAGATTGGCAGTGTTCCTTATTAGACCAACTTTGCTCTTTATTTTGTTAAGGAATTCACGTTGGCTTTTAACAGGTATATGGCATTATATAATTGAGGTTTTCTGAATTAGAAGGAAAAATTATGAAATAAAAACATTTAGTAAAGTAAGGAGAATAACCTTATACCCCTAAGCATGTACTGTGTGGCTTTATCATCTTAACATTTTGCCATATTTACTTCACCTTTATGATCTTAACATTTATCTTATTTACTCCAAACTTTTTCTTTTTTCTTTCTTTCTTTTTTTTTTTTTTTTTTTTTTTGATACAGAGTCTCATTCTGTTGCCTAGGTTAGAGTTCCATGGCGTCAGCTTAGCTCACAGCAACCTCAAAACTCCTGGGCTCAAGCAGTCCTCCTGCCTCAGCCTCCCATACTCCAAACTTTGTTTTTTTCTTTTTTTTTATTTTTTACAACTTCTGTGGAATCCAAACTTTTAATATTTGAAATAAAAGTGTTCCTCTTGTACTTCTCCATAGCCCAACTCTCCTCCTTCTGCATAGGTAATCACTGTCTAAATTTGGTGTTTCTTACTCTCATGTGTTTGTATACTATGACTACATATATAGGCATACATAAACTGTGTTGTATTCCTTTGCACATTTTTGAGCCTGACATACTGTATACATCATTCTGCAATTTGTTTCTTTTTTCATTTAACTTTATTTTTGTAACTTAGTTTCTGTATTTTAACTTAGATGTAATTTTCAATTATATGATTCTGTCAAAATCCATTTATACTCCTTTTGAGTAATTTTTAGGTTTCTTATTTTTTCTGTTTAGAAACAATGTTGTAATAATTGTTTTTGAACTTACCTCCATGATGGTTGTGCGAGAATTATTTGAGAGTGTATTTTTAGTGGTAAAATTACTGAGGTTAGGTCATACTTACCCACTTTACTAGAGATTGCCATATGTCTCTCCATGATGATTTTCTTCATATATTTTCCCATCAGCTATTTTTGAGAATTCCTATTTTTTCATAATCTTATCTACATTTAGTATTGTCAGTATTTATATTTGAGATTATAATTTAATCTCATAAATATAAAATAGTATCTTAATGTTGTTTTCCTTTGTCCTTCTTTAATGACAAGTAAGTTCAGCATCTTTTTATACATTTGTTGACCATTTAGGCTTTTTCTTTTTTTTTAGTCACTCATTCTAAATGTATTTGACCATTGTTCAGTAGAAGATTGTCATTTTTAAAAAAATAATTTGCAGGACTTCTTTTTATAATACATTCCAGATAATAATTCTTAATTCGTTCTATATTGCGTATATGATCTCCTAGTAGCTCCTTTTTTCTTGTGTTAGCATGTTTAAGTGATTAAAATTTTAAATTTCAGAATAGTCAATTTATTATTGAGTCAATTTTGTGGATCTTGTGAGGGAAGAATCAGTTTTTTTTTTTCCATGTAGTGTATTAAGTTTCCAAGCAATACTTATTAAATAATCTGCCCATTCTCCACAGAGAGCCAATGTAACTTCTTCAAATAGCAAATTTTCTTAATGAATAGAACTGTTTCTGATCTCTCTAATCTGTACTATTGTTGCAATAGGATGCCATCTTAAATATTTTAGCTTTATAATGTCTTGATTTCTGATACGGCCCCCATTTTGTCATTTTGAAGTTCTATCTTGACTATTCTTGGCACTTTGCATTCTGGTTGGAAATCTCTGCTTTAATGTTTTGTCTTTTTGGCTCTAGACTTTTGATTGATATTATTTATTAGATTAAGGAATTCCTTCATACTTATGCTGAAAGGTTTTTTATCGTTGTTTATAGATGATGATTGAATTTTATCAGATGCTTTTTCTGCGTCTAATGAGTTGATTATATTATTTTCTCCTTTAATGTGTTAATGTGGTGAGTTACGTTGATAGAACAGTCTTTACGTTTTTGGGATAAGCCCACCTTGATTTATCAAATATGAAGCATTTCTCGATGAATTTAACAGGAAGGTGTTTATCTGATTCATAATGTTGCTGCTTTGAGAAATATAAACCTATTTTTTAAATTGTGAGATGTACTATAAAAATAAAAACATTCATAAAGCCTGTTTGCATAGTATTACTTAGCATACATTTACATAATAAAATGACCTACACTGTGGCTGCCACTCAGATTATAAGTAGAACATTACTGGTGTCCCTCAGTTTTTCCTGACCAATTGTATTTCTTCCCCCTTCCCTAACCCAAACCAGGTAATTAATGTCATGACGTTTTTGTTAATCTCTCCCTTACTTTTATATCCCAAGTGTGTATCCACAAATAGCATATTGTTTTTGTTTTCAAAAGCTGAGTAACAAACACAGACTTAACCTCTGTATGGAGAATGTATTATTGCCACCACTGAATGAGGGCTTCCAGGAGAAGATGGGCAAAGCAAAGTTTCTGAGTCATTCTATATCCATCTATATCTATTCCTATTCCTTTTTAGGGGAGATTGTCATGATGCACTCAGAAAGTAAATAAATAGTGATTACTGATGATGTATCCCTCTTTACTGCCACTGCGGCATCTGGTTGGCCTTTAGTGAAAACAAGATACTAGATTCCCTGCCTTAGTATAGTCAGAGGGAATAGGTTGCTCTCTATTTCCTAATTTTAAACTTTATATGGTCTACCTCTTAGCTCTCAAAAGTAAGTCAAAGCAGAACAGTTCTGTGGAGTGAAACATATCCCTTCTTTCAGTACAAGCAGCACAGCAAAGAAGAGAGGGCATGTGCTAAATTACCATATGATCTAGACAAGCCAAATTTATATAAGAAACAGCCTTAGAGCAATAGTCCTGCAGGAGGAGCACCTAACTCAGAGGGGAGTCCCTGGGGGCAGAGTAGCCAGGCTAGAGAAGTACCTTCAGGAACTTTTTTTTTAAGACAGGTTATACAGTTTATTGAGTAACAATGACATAATAGCTGTTATCACTGGGGGCAGTTGATTGGAGCAGCAGGAAAGTGCTCTCAGAGGATCCCACCAGGGCTCTTTCATCTTTAGGCAGAGGCCATGGGAGTTGGAGTTGAGATCTAAGGACACTGTGCACTGTAAATTTACCACCACCCATTCCTTCCTGAATCCCGTATTCCATTTGCACTAGCCATTGATGCCTGGGAGTGGAGGTGAGGGCAGAACCAATCCCAAGCAAGAGAAGGAGTTATGGTAGAGGTTTTGCTGAATATCTACCAAGGGTCAATAGAACACAAAATTCCCTATCTTAAGATTGTGCACTCAGGGCCCAGTTGCACTTGAGAGTGTCCTAGTTACACCCACTCAGCTACCTATGGAGTTTAAGCACCATTTCCACAGAGTGCCTCTCTGTGAGATGGTGCAATGGGAGCTCTAGAAGGGGAATGTTTGCTCTGCCTCTGGGTTTTGATGGGGGATTGTAGGATTTCAAATTGAGGTCATGACATCAAAGCAGACCAAGAACTCCTAAGATTGTGCCTAAAGATGTACATTGCTTTTTTTTGGTCATCCTTGAAGTAGTTTGAGTATGGAATTATAGCTTGAAACTTACTGTTTTGAAACTATTTTGAATGGTGCACCATTGTATTTATAATAAAAGCTTCCAGGCCTGCTGTTTAGAAGCCATTCTGTTTCCTGGTTCTTTGTCACTTTTTTTTTTCTTTCTTGAAGATTGTAGAATCTTCTCTTTATCCCCAAACTTCTGAAATTTTACTGTTAATATTTCTTTGTGTGGGTCTATTTTCATCTATTGTGTTAGGCCCTTTCAATCTGTCAGCTTCGGTGCTGGGAAATTTTCTTTTTTCCCCGTCCCCCACCTTTTGGTGATAGCTTTCCTTCCATTTTTTCTGTTCTATCCTAAGATGGATGTTGTCTCTTCAATTTTCTCTATTTTCTGTTTCTCTCTTTTTGTTCTACTTTCTGGGAGATTTTCTCAAATTTCCTCCCCCCGCCCCCCATAGTACCTTATTTCTGTTTCTTAGATAAAATACCTATTTTCTGAGAATATAAATTTCGTTCTGTTTCCTACATGTTGCTACTTTACTTTGATCTCTTGTGTTCATAGACTCTATCTTTTAAGTTAGAGGCTTTCCAGAGATACCAAATAATCACGGGCTAGTATGGATAGTGTTTGTCTTATTTTGAACTTTAATGGAGGCCGAGGCAGGTGCATCATTTGAGTTCAGGAGTTGGAGATCAGCCTGAGCAAAAGCAAAAAGCAAGACCCCATCTCTACTAAAAAAATAGAAATTAGATGGTCAACTAAAAATAGCCGGGCACGGTAGCGCATGCCTGTAGTCCCAGCTACTCAAGAGGCTGAGGCAGGAGGATTGCTTGAGCCTGGGAGTTTGAGGTTGCTGTGAGCTAGGCTGACACCATGCCACTCTAGTGGGGGCAACAGAGTGAGACTATCTAAAAAAAAAAAAAAAAAAAAACTTTAATGGATGGTGATCTGGGAAGATTATTTGTGTGTCAAACCTCAGTATACTAGAATTTTGAGGTATCATTTCTCAGATTGGTTTCTTTCCCCAGGAAAAAAATCAATCTCCTGGTAGATGGTAAGGATCTATCTACAAGGATTCTGTGTACAAAGTGGGGGAAGAAGGTTGAAGTTCTCTACCCTTAGGTGTTAGTGTACATATAGTCACTTAATTTCCCTATTTTAGTTTGAATATGATGATGAAGTACAGAAATGGATTTGGGTTGTCTATCTAAGGACCCCCTTTTTTAAACTTTCCAAGGAATAAATTTCCCAAATACCTAATCTCCCTGATACACAGAGTCATAGGATACTGAGGGATCTGATTTTTTTCTTAAATGGATGTCACTGAAATCCTCCTTGCTTTTTGGCCCTCTACTCCCTTTACCCCCATTTCCAGTGTTAACTGGTGCTACCAGTTCTTACACCTTTCAAAGATTCTGTGGTGTAAAATGGGTTGGTTCTCCCCTGCTCTGTCAGCCTGTAATTCAGCAGTCTCTCAAAATGCCATTACTTTTTCTAGTCCTCCCTTCTTTGTCCCTGTCCTGCTGAGGTATTTTCTTTTCCAAAAAGGTTTTTAGTAGTTTTTAGTAGGGTTTCAGGAAGAACGGAAATTAGATGTATGTATATGATTTGCCCGCCATCTTAACCCGGAAACCTAAACCTACTTTTAAAATGTCCTACTTATTTTTAATATGTGTGGTATTTATGATGAAGCATTGAAATATCCTGAAATGGGTAATATCTAGGTGTTCCATATATGTTTTTTAAATAAGTGATTCTGTTAACTATTTTTGTAAATCTCAGTGTTCATGCTTTCCTTTTGGAATAGGAACTAGGATTTTTTAAAAAGTACATATTAAGAAATTTTAGATGAATCTGCAAAATTATTTATTGTGAACAGCAACTACCATGAAATATCTAAATAAAGTTTGTATTTAATACTTTCTTTTCAGATAGGTGCTAATAAGCAATTATCAGAAAAATGAATTTTAATTATTGTAAGCATAGCAGTATCTTTTTGAGAAAGACCTTTTAATAAAGTAAATGCAGTTAACTCCAGGATGTTAAGCCTAGAAAAATGAAGAGGAATATATTATAACTGACCAGACTGAATATTGATCCTAATAAACATGTTAGAAATACTTTTGTTTCATACTGTAGTAATACACCTATAACATTTTTCTATTAATTGTATTTATTTGAATATTTGGAAAATATCTTTCTATTATGTCAGTAATACATGTGGTGTTATTAATAGGTTATTTATATTTAACGTTCTTATACTTCTCCTACAGGCTTAATGGTGGAAACACTTAAAAATAAAGTCATTGCACACTTGTATACGGGGGATCCCAAAAGTTGCCATTCATAGGGAAAATGGGAAATTGTACCTAAATATAGCTAAGTGTACCTTTACTTACAAAATTTTTCCTTTTCCCCTGTGTGGGTTCCCTGCAGTTTCACTAGATTCTTTTTTTAGAAATATATTAAATAGTGAAACACATTCCGTATCAGTTTGATAGGGCTGCTATAACAGTGTACCACAGTCTGAGCGTATTAAACAGAAGTTTATTTTCTTGCAATTCTGGAGGCTAGAAGTCCCAGATCAAGAAATTGGCAGTGTTGGTTCCCTCCGAGGGCCATATGGGAAGAATCTGTTGCAAGCTTCTCTCTGGCTTTTGATAATTGTCTTCTCTGTGTGTCTTCATATCATCTCCCCTCTGTACCTGTGTCCAAATTTCCTATTCTTATAAGGACATTAGTCATCTTGGATTTAAGGATCACCTTCATGACCTCATTTTAACTTAATTGCCTCTGTAAAGACCCTGTCTCTAAATAAGATCATATTCAGAGGTAGTAGGAGTTTTCTAAATTTGTGGGGGGTGGTGAAAATAATTCATTCCATAATACATGCTGTTAAAAATTTATCTTTAAAATACAGGATGTATTTGTCAGGGAAATAACATAATTTATTAAAATGCACTTGAATATTTTCATCAATAAGGATTTAGTTTCCCCATTTTCAGAAACATGATTGTGAAAGAGAAGCAATAATGAAGTTTCAGGACTAGTCCTACGAAGAGTAACTCCTAATTAACTGGATCCTTTTAGAGGAAATTTGATAATCATCTGTTTGTTATAGGAACCCTCGTCAAAGAACTAGATTGTTTTTTTAAAAAATATATACTTATTAATCTTACTTAAACAGATGATGTTTTACATTTCTTATCTTTACCCAGACACCTTTACCTATAGGTTATCCTAGGCATTCTTTAGCTGAATTTGCTAAGCATCTCATAGCTGTTTCCTTGTTCATTTGTTAATTAGAATTGGAAAAGCTGTTTGAGAATTTGTAATAAGATTTTTTTTACCATGATTTGAATCTTAACTTTGACTAACTCTGGCGGGGGTTTAATTTATTGTATAAAAAAATTTTTTTTGAGCCTGTTTGAATAGTTTGGTCAACATAAAAGACATCTTAAAAGACATTTAAAAATAGAAGTGGCTTTTTTAAACATATACCAATATATATATTGATACATACACACACATATACATATATATTCATGCACACACACATATACACACACATATGTTTCAAAATTGAATACACTGTGAAATCCTAGACTTGCGTATAGATTAAAAGTAAGTAAAAACAATTGTAATCTGTGAGCTCTTTCTGTGGCCTTGAGTTTTTCCACGTCAACCCAGTTCCCAGTGTTTTTACTATACAGACTATTATCATAGTTGGTATTTTTGTGATAGATGCTACCAACAATAAAAGTTGATTCTTCATTGTAGTCAAAAGAATCTGACATTTAGAATTATTCCTGACAACCTAAAAAAATGGAGTCTACTAATATGAATGTTTAATTAAAGCATGGTACTCTTATTTCTTCTTGAGTAATTTTACATTTTGAAGTTTAACAGGCAGCTGATTTTTTTTTTTTTTTAATTCTTGGCTGTGAATCCTAAATCCTCACTCCCTCGAATGTAGCCAGCAATCTGGGCATGCCTATATCTGAAAAGTAGAGACAGCCTTATGCCCAAACTTCTGTTACCAACGCCTTCTGATATTCAGTATGAGTTATTTTGATTGCATCCCTGATAATGGCAAAGTCAGTAGTTAACTATTATTCATACACTTAATGATTTTCAAAAGTTTGAAGTTTGTGTTATTTTGGCCTTTTTGCCCATTTCTGGATCATAACAATTAAGAGCTTTTGTTTAGTATCAACTATATGAAGGATATTCTGAAAGAACAATGCTGCCAGGCATACAAAAATTAGTAAGGCAAGGTCCTTGCTCAGACAAGTCCATTAATTACTGTAATTCATGGTAGTGTAAGATTAGTGCCATAAGAGTGTACTGTTTCTAATTTCACTATATAGTAGACATTGGCTTCTCAGGG
Source organism: Varecia variegata (assembly GCA_028533085.1). Taxonomy (NCBI): domain Eukaryota; kingdom Metazoa; phylum Chordata; class Mammalia; order Primates; family Lemuridae; genus Varecia; species Varecia variegata. Next base: position 21,666,587 of record CM052446.1, read on the forward strand.
ATATCCTTGGTGCTCCTTCTGAAACTATTGTTAACAGAAAAACTCTTGGTAAGAAATGAGAGTATCTTGAAATAGCATAATAAACAGAATCTTGGTAAATTTTTACTCGACAAAAATAACAAGCTCTTACTGACCGCATTTTTGGGCAAGGTATCATTTTTCTACTGTGACAAGACATGAAGACAGTGTATTTTTTAAAAACCTGCTTCCAAATAGTTCATATGTCTTAAATCTTAGATGCATGATTTATGTCTATGTACTTACAAAGCAATTTAACAGTGCAATAAATAACATGGTATGAATCTAATATGTAAGTCTTACATGAGCTTATGGTTTTTCATTGGGAATGATTAAAAGCACAAAGTAAAGTCTTATTCAGTAAGTTAGGAGAGTACCTCTATCCCCTGAAAGATTCACAATATATATAAGCATTTGTGTAAAGTCAACTTAATAGTTGAAGGATCTTAGACCCAAAGATTTTTTGTTTGTTTGTTTGTTTGTTTGTTTGAGATAGGGTCTTGCTCTGTCACCCACAGTAGAATACAGTAGCATCATCATAGCTCACTGCAACCTCAAACTCCTGACCTCAAGTGATCCTCCTGCCTTGGCCTCCCAAAGTGCTAGGATTATAGACATGAGCCAACACCACCAACCCCAAAGATTTTTAAATCATTAATCTAAGAGCTGGTCCATCGATTAAAGAAATTACATTAAAACATGCTTAGTGAATGTTGCAACATAAATTTTTTTTTCCTATGGCTTTCTTTGAGTTTTAAGAAAGTTTGTATATACTAACTCTAGGAGTAACCCACTCAGGGTTTCTAAGGGGTAATTGTTATTTGAGCAGGACTTAAATCTACTTTTTAGGAAGCCATGATTTTGGGTAATTCCAAATAAGACCTAACCTAACAATGGCCTCATTACTAATTTCAGCTTGTGCTAGAGCTTTCACTGTTCATTATCTTGGTCTAGGACTAGTAGACTGCAGCAGTCACAACTTGGTAAGTGTTAAGTATTGACCTGAGGTTTTTATACTCATATGTGATTTATAATTGAAGTAAAAATGTAGTTCTAAGATGAAATGCGATTATCTTTTACGTTTCTCTAGTGTTAGCTGTTTATGAAGATAAATCTACAACTTATGGTCACTTTTAAAAGGTTCTCATGCAAGATAAAGCTAGAATGGTATACTATTTCTCAAATATCAGGTGAGCAAAGATCAAAAGTTTTGAATACATCTTTTTGAAAAGAGTGTGGGGAAACTGCCACTCTCATTCATTGCTGGTATGAGTATATGTAAAGTTTATGGAAAGCAATATATGTTCATTAACTCAGGTATTTTTCTTCTAGGAACTTACTGTCCAGTCTACATGCATTTGTGGGAAATGACTTAAGTACAGGGCCTCTTGTGTGTAATAGAAGATTGGAAGCAGCCTAAATATCTATTAAATAAATTATGATACATTCATTCAGTGGAATAGAGTACAGCCAGCCAGTAAAAAGAATGAAGTATCTCTGTGTATTCTGATGGCGAATGGATTGATTTCTAGAATATAGTAAATTTTTTAGAATTATAGAATAAAACATTTTTTTATCGTTTGTTTTATATATGGTCTGTATCTTATGTGTACATGTATTTGTATCTCTGGAAACAAACATAAAAATTTGTTAAAACTTGTTGCCTCTGTGGTAAGGAGACTAAGTGTACTTCCCAGAGTAAAAAGGGTTACTGGGGTTTTTCTTCTCATTTTTGAATTTTCTAAGGGGTAAATTATTATTTGAGTAGGACTTAAATCTACTTTTTAAGAAGCCGTGATTTTGGCTAATTCCAACTAAGACCTAACCTGACAAATGGCCTCATGTACCCTGTGCATGTGAAAGATGAAGATTATCAAGCATTTTCCTTTATTGTCCTTTCTCTGATGTATGCTTTAGTAGATATTAAGAAAATATGGTGAGGCCTTTAAATTGCACTTGATTTTAGCCAAAAGGCTGAGAATCGATGAGGCCTTTAAATTGAATATGCAATATTTATAGATGGTTATCTCTTAGTGCTTGTCTTTCAGGCCTCAACTTTAACCTCACAAGTAATGTTATGCTGTTTACATTATCTGACTTTAAAATTCAGAGGAGAAAATAGTTAGCAAAGATTCCGTTAATTTCAAACAGACGGTTCTATAAAAGTACTCTTCCTGTGACTAACCATTTTCCTTTTTTCAAAGTATCCAGACTATAATACCAATTCCTAAAGTAGCAAACTTAGAAGATGTGTAAATCGTTTTTATTTATATCTGTACAAACAGGGATTGCCTCCCTTTCCTTTTGGTACAAATATTTCATCACAGATTTTATTGTGCTTTTGATGACCATGCTGACTAACTATGAGAGGATAGTTTGTGGCTCTGAAACCAAACATACAAAGCTTTATGTGAGATAGAGTCCCTGACCTTTGCCATTGTTAGTATTTTAATTAACCAGGCTTCCTGACCAGACTGCATTTGGTTGGATGGATGTTGTATTCACTTTAGTGTGATAACTGCCTAGTGGAGTTGGCATTTAAGTAATATATTTATTTAATGCTCCATATTTATCTGTTTTTCTAGAAAATGCAAATCAGCGATTCTAATTGTACATACCAATTAACTCAGACATTCCACTTCTAAGAATTTATCCTACAGTTTTATTTGTTGGATATAATCTGAGTATAGGATCATTATCATCATTATAAGTGACTTAATTCAATGACCAATCATCTATAGAAAACTGAAAATTCAAGAAGACTAGGTTCCTTGAAAGGCTTTCTCTCTATTTCTTGCAGAGATTATTTTGCTGGTAGTCTTGAAATGTGAATACCAGAATAAGGGCATTCATGTAAAGTTTCTTGCAATTCTTGGGAAATGACACAGTTATCTTCAAATCATTTTTATGTTTTTGCTGAAGAGAAGATTATAATTTATTAGTATTTTATACAGAAACTATGGGCAGCAATAACAGGCTTGACATTTATTTGTAGTGCATTTGAAATATTTGTTTTGCTATGTTATTGGTGCTATTGTTTGTGCCTTTGGTGAGCTCTGTTGTGTTGTGTATTAACCCTTTAAAATGAACTTGCCAATGTACTCTAATAGGAAATCCACCTTTATTGTTTAAGGATACAATTCAAATATCATCTTTATTTCTAAACTTTTTCCATATTGTATAGTTTCTAGCATGGTGCTTGACATTATAGAATCAATGATTTTTTTTTTTTTTTTTTTTAAAACAGAGTGTCACTTTGTTACCCGGGCTAGAGTTCCCCTAGGCGTCAGCCTAGCTCACAGCAACCTCAAACTCCCGAGCTCAAGCGATCCTACTGCCTCAGCCTCCCGAGTAGCTGGGACTACAGATATGTGCCACCATGCCCGGCTAATTTTTTCTATATATTTTTAGCTGTCCAGATCATTTCTTTCTATTTTTAGTAGAGACGGGGGTCTCGCTCTTGCTCAGGCTAGTCTCGAACTCCTGACCTTGAGCAATCCTCCCGCCTCGGCCTCCCAGAATGCTAGGATTACAGGCATGAGCCACCGCACCCGGCCTCCAAAGCTTTTATTAACTTACAAATATATAAATTTAAACTATAAATGTGCAAACACTCATATATCATGTAGCACTAGTCACCATTACTAAAAAGCAAGTCAGTGCTCATGAAACCTTAATTTATAAACCAAATCACTGCTGCCACTGCTAGGAAAATAAAATACTCCCAAAGGTTTTTACTATTCATTAGACAGTCATTTTTTGCTGTTTTAGTTAACATGTCCAGTCATGAATTTACATCCAAGGTTTTTGTTTTTTTGTTTGTTTTTCTTTTTTTGAAGACAGGGTCTCACTTTGTCACCCTGACTAGAGTGCTGTGGCGTCATCATAGCTCACTGCATTATAGCTCAAACTCCTAGGAAGGCTCAGATGGTCCTCCTGCCTCAGCCTCCCGACTAGCTGGGACTACAAGCCCATGCCACCATGCCCAGCTAATTTTTTTTCTACTTTTTTATAGAGATGGGGTCTTGGTCTTAAACTCCTGACCTCAAGTGATCCTCCCCGCTTGGCCTCCCAGAGTGTTACGATTACAGGCGTGAGCCAACATGCCCAGCCTCCATCCATGTTTTTTGTTTCCTTCACTTCAAATTACAAATAATTTATATCATGTGCCTAACAAAATGAATAATTAGAAAATAATTTACTAATCCTCCAAGAGAGAAAAAATTTAGCTTTCTCTTATAAAATTTTTATTTGAATAAACCAAATGAAAGTCTTTACATGACTACAAAAAGAATGAACTAAAGAGAAGTACGATCTAAACTTCTCTAATTCTGAAATTTTGATAGCCAAACTGGTGTTTACTAGTGTTGTGTAGGAAATTACCCTCATTAAATGGTACCTTCCATGTGCTCTACCTGGGAAAGTCTCCCAGACCCTATGTAAAAAAAAGACCCAAGATCCTTTTAGCCTAGGAGTTCGAGGCTGCAGTGAGCTATGATCCTACCATCACATTCCAGCCTGGGAGACACAGAGAAATCCATCTCTTAAAAAAAAAAAAAAGCTGTTACATACTATATGATTCCAACACAGTTGTGACATATAGTTGACCCTTGAGTAACTAACACAGGTGTGAAACTGTGCAGGTCCACTTATAGAGGGATTTTTTTTTTTTTCAATAACTACAGTCATCTCTTCCTGTCTGCAGGTTCTGTCTCCACAACCAAACATGGATGGAAAATACAATATTCACAGAATGTGAAACCTGAGTATACAGAGGGCCAACTTTTCACATACGTGGGTTCTACAGGGCTTGAGTACATGGAGATCTTGGTATATGCAAGGGTCCTGGAACCAACCCCTCCGTAATGAGGGATGACTGAATATGATATTCTGGAAATGTCCAAACTAAGGAGAAAATAAAAAGATTAATGGATTCCATGAATTAGGAGGTAGGGATGGGTAGATGAATAGGCAGCACATACGGAGTTTTTAGAGTAGTAAAACTATTAATATTTTACATGATACTACAGTGGAATATACATGTCATTGTACATTTGGCCAAACCCAAAGAATGTATTATTATACAACACCAAGAGTGAACCCTGATGTAAACTATGCACTTGGCTTACAGAGATGTTTCAGTGTAGGGTCATTGATTATAAGTGTATCCCTCTGTTGCAGCGTGTTGATGATGGGGAAGGTTGTGCTTGTGTGGAGGCAGGAAGTGTATGGGATCTCTGTAGTTTCTGTGAACCTAAAAACTACTCTAAGAGGTAAAATCTATTATTATAAAACAATAGAAAGAAAGAAAAAGAGACAGATAAGTTTCATTAACACACTCAGCATAGAGTACAGCCTTTCCTGCTGATAGTGTGACTGTAAGGACCGGAGTTGGATATAGGGGACTCAAGAAAGGGGCCAAGAATCAAGGAATGCTAACCCTTGCAAGAGTAAAAAAACATGTCCACAAATACAACTTACCAAAGACTTGCTGAGCAGCCATGCCTTTCTTCTTTGTTTCTTAGACCATAATGGGGATCATCAGTGAGTGGCCATTTTAGGGGTTACATAGCTATCAATCTGTGTAGGTGACACCGTATGAGCTTTATGAATAGTTAAAATTTACTTGATGCTTGATTCATCTATCCTCTTTTATTCTGTCTGAGTCTAGTGCATAGCAGTTAGCTTGATGTTTGTTCGTACTCCTGTAAGTTTCATCCATCCCATTTGTTTTTCTTGTTCTCTAGAGTAAAATTGGGTATTATCCTAAAATAAAACAAATATTAATACATTTATTGCTCTTTATTGTATGTCTCCTAGTCAGAAAGAAAATTCTTCTTTAACAGCGATTTTAGCCACTGATACCCTCATTGAAAGTCTTAATGATTTAAAATTTCAAAACAAATTAAATATCTTTTTGCATCAAAGCTCTTTCAGTTTTGAAAGAGCTCTCACCCCACAGTATCTTATGTAAATAAATACCCTCTGCATGAATGCTTTCCTCCTGAGAAATTGCTACTTTATAAAGTAGCACATCCCCTCCCTGGACAGCTAAAATTGTAAAGCTTTCCTAACATTGAGCCAAAATTTGGCTATCCATAACTTGCATATATTGGCTCTAATTTATTTTTCAGGAACTATTTAAATCTTTTGGGAGAGGATCTCCTTTGAAAATCTGATAGAAGCTGTTTACTAACCCTTTTTAGGGGGGAAAATGCACATATTCATAAATTCTTGCAAATAATTACAGGGTGTTAGACTCATTGAACTTTTTTAAAATGCAAGTTGAGATACTCTGCTCTAGAATAAGATATATCAGAATTTTCTAATATATTAAAGTATAATGAAGGTCTTATATTAAACATTCCCAGTTCTTTTAGCCATTCATAATATGATTTGATTAAAGATAAACCACTATCCAGATCACGTGGCTTTATATCCTAATGTCTATGTCTTTCTGAATTGTATGCCTTTAATTTTCATTTGAAGTGATCTCAATATATATTGGGACTGTTACTTTACATATTTGAAATGCTCTGTAACGGCAGCTTTAACATTCATACACAGTACAGTGTTGTCTCCTACTGAGTTTCTCCTTAGCTTCATCTTTGCATTATCCAAAATCTCTGAAACAATGCTTTAACACATTTTAGATGTTTTAATGAATATTTGTTGAATGAATAAACTTTCTAATCCTTTTTACATCAAAAGCTGCCAAGCTGGTTTTACTACATATCATGCTAATGTGTGCTTGTGGGGGTGGGGTGGGAGTATGTATTGCACCATACTTAAGTGTAGTAGCTTTTTGGAACCTGAACAAGAGATTTAACATTCTCTCTTGTTGAATTTCATTGTACAAGAGCAGTTATTTCCTTTGTTATCAAGATAGTTGCCAGGCAAAACAAAATACTGATAATTTTTACTCTCTGGCATGTAATAGCGAGCGCAGTGGGTAGCACATCATAAGGGCTTCATAAATGTTTGCTAACTAAATAAATAATGGCCATGAACTTGTTATTACTAACGTATGTATTTTGAGAGCTTGGTTCACCGCTGCTGAAAGAATTTTATACTTTATATTTTAAAATTAGTAAATTGAATATATTCTTCCAAAAGATGAGCATCTTAAAATTATAACTCTAAGTATACTTTCCGATCTCAAAATACAACACCTAACCTTAGTCTCAAAAAAAATAATTTAGACCAGGCGCTGTTGGCTCTAGCCTGTAATCCTAGCACCTTGGGAGGCCAGAAGTTTGAGACCAGCCTGAGCAGGAGTGAGACCCATCTCTACAAAAAAATAGAAAACTTAGCCAGGCATGGTGGCCTATGCCTGTAGTACCAGCTGCTCTGGAGGTTGAGGCAGGGGGATTGCTTGAGCCCAGGAGTTTGAGGTTGCAGTGAACTATGATGATGCCATTGCACTCTAGCCAGGGAACAGAGCAAGACTCTGTCTCAAAATAATTATAGTATAGTAATAATAATTAAAATGTTGGCTAGGTGCAGTGGCTCATGCCTATAATCTCAGCACTTTGGGAGGCTGAGCGGGAGGATTGCTTGAGGCCAGAGTTCAAGATTAGCCTGAGTAACATGGCGAGACCCTGTCTCTACTAAAAATTAACTGGGCGCAGTGGCGCATAACTTGTCCTAGTTACTGGGGAGGCTGAGGTGGGAAGATCACTGTGCCCAGGAATTGTAGGTTACAGTGAGCTGTGATCATGCCACTGCACTCCAGCCTATGTGACAGAATGAGACCCTGTCTCTATAAAAAAAAGAAAATGTTGAAGGCATTATGCTAAGTGAGATAAGTCTGACAAAGACAATACTGTATGCTGTTAATATCATTTATATATGGTGTCTAAAAACATCAAACTCATTGTAGAAACAGAGTATAATGGTCATTGCTGGGGGTGAGGGAAATGGGAAGATGTTGGTCAAAGGGTACAAACTTTCAGTTAAGATGAATACTTGGGATTTAATGTACAGTGTGATAACTATAGTTAATAATGCTATATTTTATACTTGTATTCTTACTACCAAAAGAAAAAAGAAAACTAAGTGAGGTGACATACATGTTAACTAACTTGATTGATCATTTTATAATATATAGGTATACCAAATCATCATATTGCACATCTTAAATTTAGACAGTTTTTGTCAGTCGTACCTCAAGCTGGGAAAAGAAAGTGAAAAAAATTAAAATATTTGCTGCACTTGATAATATGTGATAGAAAACGTATGGTGTAATTTTAGGGCTTTACTTCCCTGGGCCACAGTCTTGAACCAACTCATTCTGGTTTCATAGTTCCTGTGACCTTGGAAATTTATTTTGTTGCTTCACAGGCAATTTAAATCAGCCTAGAAATGTTTTGCTAAATGATTAACCACACTTCTGTTTCTTCATGTCTTCTCTTGAGGAACTTTCTCTTTGATTCTCTTAGTATACATAGAAAGTAGGGATCAACAGTGATGGAATCTTCATCTTTTTTAAGGATCAAGAAGAAACTACCTTTGAAGTTATAGTGCTTACTATTTGGACTTGTATTCTTTTTCCATGTAATCTGGGGAAGCAGCATTGCCACTCTCCCAGCTTACTACTTTTTAGATGCTTGATATTTTTCGGACGCCAGGAGATTTTTAAATTGTTATCTCTCTGCATAATACCAAAGAATTTATTCTCTACTGGCTGTTTGGTTTTTTTTTTTTTTGCATTGAAAAACCTGCTGTATGAAACTGGGTAGAGTTTGAAGGGCCTCAAATCCTATACACTGAGAATGGGCAGCTTTCCAATGTAAGCTATTAGTGAATTATTTAAAGATCTGGTGGATATTGAGTGAGCAAAGTGACAAGGAGACTGATCTGTCAAGAGAATGTCTAAGTTCTGGACTTGGGGCTCTCTGCCCTGAGATATATTCACTCTAGGCCAGGTGTTTTGTTTTGTTTTTTTGGTTATTATTTTTTGTTTTTAGAGACAGGTTCTCTGTCGCCAAGGCTGGAGTACAGTAGTGCCATCATAGGTCACTGTAACCTTCCTTGAACTCCTGGTCACAAGCAATCCTCCTGCCTCATCCTCCCGCCTCAGCTTCCTGAGTAGCTGGGATTACAGGCTCAAGCCAAATGTTCAAAACTGGGATTCATGTTCCCCTGAAGCAATAGTTCCCAAAGCTGACTGAACCCAGAATTAACCCAGAGAGCATTCATTCATTCATTCATTCATTTGGCAAGCATGAATATGAGGTTTATTGAGGAGAGAAAGATAGGATTATAGGGCAAGAGCAAGATACAGGTTTATAAAGCATGGTACATATGCCATAGATGACGACCAGACCCATTGTCACAGCAAAATTGAGCTTTTAAAACTAAGGATTCCTAGGCCTCACCCTCAGTGTAAGGAGTAAGTCTTAGAAATATATATTCTTTTTTTTTTTTTTTTTTTTTTTTGAGACAGAGTCTCACTCTGTTGCCCAGGTTAGAGTGCCGTGGCATCAGCCTAGCTCACAGCAACCTCAAACTCCTGGGCTCAAGCAATCCTCCTGCCTCAGCCTCCCAAGTAGCTGGGACTACAGGCATGCGCCACCATGCCCGGCTAATTTTTCTATATGTATTTTTAGCTGTCCATATAATTTCTATTTTTAGAAGAGACAGGGTTTCGCTCTTGCTCAGGCTGGTCTCGAACTCCTGCGCTCAAACAATCCGCCTGCCTCGGCCTCCCAGAGTACTGGGATTACAGGCGTGAGCCACTGCGCCCAGCCAAAATATATATTCTTAAGAAAGTTCTCTAAATATTCTTGAAACTCTTGAAATTGTGGTAGACAATATTGTGTCTCATGTTTCTTCTTGAGCTTTCATCAGCGCTCTTATAGGGGTACTTGACTCTAAAATGTTTAAGAATACTTGATATAAGCCACTGATTCTCAAACTTGATAGTATACCAGAAATACCCAAGAACTTGTTAAAACACAGATTGCTGGACCCCCACCCTCAGAATTTCTGATTCAGTAAGTCTTGTGTGGAGCCCAGGACCCTTATTTAGGACCCTGCTACAGCAGGTCCTAAAATAATGTTGTTTTATTATAACGTTGATGAGAAAAAAAAATTGATTCCTGGTCAGGGCCACTGTCTATGAGGAGTTTGCAGGTTTTCCCATGTCTGAATGGGTTTTCTCCAGGTGCTCTAGTTTACACCTACATCCCAAGGATGTGCAAGTTAGGTTAGTTGGCTTATCTAAATTGTCTCAGTATGAGACAGAGAGAGAGAGAGAGTGTGTGTGTGTGAGAGAGAGAGAGAGAGAGAGAGAGAGAATGTACCCTGCACTGAAATGGTGTCCCGTCCAGGGTTAGTCCCTGCACTGTACCCTGAGCGGCTGGGATGGGCTTTGGTCACCCACAACTCTGAACTGGAAAAATTGGGTAAATAATTATCTTACTTATTTTTATTCATCTTTCTTAAATGTATATGTAGCACACATTTATTTCAGCATTAAATATTAGAAGGGTTTTGAGTCTTTAGAAGTTAGAGTGATGTTTTTGTGATCATAAATATGCCATAGGAATTTAACTCATTTTTATATCAATCAACCTATGCTAAAATTGGTTTGTTATAAGTTTTGCCTACAGCCAGTTTCCAAGAACTTATCAGTGAAGTTAAATGAGGAGTTACCGCAGTTCCTTGGTGTTGCCTATGCTGCTGGACAGGGGGCTACTTACTAAGAACTACTGTTCTAGGCTTGGCTAACACTACTATGTACTTTCAGCATCAAGTTCTGAAAGCAAAGTATACCTTTCAGGATTCTTCACCAATTAATGACAATGATAAACATAATGAAGCATTGCAAAATTAAATCTAGTTCAACACTGTTAAGAGAAGGATAAAGAAAATTCCCTCCTTCTGGCAAAGGAAAGTACACAGGCATTTTACATTGACCCTGTTGACAACCTAGTTCATGAACAATTGCTTCTCTATGTAGCATTTTGCTTTTAAAATTCATTTTTCCATGACTACTTTAAATGGTTTCATTTTGGTTTTTTACACTAAATTATGTAACTTTTTAAGTATGTCCATGCTCTCCAAGCCAAGTAGAATACAGCGAAAAATTAAAACGAAGTGTAGTTTGACCTAAATGTGAGAGGAAGCAGGAAAAATGACTCTGAGAATTCCTGAAATGAATAAAAGTAGTTATATTAAAAAGCTTGGAAAACCAGTAGTCAAGTGGCCAATAGAGGGAAGCTTTCAGATTCCCAGGGAAAAAACAACTGTTACCAAAGCTATAAAACACTACTAAATTCACAGTAGTCCTAAAAAGAAGTTCATTTCCCCAGACTAGTTACAGGCTCTCTGACACTTTGAAGGAAACGACCCTGTAAGAAATCTATTATCCATGAAGAGTTGAAGAGTCTAATCATGAAATTTTCCTCTCTCTACAGAGGTGAACTTTTAAGGCTTTTGGACATCATTACTGGGACTCAACGTTTTTCTTTCCCTGTTAGACCTGGTGGGACTCTGGATGTTTCATACCTTTAGAGGGAGATGTCTTCAGTGAAATGGACCTGATTTAAGAAAACCTAGGCTGTGTGGTGGCTCACACCTCGAATCCCAGCACTCTGGGAAGGTGAGGCAGGAGGAGCACTTGAAGCTAGGAGTTCAAGACCAGCCTGGGCAATATAGCGAGACCCTGTCTCTACAAAAAAGTAAAATAAAACCTGGACCTTTAGTGGGAAGGGTCTGTGTTTAAAGGAAACGTATTTCAAAATATTATTAGTGATTATTGACCTGAGATTAGGTTAGTGTATTTGTTTTCTCTGTATTATTTTTATTTTATTTTATTTTTTGAGACATAGTTTCACTCTGTCACCTGGGCTAGAGTACTGTGGCGTCAGCCTAGCTCACAGCAACCTCAAACTCCTGGGCTTAAGCGATCCTCTTGCCTCAGCCTCCAAGTAGCTAGGACTACAAATGCCCACCACCACAACTGGCTAATTTCTTTTCTATTTTTAGTTGAGACAGGGTCTCCCTCTTGCTCAGGCTGTTCTCAAAGTCCTGAGCTCAAGTGATCCTCCTGCCTCCCAGAGTTGCTAGGATTAAAGGCATGAGCCACCTTGCCTGGCCATCTCTATATTTTTTTTAGAGTATAGCTTTTAATTGTCTCACAACATGTTAGAAGGGAAGAAAATTAATTTTAAGTGAATTATAATTTTTTTGTAATTGAAAGAAAACACTTTAGTGCCAAAGTCTTCAATTATGTGAAGAAATTCTCTCCTCTATTTATAATCTTTTTACTTTGTATATCAGTATTTTGATATTTCATGGCTGTCAAAATATTGGCATAAATTATCAGTACTTACAGAAATATGGCTGAAACTTTGATATCTTTGGTATTACCTTACTATATGTAATTACATTTTTAAAATTTATTTTAGGCCGGGCACGGTGGCTCACGCCTGTAATCCTAGCGCTCTGGGAGGCTGAGGCGGTGGATCATTTGGGCTCAGGAGTTCAAGACCAACCTGAGCAAGAGCGAGACCCCATCTCTACTAAAAATAGAAAGAAATTATATGGACAGCTAAAAATATATATAGAAAAAAAAATTAGCCAGGCATGGTGGCACATGCCTGTAGTCCAGCTACTCGGGAGGCTGAGGCAGGAGGATTGCTTGAGCCTAGGAGTTTGAGGTTGCTGTGAGCTAGGCTGACGCCACGGCACTCTGGCCTGGGCAACAGAATCACACTCTGTCTCAAAAAAAAAAAAAAAATTATTTTAAATTAATTTTTTCCTTTGTCTTTCTTTTTGTTCCCCTGAGACAGAGTCTTGCTCTGTTGCCTGAGCTAGAGTACGGTGGCATCATCGTAGCTCACTGCAATCTCAAATTCCTGAGCTCAAGTGATCTTCCCGGATCTAGCCTCCTAAAGTAATGGCACTATAGGAACATGCCACCACACCTGGCTAATTTTTAAATTTTTTATAGAGAAGGGGTCTCACTATAGTACTCAGGCTGGTTCTAACTCCTGGCCTCAAGTGATCCTCCCACCTTGGCCTCCGAAAGTCCTAGGATTAAAGGCGTGAGCTACTGTGCCCAGCCTATCTATTTATTTTTGAGATGGGGTCTTGCCATGTTGCCCAGGCGTGGCTCAAGCAGTCCTCCCACCTCTGCCTCCTAAGTAGCTGGGATTACAGCACCACCACACCTGGGCCTTGCTGTGTTTTAAATCTAAATACTACTTAGTGTAGGTGATCATTATCACCTAAATGCATTAATTTTTAAATACCTAAAAATAGCTACTATATATCATATACTTAATGGAAATTGTGAATCCCATTTGTTCATTGAAAAATTCAGCTTCCAGATTGTTGCCTACATCATCAGAGTTTTTTCAAATGAGGAGGTAATGGAGAAGTAATTGTAGAGCCTTCTTGACTTGTACTGTATGAGAAACAGATGTTTGCCAGATGGAAATGAACAAAACCAGTAAAGAAACTGATGTCTTATTCAGGTTAACAAGAGTGTAAACAATGAAATGATTAGGAAAAATTGGAAAATATACTTTAATACTTGTTTTAGACTGAAAAAGTTCAGGAAATCAGTTATATGCACATACAATGTCATGTATCTTACTCTCTGAGGATGGTATGTTTGATAGGACTCCAGACTGAAGGAAGTTTATTTTAGCTTAACTTCAGTTTTTTCTGTGATTTTATGACTATTACCATTATAACACATGCTTTGCATTTATTGTTGCCTTGATTCAATTGTGTACTATTTCTTATTCTCACAAAATTACACTTGCTTTTTTATTACTAAGAAATAAAGGATCTATAGAATACAGAGATCCCATGCCACACAAGCCTTCTATGTAGTTTTATTCCTGTCAAGTGAAATAGACAACCTAGTTAACATCATTTTGAAAAGGGGGATGTTACTTTTTGCTTTTAATTTTGCCACCTTATGTGAAGAATATATCAACATTCAGCAGTTCTTCTCTTACACTCTCCTTCCTGGCAAAGGAATTGGAAAAGGAAAGTACACTGGTATTTTACGTTGACCCTATTGACAAAGCTTTTATATATGGTATATCAAAGAGAGTGGTAATACTGTTTTTATATATGCAAGAGTAGTAACGGTGTTTATGGAAAGTTTGGTTTAATATTGTTTATCTGTACTTTGCTCTTCAACATTAAGTAACTTAAATGAGACAATGTTAGAATCTTAGAACCGGAAAGAATCTTCAATATTTTACAACCCCCTCCGGCCAAAGCGAGAAATGAGATTCGTTAGTGACAGACTTGTCAAGTTTTATTCATATTCTTCTTAATTGCTTTTAGGGATAGGAAGATCATTACTTGCTGTGTAAGTTTGCTTTGCTTTGGTAGGGTTTAATAATTAGAAATTTGTTCATTCTTTGTGGTGATAAAATTGGCCTTCCTGGATATTTTACTTATAATTATCTTCCTTTCCATAGTTACCCTAACCCTGTAAAATAATTGTGCACAATTACTGTTTTTTCCTCTCTTCCTCTTCGGGCAAAACATCTCCATTCTTTCAAATGATCCTAATAGTCCGTGATTTTTAAATGCCTTTGACACATCTCAGTTTGTAATTATTCCTTTTATATTATCATGCCCAAAATTAAACAAGATATTCAGAGATTTTATGACCAATGGGAAGCCTAAAGGGACTGTTACCTCCCTTATTTTGGGTACTTTGTGTGTCATTAGTAAATTCGAATTTTAATTTGTTTCCCCCTCAAGCCCCCACCCCGACTTTTTAAGCTCTTTAAGTACATAACATGTGTTGACTTAGTGTCTTCAAACCCTCCAAGATTCTTTCACATGAATTTCTAGGAAACTAGCACTCCCTTACATTCTACTTATGTAGTTGGAATTTTTAAGCCGAAATGTAGGTCATAATCTTTTCCTTATTAAGTTTTGGGGTTAATCCTTATTCCAGCTTTTTTTTTTATTCATATTTCAACGGATGCAAATCCGGCTTTTCTTAATCATTCCAAGATCTAGGTCTCTGCTGGGCATGGTGGCTCACACCTGTAATCCTAGCACCCTGGGAGGCTGAGGCAGGAGGATAGCTTGAGCTCAGGAGTTCGAGACCAGCCTGAGCAAGAGGGAGACCCCATCTCTACTAAAAATAGAAAAAGTTAGCTGGGCATGGTGGTGCATGCCTATATTCCTAGCTACTCAGGAGGCTGAGGCAGGAGGATTGCTTTGAGGTTTCTGTGAGCTAGGCTGATGCTATAGCACTCGCCCAGGCAATAGAGTTAGACTCTGTCTCAATCAGTCAATCAATCTAAATAAATAAATAAAATATACATCTAGATTATGTTTTTCATAAGATATATTTTCTAATCATGCTGTCTTTTTTTATTTTTATTTTTTTGAGACAGAGTTTCACTCTGTCGCCCAGGCTAGAGTACAGTGGTTCATTGCAACCTTAAACTCCTGGGCTAAAGTGATCCTCCTCCCTCAGCCTCCGAAGTACCTGGAACTATAGGTTTGAGCCACCTTGCCTGGATAACTTTTTCTGTTTTTGGTAGAGATGGGGTCTCACTCTTGCTTAGGCTGGTTTCAAACTCCTGACCTTAAGCCATCCTTCTGCCTCAGCCTCCCAGAGTGCTAGGATTACAGGCTTAAACCACCAAGCCCAGCCCATTCTGTTATTTGTTAATGGAAATAAAGATATCTTTCAAGTGATAAGGAGTGTGTGAGACCAAAGGTGAAGGAATAGCATGTCACAGATTAATAACAATACTATTACTATGAATCATTACTCTTTAATCAGCTGCAGATACATCTGGAACTATCATTCGGCTCTTACTTCATTGACTTACCCTATTGCAGATTGTCAAAAGTTTTGTTAAGTCAAGTTCCCTATATCTTAGTTTCAGATCTTTCAAATCTGATAACCTTTGTTTTTATTAAAAGGCAAATTACTATCAGTGAATATATTTTGCTCTTACTGATCAATGTGTATCTTTTTTATTTTCTTTATACTAATTATCCATTGTTGGGACTCAACACACTACCCCAAAATATGACTGTAGAAGGCCAGAATATTCCATCCCAAAAATATACTTCTTTGGTATGTTTTGAGCTGGTTATTCTGAAAAAACTGCAGATGCAGGAGTAGTTTTGAAAAGCTGTCCGTTTGTAAAAGAAATTTACAACTATAAGGGAAATGTACATTAGTAAAAGTATCTGTATCAGAAAAAGGGTTGCTCCAGATAATTTTTATTACCTGAGAGACTTTTTATCTATATAACAAGCCCATCTTTATCTATCATACATTTCCTCCCATTGCCCTCTTATAACTTGTATAACCACCACCCACAGAAGCCCCAAGCTGCTATTTGTTTCTGTAGCTCTAGATATGATGTAACCACCAATTGTCTGACTCTTCTTTGAGTCTCGTACTTTGTGGGACTCCTATGCTTATGTACATCATTAAATATGGTTTTTCTCCTGTTAATCTTTCTTGTGTCAGTTTAATTTGTAGCCCAGCCAAAGAACCTTGAAGGGTAGAAGGAAGCCATTTTTCATTCATTGGAGTTCAAGTTTAGTAGCTTATAGTTTATAAATTGGCCCTTTCCTCCTTTATAAATATAAGTACCTATATTTAATATCTTGGCAATGCCATGATTTTTTTCTAAGACTTCCAATAATGGCTCTGAGCTTATGTCTACCAATATAGTATTCTAACATGTAATTTATTTTAACCTATCTAAATTTGCATTGGTCCTTAATTATTAAAAGCATGAAGATGTTCATATTATTTGTAATAGTAGACAATTGAAAGTAGCTTAGACATTCAAACTAAGGATAAATAATAAAACTCATATTCATTTTCTTAAGTATTTATTAAATAGTTACTTAAAATGATGGCAATGTAAGGACATGAAAAGATATTAAGTAAATGAGCAACTTACTGTTTATATGTAACCTGGACCTTGGTAGAAGTAATACGCTTTCGGAAAAAAAAAAGGCTGAAAATGCATTTAAATAGTTAACTGGCTAGATTCTAGGTAAGACTATGGGATCCTTTTCATGTATTTGTTTTGTTTTCCAAATTATCTCCAATATAATTAATGTTATTTTTAAAGAAAACTATTACTATATTTCTGGAAAGAGAAAGGATCCTTTACCTATCCCTTAGTGTATAGGTTACTTTTTAATCTCTAGTTTATACTTTTTTTATTAAAAATAATTTTTCTTGTCAGAAGTAACAGTAACAATCTGGGCATGGTAGGACACACCTATAATCCCAGCACTTTGGGAGGCCTAGACAGAAAGATGGCTTGAGGACAGGAGTTCAAGACCAGCCTGGGCAACATAGGGAGCACCCCTCTCTACAAAAAAATTTTGAAAATTTAGCTGGGCGAGTTGGCATGTGCCTGTACTCCTAGCTACTTAGGAGGCTAAGGCAGGAGGATGCCTTGGGCCCAGGAGTTCGAGGTTGCAGTGAGCTGTGATGGTGCCACTACACTCTAGCCTGGTGGGGAGAGAGACACTGTCTCAAGAAAAAATAAAATTGCGGAAAAAACAGTAACAGTAACAAAATTAAATAAACTTTTCTTTTCTTCCAACTATTAGTATTTTGTCTGTCTCAATTTTCTTTTTCTGAATATAGCTTTAAAACCCCTTTATGTTGAGTTGCTGTCTTCTCCTAATCCTGCTTATTTCTCCTTTCTGAAAAGGTGACCAGTCAGTAAAGCAAGTTAAAAATATATAAATTTATTATTCCATACTTCTTTTCCTCTGTAATTTATGAGTTTGCAGTTTCTTCTAGATGGGTTTCATTTTCCTCCATTTAAAGTTCAAAGTTTAAAGTTTTATTCAGCACATGGCAAAACATTTTGTTCTCTGCTACCCCGTGCCAGCAAACATGAAAACAATAAACTTCTTTCACACCATCTTACAATGTAAAAATCATATAGCCATGAATTAAGAAATCCAGGTTCTGGTCCCAGCACTTCTGTAAACAAGATTTTTGACATGAAAAGTCACTTAAACCCTCTGAGTCTACTTTTTTCGTTTTCTTTTCTTTTCTTTTCTTTTCTTTTCTTTTCTTTTCTTTTCTTTTCTTTTCTTTTCTTTTTTTTTTGTAAACACAGAAGCAAGCTGGAATCTGAGTCCACTTCTTCATCTGTAAAAATGATATGAGATTATTCATCTCTATAGTTTCATTTCCATTTTCAACAGCCTGGTTTTTATGTATTCAGTTTTTCCATTTTTAAAAAACCCCTGTGATTTGAAAATCCAACTGTATCTTATATTAAATATTCCTGTATTTATCTGGGTCAGTTTTGAGATTTTCTAAATTATCCATTGATGACTGTCTTCAGTGCCTCGGTATCACACTGTTAAATTGATTGGAGCATTGAAATATGTTATAATATCTGTTAGAGTTAGTTCTCTATTATGTTTTTTTTTTCCTATTTTCAGTCTTTTATCGTTTGAGAACTTTGCTGGTTATTTTTGCTTATTTTTCTATATGAACTTCAAAATTGCTTTTAGTTTCAAAATCTTATTAGTATTTTTATCAAAGTCTGATTAGAGTTACAGAATAACTTGTGGAAAAATTACATCTTTATGATCAGTAAATGCTTAAGGAAAAATATCAGGTATTCAAAATATTATATGAGCAAGGGAAACAAATCATCATATTATTATGGTATTAATGAATTTTGAGATATCTACTTCATTTATGGTATGCATGTATGTATGTATGTATGTATATATGAAAGAGACAAGGTCTCCCTCTGTCGCTCAGGCGGGAGTGCAGTAGCACAATCACACCTCACTGTAACCTTGAACTCCAAGGCTCAAGCAGAGATATTTCTGAAGTGGTGATATTACTGATTCTAGTGGTTATGAAAGGAAACGTGAGTAACTTGGCAAAGAAGTTTAAGCATTTAATTCTAGTCATGTTTGGCTTTATGTGGTAAGAGATACAAATTTGACTATCTCCTAATAACAGTATCAACTACAGATTTGAAGAAGGTGAAAATTCAGGTCTGATACACAGTTTGGATTGTGAGAAAAAAATCGGTTGTCTTAATGGCACAAGATACAAAGTCGTAGAGAAGGAAGAGTAAGTAAAACCTTAATGTTAGGAGGAAGGAAGATTAATCAGGGTGATTCTGAAAAAGAAGTCATAGAGATGACAAACTTATAGGACTGCTCTAGGGTTATGGTATGTACCTTATTAGTTTTCAGAAAGTCTAGAAGGAAAAGATGAAAGGACAATGAATTCAGCCATAATGCTATTGAAAATACAGAGACTGTTGGTGGAGAGTGTTTTTTTATTTTTATGTTTTAGAATTCTCAACAGTGGTTTTTTCTTTTCTTCTTTCTTTCTTTCTCTTTTTTCTTTTCTTTCTTTCTTTGTCCCCCCACCCCCCGCCTTTTTTTTTTAAAGACAGAGTCTCCCTCTGCTGCCCTGGCTAGAGTGCAGTGGCATGATCATAGCTCACTGCATCCTCAAACTCCTGGGCTCAAGTGATTCTCCTGTCTCAGCCTCCTAGTAGCTGGAACTACAGGTGTGCACCACCACACCCGGCTAATTTTTTCTATTTTTAGTAGAGTTGGGCCTAGCTCTTGCTCAGGCTGGTCTAGAACTCCTGAGCTCAAGTGATCCTCCCTCCTCGGCCTCCCGGAGTGCTAGGATTACAGGCATGGGCCACTGTGCCTGACCAACAGTGGTTTTTCTTAGGGCAACTATATGTTATTAAAATCTGACATGATACATGTAAAGTTAAAAAATGGAGGCCGGGCGCGGTGGCTCACGCCTGTAATCCTAGCACTCTGGGAGGCCAAGGCGGGTGGATCGCTCGAGGTCAGGAGTTTGAGACCAGCCTGAGCAAGAGCAAGACCCCGTCTACTAAAAATAGAAAGAAATTATCTGGCCAACTAAAATATATATATAGAAAAAATTAGCCGGGCCTGGTGGCACATGCCTGTAGTCCCAGCTACTCGGGAGGCTGAGGCAGTAGGATTGCTTAAGCCCAGGAGTTTGAGGTTGCTGTGAGCTAGGCTGACGCCACGGCACTCACTCTAGCCCGGGCAACAGAGCGAGACTCTGTCTCAAAGAAAAAAAAAAAAAAAAAAATGGATACATTCTGTTGGCCCTCCTTTTCTCTTAATGACTGGGGCAGTTATCAAGGATATAATGAAAAAAGGAGGGAAAGGGGTATTGTCCAGCTATTAATTTAGTCCTTAAGAGGGTTGTAATTTTGTATTTATTTGTATGATTACTCTGTTAATTCTGTTTTCTTCCAAAAGACTACAAAATGTGCTAGGGTAAGAATTTGGTTGTCTTTTCCTAACTGTTGTATACCCGGGGCCAAACATGGTGCCTTGCACATAAAAGGCATTCCAGACATATTGGTTGGTTGAATGTGCTACATGCTTGGAGGACGTAGGAAAATTTAAAACATCAGTAAGATGTGGTTCATATCTTCTCGAAATCCTTGTAGAACTCATAGACGTCTGAAGGTATAAAACTATACTGTACAACCTTTGCATTGCATGGAAGATCTGAATAGAGTCATTAATGTGGAAAACTTAATTATTTGGACATTACCATGATGTAGGAGTTATATGTTTGATTATATATTTTCATAGATTTATAAAACAATATGGCATATTGAAAAATATTTTCATCAATTCAGTCAGCTTTCATACCAGGCTGTCTCAAAGTTGAATTCCTCTAGCTACTATTGTTCACTTTTTTTTAACCTATCCATATATCTAAAAAATATTGATAATGCTAGGTCACTAAGAGTTTTTTGGGTTTTTTTGTAAGTGTGTATAATTGGAACAATCCACTGGTTTGTTTAGGCTTCCATATATATTAAGATGAGAGATTTATTCTTTTCATGGCCCAAGATAAATGGAACCAAAATTCCAGTTTAACTCTTAATTGTACATAAAAGGTTCTCACATTATTGTAAGGAACAGATTTTCTTCAGATAGGCACACAGTGTTGCCTTGCTTTTAGCTTCTGTTTACTTTCTGACCTCTGTTGATTTATTCAGCTTGTAACCTAGAAACCAGCTAAAAAGGAAGGAAGTTAGAGATGTGTATTTCTGGGCAGTAACTGGAGTAGTTTCCTCTTCCCCTTGCCTGGTTTAGCGGCCAATAAAAAAAAGCCTTTTACTCCACCTCCCAACAACAAAAAAGATTTCTTAACAGAAACTCTTCACCTTTTTTCCTTAATCCAGTAAAGAAGGTATAAGCCATATGAACAGCCAATTTAAAGGACTAGAATGTTGCTCTTCTCAAATTGGTGCTTTTTACTCTGTGAAAGATGGGATCTACTTTCCTAATGAATTGTAAGAACAAGAGAGAGTTAAGGAGACTTGATGTAAAACCTAGCAATTTATGCCTGTTACCAAGTGGGTTCTCAGTGTTGTTATTCATTGTTTTGTTTTTTTTTTTTTGTTTTTTTTTTTTAAGACAGAGTCTCACTCTGTTGCCCGGGCTAGAGTGAGTGCCGTGGCGTCAGCCTAGCTCACAGCAACCTCAAACTCCTGGGCTCAAGCAATCCTACTGCCTCAGCCTCCCGAGTAGCAGCTGGGACTACAGGCATGCACCACCATGCCCGGCTAATTTTTTTTTTTACATATATATATATTTTTAGTTGGCCAGATAATTTCTTTCTATTTTTTTAGTAGAGACGGGGTCTCGCTCTTGCTCAGGTTGGTCTCGAACTCCTGAGCTCAAACAATCCGCCCGCCTCGGCCTCCCAAGTGCTAGGATTACAGGCGTGAGCCACCGCGCCCGGCCTATTCATTGTTTTTGTTTGTATTAGAAATTTACCAGAGTACCAGACTGAAGTCACATTAATATATTTATAAAAATATCAGTCAAGCCTACTTTAAATATTTAAAAAATATCCATTATTATCAACTAGTTTTAACTCCCTGCATCTTTCCTTTGCATCAAGAATTGACTGTAGTATTTCTACATAATAATGAAGTGTCTTGTTTTAATTCAACCATGATGTACTGTAAAATACTGTTAAAAATGAGTGTTTGGTTTTTCAGTATTGATGTTAATTATTTTGATTTTTATTGTAAAAATGGTGCAGTCTACCTTACTAGGAATGTATGAATATTGAGGAAATTGTATTGTTAGCTAAGTATAGTTCTATGTGCTATTTTATTCTATATAGCAAACTGATAGTACTTGAGCAGAGATAGCTGTTTTTAAATTTATGTCTTATACAGACTAGTCAAACCTGAGTTTATGCAAGATTAGAAGATGAATCCTGTGAAATATTAAGCTCATTCTCTAATGTACAATAAGTTAGAGAAATGTATGAAAGTACTTAAAATTTGATAGTTTATGATATCAAGCTATATCAAGTATTTGATATTTCCTTGTTGTTTAGAGCTCAGAATAAGGCTGCCACATTTACCCAGTTTTGTTAGTAATTTATATGATGACATTGTGAGTTCTTTTATTTCCATATGTTTTTATTTTATGCCTAAGTGATTAATTATGAAAGAATTATTGTAGTATGTGTGATTTAATATACACTTCACAGCATTAATAAAAACGCTTTGTTCTAAAGTTATATTTTAGGCCGGGCGTGGTGGCTCACGCCTGTAATCCTAGCCCTCTGGGAGGCCGAGGCGGGAGGATCGCTCAAGGTCAGGAGTTCAAGACCAGCCTGAGCAAGAGCAAGACCCCGTCTCTACTAAAAATAGAAAGAAATTATATGGACAGCTAAAAATATATATAGAAAAATTAGCCGAGCATGGTGGCACATGGCTGTAGTCCCAGCTACTCAGGAGGCTGAGACAGGAGGATCACTTGAGCCCAGGAGTTTGAGGTTGCTGTGAGCTAGGCTGACGCCACGGCGCTCTAGCCTGGGCAACAGAGTGACACTCTGTCTCAAAAAATAAAATAAAATAAAATTAAATTAAATTAAATTAAAAAATAAAGTTACATTTTAGCATCATCCAGGTTCTATAAAATGTTATATTTTAGCACCACCCATGTTCTTCAAAATAAAGCCATATTTTACTCACAGCCATCTCTCTTCATTTTTGTAAAACAAAAGATTTTATAAGTACAAGTCCATTAGATACTAATTTGAAAGTATCTTCTTTTCTATAATTAACCTGATAATTTCTGTGAAATGAAAGTGATATATCTTGAATAAGTATATAGGAAATATGTATGTAGTATTAAAAAGTATGAATTTTTAGATTTACTGAAATTGAGACATCTACATGGGGACAAATTTATAATAAAAGACTTTACATACATCATTAAAAAATAAGTATTACAAAGGCGATACGTGTAACCAAAAATATTTGTACCCCTGTAATATTTTTAAATTAAAAAAAAAAGTCTTATCAGTCTGGGAATGTTATAACATTTAGGTGGACAAAAATAAGATGAAATATTTTCTTGTATTTACAGGTATAATTTCAAATTGTCAATGCATGGTATTATACATATTTCCTCTATTTCTTCACGTAATCTCTATAATAAAACTGAAAACATTTCAATTAATTTTAATACAGAAGCACTGTTGACCAACTTTCCTTCTCTAAGTCAGTGAAATTGGCAAATTTCACTGAATGATCTAAAGGTTAAAATTTGATTATACTGACAAATTAGTACATACAATCTGATATTTAGCATACAGCCACAAATTTATATTAAATAGTTCCTATCTCTGCTCTTTGATTTGTTGGAGTAGCTGAAGTTAGCCTTAATATCATCACAAAAGCCTGTACTGTAAAACGAGAAATTGGAGCATTGCCGTCCATTAGAAATAAGTGAGCCACGCCACGGGTATGATTTTCAATTTTTCAGTATTTACAGGAAAAATTTTAAAGTAGGTGGATTTATTTTACTGTATTTTATTTAACCAATATATCCAAAATTTAATTTGAAAAATAATCAAAATAAAAAGTTTTTTAGATACTTGATCTTTTTTCATATTCAGTATTTTATACATATAGCACACATGTTAATTCAGATTAACCACATTTCAGGTGTTCAGTAGTCACATAGGGTTAGTCACTACCATATTGAACAACAGAACTCTAGAATTTAGATAGAAGTTAAGAGAATATATTAGATAACACATAAGAAAAATATATTTTATGCTTTCAAATTATAAGTCTTTATCTGAGAACTATCTACATTAAATTTTTTCTTACAAAGAATGAAAATATTTCAATATTTTTAAATCTGCCAAGATAAGTATTACCAGTTTGTTGTGCTTTTGAGTAAAGTCTCTGAGGTTGTTGGCTATGTTGTTTGATTTCAGTTAGACTGTTACACCAAAAATATTTTAAATTGATTTTTTTCTGAGTTTTTTTGTATTTTAAGGTGAAATGATTAAACTGAAAAATAAATCCTTCCTTGAAAACACGCTGAAAGTATTTTTGATGGTTTAAAGTTACGCTTTATTTTTGCCAACTTAAGAGATATTTACGTATTATTTCTTTTCTGCACTTTCTCACCTTGGTGAATCTGGAAAGCAAAACTTTGTATTTGCATTTGCTTTATGAAGGAGACAGTAAACTTGAGCTCTCAGTCTCGCCACTAGTCTGTCTTTGTCTGTTGTTAAAATTATGAGCCAGTCTCTATGGCCGCAGCCAAATGAGTAATCACCAGTAATGTGACTCGTGCTGGAAGTGACTCCATCAGCACCTGTGACGGGGGATTAGTTACAGTTTACAGAGCACCGCCTCTTCCCTTCTCTCAGTGTGCCCTCAGCCAAGTACTCGTTCTCATTTGGGTGTCTGCACTGTTGGAAGCTACTGCAGTGTGTTTCCACGCAGACAAGAGTACAGTGGGAAAGGCTTTCTCTAGCTGATGGATGGCTGTTCTCTTTATTTGGAGTATCTTACTGGTTATGTAAGCGACCTCGGGAGAAATTATCCTGACCCAGATCGGAGGATGCAGTAGTGCTTCAGCTGCAGGATTTCTTAGTCGTTAACACCACAGTGCTGATGACAAAGAGCGAGTTGTAATCCTCATCTCTGCCAGGGCTGAGCCAGAGCAGACAGAAAATCGTCATTTGCTCGTCGGAGACTTGTTAGGTTACAGCTTCTGCTTCGTTCTGTGGTCTTGGCTTTTCTTCCTATACAATGACGCCGCTGCAAGTGAGCTCAGAAATGCTTGGTTTGAGAGCCATTTGCCTGTGATTTTTGAAGACTAAAGAAGTACTTACGCTAGATAAAAAAAATACTGCTCAAGAACAAAGTGGAAATTTCAGCTATACTTATTGACCTTTAAAGCCTTGTCGTGGATTTCTGAGATTTAAAGATACTTTAAAATTTTCAAGAACAAAGTACGGTTTGTATTTTTCTGCTTCCTTTTTCTTTTGTCTTAATTTACATTTGGTTTTGCTTCTCAGCCTTACGAATTAAGGTCACTGCCTTTTATAGATCCAGTCTCAGTGTTCCAGTTTTAAGAATTTTTAACTATTTTGTTTGTTTAGAAAGGGGTTTATCGTGTTTGTAGTAATTTAATAACACTGTAAAAAGATTAATTTGAAAACTAGAGTTTTATTGTTTAAAGTATTATAGCAGAGTGTTTCAAATTAGGATTTTTAGACTATAATGTTTCAAGGGAAGTGGGGATATTTGTTTTGTGAGGTTTATTTTGTGGTGTATTCCATTCCCCACCCCCAGCTTGTTTTCTAACAGTATCGTGTTTTTCAGTAGACCTGCTTGGGTGGGAATTTGGACTTTGTTCTTTCAAGTCACTCCAGTCTTTTTTTTTTTTTTGGTAGACTAAACCTTGACTTCTAAATGTTGCTTAGATTGTTTTTTTGCTTCGGTGTTTACCTTTGGTGAGATTTATATCAGTATTTTTGTAGTTAATGAGCCTAATTTTTTTTTTAACTTGAAAAAGGAATTGTTAACTGGAGATTGTTAGAAACTCAGACGGCAGGCATAAGCTCCATGAATTTCCTGTTAAATGTTAAATAGTGAGCTTTAACATGGTTTGTTTGAGCAGCTGAGTTGTGTTTGAGAGCTGTAGCTGATTTATTTTAAAAATGTTTTTCGGGAGGGCTCATCTGTTCGCCTCTTCCTCATGTGAATGGAATGTGGTGCAGCATGGAGCCCCAAACAGGATACAGTTGTTCTAAGCATTCTTCCTATGGCTTGGTAGGCCCTACTAGAAATGCAGGCTCTCAACTATACTTATTTTAGCTTTAGACTATTTTTAAAGTATGGTTAACACTGACAAATGACCTTTAAAAAAAGATCCATTAGTAAAATTGAAAAAGTGTTTTGTTTCAACTAAATATTCAATTTTAAGTTAATTTTCATTTGGATTTTCAAAGGCTTTTTCAGCATTTGAATAATAGTCTTTTGTGATTAGGGCCATATTATACTGTGACTTTCATCAGATGGTAGGCTCATTGCTTCCCCTTAGGCTGTGGAAGTTCCTCATAGAATGATGTATCTTTAGAGTCTTGAATTACTTAGTTATGCATGAGTTCTAGTTTCTTTACATTCCAGTGCATCTAGACCCATGAAATATTTACTTACAGATTTATCATAAAAGCTGTAGGATCTATTTGATTTTATTTAAACATGTATATTTTTATTCTTAAACTAATGTCTCTTTGAAATATGTTAGACATGGATACAAAAATTAACAATGGTTACATTGTTGATTGCTACTTTAAAAAATCAGGGTATATTTTAACATCTTTTCATGTCTTTTTACCTTTAATTTTTTCTTAAAGTAGGAACACTGACATATTCAGTTGCTCATTTTAGTACATATTGAAACATTTCTTTAACAAGTACTATAAAAATATTTATCAGCGGTTTTTCTTATTTAAGAAGCATGATAATACTTTGGCCCCATTTGTAAGATTATTATAACTCTTCATGTATCAGAAATAGATCCTTGTTCTTAAGAGAACTTAACATTGTAAGGTAGTCTTTTTTATATTTCCAGTAGCCAAATTTTACTTAGCTTTTAATTAGATATCTTAAAATGTGAGAAGTTTTTTAAAAATTTTAACCTAGAAATCTTTTTTCCTAATTAACTCAGAGTAATTTAAATTATATGCTGGCCTGTTGAAATTTACCCTTACAACTCTGACCTACCTTGAAAAGGAGAGTTCTAAGAGGTTCTCTTCAGAAGAATGTTTTTCATATTATAAAATGATTTGGTCTCATAGGAAATGCAAACCACCTGTATTATTTGCGTAAGAAAGAGGCACTCAAGATAGGAGAAGTTTACTTCTTTTTCAAATCCTGCTTAATTGAATTGTATCTTTAGCTACTCAGATAATACCTTTTGTGGGCCTTTTAAGTTAACCTTCATGGATTGACCTGACTTGGTACTGTTTGAAAAGAAAAAGAGCATTTGATAATGTTCAAGGATTAAAAGTCCTCTTGAGAATGTGCCAGTGTTTTTTAGTTTACTAAAAACAAAACTGACAGATATCATATGAAAAAACACTTTTTCATAGTATAGATTAGCTGAATTAATATCTCTCTTTTTATGTTACACATTTCATGTCAATCGATCACATAGTGGTGGACATTTTTTAAGTCTAAAATAAATGTTCTTGGATTTCTTACAAACTTTTAGTCACTTTTTGAGTAAAATAATGAATAGGAATTTATGAAATGATGTTTTAGGAATTTTATCTTGGCAAATGGAAAGTGTTAGATGACAATATTAGAAGAAGATAGCTAAATAATGTGAAGATTTTTTTCTACTTTGAAAATATAATTTCTCACCCCAAAAAAATACTTTTGATAAATATGTAGCACTTAAAAGGTTAGCCTAGGACATGGGATGATGTTACTGTGATTAGATTTTCTCATCTTAAATATTGAAAATAAGTGGGGATAGAATTTTTTCATGTTATTTCAATTAAGATGATTATTTATAAGTTCATGGATAATGTAGAAATGAAGCATGCTTAAAATATTTATTTTCATGTAATTTTAGCTATTCAAAACACTGTTACAGACTTCAGTGAATCAAACTTAAATTCTTTTAGATGTTTCTTAAATATAGAAATTAACTACTTAAGAGCCACTCCAAACTGAAGATCTTTAAGTTTTTCCCCCAGAGCATATTTATTAGTTGTGATTAACAAGATTTTTTTTTTTTTTTTTAAGTCATAGAAGGGGGAAACACAATGGCTCTGGAACTCCTGGGGATTTTTACTGTCCATGCCAATAGCTTTGTTTTGTATCCAAATGATCACAAAGTTGCCTTGTAGCAAGAAAGATTTCTTCATGTGATATAGGTAATTTAGAAGCTGAGTTGATTGTTAATTCCATTTTCCAAACTTTGATTCTTTTATTGTAAAGCCACTAAATTTTTAAGATGGTAGAATTTTGTTTTCAATTAAACGTTTTTAGAACATTACCATGTATATAAGACAGTTGGTTTTTATTCAGTCTTCATCTACGTTGAAAGTGAATGTGACAGTCATAAAAAATGTATACATGGTATTCCTATTTCCTTCAGTCCTCTTCCCTTGCTTCCCTCACTTCCATTCCCACCCCAACATATGAGTAAAATCCTTTACATAAAAGATGAGTTTTCTTTAAAAAAAAATCAAATGACCTTGGATTCTCTGAAAAAAAAAAAAAAAAACACGTAGTGGAGATAGGGAAAAACTTAACTGTGTGGTAGGTTTTGTGTAGTGCTTCTTACCAACGTCTTGCTCTACTCCCTTCCTCCATGCTGCTCTCACTGAAGCAGCTGGATTTTTATTTGTGCTTGGTGCAGAGGCGGGGGTAGGGAGTACAGGGGTGGAGTTAAAAGACCAGATGCTTCCTGAACATTTAAAATCCTCCTTAATGTGAATTAGCTAGGCAAAAATAGTACATTGAAATAATAATTACTCTCTTTTATAAAGAATACTTACAGTTTAAAAAAAAAAAGAATAGTGTAAATATGCTCTCCAACCCAGTTTACAATCTTTCAGAAGCAATTTCTCTTTTTATCTTAAGTAGAAATTTTATACACATGCATATTTGATTATATCCCATTTTAAAAATAAACTGGGGCTTCCTATACCCGAATTATTTTATATACCATATAGATCTACGGTCATTCCTTTTTAATAAATACAAAATATACTAGTGTATGGATAAAAGCATTAGATTATAATATGAAAATTCAAATTAATTGGCGTGCTCAGACCATTGTGGTAATGACACTAATACATCATATTAGTTATACTCTCTCGCATTTGGAGGATACAAACCAGAAAATAACCATTAGAAATTTATTTTGTTTTTTCTCTTCACAGACTTTCAAACCCTTGGTGGGAAAAAATATACCCAGTTCAATCACTGCAGTAGAATTCCTTGTAGATAAACAACTGGATTTTTTAACTGAAGATAGTGCCTTTCAGCCCTACCAGGTAAGAAATTTTTAGATTACCTAAAAATTAACTGTTCACATTAAACTTCATTGGTATTCAGATATTGATTCTTTTTCAATATGAGGTTTCAGCTAACATCTAGTTATGCAAGGAACCCGATGCATTTAATAGATTTTGATTGTAGGATAAATTATTCATTTATTCAATCAAATATATACTGAGAATTTATGAGCCAGGCAGCATTCTGTCACTAGAAATACTGAAGTGACCAAAATAAAGTCTCTAAATATTCATTGTTAGAAAATAACTGGTTAGGTATTAGTATTAATTATATTTGTTTCCAACTCTGCAGGTGAAGAATTGGGTCAATTAATGTGATTAAATGACATTAGAGTTTACTATATGTATTAGTTTAGCATAGTGGTTCTTCCTGTTTTTAAGGGGAAATTTCCTTTAGATTGTCATTAATTGAGTAATTCCATATATAAATTTCGGTTTCTCATTGTTACAATTTAAATACAAATATATTTAATTGGAAAAACATTTTCCTGTAGATCTAAATTATGTGGAGAAGCTCATAAAAAGTATTGTTAAGTAAATGATTTTTAAAATTTCTAGTGAAGTTATCAATTTTTTAAAGTATAAGTAAAAACTCACAGAAGTTTGTTTTCTTTGACTTTAGATTGAATATAATGTATATGTGGTAGGTTTCTTTTTACTCAGATGTTTAAAATAATACAGTAACTGTATTGAGGATAAGTGAATTAGTTTAACTTGTTCTTTCAAATGGAGTAGTAAGTTAATACTGCTATTTCATTTCAGGCTAGTTGCTGTTTTTCAAAAAATAAAATGTAGAGCCATTGTTTCCATGGAAAGAAAAGGGCTTGTGTTAATTAGCAGTGATTTGTTGTGCATGGAATTATAATACTTAGGGAATTAGAGTAGTTCTATTAGGTCCACCAAAATTAGATGAAACTTCCTTTAGTGTAAATGTTATTTTCTATTTTGAAGTCTACATCGAGGTGTTTTTGTCGTTTCATGTTATTTTTCTTATTTCTTTTAAAGGCCTAGTTTTTTGTACTATTAGCTTTTGTTCTTTGCTTATAATATTTATAGCTAAAAACTCATAGCAAATCCCAGTTTAATATTGGAGGTGTTGGAGCTTTTCCCTTGGGTTTCATTTTGTTTTTAATTGTGAATGCCATTGAGCTGACTGTGGACCTTAGTATCATTTGTTTCATTTCTATAATAGTCATGTAGAAAGAGTTAGAATAGGTAGGTGAAATCAAAGGAACTTCCAATTCTTAATGTTTTAATTCTGTGTTTACATTATTAGCACATTGAAAGTTTCAGCTTAGATTTGATTTAGAGAAGTGAAATCGTTATGTAGAAATTACTTTTAAACATAAATGCTTGCCAGGTGGCCTAAAACTACATGTTTTTTAAAATTATAAATATTGAAAGAATGTGCAAACCCGGGGGTGGTGGGGGGCAGTTTCTAACATTTTTAAAAGTTTTTCTGATAATTTTTTCTTTCTATCAAAAATAAATGCATAAGAGCTAAAGTCTTATATGATCTGGTAAAATATGATTGTCTTTGTTAGTAAGCTGTTTAAACTGCTCTGCTATATAAGCAAGTTGACCTCTGGCCTAGAAGGATACTATATTTTCCAGAGGTGAAGTGACTGACTTGACATTTTAACCATTTCTGTTTCCCAAAAAAAAAGGTAAATTCTCAGTTCTAAGAAATCAGAAAGAATTAACCTAAGAGCACTTCATTTAGTATCTAGCATACATTAATTTTAGAATTTCTTAAGAATTTTAGAAGTAAGTGATGGTTTATTAACAGAAATTCTCTATATGCATTTTAATTTTTATTTAGGGTTTTTAATCAGATTGAAAATGTAAAAATATTTTCTCTAGTATGTAAATATGATAGACATTTTAGCATGTTGTATGTAAATTTACTACAGAGACCTAAGAAGTCTCAGTCTATTTTAAAATTTACTTATTTAAATGAATTTGTAAAATATAGACATTCTAGGAAGAAGAAAAATTGTAGAGTATGTAATTAGAGTGGCTTTGTCCTGGATTGCTTTTTTCTAAACGGTTTGTCTAAGCACTACATTAAATTCCTTGGCATTTTAAACATGGCAGCTGTTAACTGGCATCGATTTTGTAAATAGTGCCTTGACCTATCTCAACCTTAAGGTAACGCAATGTAAGTCAAAGGGAGTTTGGGAACACTTGAACAAGCAAGTAGGAGGGGGGAAAATCTCTTCGTCAAAAATGGCCTTTTTTATATATTTTTTAGTTTAGAGTGATGAGTATACGGCCTTTTTTATATATTTTTTAGTTTAGAGTGATGAGTATACAAGTTTTACTTTTTAAATTCCCACAAATAATGCTTTGCTGTGAATCTAAGTAAATGTTTTGCAGTGAGAATTCCCATCCACCACTTTTCTCCTTGAGTTCTCAGCATTTTATTCTGTATCAGTATGTTTTCTTTAGTTTCCTTTACAGTTGCATAGCCCTGTGTTTTATTAAATCACATTTATAACATATAAATATATCGTAAGGTAATGGTTAGGAAACAGATAACTCAGGATTAATACAAGTCCTTTCACTTGTAGTTCATTGGTTTGAATCCTGTCCTCTTCTGTCTGAATGATTTCTTTTTTTTTCTTTTTTCTTTTTTTTTTATATCATTTATTTTTGATCTAAGAAGCCAGCAGATGTCTGAATGATTTCAATGTATTGAGTATCAGATGGCAAGTGTTAAGTTAGTTCATCTTGTCTACTTCTTAGGTGACATATAGTTGGGTATTCTGGGCTGCAACCATTATAGATTATAGTTTTCAGTATTTTGGAAAGAAAATTGAGGAGAGAAATTGAACCAGCATTTTCTATTAAATATAATGGAGACATATTAATTAGGTCACTGAAGCAACATGCCATGGTATTGTTAAGTGTTTTTTTCCCTTCCCTGTGCACACAAATGAGTTTCTACTTCCTCCTTTTAGGTTTTCTGATCATGCCTGGTTGCAGTTAACTTTCTTTGAAGTAGAGGGGGAAGGGAAAAGGGAGAGGAAGTAGGAGGGAACTCAGCAGATTCTACTGTGTCTTTCAGCTGGCTGAGAAGATGGAGGAAAAAACAGATTATTGCTTGTTAAAGATACTTTTGATAGGTTTTTTTAAAATATATCTGTGGTATTGTTGCTTTACTTTAGAGTATGATTACAGGAGTTCAAAAATTTTTCATTAAATTTGATTACAGTTTTGATCAAATTTACAGTAAAATTTGATAATGAAATAGAACCTTAAGCTTTGACTATGATTTTGAAATCATCTTGTCCTGGATTTTAGCTACTGGCCGTGTACATACCTGCAGTTTTCAGCTTGGTTGCTTCATAGAGGATATAAAAGACATTATTTCTTACCTGAAAGTTGTACATGACTCATGTCAGTTAATCTGGCTTGGTCTGGTTTATTAGTCCAGTATTTTCTAGGTACCACAATCCTCTTTGCTTTTAAATGTAATAAAGAAATAAAACAAAGGACACTAGTTAAAACCATTAGAGATTTGATGCAGAATGTGCTTGTCCAGAATTAAACCCCATGTTTATTGTATTAAAATTTATTGTAGTAATGAGATGTTTTCCCTAGAATAAGGAAGAATGATAAATCCTAGACCTGAAGGAATGATTCTCTTCCCTTTGGAGTTATGTGTCCTAATGAGCTGATAAAAGTTTAAAGATAAGACTGTTAATACTATAGTCTTTATCATTGTAGAATATAGACATTGAACTATAGTACTTTACTAAATACTAGATAAGATGCTGTTGTCCTATGAATTGCTGTTTAAAAGAAAGGGGAGGAATGGGTGGAACAAACCTCAATATTTTCTTAGTACCTGGACTAACAATTACTTTAAAGACTTAAACAGAATAGAATCTTACATTATCTAGTAAATGAATGTGTCTGGGCTATTCCAGATCTGTTTATCTGTAATTTCCATAGACCTTCAGTGATAAAGTTGTTCTTCCAGTTTGATTTCATTTTAACCCATCATTCTTTCATCATTGATTATATAAATTTATTGGCTATAGCTTCCAAATATCTCTAAGGTAATTGTTGCTTCATATATCAGGCTTACTAAAAATAGCTCAAATAGTTGCCTAGGATGAGTTAGCAATATTTTGGGGAGCAGAATGTAGCAGAGACATGTATTTTTTTCTGCTGAATTTGTGTTATTGTCCTATGGAGTTTGGAATTGCTTCATAACCAGAATGAAATAATGCAAGTAAGGTAAAAGTTAGCCCTCAATCAGCCAAGGGGAACAATTAACTGGTCGTTTGGTTGTTAATTGGCAAATATTATACTTTGTTGAATTGAATATTTGACATTAGTTGTCCACTAACAAAGTTTGAAAATCTTATTGATAGAGATTTTCCTTGTAAGCAGATCTATTCTTCAGGGTAATAGGATAATATTGCTAATAGTTTATATCCTTCAAAGAGAACTTCATGTTACTATTGCCTTGGAGCATAGGGAAAGGACTTGCTTTTTCAAACTTCGTTTATCTTCATTCCAATTTATAGTACAGGCAGATAGATCATTTTAAATCACTTTTATTTTTTTTTGTATAAATTTTTTGGAGACAGGGTCTTGCATTGATATCTGTGCTAGAGTGCAGTGGCATCATTATAGCTCACTGCAACCTCAAGCTCTTGGGCTCAAGTGATCCTCCTGCCTAGCCTTCCGAGTAGTTGGGGCTACAGGTGCACGCCACCATGGCCAGATAATTTTTTTCCATTTTTTTGTAGAGACAGGGTCACAGTCTTGCTCAGGCTGGTCTTGAACTCCTGGCTTCAAGCTGTCCTCCCACCTTGGCCTCCCAAAGTGCTAAGATTACAGGCATGAGCTACCACGTCCAGCCTTTTACCATTAATTTTTTCTAATTTCACAGCTCTCTGCTAGTTGCTTAATGGTCTTTAAAAGTTGATAGGCCAGGACTCACGCCTGTAATCCTAGCACTCTGGGAGGCCGAGACGGGCGGATCATTTCAGCTCAGGAGTTCAAGACCAACCTGAGCAAGAGTGAGACCCCCGTCTCTACCAAAAAAATAGAAAGAAATTATCTGGACAACTAAAAATATACAGAAAAAATTAGCCGGGCATGGTGGCACATGCCTGTAGTCCCAGCTACTCGGGAGGCTGAGGCAGAAGGATCTCTTGAGCCCAGGAGTTTGAGGTTGCTGTGAGCTAGACTGACGCCATGGCACTCTAGCATGGGCAACAGAGTGAGACTCTGTCTCAAAAAAAAAAAAAAATGTTGATAAAAGCATAAGTAATGGTCTTTATTTTGTTTTCGAGGAATTTGTAATCTATGATAAGAATTTACATAAAAAACACTTTCCTTAAAGCAGACTTGATTTAAGGAGGCTGCAGTAAAGATGTCAGGAACACAAAGATGAGAGATGTCAGTAGAGACTGAAATGGTTAAAGAAGTCTGATGAAGGAGGTAAAACTTGAATGGGGTTCACTTGAAGGGAGATAGAAATGAAAGATTCAGGGGACTCCAGATATTTGCCAGTAGGGACAGCATATAATCAATGATAAGGAGGTAGATTGAGGGGACAGTAGAGAATCAGCCTAGCTAGAGAGGAGAGTGTTTTTGAATGGTGGAATTCATGCTAGATACATACGATGGGGTCAGATAAAAAGAGGAAAAAGATTGCTATGGCAGGTGAGTAACAAATCATCTATATAACAATGGCCTGTTATTTTTTGTAAATATCATAAGCACCTAATTGATTGGGTCTTTACTAGAATCTTTTATCCTGGAGATTAGTCTAGCAGAATGATCAAGAGCATGAATTTTGATGTTAGTTCAAGCAAACATGGTTTGAAACCCAAGCTTTGCCATTTGCTAGCTTTGTGACATTGGGAAAATCAAAACTGTTTTTCTAAGTAAATGGTTTCCTCATCTATAAAATAAAGATACCATTTACCTCAGGGTTGTTAGGAAGATTAAATGAAATGATATAATAAAGGGCTTATTATGATATAGAAACTGCTCAGTAGAAGATAACTATTATATAGACATGGTCTAAATTTCTCTTTTTGGTGGATATTTGAAACATCTTTTTCTTCCTATCATTTAGACACTCATTGGACATTTCTCTGCCACCATCTGCTTCTTTTAACAATGGCTTTTTTGTCTTCTCTAGAACCTTTAGTATTCTTTCTGGAGATGGTGCTACATAAACTTTTTCAGTTGTTAGTATAACCCATTGTCAGTGTAATAGAACGTGTTTTGTAGTAGTGTTTTTTTCTCCCCACCCCTCTTTTAAGAAGTGTTAAGTAGGTAAGATTTTGTGGTGACTTCTTAAATTATTATTTTAAGAAAATATTAGTAGAAAAGATGGCTACAGAACCTTACAGAGAAAGTCATAAACTCCATTTGTTGCTAATAGTTATTTTTATCTCAAAAAGCATAAATGATGCGCAGTAGTAAGGTACAGAATTGTTTTTCTTCATTTGGCTCTGGGGAGATGCTTTGTGGATGTAATACCGTGGGCTGGAAGTCCTCTAATCATTGAATGAAAGTTGGACTAAATTATCTTTGAAGTTCCTTCCCAGCATTCAGGGCCCAGATTTCTGTAAAGTTACTCAAGGTGGCAAAATAGCCATTTCTGACCAACATTAACATAAGCAAGTTAAGCCTTAATTGTGGTCTCTGGGATAAGAGGCATTCAACCTAAAACTAGTTCTATCTTAAAGGAGAGAACTTTTGAGTTAGGGAGTGCTAGATGCAAATCAAAAGTTCTGCCAAATTGGAAAACCAGGATTGTTTAGATTGACAATACTTATTCAGGTCTTTCTACTCTCTTATTTTTCTGTATCTGTTTCTGAATTATATTTTGGCAGGTGTTGAGCACATTTCTAATTACTCCCTGAGTTTTCATATGCATCTCCCTTTTCTGTTTCAGTTTGGCTTATTAGCATTTGATTGATTTTAGAGGTGCCTTGTTGACATAAAAGAGGTAAAATGAAAACAATTGTAGCATATACACTATGCCAAGAGTATAAAAAATACAGAATCATAGCCACATCTCCAAAGTGAACATTGGTAGATTATTGGCTTGGTAGGATTAGCATCTGTGGGCCGGCCTGGCCTTGGGGGTGGTCTAGAAGATGTGAGGCCACAGCAGGAAACAACTATTGTGTAATATTTGGCTTTAATCCATTTCTAGTCAAAAGTGACAGCTTGCAATAGTAGAGCTAAGCTTGAAGCTTGGATAGTAGGATGGACAACAAGAAAAGGGGAACTAGCAGCTAAAGCAGAGTCTTTGTACTTCCTTTTTTTTTTTTTTTAAATTTAAAGTTGATACCACTGGTGCAAGTGCAAGTGCAGTGGTGTTTACAACTAATTGATTGCAACCAGTTATAGATTTCTTTGTTCCTTCTCCACGCCTACTGTTCCACTTGACTAGCCGTAAAAAATAAAAATAAAAAAATAAAGTTGGTATATCATGTTTTAATATTCTGTAATTTTGCTCTGTATTCTTTTTTACATATTCCCTCTATTGCCTACCTACATGATTTTATATAGTTTCAAAAATATTATGAAACATGCTTATTAAGATCCCATAAATCAATCAGGTATTTTGATGCATCGCTGCTGCCATTAAAAGAGGAGTTCTCCATTTGTAAAAATTGGTTGCAAAACTTTGGTGTGTTTAAAATGTATGCTTGGAGTCCAGGAACATGTTATTTTGACTGAAATTTGGCCCAAGTGTGAGCCATTCTGCAATACTCAGATTGAAAACATTTATAAGTCACTGCAGTAGTTCTCTGCTGATCCCAAATCTGCTATGATCATATGCTGAAAAATCTGCCAGTCCCTTTTTAATTTTTTGTGGCTGCTGTTAGGAATTTAAAGTATGTGAAATTATGCTTGTAGACACCAGATTCCAAAGATTCTAAGCCATCACTGGTTACCATTGAGAAACATTTTCTAGTTTCTTTTTGCCATTCAAAATAGGATAACAGTATTTATTTATCCCTTTTCCTAATTGCATAATCTTACTAAAGCATGGCTTTATTATTTAAAACCTAAAAATTAAAATGTAATTCCTCACTGTAATGTTAATATTTTATATTTTTAAAATTTGACAGTTTCCAAAATATTTTTATGTGCTTTATTTTAGTTAGCTCTTATGTTAGCCTTATGAAGAAACAGATTGTATTATACTCTTAATTTTGTGTAATGCTTTCAGGGTACATATTAGTTTATTTTAATCCACAAAACTCTTTGAGAATTCTAACTAACAAATGAGAAAGTAGCAAAAATAGAAACCCACGTAAACTAGATTAAATTTTAAAAGAGAATGAGTATTATAAAGATACAGCAGGCAATGTCAGGTACATCCATAGCAAGAAAGTAGCCAAACCTTATTCAGCCTAGAATTGGGAACTGGAAAGTGAGGTGGTCACCATATAGTCTCTTTTCTCTCTTTCCTCAGTCCCTGTTCTTTAGGCAGGTTTCTTCTGCCTACTCATTGGTTTCCTTCTTTTTTTTATTTTTTTTATTTTTTTAGCACTTTTTTTTTTTTTGGAGACAGAGTCTCGCTTTGTTGCCCTGGCTAGAGTGAGTGCCATGGCGTCAGCCTAGCTCACAGCAACCTCACACTCCTGGGCTTAAGCAATCCTCCTGCCTCAGCCTCCCGGGTAGCTGGGACTACAGGCATGCGCCACCATGCCTGGCTAATTTTTTCTATATATATTTTAGTTGGCCAGATAATTTCTTTCTATTTTTTTTTTTTTTTTAGTAGAGATGGGGTCTCGCTCTTGCTCAGGCTGGTCTCGAACTCCTGACCTCGAGCGATCCACCCGCCTCGGCCTCCCAGAGTGCTAGGATTACAGGCGTGAGCCACCGCGCCCGGCCTGGTTTCCTTCTTGTAATACTCATTTTCATGTTACTTTTGTGTCTCAGTATCAATTCACCCACCTGTCCCGGCTCCTTTACAAGACCTTTTAGATCTAATATTTGTGTTTCTTAGTAAATGAGTTAGTTGGTATAAGGGAATGAATAAAAGGAGAAGGAGGAAGGGAGGAGAATATATGGTAGTAATTTTTGCAGGTAAAGAAGGCAAAGTTTAACAAAGTTGTGACTTGACATGTAGGTTCACACAGTGAATGGTAGCCAAAATAGAACCTGAACCCAAAACTTTCAATTCCAAAATGTTATTTCTGCCATATCACCTACCTTTGTGAGCCATCAAATGGGAAGTGTCTCCTATTTGTGTATTATTCTCTTTCATTTGGCTTTTTTTTTCTTACAGTTGATATCTTTCCTAAATAATTGACCAAGTTTTTCCTCAATTTTATTGCCCGTACAATTTTCCTGGACTTTCCACACACTGACATCGAGGTATACTGCAGATTTGTGCATTATTTTCAGATTCATTTGTTTCCTAGGCAGAGAATCCAAATAGATTAAGATGTTCTGTAGTCTCTGTGTTTTTTGTTTTTTTTTTCCAGCTATGTAGTTTCCTTTGTTGTACATACGGATATTCTGAAGAGTAGGTTTCCTCAAAGTTAAAGTTGAAAAATAAAATACTATAAAATGAAGCCTTGTCAGCCTCTTGCCAAAAGAATTGTCTAAAATCCAAGTCTTCTAAGTCTCAGGCTAAAGACAAAGCAGTACTAGTCCTTAGTCAATAAATAATATGGGTTGAGGGCTATTTATTCATATATTTAAGGAACTTCTGTGTTATATTCTGGAATACAAATACCTTAACACACATGGAAAAATACAAATGTAAATATAGGCAAAATGTAGTGAGTAAAAGACACCAGGGAGATATAAGGAATCCATTCTGGTTATGGGAGAGATACAGAGGGGATGTTCCTATTCTTAGTTTAGATGACCCCTGAGATACCTCAGGATGAATATTAAAAATTAAGTAAACCACTAGGATAGCAGAATTGGTTAAATACATGAAGTCAAGTGAATAAGCAGAATGCCTGTTGAATGGACTATTTACCTAAACCCTAACCATACCAATCTTCCTCTGAAGATAGAATAGTGATGGGAGAGGGAGATTTTTTAACCATTTTTAGTTAGGTAAGCCAGTGACTGATCTCAACCTCATTGTCCTCGTTGAGTGGAGGAATAATGAACATTTAAAAGAACATTTAAAACATTTAAAAGAACATTTAAAAGAAGCAAACAGAGAACCTCTAAAAAAAAAAAAAGAAGCAAACAGAAAAACTTACCATTTTAACTATTTAAGTGTACAAATCGGTAGCATTAAGTACATTCACAAAATTGTGCAACCATTACCACTGTCCATTTCCAGAACTTGTTCATTATCCCAAACAGAAACTCTGCATTCATTAAACAATAACTCCCCGTTTCCCAATTCCACCCTTCCCCTAACCCCCATTAACCTCTATTTTACTTCATCTATGAATTTGCCTATTTTAGGTACCTCAAGTAAATGGAATCATGCAATATTGGGCCTTTTGTAGCTGGCTTACTTCACT
This sequence comes from Varecia variegata, assembly GCA_028533085.1. Taxonomy (NCBI): domain Eukaryota; kingdom Metazoa; phylum Chordata; class Mammalia; order Primates; family Lemuridae; genus Varecia; species Varecia variegata. The sequence continues at coordinate 21,706,514 of CM052446.1, forward strand.
TAGCATAATGTCTTCAAGTTTCAACCATTTTGTGGCATGTGTTAGAATTTCATTTTTATGGCTGAATAATATTCCATTGCATGTATATACCACATTTTGTTTATCCATTCATCTCCTGATGGATATTTGGATTGTGTCTACCTTTTGGCTATTGCGATAATGTTGCTATGAACATTGGTGTACAAATTTTGAGTTCTTCCTTTCAGTTGTTTTGGGTATTTACCCAGGAGTGAAATTGCTGTGTAATATGGTAATTATTCCATGTTTAGCTTTTAGAGGAAGAGCCAAACTGTTTATAACAGTAGCTATACCATATTTTATTCCCACGAATAATGCACAGAGTTTCTAGTTTCTTCCACATCTGCACCAATACTTGCTATTTTTCATTTTCTTGATAGTAGCCATGCTAATGGATGTGAAGTGATACCTGATTGTGGTTGAGATTTGCATCTCCCTAATGATTAGTAATGTTGAGCATCTTTTTATAAGATTATTGGTTATTACTATGTATTTGGAGAATGTCCATTCAAGTCCAATTCCCATTTTATTAATTGGTTGTTTGCTTTTTTGTTGTTGAGTTGTAAGAGTTCTTTATATATTTTGAATATCAGTATATTACGAGGTATATGCTTTTGGAATATTTTCTCCCATTCTGTGGGGTGTGCTTTTCTCTGTCTTCATAGTTTGATTTTTAAGTCTAATATGTCTATTTTTTCTTTTGTTGTCTATGCTCTTGTTGCCATATCCAAGAAATTACTGTCAAATCCAATGTTATGGAAGTTTTTCCCTTCTTTTCTTCAAAGAGTTTTATAGTTTTAATTTTTACAATTAGGTCTTTCATCCATTTAATTTCTAATTGTTTTTAATAGGGTGTATGGTAAGGGTCCAACTTCATTGTTTTGCGTATGAATATCTGGTTTTCCCAACACCATTTGTTGAAAAGATTCTCCTTTCCACATTGAATGGTCTTGGCACCTTTGTTGAAAATCAGCTGACCATTTTGCAACAATTTATCTCTGCACTCTCTGTTCTGTTCCCTTGGTCTACCTGTCTGTCCTTATGTCAGTATCATACAGTTTTGATTATTCAGGGTACCTTTTTTTTTTTCCACTTTTTTACAGCTGCATAATTTGTTCAAATGATTGTTAACCCTAAGATAAATCATATTAAAGTATAATAAAACTATTCTGTTTTATTGAAATTTTCTGAAGCACCAAATCAATCTTTGGAGTATAACTCCTGACTTGCAAATTATTAGGCATTAGACCTGCCTTTTAGAGAAGGTACATTTTTAAAAAGTGAGGAAAAAGGCCAGGTGCTGTGGCTCATACCTGTAATACTAACACTTTAGGAGGCCAAGGCATGAGGATTGCTTGAGGCCAGGAGTTCGAGACCAGCCTGAGCAAGAGCAAGACCCCATCTGTAGTGTTATAAAAATAGAAAAAATTAGCTGTGTGTGGTAGCATGCACACCTGTAGTCTCAGCTACTCCAGAGACTGAGGCAGGAGAATGGATTGAGCTTAGGAGTTGGAGGTTGCAGTGAGCTATGATGATGCCACTGCGATCTAGAACCACCACCCTGCCAAGAAAAAAATTGAGGAAAAAGAAGATCTTGTGATTGCTGCACTATAACAATAGTCATACAATTATTCCTATGTGCCACTTTGGTCTGTGAATTCAAAAATAGATAAAAAATTTGATTCTCTTTCAGATCGGGGGAGAGACATAAATATAATTACAGCAACATGCCATAAGTTCTAAGATAGAGGTATGTGCATGGGGTTCTGCAGTGTGGAATCAACTGATACAGGAATACCAGATGTTTGCCTGTTTCTTTTTCTTTGTTTTGTTTCTTCCCAGAAGACTAGGGTTCTATTAGAAGTAAGATAGGAAAAGAGGTAAGAGGAAAAGCTAATAGTGTTTCTAAATAGGGTGCTGTATTAAGGTTCAGGAACAATAAGGGGAAAGAGAGTATGTGTGTGTGTGTGTATGTGTATGTGGAGAGAAACAGAGAGACAAAGAAAGGAGATTTTAATGAATTGGCTTATGCAGTTGTGGGGGCTGACAAGTCCTAAAATCCACAGGGCAGGCCAGCAGGGTAGAAATTCTGGCAAGACTTGATATTATAGTCTTTAGTCCTAAGGCAGTCTGGAGGTAGAATTCATTCTTCCTTGGATGACCTCAGTCTTTTCAAGGCCTTCAACTGATTGGATGAACCTACCCATATTGTGAAGAGTAATCTGCTTTACTCGCAGTTTACTGATTTAAATGGTCATATTCTTTCAAAACAGCATCTAGACTGGTGTTCGACCAGACAGCTGGGCATCATAGACTAGTAGCCAAGTTGACACATAAAATTAACAGTCATAGCTGCCATTGGTATTTGATTTGTTTTGTCATGCATTGTAGAATCATAAACATCTGTGGCTTTGGCATTGTAATTAAATGCCCTCAGCACCTTCTTCAAGTCCTTCATGGATACCCTATTTTCAGTGCCTTCTCAGCCTTTATTTAGAGCCATTTGGTTATAGATTAAGACTTAACTGGAGGCTGGCCAGGTGGCTCATGCCTGTAATCCTAGCACCCTGGGAGGCCAAAGTGGAAGACTGCTTGAGGTCAGGAGTTTGAGACTAGCCTGAGCAAGAGTGAGACCCTACCTCTACTAAACAGAGAAAAATTAGCCAGGCGCAGTGGTGTACACCTGTGGATGCAGTGAGCTATGATGACGCCACTGCACTCTACCCAGGGTGACAGAGCAAGACTGTCTCAAAAAAAAAAAAAAAAAAGAAAAGACTTAACTGAAAAAGTGAAAGCCTTCAAAGCAGTCTTGCCAAGTTAACCTAGAAGTGGTCAAAAGACAGGAGAGGATTTATGTGGCCTACCAGGTGCTGCCAGCATCTTCAATGTGAGAAAGTACAGCATCTAGCTTTCCTTTCTGAATGGTTATAATAGTTCTGTTTTCTCTTCTGAGTCTTGATATTGTGATGTTTTCTCCTGGATGTCTACAGTTCCCTACCAGTCCTAATTCCAGATCAAATTCTTCATTACTCAAGCATTCTCAGATCTCTAAACCTAGTTATTTGATAAAGGTTATTAATTATAAATGAGTAATGTTTCCATCACATTTGTACTTAGAGATACCTATATATCCCGGTGCGTCTATAAATGGTGTAAAATAAGGTTTTTTTGTTTGTTTTAAGAGACAAGGTCTCGCTCTGTCACCCAGGCTGAGTGCATTGGCGCCATGGTAGCTCACTGTAACCTCCAACATCTGGGCTTAGGCAATCCTGCCTCAGCCTACAGAGTAGCTGGGACAACAGGTGCCTGCCATCAGCCCTGGCTAATTGTTAAAATATTTTGTAGAAATGGGTCTCTCTATGTTGCCAGGCTGGTCTCAAACTTCTGACCTCAAAGAATCCTCCTGCCTCCACCTCCCAAAGTGCTGGGATTACGGGCGTGAGCCTTGCACCAGCCTGATTCCATGTGCCACCCGCCACCCCAAATCCAATGCTCAGGAAAAGAAAAAAGCAACAACAACAAAAAAATTCAGTGCTTTCTCAGATGCTTTTTGCCTGGGAGTCCAGTACTATACCTGGAACCAGTTCCCAATAAACAACCCTTCTCCCCTTTGCCATTTATGTAATAACCATTTTTGGAAATACGGAATTAGGTATAACTGGGATAAGTCAAAAGTGGATATACAGGGTGTCCTTGTAAATGTAAAGTCGTTAAGCTCAAAGGGCCAAGATGTTATACAGTATGTGGACTTTAAAAACAATACTGAAACCACTGCAGAAGCATGGGTTTTTATCTTGTTTCTCTCACATCCACTTCTTTTTTCAAGGAATTAAGTTCTATCACATATTAACAATTCCTTCCAATGTTAACAAAGCCCAGTGTTGAGAACTTTTCCTAATGTTTATTGCATATATCAGCCAGGAAAACTTGTATAAATTGGTAGCATCTGCCTGTCACATTGTTAGTGTTGGGAAGCATTATGAGTCTTTGCCCTGGCCAAGCAAGAGTGTGTGGTTAATTAGTGATGTTCAATACCAGTACTGTATGTAAATGAGAGTATTGAATTAATGATTTGTTTTATTGGTCTTGATTACTTCCAAGGTATCTCTTTTCCAATTTGTCTTATTCCATAAATAGGTATGAATATACATATCTGTACTTATATTTTTCAAATTTTTATTGATATATAATGAACATATTTGGGGTACATGTGATAATTTAATACATTCATATAATTTGTAAAGATCAAATCGGTGTAATTGGAATCTGTCACCTTAAATGTTGTCTTTTCTATATGCTACAAACATTCAAATCATTCTCTTCTAGCTATTTTCAAACATACAATAGATTATTGTAAACTATAGTCACCCTACTGATCTGTAAGATGCTAGATCTTATTTCTTCTGTCAAACTGAATACTTGGATTCGTTAATCAACCTCTCTTCATCCCCTCCCCTTTCCAGCATCTGGTAACCACAAATGTACTCTCTATCTTCATAAGATCCACTTTTTTAGCTCCTGCATATGAGTGAGAACATACAATATTTGTCTTTCTGTACTTGACTTATTTCACTTAACATAATGACCTCCAGTTCCATCCATGTTGCTGCAAATGACAGAATTTCCTTCTTTTTTGGCTGAATAGTACTCCCTTGTGTATATATACCATATTTTCTTTATTCATTTATCCATTGATGGACTCCTAGGTTAATTCTATATTTTGGCTATCGTGACTAGCACTGCAATACACATAGGAGTGCGGATATCTCTTCTATATATTGATTTCGTTTCTTGTGGATATATACCCAGTGGTGGAATTGCTGGATCATATGGAAGTTCTGTTTTTAGCTTTTTGAGGAACTACCATACTGTTCTTCATAGTGGCCTTACTAATTTACGTTCCTACCAACAGTTTACAAGTGTTCCCCTTTCTCCACATTCTCTCCAGCATCTGTTATTTCCTGTCTTTTATCTAGTCTGTCTTTTTAATCTAGTCTATTTTATCAGATAGAAATATAACTGTTGCTCTTTTTTGGTTTCCAGGTACGATGGGATATCTTTTTCCACCCTTTCTCTTTCAGTCTACATATATCTTTATAGGCGAAGTGGATTTCTGGAAGACAGCATATAGGGTCTCGTTCCTTTATCCGTTCTACCACTGTATGCCTTTTAATCGGAGAATTGAGTCCATTTACATTCATTGTTACTGTTGATAAGTGAGGACTTACTATGCCATTTTGTTGCTTGTTTTCTGGTTATTTTGTAATTCTTCTCTTCCTATCATACTCTTTCTTTGTGGCTAAGTGATTTTCTCTGGTAGTATGTTTTAATTTGTTGCTTTTTATTTTTATTTAATCTATTATAGGTTTTTACACTGTTACCATTAGGCATATCAAAAACTTATTATAACAAGTTATTTTAAATAGATGACAACTTGTCTTAGATCACAAAGAACAGAAACAAAGAAAATTAAAAAACCCTCCACACTTTAACTCCATCCCCCCTACCTTTTGACTTTATGTTGTCTCAATTTACCTATTTTTATACTGCCTATCTCTTAATAGGTTATTGTAATCGTTACTGTTTTTGATAAATTTGTCTTTTCGGCTTTATACTAGAGTTATGAGTGTATTGCACACCACAGTTACAGTATTAGAATATTCTGGGTTTGTGTCTGTGTACTTAATTTTACCAGTGAGTTTTATTTTTTTTATTTTGAGACAGAGTCTCACTCTCTTGCCTGGGCTAGAGTGCTGTGGCGTCAGCCTAGCTCACAGCAACCTCAAACTCCTGGGCTCAAGCGATCTTCCTCCCTCAGCCTCCCGAGTAGCTGGGACTACAGGCACGCGCCACCATGCCCGGCTAATTTTTTCTATTTTTAGCTGTTTGGCTAATTTCTTTCTGTTTATAGTAGAGGCAGGGTCTCGTTCTTGCTCAGGCTGGTATCGAACTCCTGAGCTCAAGCAATCCTCCCGCCTCAGCCTCCCAGAGTGCTAGGATTACAGGCGTGAGCCACTGCGCCCAACCTTACCTGTGAGTTTTATGTCTTCAAATGTTTTCTTTTTGCACATTGGTGATTTTTTGCTTTCAGATTGAGGAACTCTCTTTAGTATTTCTTGGAAGAAATGGTTTTGGTGGTGGTGAAATCTCTTAGGTTTTGATTGTCTGGGAAAGATGTTATCTCTACTTCTTAGTTGAAGAATAGCTTTGCTGGACATAGTATTCTTGGGTGGCAGGTTTGTTTTTTTGTTTCTGGTATCAACACTTTGAACATGTCATCCCACTTTCTTCTGTCCTGTGTGGTTTCAGAGGAGAAGTCTGTTGCCAGCCTAATTGGAGCTCCTTCGTAAGTTATTTGCTTCTTGCCTGCTTTTAGGATTCTCTCTTTGTCTTTTGAGATCCCTGTTTATCTTTTGTCCTTTGAGAGTTTCATTATCATATGCCTTGGGGGTAGTGTTATTTGGGTTGTATCTGTATGATGTTCTTTGACCTTCCTTTACCTGTATTTTTATCTCTTTTTCAAATTTGGATAGTTTTCTGTTGTTATGTCTTTGAATAAGCTTTCTACTCCTTTCTCTTGCTCACCTTCCTCTTTTTTTTTTTTTTTTTTTTTTTTTGGTGGCGGAGTCTGGCTCTGTTGCTTGGGCTAGAGTGCAGTGGCATCATGATAACTCACTGCAACCTCAAACTCTGGGCTCAAGCCATCCTCCTGCCTGCCTTACCCGCCTCCGCCGCCACCAGTAGCTGGGATTACAGGTGCTTGCCACTACGCCTGGCTAATTTTTTTTCCTATGTTTTATAGAGATGAGTTGGGGGGGGGTCTCACTCTTGTTCAGGCTGGTCTCAAACTTACAGCATCAAGCAGTCCTCCCTTGTCAGCCTCCTAAGTGCTAGGATTACAGACATGAGCCACCACACCTAGCCTCATCTTCCTTTTGAGCACCAATAATTCTTAGATTTAGTCTTTTTAAGGTGATTTTCTGTATCTTGTAGACAGTCTTCATTCTTTCCTTTCTTTATTTCTTTTAGGAGACAAGATCTTGCTCTGTCCCCAGGCTGGAATGCAGTGGCACAATCATAGCTCACTGAAGCCTTGAACTCCTGAGCTCCCATCTCAGCCTCCTGAGTAACTGACATTACAGAGGCTAACGAACCCTGCCTTACTGATCCTCTTTCCTTTTCATTCTTTTTTTCTCCTCTTTCTGTATTTTCAAATAGCCTATCTTTAAGCCTACTGATTCTTTTTTCTGCTTGATCCATTCTGCTGTTGAAAGCCTCTAATGAGTATTTCAGTTAAGCAAATATATTTCTAAGTTCCAAGATTTTTTTTTAAATTTCAATCCCTTTGTTGAATTTGTCTGATAAATTTTCAAATTGATTTTCTGTGTTATATTGGACATTAGTGAATTTCCTTAAAATTCTTGCTCAGAGAGTTCACATATTGCCATCTCCTTAGGGTCCTTGCTTTTGTCTGTTTGGGGAGATCGTGTTTCCTTAGCTGCTGTTGTTTCTTGTGGATGTCCATCTACATCGCTGCATTGAAGAATTATTTAGTCCAGTCTTCTCTGTCTGGCTTTTTTTGGTTTTTATTGGATATGTTTGCTTAGAGATTCTTTGTAATTTACCTTTTTTTTTTTTTTTTTTCCTGCTAGTTCACTGCCTCCTTTTGGGCACTAGAATGTCCCTTAAGCCCGGATTTGCCTTGGTTCTCATAAACAATCGGAGTGCTGGTCCCAAATGAGAGACAGCCCGTATTGTAGGGAGGCAGGCTGTGGGTTTATGCCTATAGGACCTGTAGAACTAATCTCCTACAGCATGGTGCTGCTGAACAGCCACTCTGATTTGGTGTCTCCTTTTGCTGAGTTATAGAGCAGAGTTTCCAGGGCTGGGGATGGTAGTCCTGCTTTCCCCCTTTGTCTCAGGAATATTTCTCTCTTCAAGCACTCCTGATGATTCCTGTAGGTTGGGGCAGGGACAGACCTCTTGCCAGGGAACCGCAGATGGTGGGGAAGCTGGTTGTCTACCTTAATCTCACTTTTTCCAATGTAAAAACTGTGAGTTGGGTGGAAATTTTCTGCACTTAGTGCTGAGCAGCCAGGGGGCATCACAGATACGGAAATTCTCTTATCATATGCTTAAATTTTTTTTCACTTCTCTGTGTCCCTGAGAACTGTCTCCTCCTCATATGTGAGTTCTGGGAGTTTGCTGGTGATAATCTCTGCACTATATATTTGTTTTTGGTTTGGAGGGGTGTGTGGTGAAGTAAGCTTGCTTCCACAGTACTGCCATTTTAGAATCAAAAGTCTTTATTTATATTTTTTATCAATTGGATGGTAGTACAAGTTTGGATAGCTCTATCTTTCCACCAAGAACTCCAAGGACTTCAGAGGGTCTGGTTTAGTGCTAATATTATTTAAAGTCAGAAGTAGTTTACAAATTAATCACATTTTAAAATATGGAGAACCAAAATCGACGCCTAACAATTATAAAATTAGTTGCCAAATTTTATTAAGATTTTATTTAAATATATATATGTCTAGTCATATACATACTTATACACATATAAAATTTATTTTTCTCAGGGAATTTTGGCTCTTTGAGGAGAGTGTACTGAAATATCAGAAATGGGCAAGAGAATAGTAGTCCAGCTTGGATTCAGATTCCACCTCTGGTGCTTACTATCTGAAATGTGCAAGACATATAACCACTTTACCACTTAATTATTTTTTAATCTATAAAATAGGTATATAATACCTATCTCGTGATATTGTTACCACTGTTTATAAGGTAGTATATATGAAAGATCTTTGTAGTAAAATTTTTATGATAAATACTATATGGTAAGAGTTCAGAAAAGAAATAGGTCTGTTTGGGTAAATCTCACTTCGTGATGTGTGTACTTTCAAGAGACTCTTTAGAAGTAATTGTTTTTTAAATCATCAGTTGACAAGATAGATGTCATTCACAGCCCTTACCACTTCTCCAATGGGTTATATAATTGTTAAATTTCCTACATTCTCCTAGTTTCCTATTCATTTTTTTCCAGCCAAGATATTACTTCTATGGTATATCATTCTTAATAGTATCTTAAGCCTTTGTCTTTCTGTCATATATGCCTTTTAATTTCCTATTTTGGAACAGTTGTATTTTGTTTTTCCACTTTTATACCATAAATCTACACTGTCCATTATTGATAGCCACTAGTCACATGCGGCTATTTAAATTAAGTAAAACTAAGTTAAAAATTCAGTTCCTCAGCCATGCAAGCCACATTTCAAGTGCCTAAATAGTCATTCATATTACTCATATGTGGGACAGTGCATATATATAACATTTCCATCACAGAAAATTCTGTAGGACAGCCTTGCCTTAAATGCTGAGCACTGTGGGAGAAAATGGCTCCTATGTATTTTAGTGTCATTGTATTGTCTCCCAATCTCAACCAAGCTCTTAATATCATTTGGCATTCTTTTGTATGCCACCTTTCTCCCCTTCTTTTTTTTGAAGATGGGGTCTTGCTGTATCACCCAGGCTGTTCTCAAATTCCTGGGCTCAAGTTGGGACTACACGAGCCACCGGGCCAGCTTGTATGCCCCTTTTGAGCTTCCATTTCCTAAAGCAGTTATTCCAAAATATCACTACTCTACTCAACTTCCTCCTTTTCTCTTAGTTGATGACCTTTCTTGTGTTACACAGAGGAAATTGAGGTTATAAGCAGGAACCTCCTTAACTTCCTGTTCTTATACCTATTTTTGCACCTCTCCTTTCCTCCTTTTCTTGTCTGAGATGTGTTTGTTTTTATTACTACTTAAATTTTACAAATATTTATTGGTTACCTGCTTTGTCCCAGGCACTATTCTAGAAATTTAGGGTATAGCCATGAACAAAACAAAAAATTATCCTGCCCTGGCATAACTTACCTTCTAGCAGGGAAAACACAGACAGCAAACAAAATAACTATTTAAGCTGGATGTGGTGGCCTGTACCTATAATCCCAGCTACTCTGGAGGCTGAGGTGGGAACATTGCTTGAGCCCAGGAGTTTGAGGCTATAATGAGCTATGATCATGCCTCTACACTGCAGGCTGGACAGCAGAGCACAATACCCTGTCTCTTAAAACTAAATACCTGTTTAGTATATTAGAAGACAGTAAGTGTTATGGAGAAAAATAAAGCCTAGAAGAGGATAGGAAGTATCAGCTGGAACAAAAAATGGATAGACCCTAAAGTGAGAGCATCAAGGAGAAGCATACTGTATGTAAATTAGCAGAAAATGGTGTCAGAAAGGTTATAAGGTAGATTAAGTAGGGCTCTGTAGGCTGTTATAAAGACTTTAATTTTTATTCTGATTAAGTTTGGAGTAGAAGAAGCCTTTGGAGGGTTTTGGGCAGAAGAATGATGTGATAACACTTTTTTTCCCTATATAATTTTAAACATACATAGCCATAGAGTAGTAACATGAACTCCCATTTAGAATCCAGCTCTAATAATTATCAATTCATGGCCAATAATGTTTCTTCTTCCTATTCTTTTCAACTTAATGATATTTTCAATTTATGATGGGTTTATCAGGACATAACCCCATCATAAATTGAGGAGCATCTGTATGTTAAAGCAAATTCTACGCACCATATTATTTCATCCCTAATTTTCTCTTCATGTGTATGTGTAAATTAAAATGTCTATAGTCTCTAGTCTCATTATCCACAGCAGTTATGTTCTATAACATTGCCACTTCCCAGCGACACTAGGAATGATAGAATATCATATGTTTACTCATCTGCTTTGTCATACATTATGCAACCACCATTCTTAGAATAACAACACTAACATTACCACCAACAGTAGATTTAGCATTCAAACCTTGTTTTTATTTTTCTTCCTGATCATTCCGTATCTCAACTAACAGCATAACCACATATATCCATTTTGTCACTCAAATCAATATCTGGGAATGTTTTAGGTCTTCTCTTTACCTTATATATTGGTCTCCAAGAATTGCTGATTCTGTCTACTTCCTTAACATTGCTTCTATCTGTTGTATCCTCTTTATCTCTGCTGTAAGGCTTCCATCCTCACCTGACTAGACTATTACAGAGCTCTCCAAATAGGGTCCTTCAGTTATCCTCCTCACCTACTCTTCTGCTTGCATTTAATCCATACCATTAAAGTTAGAGTTCTCCCTATATAGTGTACTGTTTGATTCATCTGTTCTTGCACATACACAGTCTTCTGTCCAGAAAGCCCTTCTTTTCTGATCTCCTATTATCTAGTGGGTGCCCTTGCATTTTTGAAGTTCCAGCTAAAAAACCTAGGTGTCCATACTTTTCTCAAGTCCCAATTCAAATATTTCCTCCTCTGTGATACCTTTACCAATACAGTTAACTAGATAGTTCTCCCTTCTCACCTCTGTATCCTCTATAAAACCTTTTAGTCTGTATTTTATTTGTGTGTCTGTTTTGTTCCATTGGACTGTAAGATCCTTGAGGTCAGGAACTCTGTCTTATATATATTGCCAGTCCTGTGGCACAGTAATTGACATCAGGTGTTCAAAATCTTGTTGAATGAAATACATTCTTAATAAATTTTAGTAATAAGAGAGCCTCTTAGTCCCATACTTAAGACTGTTTTAAGCATAATTCCAACAAGTTGTCAAATCTGGTATCCTTTACCATAGCATATGAAAAGCCAAAAGGAGAATTTTGAAAATGTGATGATGGTAGTTTGGCAGCTTGACAGTACAAGAGGTTACAGCAGAAACCAAAAAGCAAACCAAAACTCAAATTTTGTTTATATGGGACAATTTGATATAGAGGCAACAGTTTACATCAATCAGTAATTGGGACTGTATCATAATATAGTAATGAATAATGACAACAGTCATGACTATTGATGAAAAGCTTAAATTGTGTTTAGTATGTTATTTAATGAGGCAACTTGAAATATTTTTATTCGGGATTAATAGAATTTCAGCAAATTTTGTTATATAAGTAGTTCTTAAAAATTCCTTTTTTCCCAAACTATAATAAGCATGTAACATGCTTCATTAAGGTTATGTTCTCTTCCCTTTTTTCTAAATAGATTTTCTGGATACATTAAACTTACCCTTTTAGGAGTAACAAAAGCAATTACTGGAATTCATTGTGAAGTATATTATGCATACTACCTTCCTTAAGAATTCTGTGTAATTAAGATGTTTTTCTATTACAATATTGTAGTTTTAGCTCCCCTCCTTTTTTCCTTTTGTATAATTTGATGCATTTCTTATCCCCTAATCCAAAACTCTGAAATCTGAAATGGTCCAAAATCCAAAGTGCTCTAAGGCAACGCTTGTTGGAGCATTTTTTGTTTCAGATTTTTAGATTAGGGATGCTTAACCAGTTAAGCATATAAGGCAAATATTCCACAATCCAGAAAAATCTGAAATCTCAAACACTTCTGGTCCCAAGCATTTCTGATACAGAATACTCAACCCATATTTTTGTATTTGCTCTACATAGACCCTAATGAGGAGAACAGATAGACTTAAATAAGTGTCATGAAAGAGTAAGTGACTTGGTATCAAGTCATAGAACCTACTCATTGCTCCAGTTTGCACTGAATTGTATTAGGTCTTTCTGAGAAAAGAGGAATATGGTACAATAATTCAAGTTTATCATTTTCATAGCACTCTATGGGAAAAATGAAAAATTAGTCCAAAAAGTCAGTGATGTGATGTTAATTTAGAAATTATTTCTATTGCATTTTACATTTTTAAATAATTTTAAAAATGGGCCAGGTGTGGTGGCTCACGCCTGTAATCCTAGCACTCTAGGAGGCCGAGGCGGGAGGATCGCTTGAGGTCAGGAGTTCAAGACCGGCCCGAGCAAGAGTGAAACCGCATCTCTACAAAAAATAGAAAGAAATTAGCTGGACAACTAAAAACATATAGAAAATATTAGCCAGGCA
>CM052446.1:21719578-21742341 GCA_028533085.1 Varecia variegata
AAATAAATATAAAAAAAATTTTTTAAAATGAATGTTCATTCTATCTGAACAAAATACATGACTACTCTGATTCATATTCATTCTATATGAATCACAGTACTCATTGACATAATTTGTGTGTGTGTACTAGCTCAGTATTAGTTTGTAGCTGTGAATTTTTAGTAGAATACTTTCTCCAAAATATATTATGCAAGTATATAATTTTACCTCTTTCTTAGATTGAACTCCCTGTGCCCAGGGATTTTTTTTTTTTTTAATTTGGGTTATGCTGAAAGAATATTTTCAGCTACTGCTTTGGAAAAAATTAAAAAGTTCCCAGGCCTTCCTGAGTTTGTTCACTTGTAACTTTGAGGAAGTTGCATTCAGTACATTGTGGTTGGCAGATGAGACAGTAAAAGCCATGTTGATAAATAGCTTGAAAGAAAAATTACCCTGCAGATTTTTGAACTGCCAGAAAAAGTTCAAAACTACTAGTAAAAAAAAAAAGATTATTACAAAGAATATTAACATGTAGCTTTAGAAGGAAGCACATTTTTCTTCATATGGTTTTAAAATTTTTCTTAATTTTCTTCCCTGGACTTCTGGAGTTAAGATAAATAATTAAAAATTTTTTTTCTTAATTTATCTGATTTTTATTCTGTGGTAGTTCTTATACCAATGATACTCAGCAAGTTGTAGTTAAAATGCAGGTCTGGTTAATATATTAGAGGTCTGGATGAAGTTTATTCAAGAGAATATTTTTATGAAAGGCAGGTTTCAGGTGAGAGATTAGCTAAGAAACCCTGTTGGTAGTTATTTTTAGTTAATATAATTAAAACAAACTAGTCAATAGCTTTTAATTTAACCTTGATATAAGTGAACGGATAAAGCGAGATATGTAGTTATTTTTGTTGTGATTTGATATAATAAAAACATGCATATTAGTATAGTATATCCCACTCCAAAATTATTCTTTTGGGATTTGCCAGGTTATATTTGATAAATTTTAGAGTTTTTTGTTGTTTATGATATCCAATTTCAATCTTGGAACACCATATTCCTATAAAGTGATATTAATTTAGTAAATATCATTTTCTGTTTTTTAAAAAAATAACAGTAAAATAATTTGGTAAATTGAGCTTTCTATTTATGTGATCATGTTACTAATATCATAGGTAGATTATTGAAAACCCAGCAGAGAGTATTCAAAATTTTTATTATGCAAGTGTATGGATGGGAAATGGGTATATGGGATGGTCCTTGACATTAGATCCTTGCTGATTTGCCTTGTAGCCCTGTGATTTTGGGGAAATTACCCTAAGTACCTATTAGTATGTTTCCTTCTCTGTAAAATGAAGATAATATCTAATAGAGGCACTGTTAGGATTAAATGAGATTAGTCTTTGTGGAAGTGCTTCTTGGGTCAATTAAAAATTTTTTATTCACACTGACAAATATGCTTACTCTTGAATAGATAAGTAATCTTTAGGTGAAAAATTGGGCATTGACTGAATTTTGGTTTTGCATTTGCCACATTGCTTTTATTAAATTTTTATATTGGCAAAATACTTACAAAAATAAGGCATTTCAGGTGTGGTGGCTCACACCTGTTAGTCCCAGCTCCTCAGGAGACTGAGGCAGGAGGATCACTTGAGCCCCAAGAGTTTAAGGTTGCAGTGAGCTATGATGGTGTCACTGCACTCTAGCCTGGGCATCAGAGAGAAGACCCTTTCTTAAAAAAAAAAACTGAGTGCTAGGATTATATAGGCGTGGGCCACCATTCCTGGCCCATATTTCCTTGTTAATTTTCTTTCCTAGAAAGTTTGTCATCAAATACAGCTAATGGCTGGGCACAGTGGCTCATACTTGTAATTCCAGCCCTTTGGAAAGCCAAGATGGAAGGATAGCTTGAGGCCAGGAGTTTGAGACCAGCCTGGCCAACATTGTGAGACCCTGTCTCTACAAAAAAAAATACATGCTAAAATTTCTTTACCACAATCTGTTCATCAGTGAAGAAAATGTATTTCCTCTAGCTCAGTTAAATTTGAATTTTATAACTTGAAAATGTATTATAGAATTAAAATTGTTTTTATGATTATAGAGGTTTTTTAAGAAGTTGATTTGACTAATGCCTGGGTAGTCAATGTCACAATAGAATTGCATTAAGTAACTAATTCTTTTTATAGGCCTTTGACTCTATTTTTAGTAACTCTAAAAATTTAAGTATTGAACATGTGAAAAGATTTTTATCTTTAGTTATTTTCATAAAATTAACTAAGGGATTTATGATAATGAGAGTGTTAAGGTAGTGCAAAGAATATTTCCAAGTGTATCATTGTCAACAATTTGTTTTTTTTTTTGAGACAAGGTCTCAATCTGTCACCCAGGCTGTAGTGCATTGGTGTCATTATAGCATGGAACTCCTGGGCTCATGTGATCCTCCTGCCTCAGCCTCCCACGTAGCTAGGATTACAGGCATGTACTACCATGCCTGGCTAATTCTTCTACCTTCTGTAGGGACTGTGTTTTGCTACATTGCTGAGGCTGATCTTGAACTCCTGGACTCAAGTGATCCTCTCACCAGGGTCTTCCAAAGTGCTGGGATTACAGGCGGGAGCCACCACACCTGGCCAAAAATTTCTCAACTAGTTAAGTTTCTATGGAATGTGCTGATTGTATTTAACTGTCAGATTGTATTAAAATTTTTATTGAAACTTTGTTTGTTCAGATGGAACTTTTTAACAAAGGAAGTGAGTATTAATATAAGCAAACTGGTGCATTAGTCTTTTTTATTTTAAAATTAGTTTAATTTCTTTTTCTCATTGTAAAAACTATATATGGCCATTGCAAAATAAAGTTTCAGAAAATATTTAAAAGTATAGCAAAGTAAAAGATTATTCATAATTCAGTTAGCTAAAGTAACTATATCTTTCATATATATTTTATTATATGTCAAAATTATAAGATTATATCTCTATATAGAAAAAGATATTATAGGAAGTACATAGTTTATTGTGGCAATTAAAAGTTTGAAATTCAAGTCAGTCTGCCTTTGTCAAAATCCTTACATCACTATTGAAAACCTGTGTAAGTAACCCTGAGCAAAATCTCCTAATCTGTCTATGCCTCAGTGTTCTCATCTGTAAACTGGGGATAACAATACCTGCATCATAAAGTTATCTTTTGAGAATTAACTGCTACAATTAATGTATAATAAAATGTTTAGCACTGTTTGTTATATAGTAGATATTCATGAATGAACTCTGAAGAGGAGGCTCTGATCTTGATTATGATTTAGGAAAGTAATACTTATTAAATGTTGATCTTTCTAGTGGGAAAAATAATGAAGAAGAAGAATGTTTTTGTGATTCTACTTGTAATCTTTTGAGCCAAAATAGTGTTTGTTTTTTTTTGTTTGTTTTTTGTTTTGTTTTGTTTTTCGTTTTGTTTTTTTTTTTGAGACAGAGTCTCGCCGGGCTAGAGTGCCATGGCGTCAGCCTAGCTCACAGCAACCTCAAACTCCTGAGCTCAAGCGATCCTACTGCCTCAGCCTCCCGAGTAGCTGGAACTACAGGCATGTGCCACCATGCCCGGCTAATTTTTTCTATATATTTTTAGCTGTCCAGATCATTTCTTTCTATTTTTAGTAGAGGCGGGGTCTCGCTCTTGCTCAGGCTGGTCTCAAACTCCTGAGCTCAAACAATCCGCCCGCCTCGGCCTCCCAGAGTGCTAGGATTACAGGCATGAGCCACCGTGCCCGGCCCAAAATAGTGTTTTTAAAGTAGATTTCCTTTGGAGAAATATTTAATTCCAGGATATAAATTCTGACCAATAGTGATAGAAAATTATATTAAAATACCCTTATTTTTATCATTGATTCTACTTTGTTTGCCTGGTATGTTCTTATTGTGAGTTGAGATTTGTCTTTCATGTTTGACATGAAGTCTAAAATTGTTTTTTTATTTACTGAGTCAGTTTTATCAGGCTTAATATTACAGACTGTTTTTGTAAGAGTGAAAATAACTATACTCTCTTATTCCTAGGGAA
Organism: Varecia variegata; assembly: GCA_028533085.1. Taxonomy (NCBI): domain Eukaryota; kingdom Metazoa; phylum Chordata; class Mammalia; order Primates; family Lemuridae; genus Varecia; species Varecia variegata. Next base: position 21,723,605 of record CM052446.1, read on the forward strand.
ATAGATGGAATGATTAAATACAAGTTAATATGCTATGAAGAGTTTGAAAACAGTGGTGCTCAGTTTTTGAGCATATTTAGTTGAGCATATTTAGTCTATGCAGGTTAATTAGATATGTAATTATAAAGAATTAACTAAATTTGGCAACCTTATTGAGATTTCATTAAATATACCGTGTGTTTGGTTTTGTATTTGACAAGTTTCTGAAAGCCTTCAGGTCAGAGTCATTTTTCCAGATCAGAATGTCAAAATTAACTAACAGAATAACTTAAAATATTCAGTAGAAGTAGAGAGCATTGTGTAGTTTGACCCTTTTCCACTTTAAATGAAGTTTACAGTAACATTTGCGTTCCCAAGAATTGTGATTTGGCAAATATTGGAACAGAGGAAAAATTTAAGAAGTAAGCAGAAAATGAACTTTGAAATTAATTTAATGGTTAATTTATAAATACAAAATAATGAAAATGATATGGGAATGTTATTTCATGTTATTGTATTTTAATTTGGGAAATCATGAGTCCATAGAAATACCATGGAACCATAATTCATGAAATAAATCTTAAGACTTTAAATTTAGAAGCTTTTTACCATTTTAATAATTTTTCATGATACATACTTCTCTTAAGTTTAACCATTTCCTCTTTAGTAATTAATGATATAAATAATGGCAAGTAATGCTAAATGGAAGTTCCAGGGTTTACCGTGGTAGATTTTTTTTCAGGGTTATGGAATTTTTTTCTTCATAGTAGTTAATATTCTGGGATTAATCTACAGGTTTTCGCTACACTAATTCTCTGAAATCATTTACTAACCAGTATCAGTTTCCCATTTTTTTTATAGATAAAGGTAAATTACATTATCATTGTAAAGGGCCAAATACAATTTTTAAAATTTTTTGATATTCATGTGCTTCATAAAATTGCTTTTCTGAAATTAGGAGCCATGAAATATGGCAATTTAGAAAGGTCAGTGGTTATTTTAATTGTGACAACTTTGGAAAGGAGATGAGCATGTTCTAGCATTCTCTAGATGAGGATGCCTTCATTTTATAGTAATGTTTTGAGAAGATGATTATTCAGACTGTGACAGAAAGACTTTAGAAGAAGCAATATAAGAATGAGTTCTTAAGTAAAGGAGATAGACTATTTCCTTTTTTATATGCTTGCAATCCATAGCATAGTTCTTACAACCTCTGGGTTCCCTGCAGACCTTAGCCTTGCTCCTTGATTTCTACAGCTAATCAGTGCCTTTGATTGTGTTTGGCAAGAACTTCCTAAGCCCACCCAGGCCATTTGCAACAAGTCATTGCTTCTAAAGCTTGCTTTGTATAAAGCCAGGCTTAATTGCCATTGAAATTGAAAATTGCCATTGAAAATTGTTCAGTTTTGTTCTCTGAACTGGCTATTTCCCCATCTTATTTAGAAAATCAAAGTAATCACAGAAATTAAGGATCAGGGTTGAGTGAGTCCTACACTTACTAGCTTAATTCTGACTTGTGTGCATTCAGGTTTTACATAAGTTTTTTCTTTTGGTGTGAAAATACAGTGTCCAACACACTTAGCTCTAAAATATTACTGTTTGGTTTAGAAACATGGGATCAAGCAGTTTCTTAAAAGTTATAAAAATTTAAAAATTTAGGCTGGGCCCGGTGGCTCACGCCTGTAATCCTAGCACTCTGGGAGGCCGAGGCAGGTGGATCGTTTGAGCTCGGGAGTTCAAGACCAGCCTGAGCAAGATCAAGACTCCGTCTCTAATAAAAAATAGAAAGAAATTAGCTGGACAACTAAAAATGTACAGAAAAAATTAGCCGGGCATGGTGGCGCATGCCTGTAGTCCCAGCTACTTGGGAGGCTGAGGCAGGAGGATCATTTGAGCCCAGGAGTTTGAGGTTGCTGTGAGCTAGGCTGACGCCACAGCACTCTAGCCCGGGCAACAGAGCAAGACTCTGTCTCAAAAAATAAATAAATAAATAAATAAATAAATAAATAAATAAATAAATAAAAATTACGTGTCTAAAACTTAAAATTTTAACAATAATAAATTTGGAAATTTTAGGTTTATTATATTATGTGTTGTGAATAATCAGGACACTACACTTGACAATACAGATTCAGAATTATGTCCGAAATATTTTAGAAATAACATAGCATTAACCTTATGTAGTAGAAAAGCTCATTTATCCCAGTAGCATTTGGAGACAATTTCATGACTATGTGGCGACACTTTCTTCCTCCTCAGGTCTAAGTTTTCTCCTTCAGAGTGTCATGTAATCAGCCCTTGGGGCAAGTAGAGAAGTTAATAATTATTATATATTTGTCTGCCTGTTGGGGCCTCTCTCCTCTTTCCAACACTCCACCCCAATTGTTAAAATGAGTATCTGTTATTCCTTAAGACATAGTATGAATGATATCATTTATTTAATCTCCCCATACAGAGATAGTTAAATTACCTTTTTTTTTTTTTTTTGAGACAGAGTCTCGCTCTGTCGCCCGAGCTGCAGTGCGGTGGCACGTCAGCCTAGCTCACAGCAACCTCAAACTCTTGGGCTCAAGTGACCGTCTTGCCTCAGCCTCCCAAGAAGCTGGGACTCCTAGCATGCACCACCATACCTGGCTTATTTTTACTAAAGACAGAGTCTCACTCTTGCTCAGGCTTGGTCTGCAACTCCTGAGCTCAAGTGATCCTCCCGTCTTGGCCTCCCAGAGTGCTAGGATTACAGGTGTGAGCCACTGCCCTGGCCTGAATTACCTTTTAAAAACAGCCTCAGTTATCAATCTTAACACCTAACTAGGGGTTTTGTAAATGTGTATATCAAATTGCTTTATTTAAATTAGTGTGTAATCAGAGTCATTCATTACTTTATTTTTTGTTTCTACATAAAAATAAAACTCTAATACAAGAATATTATTTGAAAGCATATATTTAAGAATTACATAGGTAGAAAGTGTCCTAAAAAAATAAAATCAAATAAAAAACAAAACAAAACAAAAAAAAGAATTACAAAAGATTAAAATGTTTGGTGTTTGCTGTTTTCCCTTGGTATGACAATCCTTTTTTAACCAATAAAAAATACACCTAAATGTCATTCAGATTTTCTGAACATCACTCCTATTTCCAGAACTATTTCCATTAATATTATATTAAAATAGATTTTTGATATTTTGAATATTTACATCATTTCTGTTAAGAAATTAAGTTTTTCTCATGTGGCTTCAGAATATAAATAATTTAGAAAGGATGAGCCTATTTCATATTATCTCCTCGATTAAATGAATGGGAAAAGAATTAGAGGTATAATACAAATTGTTAACCTATTCCCTTCTGCCATCTGAATCTTCATGTATAAGTGTTTTTGAAAGATAGAATTTTTATCAGATTGGTTTAAATCATATTCTGAATTCTAGGCTTCTGAATTAACCACAATCAATCAGGAATAATGGAATTAGATATATATAGACTTCATTTTCTCTTGATTTGTTTTAAAGAAAAGATGTATTTATATAGAAAGAGGGGTTAAAAGATTAATCTCTGGAGTCCCTAATAAATCAGAAAGATGAAACACGGATTAACCTTAAAAGAATATCTTTAGAGTATCCCTTATTTTTCAATGTATGTACTCATTTTACCTTACTATGGAGTCTGGAGAAGTGAATGGTACCAACTTCTGAAGATAATAATTGTCATTGACATAAAGGAATAAATCTTATCATTCAAAGTAGATAATTTTTCCTAATTACCTACACTAAAATGAAGTACATTACGAAATTATATTTGGAAGGCTAAACATTGTCTAGGAACGAATCAGAAAAACTCACTTGTGAAAGTTTTCAGTTTTTTTAGTTTAAGATTTTTTTTTCTTTGATTACTAATGAAAAGGATTTGGTATTGACTTAATTTCCTGTGCTCAGGATTATATATAATTCAGGCATTTATGGGAGTAAGAGTTTGTAGTCAATCTGATCAAATTGAATTAGTGTATTTTCAATTGCATTTGATATTAAACACATTTGATATTGATATAAAAGTTTTTAATCTTGCTTCATACTGGTTATTTTGTTGGTTTTAATGAAGGGCAGGCAAACTATACCTACAGGCCAAATCCAGCCTGTCTCCTGTTTTTGTAAGTACTACATTTTTAAATGGTTGGAAAAAATCAAAAGAAGAATAATGCCATGACTCCTGAACATTCTGCAAAATTCGAATTTCATAGAATGCTAATATTAATATATAAACATTAATGGAACATAGCCATGCTCATTCATTTATGTCTTATTTATGGTATTTTTTTTAGCTGCTTTTCTGCTACAACAGCAGAGTTGAGTAGTTGTGACAGAAATGATATGGCCCCCAAAGCCTGACATATTTACTCCCTGGCCCTTTACAAAAAATGTTTGCCGACCCTTGTTTTGAACATGAAAATGTCCAGAAGCCCTCAGTGATACCTGCATTTAGTTAAACTGCAACCTCTGTAGCCACTCTCAAACTTTGGTGGAAGTTATACAAGACTTGGTACGATAGTAATTGATGTCACTCTTGACCTTGTATATTTAACATTCATGTTTTTAACTGTGGCCAGCAAACCCAGTGGTCTAAGGATAAACAATCATTTGTAGTTTCACTAAACCATGAATTTAAGTTATGCCTGGTGAAACTGGTATGGCAAAATATGTTCCATCACCTAACCTGACATTCAAGATACAAATAGTTGCTTTTATGGTAACTCTTGTAAAATACAGTCAAAGATGGTTTTTATGAGGGAAGTTATGTAACTTATTAAGAAGTTTGCTGGATGTCACCACGAAGGTCAAGGGTTTTATTGCAGGGGAAGAAACTATTCCATTACTAAGCTACAAATTAGCATCAATTCGAAAGTGAGCATTAGGTCATTCCCTATCAGACATTGTCCAAAGGGAGAGAAACTTACTCAAGTTTTGTGATATTTCTCGTATCCTAAAAATAAAGTGCTACTCTAGTCATCAGTTGGGACTTTAGACCAGATCTCGTATAATTATTAAGCCAGTCAGTTCAGTCACCTAAATAGAAACTAACCACTGATACATTATTACTTAATTCATGCCTTTGCTGACTCTTCTCTCAGTAGTCAAATTAGAGTGTTCATGACATAAAGTATATATTTCTTGAATTAGTAGGGAGCACTCTTATGGTAAGATAAATCACTACCTTATTATCTTAGGAAATGTGCTACGTATGTTTTTAACACCTACATAATATTGCTATTATTGAATCTGCCAGGCATATCTGAGTATTTCAGTGTTTTGATCTTACATTTCATACTACCTAATTGGTATTTTTTTCCTTTGAATTAACTAGGACATATAGAATCACTTAATTGGGTTGATATCGTAGTCTTACTGTCAAAAAAACAGATTCCAACCTGATTTTAAGTTCATCATATTCTTTTGTACAATGAAAAAAAAAAGTCTGTATTTTGATCATCCAAATAGTGATTCAGGGCAGTGTTAACCTAGAAAAAACAGCATTAGGAGATCTGTAGATCATGACTAAGGCACATCACCAAAGTGATTTTCTTTTCTTTTATGCTTTCTTTCTTTTTCTTTTCTCTTGGTGAGACAACAGAGCCTTGCTCTGTCACTGGAGCTAGAGTGCAGTGGAGTCCTCATAACTTACTGCGACCTCCAACTTGTGGGCTAGAGCCATCCTCCCTGCCTCAGCCTCCAGAGTAGCTGAGACTACAGGCATGCGCCACCATGCCTGGCTAATTTTTTCTATTTTTAGTAGAAGACGGGATATTGCTCTTGTTCAGGCAGATCTTGAACTCCTGACTTCAAGCAGTCCTCCCCCCCTGGCCTCCCAGAGTGCTAGGATTACAGGCAGGAGACTTTTATGCTTTCTAATTATGAGATTGCATGAGTTTACCACCCTATGTCTCCCCTCTTTGATGAGTGTTTGACACTTGCTACATACGGAATTTCACATAACCAGTAGAAGTTTTAGAAAGATACCTTGCACTCATTGTCGTTCAGTTCTTTGCTTTTGACTCATCCTGACTTTATAAGACAAACCTTTCACCTCTTACATATAACGTAAAGAAGTGTGTCAGATTTTGAAAGGCAAGGATAGTAAGTTGTGCTCATCTGAGAAATAGAGGGGAAAAGATCCTGAGCTCTGAGTCATAGAACTAGGTTCAAATACCAGCCCTCTTTATCACTTCCTGATTATAAGCATGGACCTGTGTGGACCTAATATGTAAAAAGGGTATAGTAATTTCAGCCCACAAAGTTGTTATAAAATTAATACTTTATCAGAAGCACCCAGCACAGTTTCTGCCATAGAAAATGCACAATCATGTTAACTATTTTTATGTGTTATTAAGGCACCCCACTAATGTTCAATTAGAGGTAATACGTATTTACAAAAGGAGAAATAACACACAAGTGAACAATATAGTCCACAACCTCATTTAGGCATTTTTTTGAACTTTTTCATTTTTTCTATATAAGTTTCTAATAAAGCAGATCTTGCTGAACTGATTTTTTCCATTTGTCATTTGCTGGAGGTTATAACTAGCAGTTCAAATAGGATATAGTTTATGGAGGAGGAGAGGTTCATAGAGGGTGCTGTTCCTTCACTTATCTGAGTGACTTGTTTTTGGGAAATTAAAAAAAAAATTAGCTATTCAAGATAAAAACTGTATATGGGTAACTACTTAGGTTCCTGTCTTTAAAGTATGAAAAGTAAAGTACTGTGCAGTTAAAAGATTTTTTAATCTCATACAAGCTCAAGATATAGTTTAAGTCCTTTTATATTCTGTGAAATAGTGAATGTTCATTGTTAGTTTCTAATTGCAGATCTTTAATTTTTGTTCTAAGTCAGCTTTATTGCCTTAATCTGATATTTAGCACCTTCACAAAATTGTTCAAGTCAATAAACAGAAAAAAGATCTTTATTTGGTTCTGTTACAAGATTTGCTCATTTAACCTTCAGTGAGCCTCTTTAAAATAGAAATGGTGATATAACAGAAATCCCTATAACTTCCAAAGCCCTATACATAGAGGAAGGGGAGAATTAATTCAGCAACAGCAATGCCTATCATTAATCAGGCAGTATTTTGGGATATTTGTAGTGGGTTTTAATTAACTGAGTAAGTCATGTCATTTAGTATTATGGATAATTCAGAAGTAGATGTTTTAAGACTAATTTCAGTACTTAAGAAAAAATTTTTTAAAAGCATTAAGATAGAGGCAGATATTAGTAACTCTGCTTTATAGATGAAGAAATTGATACGAAGTTCAAACAAAAATTTGAACTTATATAAAAAGGTTATACCAGTAAAAGGGACTCAAATTATTAGTTTTTATTGGTATGCCTTTTCTTCTAGAAAATTAAGGTTCATTGTTGGGAAGATACTTATATGTTGTTTAGTGATCTTGGAAACACAGCCTATTATTTTAACCTATTGAATAAATAAAATATAGATAAATGTTGAACAAATAAATTTTGTACTCCAATATAAATTTTCGTATTTTGTATCCAAATACAAATTGTAAAATTTCAACATAGGCAACTGATTTATTTTATAGACAGTACCTATCTGTGAGGTGTTGGCAATGTTGCTTTGAAAGAGGTTTATAGGCCGGGCATGGTGGCTCACACCTGTAATCCTAGCACTCTGGGAGGCCCAAGTGGGAGGATCACTTGAGCTCAGGAGTTTGAGACCAGCCTGAGCAAGAGTGAGACCCTGTCTCTAGTAAAAATAGTAAAAATTAGTCAGGTATGGTGGTGCATGCTAGTAGTCCCAGCTACTTGGAAGGCTGAGGCAAGAGGATCACTTGAGCCTAGGAGTTCGAGGTTGCTGTGAGGTAGGCTAATGCCATAGCACTCTAGCCCAGGCAACACAGGGAGACTCTCTCAAAAAAAAGAAAAAAAAAAAAAAACAGAAATAAAGAAAGCAGTTTATAGCTCCCTGTGTATGGAATGGATATATGGATGAGTATGTATGGAAGCTAAAGTGAGACAGATTTTATAAGAACGGATAGCTGCCAGAGCTGTCTGAAAATGGTAAAATGGTTTTCCTTAGAATATAGTTTTCTGTATTCTGTTTTTCATAGACTAGACTGTCAGCTGGTATGCATTGAAAGGATTAGAGCCTGCTAGCACTTTTCATGACATTTTCTATTCCTAAAATCGTGAGGTTAACTAAGTGTACAGTGTATTCTTAAAGAGGGATAGAGAAAAGGGATTGCTAGAAAGTTTCTTTATGAAAAGAAAGACATGTTAATGGCCTTTTTCTCCCCAAAATAGCAGATTTTTGCCTACTTTTTGTATGACATTTTTCCTTTTGTTGTAAAATAGCATTTCTGTATATTTTCCAAGGAACATAATTAATAGCTTTATTAAAGGCCCTTCTGCCTTTTGGCTTTCTTAGTTGTAAGATAGAATATTTACCACAATATTATTCTAAAAATACAGAGTAGTCGTGCCTTCAAGCAGTGACGAGAAGGAAAACTTTACTTGGATAGACTTTGGAGCAAAAGAGTGAAGTATGACCTATTTGATTGAGGGTCATTCTTTGTACACTAAAGCCACCTTTTGGCTTTTCCAAGTTGCCAAATTGTTTTTATTCACGAGTTGTAATTCCCTTCATTTAGCTCCTTTTTATTCACTGGTTTCCATGATCTGCCAGTCCACTTTTAAAATAGCCGCCAATTGACAGTGCTGCTTTGTTGTTCTTCCCAGCTACTCTAGGGCTCCTGCCGATGATCTCAAATGCAGGAGCAGCAGAGGTGCTTTGAAAGAGAGAGAACAGAATGTCAAAGAGTCCAGCGGGGGACCAGCAGATTGTGGGAAACCATGTGACTGTGTGATTCACATCTCCAAGGAGAGAGAACCGGTTGTTTCTGTGTCTAGATCTACCCTGTTATGAGGATAATACCGTCAATAATGTAATTTTAATTGCCTGGATGCTTTGATGCTGGCTTTAAAAAAATAAAACTCAGCAGTGAAGTTACTGGTCATATATAAGTTTCAGTAAAACTGAATTTGATGACATTTAAATCAGGACAAAATAAAGTCTAAGAGTTTCAAACTGTGATGTTTTAGGTATTAGGGGTTGGTAACGTGTGTGTGTGTGTGTGTTCATATATATCTGTGTGCGCGCACGCATGTGTGTACATATATATAGAGAGAGTGAGTCACTAAAATATTCAACTCAATTCTTTTGCCACCAACCTTAGATGACCTGATGCTATTTGGTTTGTATGTTACTTCTAATAGTAAAACTCTTAAAAAGCTCACTTGAATAAAGCCATACTTAAAAAATTAGAAAACACATTACTAAATTTCAAATTTTGACTTTAGGACATTGTTGCCAAGGGTCAAATCTTACCATGGATTAATTTCTTATGCTCTTTTGTTACACAATTGCTAATGAACTATAATTTCCTAATATGTGTTTTTGCGTATATTTAGATCAAGGAATTTTCTTCAGTCCTTAGAACATATAGGAGGGAAAGTTGGTAACATTAATGTTAGGAGAACATAACATGGTCCTTTCTTTTAATCTATAATTCTAGGACGACATAGACAGCCTAAACCCAGTTCTCAGGGACAACCCGCAACTTCACGAGGAAGTGAAAGTCTGGGTAAAGGAACAAAAGGTTCAGGAGATTTTTATGCAAGGTAACTATTTTGAAGTTATGCATTAATTTTTTTGGATCTAGGCAACTTATTATATTTGTCTTTGGTCGTTCAATTATTTGCAATATAAATCAAGGTTTAGTCTAATATTTTGAGTTATATACGGTCCAGGAAAAGTAATAGCAGAATTATAATAATTTCAGTACAAAGTTGGTAATTTCACTAGTTTACTAACTTATTTGAGCTAACGTGCCTGGCATGAAGTTAGTCACCCAGGTGCTTTGTTGTTAGAAAAAATTCATATTATGGAATGCTTTTATGGAATGTGTCAGTCCTAGAGAAAGAAATATTGTTTGCGGTAGAGGGCTGCCCAAAACCCTGATCAAATACCTTTGAAGAATGCTGTTAGTATCTGGAAAAAAGTGGCCTATTTTAGTGCACTTTCTTCAGCAGTTTACTAGTCTTAGTTTTGTTTCCCTTGTTAAGTTACAGGTTTGTCTACCACATGTGACCCTCAGACTGGTGAGGTTTTATAATTCTTAGCAATTCCTTTTTCTATCAGTACAATCATAAATATAAGCTTTTTGTGAAATTGAATTGAAATTGAGACAATATGGCATGAATTGGTGATATGTTGCTGAACATTTTTAAGAATGAAAGTTTGTTAAATTCTCGTATTTATCTCAACCCTCAACTTGCATGCCATTAAGCATTAACAGATAATCTCAACAGTTGTGACTGTATTGCTTTATAGGGATATGTACAGGAGCAGATCATCTACTTACTAAATTCTTCTTAAGCTAAATAATCTATAAACTTTACTACGGAGAATTTCAAACCTACATACAAATAGAATATTTCAGTGAACTTCCATCCTTCTATCTCCCACCCCCAACAACTATCAAACCTTGGCTGACTCTGCCAAGGTATCCGTATCCCCTATTATGTCTATCAAGTTTTAGACTTCAATTCTTTCTATTAATTTTTTAAACAAAGCCGTCATACCGCTGTTATGCCGAAAAATTAATAGTTCCTTAATATAAAATACTGGATAATTGGTTCAAATTTCCATTTGTGTCTTTAATGATTTAAACAGGTTTTGTTTTTTAAAAATCAAAGTTCTAGTAGTCTACACATTGTGATGGTTTGTTATGTCCCCTTCATCACTCTTCCCCCATTTCCCTTTCCTTGCAATTAATTTTTTTTTTTTTTTTTTTTTTTTTTTTTTTTTACTTTTGTTTCTGTGTTGTATCCTTAGAGGAGAAAAGGTTCAGGCAGTATAGTCCCTATCCATCCTAGGCAGAAGTGAGGAAACCAGCCAGTATAGATGGTTTGTTAGTGGGAATTGAAAACTGATCATATTTGGAGTTATTCTATAAGCATTTTCTATATTATTTAGAAAAAATAATATGGAATCTTAATCTTTCCATAGTTGGAAAAGACTGAAGTTTGTATAATGGATTATGGCTAGTAAATAGTATTTACATATCACCTCCTTTAAATTACAGCCAGTCAACATCTTCAGTTTTCTTTAGATGAATGTATTTTATTTCCAGGTCATAGGTAATACTTTTACAGATGCATTAAATGATTTGTATATTTTAAGCTGATATTGGCATAGGTTTTCTTTAAACTGGCAGATATGTATTGAACCATTAATTTGGTGTGTTGAATCTATTATAACTATAGAAGAAAGAACATCAGCCTAGGAATTAGAAATATAAATTCAGTCCCAGCTCTTTGACTTAAAAATTTACTTAACCTATCAATCTCACTTTCTTCATTTTTATAAAAGGCATAACAATACTAAAAGTTAGAAAGGATTAAATAAGCACGTGGAAATTTTGAAAGCACTTTGTAAAATTGTTAATGTATAATACTGTTATTAAGGTACAGGAGTTTTTCCCCCCTCATAGTTCTTGTTAAACTTTAAAGAACTTGGTCATTTTAGTACCTATGAATTGAAAATAATTTTCATCTCCATTATCTTCTTCCATGGAGTCATGTTTGTTTTATTAGGCATATTTGAATATATACAGATATATATCATTTAATATTGAATCTTTGCTCATTTTCTAAAAGCTGTCTATATATAAGGATATAGATAACCTTTGAAAAAGTGAGTTTAATGCAAAAGTACACCATTATTTCTTGTAAAAAAAATTCTTAGTGCTATATTTATAAATTCACTTATCAGTCTCTTCATGTTCTAAGACTTTTAGCAGTTTTTTCTAGCTGCCTCAGAGGATTCAAAATTTGTAGCTGCTTATGGTAACATTTTGGCAACTAGAAGACTCAGACATCAAGTTCCCGGTTACCTAGGAACTTTCCATTTCAGCCATGTAGTCATCTACCCCACTCTTACTAAGGTAGCTGTGTAACCTTACTACATTCTAGACCACTATAACTTTACATTTTGTACTGTTTGCTTATTAACTCATGATCCCAGAAACATTCTTTTTGTCTTAAAGTGTTTTATTTCCATTGGATCAGGAAGTATGTATGTCTAGTAGCGTACATGTAATGATAACTTCAGAATGATTTGTTCCAAAGGATATTTACTTGTCTTCTAAAACATTTTTTTAAACAGATATTTGGGTATGATATTATTCACCTATCAAATAGCTCACGTTTCTCCTAAAAGGTAGTTCTTAAAGGAAAATGTTTCCATTTAAGATATCCCTATTTTCTTGTGTTTCTTTTAAATGTTTCCATTTAAGATATCCCTATTTTCTTGTGTTTCTTTTAAAGGTCCTTATTCCTTAAATGGATACAGAGTGAGAGTATATAGACAAGACTCTGCCACCCAGTGGTTTACTGGCATAATTACTCATCATGATCTCTTCACCCGCACCATGATCGTTATGAATGATCAGGTAAATAGTTCAACTAATATTTTTATAGAGACTTTTATAGTTCATATAGTCCATGCCAGAAAAAAAAATGAATCACCAGTTTGATACTAAATAATTTTAATCTTTTCAGTTTTTAGTTATATAATCTTAATACATTTAAATGCAGCTGATGTTACATAGAGGTCATTTCAGGTCACAGGGAGATAGTGATGCCAAGTTTATTTCAACACTGATAAAATAAATCTCTGAAATAGAGGCACCAGGCTCTTTTAATTGATTAGTCTTTTTTTTTTTTTTTTTTTTATCCTTAGGTTAGCTAAAATTTTCTTTTTCAAAGTCTCAGTTCTGGCCGGGCGCGGTGGCTCACGCCTGTAATCCTAGCACTCTGGGAGGCCGAGGTGGGTGGATCGCTAGAGGTCAGGAGTTCGAGACCAGCCTTAGCAAGAATGAGACCCCCATCTCTACTAAAAATAGAAAGAAATTATCTGGCCAACTAAAATATATATATATATATATACAAAAAAAAATTAGCCGGGCATGGTGGGACATGCCTGTAGTCCCAGCTACTTGGGAGGCTGAGGCAGTAGGATCGCTTAAGCCCAGGAGTTTGAGGTTGCTGTGAGCTAGGCTGATGCCACGGCACTCACTCTAGCCCGGGCAACAAAGCGAGACTCTGTCTCAAAAAAAAAAAAAAAAAAAAAGTCTCAGTTCTGTCTCTCCAGTAATAAAAGTATTTCCCAAATGGTTTCTTTTCACTAATGAAAACTTTTAACGCACACTTCGTTCTCACATCAAAGTTCAGCCTTGGTATGCTCACTTAATTTTTATGTCAAATCTTATGGATGCTACAGAGTTTTAAGTAAGTCTTGAAATGTGAAAAAAAAAAGTTCACTTTTAAATGTTCACTTGTTTGTTTTTGTGGAAAACAGATATTTACATCTTTCTGCCTGATTAAATTCTGAAGTGTATCTGGTAGAGCCCTTTTATAAACGGTTCAAATACTTTGGTTAAAATTTTAGTCAAAATGTTAAATAAATTATATTTTTTCCTTAAAAGGTGATGATATTGCCTTGAATCTTTATAGTAGTTCTTTCTTTAACCACATTTTAAAAATTATTCATTTGCACAATTTTTGTCTTTTTTCTTCTTCCTGGATTCTACCTTTTAGTTTTATTTTATAGCTGCTTTTTGGAAATTACTTCATATTTTTAAAATACATTTTATAATTTGGCATCCATACTTTTTTTTTTGTAGTATCACTGCCTGTTGGCATCTATAGTCTTGATTAATTCTTATCCTTGTTTTTCAAGGTGAACTTAAAGTGGATATTTTTGCTTTTTAATTTTTGGTTAGCAGTTGAAACAGTTTCAGAAGGTTAAAAAGGTAATTTTATCATTAATGATTAAAATGGATGATTGTAAGTCTGACAGTATCTTATAAATTAAGGATCCCAAACTGATTCGTAAACATCTAAGTGAAGAAATTGTACCAAATAACACATTGGTTAGCTCATTGGATTTAATTTTTGTTTTTGTTTTGTGTCATGGATTAGGTACTAGAACCACAGAATGTCGATCCTTCTATGGTTCAAATGACCTTTCTAGATGATGTTGTTCACTCTTTGTTAAAAGGTGAAAATATTGGCATTACATCACGACGCAGGTCTCGTGCCAATCAAAATATCAACGCTGTTCACGTATGTATGTTAATAGGGGTGCATTTTTGTAAAATATTTTTCCTTAGGCTACTTAGAATAAGGTAGTAAACAATCATTGTTAATTGGCTATTTTTAGGGTCATTATACACGTGCGCAAGCAAATAGTCCCAGACCAGCAATGAATTCCCAAGCTGCTGTACCAAAACAGAATATACACCAGCAACAAAGAAATGTTCGTCCAAATAAGAGGAAGGGCTCAGATAGCAGTATACCAGATGAAGAGAAGATGAAGGAAGAAAAATACGATTATATATCACGAGGAGGTAGGACCCACTTCTTTTTTTTAGGGAAATGAGAACAAAAATACATTTTAAATATGCTTATTTAGTATTGATTATGAAAAATAAAACTGTTCTTTTCTTTTAATACTACAGAAAATCCTAAAGGTAAAAACAAACACTTGGTGAATAAAAGAAGGAAACCTGAGGAGGATGAAAAGAAACTAAATATGAAAAGACTTCGAACTGACAATGTTTCAGACTTTTCTGAGAGCAGTGACTCAGAAAATTCAAATAAGAGAATAATAGATAATTCCTCAGAGCAGAAGCCAGAGAATGAATTGAAAAATAAAAATACTTCAAAGATAAATGGAGAAGAAGGAAAATCTCAGAATAATGAGAAGGCAGGAGAAGAGACACTACTAGATAGCCAGCCTCCCTGGGATCAAATACAGGAAGATAAAAAACACGAAGAAGCAGAGAAGTGGAAGGCTGTTGATACCCAGCTTCAAGAAAAAATGATTATCCATTCATCAGAACAGGCCACAGTTTCTGATCATAATCCTAATGATTTACTTTCTCAGGAATGCAATATTGAAAAAACACATACAGTGGAATTATTACCAAAGGATAAGTTTGTATCCAGACCACCTACACCAAAATGTGTTATTGATATTACAAATGACACTAATTCAGAAAAGGTGGCTCAGGAAAACTCAAGTACCTTTGGCCTTCAGACACTTCAGAAAATGGATCCTAATATTAGTGATTCAAAATCAATTGCAAATGCAAAATATTCGGAAACAGCAAAACAAGATTCTGATCAGAACTGGGTCAGTGATGTAGTTAAAGTGGATTTAACCCAGTCGAGTGTTACAAATGCTTCTTCAGGAAATGATCACCTGAATATGGAAAAAGAGAAAAACCAATATATCTCTTACATGTCATCTTTAAGTACAGTTTCTGTCATGGAAGATAAGTTGCATAAGCGAAGTCCACCTCCAGAGACTATAAAATCTAAACTTAATACTTCAGTAGTAGATGCTCACAAGACAAAATCCAATCCCTCACCTGAAGTTGTTAAACCCAAAATAACCCATTCTCCTGATTCTGTAAAGTCTAAGACCACTTATGCAAATAGCCAAGCTACTGGTGAAAGAAGATTGGCAAGTAAGATAGAACATGAGTTATCAAGATGCAGTTTTCATCCGGTTCCTACTAGAGGCAGTACATTGGAAACTACAAAGAGCCCTCTAATCATTGATAAAAATGAGCATTTCACAGTTTACAGAGATCCTGCACTTATTGGGTCAGAAACAGGAGCTAATCACATTTCACCTTTCTTAAGCCAGCATCCTTTTCCTCTTCATTCCTCATCCCATAGAACCTGTTTGAATCCAGGTACCCATCACCCTGCCTTAACTCCTGCACCCCACTTACTAGCCGGATCATCTAGTCAAACTCCATTACCTACCATTAACGCTCATCCTCTGACTAGTGGGCCACACCATGCTGTTCATCACCCTCATTTACTTCCCACTGTGTTACCTGGAGTGCCTACTGCCTCCTTACTTGGTGGCCACCCACGACTAGAGAGTGCTCATGCCAGCAGCTTGAGCCACTTAGCACTAGCACACCAGCAACAGCAACAGTTATTACAGCACCAGTCACCTCATCTTCTAGGACAAGCCCATCCTTCTGCTTCATATAATCAGCTTGGACTTTATCCAATTATTTGGCAGTATCCAAATGGAACACATGCATACTCAGGACTTGGTTTGCCTTCTTCTAAGTGGGTTCACCCAGAAAACACAGTTAATGCTGAAGCTTCATTAAGGAGGGTAAGTTTATACTGTGGTGTGCCACATATCAATGTATATTTATTAATCAAATGTGGTTGAGTGCTTTTTCAATATCCCATATTTTTAGGTTATTTTCTATTATACAAACAATTATTTTTCCATGTGCTTAGTAACCTCAGAGCAGTGGAAGTGGAAATCTCAGAAAAGCCTATTTATAAAGAGTTAGTTTAAAGGAGTAAAACTTTTTAGAGTTTAATATTTATTTATTATAAATTTAGATTTCTTGTATATGTCCATAATTATTTTGCTCAGCTAAATTTCTAGAAGTGAAATTTCTGGGTTAAAATTTATATTAAATTGTAAGGGTGTTTATTTGTTTTTTTGTTGAGACAGGGTCTCTATTGCCTGGTGTGGAATGCAGTGGCATGATCATAGCTCACTGCAACCTCAAATTCCTGGTCTCCAGTGATCCTCCTGCCTCAGTCTTGCAAGTAGCTGGGACTATAGGTGTGAGCCACTGCACCTGACCAACAATTTGTTTTTAAAAAGTAATTTGATAATATATATCAAAAACCTTACTATTTTATGTCCAGGCGCAGTGCCTCATGCCTATAATCCTAGCACTTTGGGAGGCTGAGGTGGGAGAATTACTTGAGGCCACAAGTTCAAGAGCAGCCTGAGCAACATAGCGAGACCCTGTGTCTACAAAAAATAGAACAATTAGCCGGGTGTGGTGGTACACACTTGTAGTCCCAGCCACTCAGGAGGCTGAGGCAGGAGAATCACTTCACCCCAGGAGTTTGAGGTTACAGTGAGCTATGATCACGCCACTGTACTTTAGCCAGGGCAACAGAGCAAGACCCTGTCTCAAAAATAAGCAAAATTGTTATATTCCCCAGCTGAATATTTGTATATTAATAATTTGCATATTAATGGTATATCACAAGGTATAACTCTTTAATCCCCTTCTTCCCTTATGGGTGCTCAAGGTTGGAGATTCCTAGTGTTTGAGAGTAAAGTTGCAGCTGAGATTCTCCCTGCCTAATACAGTATTGCTGAAGGTGGTGAGTGTAGGGCTCTTATTCCTTCATGTACTATGTGGTTTCTCTAGCAAATTGATTTTTATACTACAAAATAGTTGTTAAAAGCAATATCAGCCCTGGTATCGAAAGTGAAGAAATGGATGTCACTGTTAAACTCCCAGGACACAGTCTTGTCCTTTGTACTACCCAGGATGCTCTTCAAGTATTCCTCAGAAGCTATTTTTAATGTCTTTTTGTTTATATGTTTTTGTGGTTAAAAACATATAATACTAAATTTACCATCCTAACCATTTTTAAGTGTATAGCTTAGTACCATTAACACTTTTCACATTGTTGTGCAGCATATCTCCAGAATTTTTCATCTTGTAAAATTGAAACTATATTTATTAAACACTAAAACTCCCTTCCCCCAGCCTTTGGCAACCATCTTTCTACTTCCTGTGTCTATAATTTTGACTACTGTCGATATTTCATATGAGTGGAAATCATACAATATTTACTCTTTTGTTACTGGCAATGTCCTTGAGGTTCATCCACGTTGTGGCATGTGACAGGATTTTTTTTTTTTTTTTAATTTAAGGCTGCATAATAACTTCATTGTATGTGTATGCTATGTTTATCCATTTATCTGTCAATGGACACTTGGGTTGCTTTCACCTCTTGGCTTTTGTTTATAATGCTGCAATGAACATGGGAGTTTTTAAAACCTCCTTAATGTCATCTTTTTTGACAGCTGTTTGAAGTTAAGTGAGATCACAGTTGGGGGTGGTGATTTAGAAGACAATGCTAGTGACTTTCTACTTTAGGGATAATATTTCTTACATATAGCATTGGAAATGCCTGTAGATGCAAAGAATAATGTCCGTTATGCCAAAAGTTTGTTAGAGAAACTGTTATATTTTGGGTAGCAGTGATGACATACATAGAGTATGGTCATGAGTCCTTCTATAAGTCCCAAGTTGTTGGATAGATGACTTTGATGGCAAGGGACACTAAGTGGTTGGTGGTACAAGATACAGTTCTAACAATTTTGAAAGGTGTTTCTTGTGGCTTATTCCTATTGCAAACATTAACTCCTTTTAGCTCCACCTTCATATGAGCTTTGGCTTTCTTTAATAAAGTCAGCAGTGATCGCCACAATTTATTCTACACCAGCATCGCTGCATTTGATGTTGGCAAAATCTCAGTTCTAGAATTGTGCTTCCGTTGATCACAAGCTTCTTGCCCATTCCCATTCTTGATGGTGCCATTGATCTCATGGTAGGTAGAATCATATTAGAATGTGTACATCACATAGTCAAAGTCAGTGAAGAGTCATTAATCACTACATTATTCTCTTTGCCAGAATCAAAAGTAGGCCTGGACCGGGCGCAGTGGCTCACTCCTGTAATCCTAGCACTCTGGGAGGCCAAGGCAGGTGGATCGCTCGAGGTCAGGAGTTCGAGACCAGCCTGAGCAAGAGCGAGACCCCGTCTCTACTAAAA
>CM052446.1:21742441-21765590 GCA_028533085.1 Varecia variegata
ACTGTTTAAAATGGCTTGGGTCTGAGATTATTTGCCTTGGAAAGAAGAAAAATAAATAAATAAGATGGCTTGGGGAAGGAGCTTTACTCAGAATATATCCTATGTACGTAGACTGAGGCCATGACTGTCCAGCTTCTATGTTTATAGGAACATAAAATGTCTTAACTGCTCATAAATGTGTTAAACTAAAAACAAACACATTGGATTTTTATTTATGTAAAATTATAAGGGAGTAAATTTAAATAACATTTTGAGCAAAAATGAAGATCTCTTACCCTAGTATTGTGACCAAAAGTGAAGAAATAGTATAAGATACTAGATTAGAAAATAATTTTGAATGTTATTTTATAGAGCAAAAGCTTTGTTATCATTGCCATAATTGATCGCAATTTAAGATTTCTGGATCTTATAGAACTGAGGCCATTTGAGACACTGTATATTTGAATGATTCTTACGTGTGTATATATTTTTCTCTTATGTGAGGTTTATAGCTATAGCGTATGTTTTTAATCTAATTTTATAACAGTATATCTTTTTTTTTTGTGTGACAAGAGTCTTACTCTGTTGCCCGGGGTAGAGCAGAGTGGAATCATCACAGCTCACCACAACCTCAAACTCCTGGGCTCAAGCACAGTATATCTTTTTGACATCATATTATGTTTGTATTGTCATTTTGAGAAGTAAAATTTATTCCCTTTGTTAAAACCAGAGGCAATTGTATTTTTCTGGTATTTGACTATCATCCTATTGACAAACTCATAAAACATGTTCTAGAAAAATGTCAGTGTAGAAACAATCCTTAACATGAAATTAGATAGTTGTATATCTCAACTCAGAGGTTGCTGTCATCACATACTCAGTTATGAGAAAGACACCTTATATTGACATATAAAATTAACTTTGTTAGACTTCCACACCTCCAAGTTTAATGGTCCAGCAATGTTTATAGCTTATAGTCAAATAGGGAGTACATTTGGGTTTTGAAAATGTAATTACCTGCCAATTGTCAGTAAATTGTTCAAGACTTATTTTTTTTTTTTTTTGAGACAGAGTCTTACTCTGCTGCCCAGGCTAGAGTGCCGTGGAGTCAGCCTAGCTCACAGCAACCTCAAACTCCCCGGGCTAAAGCGATTCTTCTGCCTCAGCCTCCCGAGTAGCTGGCACTACAGGCATGTGCCATTATGCCCATATAATTTTTTATATATATATTTTTAATTGTCCAGATAATTTCTTTCTATTTTTAGTAGAGACGGGGTCTCACTCTTGCTCAGGTTGGTCTCGAACTCCTGACCTCGAGCGATCCTCCCTCCTCGGCCTCCCAGAGTGCTAGGATTACAGGCGTGAGCCACCGCGCCCAGCCGAATTGTCAGTAAATTGTTACATTGAAAAAGCTAATTATTTTTAATGACAAAAACTGGCAAATGAACTTGATTATAGTTTCTCTTTCTGGTAAAATGTATTTTAGGAATAACATTCTGTTTTTGCTATTAGGAGCATATATTCTTTTGCTGTTAGTAAGCTAGGTTCTGTGTACAGCATTTATAGTAAGTTAAAGGCACTGATTTTAAGATCTTCTTTTAGTAAAATAACAAATTCCTGGAAATTACATTTTAATACTAGTTAATTTTCTACATAATTTGGAAAAATATATATGTTTATGTTAGTTACTTAATTGAATATTTCTCCTAAGATACATTTAGAAAAGGTTACGGGTTTCACAAATATACTGGTATTAATGTTGTACTATGATACTGTGTTTACCTTTTTCTGTAACTAAAGTCTAGATTTTTTTTTTAATAGAATTCTCCCAGTCCTTGGTTACATCAGCCCACCCCAGTGACCTCAGCAGATGGTATTGGATTACTTAGTCACATTCCTGTCAGACCTTCTAGTGCAGAGCCTCATCGGCCTCTTAAAATTCCAGCGCATTCCAGTCCACCATTGACAAAAACTTTAGTAGATCACCATAAAGAGTAAGTTCACCCATGCTTAAAAATTATGAATATCTTATCTTTCATGATGTTTCTTAATATACTTTTTAAACAATTAATGTTAAGTTAATAAATCACTTAAAAGTAGGCATTGAACAAGTATTGTTCTGTTTTGGTATTCCTTCTAATTTACTTGATATATTAGAGTGTATGCCACAATACGTTTTACTTTCATAATAGAATGATGTTGCATAGAAGCTGTCTTTGTATTTTGCAAGATAAAGTGATTACAGGAATCTTTATATATTTTCTTTACAGAGAATTGGAGAGGAAAGCTTTTATGGAACCATTACGGTCTGTTGCATCCACATCAGCAAAAAATGACCTGGATCTAAATAGGTCACAGACTGCAAAAGATTGTCACCTGCATAGACATTTTGTGGATCCAGTATTAAATCAATTACAGAGGCTACCCCAGGAGACTGGAGAGAGATTAAACAAATATAAGGAGGAACACCGTCGAATTCTTCAAGAAAGTATTGATGTTGCTCCCTTTACAACTAAAATCAAGGGGCTTGAAGGTGAAAGAGATAGTTATTCCAGAGTAGCATCATCATCTTCTAGTCCTAAAAGCCATGTCATCAAACAAGATACAGATGTAGAACGCTCAGTATCAGACCTTTATAAAATGAAGCACTCGGTTCCTCAGAGTTTGCCTCAGAGTAACTATTTCACTACATTGTCTAATAGTGTGGTCAATGAACCACCAAGATCGTACCCATCCAAAGAAGTTTCAAATATTTACAGTGAAAAACAGAGTAACGCCCTTGCAGCAGCAGCTAATCCTCAAACCCTGACTTCATTTATATCATCTCTTTCAAAGCCACCACCTTTGATTAAACACCAACCAGAAAGTGAAGGTTTAGTAAGCAAGATACCAGAACATCTTTCCCATCACATTGCCTCTCATTCAGTAACAACCTTCAGAAATGATTGTAGGAGTCCTACCCATTTGACAGTTTCTTCTACAAATACACTCCGCAGTATGCCTGCTTTACATAGAGCACCAGTATTTCACCCACCAATCCATCACAGCCTGGAAAGGAAGGAAAGCAGCTATAGTAGCCTTTCCCCCCCAACTTTAACTCCAGTGATGCCAGTAAATGCTGGTGGGAAAGTTCAAGAATCACAAAAACCTCCAACTCTAATACCTGAGCCAAAAGACTCTCAGGCAAATTTTAAGAGTTCTTCTGAACAGACTTTGACAGAAGTGTGGAGACCTAATAATAACCTCAGCAAAGAGAAAGCTGAATGGCATGTGGAGAAAAGCACCGGAAAATCACAGGCTGCTATGGCATCTGTCATTGTACGTCCACCTTCGAGTACAAAAATTGATAGCATGCCAGCAATGCAGTTAGCTTCTAAAGATCGAGTTAGTGAAAGATCTTCAACTGGGACAAGTAAAACAGATTGCCTCAAACCAGCAGAATCCGGAGAGACTGGAAGAATCATTTTGCCAAATGTGAATTCAGATAGTGCTCACACAAAATCTGAAAAAAACTTTCAGGCTGTCTCACAGGGCAGCCTTCCCGGTTCAGCCATGTCTGCTGTAAATACCATGTGTAATACCAAAACGGATGTATTCACATCTGCTGCCACTACTGCCAGTGTTTCCAGCTGGGGTGGTTCAGAAGTAATTTCCTCTTTATCAAATACCATTTTGGCCTCTACATCCTTAGAATGTACCTCTTCAAAAAATGTCAATCAGTCAATGGCTCAAACACAAGAATGCAAGGTCAGCACCACAGCTCCAGTTACACTAGCCAGTAGTAAGACAGGAAATGCTATTCAGCCCAGTTCTGGATTCTCAGGCACAACTGATTTTATCCATTTAAAAAAGCACAAGGCAGCATTGGCTGCAGCTCAGTATAAAAGTAGTAATGTCAATGAGACTGAGCCTAATGCTATGAAAAATCAGACATCTTCAGCCTCCCTTCCCCTGGATAGCACTGTAATCTGTAGTACAATTAACAAAGCAAACTCTGTGGGAAATGGGCAAGCATCCCAGACAAGTCAGCCGAACTATCATACTAAACTGAAAAAGGCCTGGCTTACTAGACATTCAGAAGAAGATAAAAATACTAATAAAATGGAAAATTCAGGGAATTCTGTGTCAGAAATTATTAAGCCATGTTCTGTCAACTTAATAGCCTCTACATCTAATGATATACAAAATAGTGTAGATAGTAAAATTATAGTTGATAAGTATGTAAAAGATGATAAAGCCAATAGGAGAAAAGCCAAAAGAACTTACGAATCTGGCTCTGAAAGTGGAGACTCAGATGAAAGTGAAAGTAAGTCAGAACAAAGGACTAAAAGGCAACCTAAGCCAACCTACAAAAAGAAGCAAAATGATTTGCAGAAGAGAAAAGGTGAAATAGATGAAGATTTGAAACCCAATGGAGTTCTCAGCAGGAGTGCCAAAGAGAAAAGTAAATTGAAGTTGCAAAGCAACAGTAATAGTAAGTCAATTACTTTGTTCTATCTCATATAAAATGTGCTGAATGTTTTAGCAGTAATGATGTGGTTCTTTAAAGGTTAGTGAGCTTGCAGGCATCTTTTGCCTTTATTTGCATGCCTTAGTTATAAGTATATGCTCATTGATTTCATTTCTACGTTTCACAAGTACCCTGTAAGAGAAAAGGAGAGAAGATTTATTTCTCCATTTTTAAGAGACTTGTAGAAATACATCTGTTTTACCTTCTATTCACTGTAGGTAATGTGTGTAACCCAATTTTTAATTTAACAATTTTTCATAATTTTGACCCTTTCTAAGATCTGTCAGAATACAGTTATGGCTGTCAAAATATAGTTATGGCTGTCAAAATACAAAAATGGATTTCTAATATCAGCTAAGATATTTACCTGTAACAGGGTTTAGTTGAAAAAGAAATCCTACTCACAAATACTTATGTTAAAGCACATCTCTAGAAAAGAATTACAGTTATCCCATGGCATATTTGTGGAAGATTGGTTCCAGGAACCCCCATGAATACCATAATTCTCAGATGGCTCAAGTACCTTATAGAAAATGGCTTAATACAGACATGTGGTGCATAATGACATTTTGATCAACTATAGAATGCGTGTATGACAGTGATCTCATTAAGATTATAGTACTGTATTTTTACTATACCTTTTCTATGTTTAGATACACAAGTGCTTAACATTGTGTTACATTTGTCTCCAGTATTTAGTATGGTAACATGCTGTACAGGTCTGTAGTCTAGGGGCAATATACCTTCTATGTTTGTATAGGTACGTTCTATGATGTTTCCACAATGAGGAAATCCTAAGGATGTATTTCTCAGAACATATCCCCATTGTTAACCGATACATGACTGTATTTGCATGTAACCTGTGCACATCCTCCTGCATACTTTATATCATATATCATCTCTAGATTACTTATCTAATACAATGCCTGCACATCACTTTATTCATGTGGATTTGACATGGTATTCTGCACATGGCAAATTCAAGTTTTACTTTTTGGAACTTTGCAGAATTTTTCCCTCCCAGTATTTTTGATCAGCGGTTAGTTGAATCTATGGATGTGGAACCCACGGTTATGGAGGGCTGACTAGACTTCAGAATAATATGAATGTGGCCTGTATTTCACCCTTATCTGGTGGAAAATTGGAAGCTGATTGAAATTATCCTCTGTTTAATAATGCTTCTCATTCAGAGAGTCCTTAATAATGGATAAAAGGGGGAGGCTTGTGGTTTATGTGTTCATCTCTATGTTCAAGAAGAATTTCCATAATAAGGTATAGCTTCAACAATGATAATATTTATATTTCTTTTGTGGCTGTGGCTGGACAAAATAAGTGATACTTAACAGTAATATTCACTATAAAGTGTTTCTATATGTTTTTACTCTAGAAGTAGTTTTTCTCAGTTTGTTTATTTCTTTTTAGGTTTGTTCCACAATACAGAAAGCACTTAATAGTTCACTGTATCCATGTGTTCATCCACATACAATATATGAAATATGTGACAATGTGGACACTCAAGAAGTACCTTCACAAGCACTCGGATGCTTGGAGGCTCTTATTTATGCCATTTCTCTGAATGAGGTTTTCCCACATGCTTGTGTGGAAACCAGAGGCAAAGTGAAGGAGGATGGAATCATAGAAAAGGACAGTCAGAAAGTGAAAGAAGGACAAGTTCAACTAGAGACAGAAAGACTGACTGACTGAAATGCAAATATAGTCAGAAGACAGGGAGATTGACAACGAAGAATACCTGCCATTCATTTGAATATTGGATTATATGCAATATTGCTTTTTCTCATGTGTTCTCCTTCCACCACCACTCCCCCCATGAATTTATAATAGATTTAGTGTGGTCAGTAATTGTCTTCTGTCTCACATAACATTTCCTTTGGTGTTAGATATTCAAATACTTTAGTTAAACTTACAGAAAAAAGAAAACAGATAGGAACCTTCCAGCTTTTAACAATAGAAAACTCCTGTGAAGGTAAATTTATAAATTAACTCTTAATGAAGTACATACTCTCTTTTCATCTTGAGACTGAATGTTCATATTTCCAAGTAAGAGTTCTAAGACAGGCCAGAATGAGTGCCTTTATTCCCATAGGTTGTGATGTCAGATCTCCTCTACTTAGTACCTAGCATTTATCTTCAGAGGCTATTTATCCTATTTGTTCACCAAGTCCAAAGTAATATTAAGTCACTATTAAATGCCATCTATTAATTATGGGCAGAGTATACTTTTATTCAGAGCTATCTATAAAAGTTCTTTTTTAAAATTTTTTTTTTCCTAGAGACAGGGTCTCACTATGTTGCCCAGGCTGGAGTGCAATGGCTAATTACAGATGCAATCATAGTGCACTGCAGCCTCAAACTCCTGGGCTCAAGCAATCCTCCTGCTTCAGCCTCCTGAGTCAGAAAAGTTCTTTAAATTGGCAGTTGTCATGAGTAAGTGAACTTCTAAACCTGAGTGAATTATCTACTTTATGGATTAAATGTGACCGTTTTCCTTCTAATGTTTAGTGGAGTTGTCATCAGTCATGGTTAATCAAAAAGAGTTGAGTTAAGCTTATACTTAGAGGATGTATTATGATTGCATACACTATTATACATGTGTAATTATATATTTTATACACACACAGTGTGTTTCTCAATACATTCTAAAGGCAGATTAATAGATTTTGCTGTATCTACTGTTTTGGATTGTCTTCATATCTGCTGCCTTTTGTTTCTGTTAATTAAAAGTTGGCTGCTTTTCCATGACTCATTTTTACATAATTTTATTTTATAACCTGAAATTACCCACCATATTTAAGTATGTCTGTAAGTCCTATGATATACAACCAATGATTTAATAACTATGATCAGAGTTAATTTCTATATCTCCAAAAAATATTTTTAAGGGGATGGAGTATCAGGGATTAAAGGTTGGCATTTATTTGTTTCTTATTTTCTTCCTCCCCAGTTTTCTATTGCTTGAGCAGCTATTTGTGGATTTGCTAATAGAGAACTAGGGTTAAAAAGGTTCTTATGAAAGAAGAAATATCCATTGAGTTAGGTACTTTTTGTTGACTATATTAATCTCAAACTTTGAGTTTAGATATTGCCAATAGATATATGGAATTGAAGGATGAAATTATATTTACTGTACAAATACTATAACAGTTAAATTTATAAAAGAAGTTAGCTACACTCATATTTGGCCTAGTCTAGAAGCAAAAACTATAATATCAAAAGTTCTCCATATGAATTGGGCCCTCCTGTCTTTGTAATTCATTCTTTTATTTTTTTTTTCCTTTAAAAGCTCTCAGTGCCTATTTTGTGTCACATAATTGAGATTTGCTTTGTAATGTCTGGTTCTTTATTATAGTGCTGTTTAAATTGTTAACAGTGGTATGGTGATCTATACTCTGAACTGTTCCATTATCTGGAATTAAAAGCATATTGGTTAAAGTCATTTTCTAGTCAAAATATAATAGATCTCATTTAGTTTATTCTAGTGTAATAAATTAAAAAGTAAATAAATGATTAAAAGCAAGTGTGCCAAATAAAGATTTATCAGCAGTATAACAATTCAATCATTTATTCTTACTTTTAAAAGTTCTGAACTTTTTATACCAATCTATAGGAAAACATCTGTCTTATATACAATGGAGGAAATAAAAACCTCTTATGTAAGCGGGGGTGGGGGTGGGGGGGCAGTGTATGTCTATGTGTGTATATGCATGTGTGTTTCTCTAGCGGATTAAGCTAAATGGCTCCTTGCCCTAAATTAGAGCCAGAAGAGGAGGGAAAGCATATAATTGTAAAGGACCAGGCAGCAATCCTAGAAGTGCTTAATAATTAGACCGCATTTCAAATGGCTACTCTATAGTTTAAACACAATACTTTCTCTAGTAAGATAGATGATCATTCTGTAATTGTACTGCTTATAGTATCAACAAATAAGTAATAGTGGAGCTCTGGGCAAGAGTTTTGCTACAAGTCTCTGCTAGAAGGAGCTAGTCTCAGGAGAATAGTCCCTCTCCACAAAATGAGCATGATTAGAAAATGCAAGTGTAGGTTAGAAAATGCAGGGTAGGAAATACAGTTTATTCTTTCAACATGACAGAAATAGCAAACTATATAAATCTATTGTCTGACATATAGCTGTATTAATATGGGTGGAATAAGTACACTTACAAACTAGAGTCAACAAATATTTGCTAGTCCCAACCTAGTTTGCTTTTAAATAAATATATATATTTTTAAATTTAATAGTCAAAACTTAATTTTGAGGGTTCCTCATGTTCTAGAGATTCCTCCTGCTCTATATAGATGACTGATTACTTGAGCCAATGTTCTTAACATTTGTTAGGCTCAACTTAACAGATGTGATGGAGCAATGGTATAGAGTACATAGATGAATTGACTTTTTTTCTTTTGCAAATATTAGACTACATAGTTCACTTTTTTTCTTTTACATGTCTTCAATGCTTTTTCTTTTCATCAATAAAGACAGCTAAGTTAATATTGGCTTCTTTCTTTCTTCCCTTTCTTTTCTTCTCTTTTTTTTTGGGGGGTGGGGTCTTGCTTTGTCACCCAGGCTGAACAGGCTGAATAGGCTGAAGGGCTGAAGTGCAGTGGCACAATAATAGTCTCCCAGGTGCGGGCCACCATAGCTGATTAATTTTTCTATTTTTTGTAGAGGTGGGGTCTCACTATGTTGCCTCAAGCAACTCTCCCATCAAGTCCTCCCAAAGTGCTAGGATTATAGGTGTGAGCCACTATGCCCAACCAGTTTTCTTCCTTTTACTTCAAACCTTTTTATTTTTCTAAAAGGTACTGCTGCCATCAGTATGTTGATATCAAATGCAGGGTATTAAGGAAAAAATATTAGGAGAAATATCTTAGACCCTTTTCTTTCAAATATGAGTTTTATAAAATCACTTGTCTCAATGAGCCACACTTACCTTAGAAAATCAGATTAAGTATTTCAATAGAAATATGTTGAAACTAGCATGTAATTTCTAAGTATAGAGACTTTTGGTCTTTAGGTTCTTGCTGTGGATCTTGAAAGAGCTGCCTCCTAGGTAAACCAAATTTCAGTATAGAAAGGGACTGTATTTTTAGTTATGTTTTACATAGAATATGAATGATTCTCATGTTTGCTAGTATACATATATAAATATTTAATATGTAAAGAGTTCAGCCAGCTGGAAAAGTTACACTTCTGCATTTCCAGTATACTGACATAAGAGTGGTTCATTTGGTTAGTAAGTAAATAGATACGCTGTTGTGGACTTTTTAGTTATTAATCAGTAACTAGAATTCTTAACATCTTTGCTTCTTTTCTGCAGTCTTACTGTATTGTCATCATTATGTGACTGACTTTAATTTTATCTCAAGGAGTTTAACTTTTTATAAAACATAATCTTGCTAAAACTTTCCTACTGATTTTACAGCTGGCATTCCTCGCTCAGTATTAAAAGATTGGCGTAAAGTCAAGAAGCTGAAGCAAACTGGGGAATCCTTTTTACAGGATGACTCCTGCTGTGAGATAGGGCCTAATTTACAAAAGTGCCGAGAATGTAGACTTATTCGCAGTAAAAAAGGAGAAGAACCAACTCACTCACCAGTATTTTGTAGATTTTACTACTTTAGACGGTAAGTGAAAATGTGAAATTGGGAAAAAAATATATTGGTATTAGAAATTATATTGTTATGCCGAAGGTCCCTTTTGGATAGGGGAATGAGTCTTTTGAGTCTCCATGTTTCTAAAACATTGTAAAATAATAATAAATTTTTTGTGCTAAATTTTAACAGTAGCTAACTATTGAACTAAATACATACATTATTACCTGTGTTCCTTATGACTTTTCCAAGAAATTTATTACTTAATGAGAAAATGTTAGTGTTTTTTCTGGAAAATGATAGGAAACAGCAGTTTGGTTTTTAGTATTCATATTTGTGCTTTAGTAATCACAAATTGTCTATAAATCTAAGTAAACAATATAGGCTATTAAGCTTAAGTCAATACATTCCATCACAGTACCCATACTTTTATTACACATACATTAAATATTTGTAGCTGAAGAAATTTGAGTTATAAAATGACAAGGACAATTTATTAGTACCACATCACATGTCACAGGTTTTGTAGTAAAATACAAAAACCACTTACCAGTTATTAACCTATGTACTGATTTAATATTACTAAATATTACTTTAAAACTAAAAACTCACAGACTTGTAAAAGTTCAACTAAGAATAGCTAGATAACCTAGCCAGTAAAGACTAACTAATGTGTGTCTCACATTCTAGAATCAGTCATTCCTGGTTGTGAATCCCAACTCTGTCAATTTATAGTTAATAAAGTTCCTATGTGACTTTATTGACTATAGTAAGAGTACAACTAAGCCTGTCTCTTCTGCAAAATGTGAATGATAAATATACCTAAGTTAGAGAGGTTTAATGAAAGTTAAATGAGATAAAGTACACAAAGTCCTTAGTGTAGTCCCATTCATCCAGGTATGTGTATACATAAGGTCTGTCCAGAAAGTATCCAGCCATTGTTAATATAACGCAAGTGGATTGCGCTACATCCATGTAACCTGGCAGCCAAAGAGAGTGGAATGGAATGCACATGCGTGAACAATGACTTCACTGTACTACTCAGTGGGATGCTAGACACCATTGAGTGAGGATGTGTACTGTATGGCCATCACATTCAAAATGACTGCGCGAGTAGCAAGTAGAGCAACAAATCTGCATCAGATTTTGCATTAAGCTTGAACATTTTTCAGTAGAAACTACTCAGATGATTCAGAAGGCTTTCGGGCACCATGCAGTGAGTGCAGTGCCAATATAAGTGTGGCATAAATGCTTCAAAGATGATTGAGAATCTCTTAAAAGTGGTCCACGTCTGAAAGGCCTGCAACAAGCAGAACACCTGAGAATGTTGAATGTGTATGGACTAGGTTAAGAGATGCTGGGAGAACTGTTTGAGGTCCCAAGGTGCCTACTTTGAAGGGGACTGACTAAGGAGTCATTGTCCTTTGAACAATGTTTCTTGTCTCTTCTTCAGTAAATCTCTATTTTTCATATTACGTAGCTGAATACTTCCCGGAGAAATCTCTTATATATGCATGTATGAAATGCTCTATTTGTTGTAATTATTTTCCTCATTTCTTCTTTCTAAGAAGTTAGGATACACCTTACTGTGATAAATACTCTATGCTCATAATCCAATAGAGATCAAAAAATATATGTATTGGTAGGAACAGACCAAGTTCTTTTCCTTTACTTCACAGTCTTTGTGGCCAACAATCCCCAGTGGACAGACAATTTCAGGGAATAGTTATAGGAGGTAGTACACATAGAAGTTCAGAAGAGATGATAAAAAGAATCAAGAGGAAAGTAGGTTTGAGAGGATAAGAAAATCTAGGAAGAGTTTGAAAGAAAGAATTGTTTACATAAAGATTATAACACAAAGCTGAAGATGATGGGTAATGACAAAGGAAGAAATTTGGTTTAAAAAGAAGAGGGAGGCTGGACATGCTGGCTCAAGCCTGTAATCCTAGCACTCTGAGAGGCCAAGGTGGGAGAATCGCTTGAGATCAGGCATTCTGGAACAGCCTGAGCAAGAACGAGACCCTGTCTCTACCAAAAATACAAAAAAATTATTAGCCAGGCATCATGGTGGCACACGCTTGTAGTCCCAGCTACTTGGGAGGCTGAGGCAGGAGGATTGCTTGAGCCCAGGAGTATGAGGTTGCAGTAAGCTATGATGACACCAGGGCACTCCACCTGGGGCAGCAGAGCCAAGACTCTGTCAAAAAAAGAAGAGGAGGGAAACTTTGGTAAGATAATAAAGGTATGAGAAATAGAAGTAAAAGGTATGTTTTTTTTTTTTTATTTTAAAAAGTATATATGTATAATAAATGTTAGATATCCCTTGTTTGAGAGTAAAGTACAAGATATTTGAGAAATAACCACCAGTCAGTAAGAGAATGGCAATTTTGCCTTCTATTTACCATAAACTTTTCTAAATAGAGTAAATTATTTGGCTGTCAGAAGCTAAGAGCAAGTAAGCACATTAGTTGGGTTCTTGCCTTTTTTTTTTTTTTTTTTTATCATCCCAGTAAAAATCCTAAGGTGATTTTTTAGGCCATTTTCAACTTTAGTGATTCCTTATTTAGGTTATGTATAAAGTAACAGTATTGGTCTAGGCAACATAGGTCCCACATTTTTACTGGTCACTCATCAAACACATAAACACTTAAATATAGTTTTCATTTGGTAGGAATTAAAGTACTTAACTATAAGTGATAGGAAGAATCTTCTTTCTTGACAGAACTTAAAATTGGTGCTGCTTTATCATTGCCATTTGCATAAAACACCTATGAGAGTTATTTAAATTGATTAATTTGATAATTAATGTGTGAGGAACTACCCTATATTCCTGTTTTTAAGTTAGAATTTGTATGTTTATAAAATGTAAACAAATTTATTATAAATTTACAACTTTAACTGTACTTATGTTTTCTTAATATCTTGATATCTAATGCTTTTATGTTTTAATGTTTCAGATTGTCATTTAGTAAAAATGGAGTGGTTAGAATAGATGGTTTCTCTTCTCCTGACCAGTATGATGATGAAGCTATGAGTTTATGGACACATGAAAATTATGAAGATGATGAACTAGACATAGAAACTTCTAAATATATCTTGGATATAAT
Organism: Varecia variegata; assembly: GCA_028533085.1. NCBI lineage: Eukaryota > Metazoa > Chordata > Mammalia > Primates > Lemuridae > Varecia > Varecia variegata. The sequence continues at coordinate 21,755,648 of CM052446.1, forward strand.
AGGTGATAAATTCTGTCAATTAGTAACATCTGAAAAAACAGCTTTGACCTGGGTAAAAAAGGATGGTAAGGAAGTTAAATATAACATGAACTGTACAAATTTCATTTTAAGACTTTTTCTTTGAATTATGTTTAATTATCTAGTCTTGTTGATTTTTAATTATGATAGTGGCACCTTTTTATGCACAAATGCACCTGTGTGTACATAGGGTTACAGATATTTTCCTACTGAGGTTGAATTGAGTAGATTAACCATTTATGAAATCATAATAACATTTTGCTTTTTGGTATTTCTGACATTGTAACATAAATTAGAGTGATAAAACCACTTTGGATGTGAAATTGTGAAATTTCAGCATTTGACATAAAAAGATATAATCTATCCCAATTATGGATATTTGAATCTCAGTTTTACTGCTTGTTTAAGTATATGACCTTTGGCAAAAAAACCTCCATAAATATCAGGCAGGTCTGTGAAACTGCCTCATAAATTTGTTTAGAAAGTAGTTATGTTAATTAGTTTTACTTATGTAAAGCACTTAACAGTACCTAACATAATTAATGTTCTAAATATTTTCCTTCTTTCCTTGCCTTTTCTTTCCCTTCCATAAAATCAATTGTTTGTCCCTCAGGGGACATTTGGTAATAATTAGAGACATTTTTGGTTACATAACTGAAGGGAGTGCGGTATGCTGCTAGCATCTAATAAGTGGAGGCCACAGCTTCCCCTAAATAACCCTATAATGCACAGGATAACCCCCCACAACAAAGAAGTTTTCAGCCCAAAATATAAAAAGTGCCAAGGTTGAAAAACGCTGCCTTGGATGTAAGCCATTTTTATTTATCACTTATGATCATTTGTGAGTCTTCTGAAGAGGATTACTAATTACTTCAAGAAATTTATTAGTCTTTAGTTAATATAACCTTAAAAGTTCTTGGTTTGCCTTTACATTTTTAATTTTGCTTGTATTTTAGCCAAAATTGCTTTGGAAAAAAGCATATTTGCCTTTAAATTTTTGTTTTTTCTGTATCTCAGCCAAAATTGCCTGGAAAAGAGCAGTAAGAGGAGTCCGAGAGATGTGTGATGCATGTGAAGCGACATTGTTTAACATTCATTGGGTCTGCCAAAAATGTGGATTTGTGGTCTGCTTAGATTGTTACAAGGCAAAGGAAAGGAAGAGTTCTAGAGGTTGGTTGATAAGTTTATATGAATTGAAGTTTTTTATAATGTTTCTTTTCTTTAGGATCACTCATCTGGAAAATTTGATGTGTTTTTTTCCTACCTCCCTTACTTATGATGTTAAGAAAGTTTTAAGAAATTTGTTTTGAAAGAGGAGGAGTAGTCACAGTTTATTAAAAGCTCTGTTGTTTTTGGTTTTTTTTTTTTTTTTTTTTTTTTTTTAGGATTAAACTGCATCTATATCTTTTAGCCTGATGAGTATATCCACCCTCTCATTTCAAGCAGATAGTTCGTCTATGTAGCCCAAATTAAGGTTAGGCCTTGTTGCTTTAAGACTGCAATGTGTAGGAGCCTGAAGTCCTAGAAACTGTTAATTACACAGTCATACTTATAAGTCATAACTGAATACTTCATAATATAAATTAATTTTTCTAAATATTGATCTGTAAATTTCACATGAAAATGTTAAAGAATATGCTTCCATTAGCACCATTTATCCCTCAGTTCTGAGACAATGCAATGCAAAAGAAATCTTTATATTTTTAAACAGCCTTTGAAGCAATTATTTCTGCTTTCTAGGTAAATAAAATGGCACAAAAACAATGTTCCGCTTGTTACTATAGCTGGAAATAATGCAAAGTTTGAAAAGGGAAGTAACTAAATACATTGAAAATGTTTTAGAAAAAGCTTATCCAAGGCAATTTTGGAAGTGGCTACCTAATACTGATACTAAGTAATTTTTTAGAGGTAAAGTTCTGATGAAATGAGAGAATTAGAATTGTTTAAAGTATTAGAACTAAATATTTAGGCCGGGCACTGTGGCTCACGCCTGTAATCCTAGCATTCTGGGAGGCAGGAGAGTTGCTTGAGCTCGAGACCAACCTGAGCCAGAGTGAGACCCCGTCTCTACCAAAAAGAAGGGAAAAAAACCCAGCCAGACATTGGGGCACGCTCCTGTAGTCCCACCTACCAGGGAGGCTAAAGCAGAAGGATTGCTTAGAGCCCAGGAGTTGGAGGCTACAGTGAACTACAATGATACCACTGCACTCTACCCAGGGCGACAGAGTGAGGCTCTGTCTCAACAATAACAACAACAAAAAACACTAAATATTTAGTGACAGACTGTCAATGTCTCAAAACAGTGAATGTCGTTTTCATCCCAGGCACTTCTTTTTGAGAGTATTATATAAGGTAAATGTACCATGATTTAGCCATCAGTATCACTGGTAGAACTACTAAAACCTTACCCTCTCTGACTCTTTTTCATATACACACAGCACCTACTAAAGAAACCTCAGCAAATATGGAAACATGAACATTTACAGCTAGGTGTTTCTGGGCTATGCAGTAAAATATGTCATGATGAGTAAAATGTGAAACCATAATAAGAAATGTAGGCAGTTAAATACCTTTAAAACCATAAAATTGTATTTTGATGTTTTCAATTGGTAGAACTAGCTGCATTGTTACAAAACTTCATGACATGTATTTTATATATTTTTTTTCTGGTTTCATATTACTTTTGTTTTTCCTTTGCCAAATTTTAAAAAGTTTAATTTATTGTATCTTCTTATATTGTATACATTTAAATAAGCTACCATGAATCATTTTTTTGAACAACATAGGGTATTTATACTAACCTAAATAGTTATATTTCTGCTAATTTTCATAGTACTGTTAATTTGAAAGTATGGTCTGGTAGTCACTGTATCATTCTTTCAAGTATAACCTACGCCTTGGGTTATATTGTTATCTATATATCTTTATTCTACTGTTAAGTATTGTAACAAAACTTACATTGACTAGGCTTAATAGTGGCAGTCAACAAAAAGTATCTAAAATATAAACAGGAAAACATTTACAAGTTACCATGTAGGCTTTGGAAAGTCAAATCTTTTAATGGTAACCAGTTTTAGACTGGATTTGGATTTTATGTAATCTATACTTTTTTTGCGAAACAATAGTTCTAGATTTTTTTTATACAGCGTTTATTAAGTTTTGTGATACTGAAGATCTTATAGCCACATTATCAGTAGCTGTCTGTCATTAAATTTATAGAGAAAGTTCTCCTTGAAATCAAGGTATCAAATATTTTTCCCATTTATGGTATGCCCTATGCTATGGCTTTTAATATGTTTACAACTCCAAGAATTGAACTTTGTTTGAAGGCAACGGTATCAGTTAATAATAGCTATATGGGACCAGCTTTTTCACATTCCATGGCAGTTCCTCTACATCTGTTTGAAGCATAAGAGGAATATGAGTTAGCAGCAGCCTCAGACTTACGTCAAACTAGCGTATAATACTAGGATCAGGCATAAACCCTGTTTGGCACAAAAAATAGCTAGAAGATAAAAAGAGATATGCTACAGAGAAGCTAGAATCAGAGAAGGTAGAGGTGACTAATAAAAATGGTAATAAAGAGTGGTAATTTTAGAAAAGGCTATCATATCTGTATCACTGTTTTTATAAAATTCTTAGAAGGGTGGAACTGTCTTTTCTGACTTTAGTTTTTTAAGAATCAAATATCTGAAGCCTATCACTGACATTTTATATATTTATTTATACACAAGCCATCGATTCTGTAATTATAAAACCTGCAGCTGGGCACAGTGGCTCACGCCTGTAATTCCAGCACCTTGGATGGCCAAGGCAGAAGGATCACTTGAGCCCAGCAGTTCAAGACCAGCTTGGGCAACATAATAAGATCCCATCTATACAAAAAAAAATTTTTTTTTTTTTTTTAATTAGCCAGGCATGGTGGTACATATTGGTAGTCCCAGCTACTGGAGAGGCTGAGGCAGGAGGATTGCTTGAGCCCAGAAGTTCAGGGCTGCAGTTTGCTATGATCACACCACTGCACTTCAGTCTGGATGTTAGAGTAAGACCCTGTCCCTTAAAAAACAAAAAACCATTGAGTATGATATAAAACTACATATGTTTTCTTACAGATAAAGAACTGTATGCTTGGATGAAGTGTGTAAAAGGGCAGCCTCATGATCACAAACATTTAATGCCAACTCAAATTATACCTGGTTCTGGTAAGTCTAAATATATATTATTAACAGCTCTAGATTAAAGAAGCAGCTAAAGGAGTATCTAGAAATATAATAGAATGGAGAAGTAAAGTTTTACTAGTCTTGAATTGTCTTGCTCAGAGTTATTGGAAATTCTCTGTAATAAATGAAGCTCAGAAGACAAGCCCAGCCTCAGTGATGAAGAAAGCCATAGAAGAACCACCTTAGAAAGGGAAAACTAGAGTGTAATGAAAAGGCCTATTGGATTTCCAATGAAAGCTTTCTAAGATTTTGAACATACTGAATTTTTAAAAATAGAGCTAAGAGGAAAAAAAAATAGAACATAAATTTGGTTAAATGATTAATTCTGTGATAGATGGAAGAGATAGAATGGGGAAAATATAGAAGAAAAGATAAAAGGCACAAGAAAAGCTCAACTGCTATAAAATAAGAAAAATTTTATAGTAATAACTAGTGGTAATCTTTTTATTAACTACCATTTTATTTTGCAGTTTTGACAGATCTTCTAGATGCCATGCACACTCTTAGGGAAAAATACGGTATTAAATCCCATTGTCATTGTACTAACAAACAGAATTTACAAGTTGGAAACTTTCCTACAATGAATGGTGTATCTCAAGTGAGTAAAAATCTCTAGTTATTCAAATAGAATGCATGGTTAAATTAATCAACTTTGATATTTGAAATCCAGTATAGGATTTGTGTGTTGTGAGTTGTGTTTTCTGTCTTACTGTGTAAATTTCTTACCACTATTAATACTACTTTTAACTCTGAATAATTAAAGAAATAGTGTTTAAAAAGGTAATTGTTCTACCTTTGTAGGTTTTACAGAATGTTCTTAATCATGGTAATAAAATTTCTCTGTGCATGCCTGAGTCTCAGCAGCAAAATACTCCTCAAAAGTCTGAGGGTAATGGCAACAGCAGTCCAGGAAGTGACGTAAGCACAGATAGCAAGTTAACTCCTCCAGAATCCCAATCACCACTGCATTGGTTAGCAGATCTTGCAGAGCAAAAAGCCAGAGAGGAAAAAAAAGGTAAATATAACTAATTATTTAAGTATATATTAGAGGATTATAGTATAACCATCAATGTACTATTGCATATTAAAGTACTGATAATTGATATTAAACAATTTACTTTGGTCTTTTGCTTCAGTTATAGCTTAGGTTCAACACAGCATTTGTCCTGTTAGAAACCAGCCTTGTGTACGTCAAAATTAGTTACAGGATCATTTGTGGATGAGCATATAAAGCCACTGGGGTACTAGATTTGTAACTTGCCTATATTTTCTGGCTGTCTCAGCAACAGCATTTTTCATTAGTGACAGGTCCAAACTCAGCCATATGTCTAAGATACTGAGGAAGGCCTTTCCATGTTCAGAATGTTTGATGCCATTTTGAAGGCTCTAATTCATCGTCTGTCTGACTTGTGTTTAGGTGAATAAATCACTAGTGATTCAGTTTTTTTGTTTGTTTGTTTGTTTGTTTGTTTGTTTGTTTTAGTCTTTACATGCTGGAATTGATACGGGAGTGATTCAGTTTTTATCTCGCACTATAAAATGCAGAGTGCCAGCTTGAGTTAAAATTTGTGAAACATTTTATTTCAGAAAACAAAGAATTTGCTCTCGAAAAGCAACTTAAAGAAGATGGAGAACAAGACAACTCTGATTCTCCAAATGGCAGAACATCACCACCTATGTCCCAGAATAATGAACAAGGGTCAACTTTACGGGATTTGCTGACCACCACAGCCGGCAAGCTACGAGTGGGTTCTACAGATGCTGGCATTGCTTTTGCCCCAGTGTATTCAATGGGAGCCCCAGTGAGTGTGATGCCAGATTTTTGCTTTTAATATGGGCCTTAATTGAGATGAGTTGAATAGTTGGCTATGAACTGTCCAATAAATGGATGCAGATGAAATCAAATGTACCAAATTGCTAGGCATGTTCCTTATTTGCAGTATAACTCTTAACTTCAAAACTGGCATTTTCCACTAACCTTAATGAAAGATCGGAGGAGAGGGCCCTTTCATGCCAGAAGAGCCCTAAGTTGCCCCTTCAGAATTTGAAAACCATATGGAAATGAAAAATACCTAGAAATTAAATTTTGCTTTAAAAAAGAAAAGCAGAATAATTGCCTAGGTAGATGAAAATTTAAAAGTATATGGAGATTCCATCCGCCTGTACACTCTGCCTCAGCCCTAAAACAATGTAAAAGGTAAGAAGTCTGCTCTTCTAGGTTCTGCAGACGAGGCAGTTTCTCACACCACCAAACTTCTAGTCCTCATCTGCCAGGAACAATGTAAGGACTAGGGATCCATATTCACTAACATAAATGCATATTCTTGAATGCAATGATGGTGTTAAAAAATTAACAGTATGTGGAAGGAAAATGTATACATTTCCTCTCAAAATATAATTCTTTTCAGTTTATTTTTTTCTCTTAATAGAGTGGCAAGAGTGGACGGACTATGCCTAACATTCTTGATGACATAATTGCATCAGTTGTTGAAAACAAAATTCCACCAAATAAAACCTCCAAGATAAGTGTAAAATCAGAGCTTAAAGATGAGCCTGAAGAAAGCGGAAAATCTGCCATAAACGAAAATAATAACTTGTACAGTGATATACCACATTCTTGGATCTGTGAGAAGCATATTTTATGGCTTAAGGATTACAAGAATAGCAATAATTGGAAGCTTTTCAAAGAGTGTTGGAAACAAGGACAGGTGAGTATTTTAAGCTGATTAAGTATACTCTCAGTAGAGCTGAAGCTGATTAAATAGACAGAATGGTTTCTTCCTTAGGAATAGAAATAGGGGAAGAAATAGTAAACACATATGTGGGGCAATAAGATATCAAAAATAATACTGAAAGGATTACCAGAATGATTATTTTCGAATTCCTGCTTTTTGGCCACATTTATGTGCATTAACAAGGAAGCAGTGATTATTTGCTGTTATATTTTTGATCTATCAGTGCAGACATTTAATAAAGCCCTACATTTACAAAATTTAGTCCTTCCCACCTTTTTTAAGATTCATATTGGAGCCAAATTTGCACATTCATATCTACTATTAAAATGTTAATCACTGTTAGAAGCATTTTTCACAAATGACGATGTAGATGTTTTTGCCTATAATGTTTATACATAAAACATTTATAAATTAGTTCATCAAATCTTGAATGACAAACTCCATTATTTCATACTACTCTAATGATTTTCTCTTTGACAAAAGCTTTAATACAATGTTTGATATTGATTTCAGATGGTAATAGACTGCATTAATGCAAAAATTATGAATAAATGTAATTATATGCATGACGGTATTATCATTTTCAATTTATTTCTTTCTGGAAAACATCACTGCTATTTTACTTTACTTTTTTCATTCACCAGATAATTATTAAGCACCTAATAAAATTCAATCTCTGTGTTAAGGCATTAAGGATATAAAATTAAGCTATGTGAAAATGAGTAAGAACCATTTTAGTGTAGTGAATCTTGATCTTTTTAGGTCACTAAAATCTTTCAAAATCTGATAAAGCTTGGTCCCTCGCCTCAGAAAAAGTACACACCTATGTATGTGTATATATAAGATTTGGTATATATTTTTTGGTTGGGTCTTCATGAAGCCCTGATGCCATTACTGGGTCAAAATTTAATTGAATTTTGTGTGGTCTTTTGAGGTAGAAAATAGTCATGTAAACAAATGTTTTCATAAATATGTTAAAAGTTCTAAGAACTTGGTTCAAAATGCTGTGGAAACCCAGAAAAGAGAATGGCAAAGCTCGGGTACTAGTTCAAAAAAGCTACTCTGAAATGTTCCTCAGGGATTAAGGGAAATTTTGCTAGATGGACAAGAGACTGGACATATACAAGAGCATCATCAGTTTGGGAAATTCTGAGTAGGTTTGTTTATCTGGACCATAAATGAGGGTTCTGTGGGAGAGTGGTAGGGGAAGGAAGGTAAATAGGGGAATTATACAGGGCCTTTATATATCATGCTCTAAGGAGTTTATACTGTAGATGATAGTTTTAATTGAGAAATCCATGTAATCAGATTGGCATTTAAAGTAACTGATAGCAAAGCAGATTAGAAGTTGAATTAGAGGAGAATAATACCAGAAGCAAAAAGTCTAATTAGGAAGACTTATAGTATTTCAAGAAAATCATGATGATAGCCTAAGGATTCTGCTTTGAATTATTCTAATATGCTATTAGCTTACCTCTGTCTTTTTTAAAAATCTACTTACTTTTCCCAAACTGCTGATTACCGTAAGAAACAATAGCATAGGGCTGGATAAGAGTATTATTGGATAGGCACTTTCCAATATGTGAATTGCCGGTGGTAATTATCTAATAGCTGGACCTATTTTATGAGTTGGATATTTATCAGCCCATTTGAAGGGTTAGTTTAATGAAACAATCAACCAAGTAGTTAACCAGAATTTAGAGTGTTTTTTTTTTTTTTTTTTTTACTTTTTAATTCTTTCCAAATATTATTAAGTTATGAAGTTTAAGAATACCTAATATCATGTTTAAATTTTTGCTTGTTTTATTTTATTTATTTATTTTTTAAGATGGAATTTTGCTATGTTGCCAGGCTAGACATGAACTCCTGGGCTCAAGCAATCTTCCCACCTCAGCCTCTGGAGTAGCTTGGAGACTAGTACCATGCCCAGCCTAATAAATACCATTTTTCAGTTACTCTTAAGTCACAATTTCCTGTGTTCTTTATATTTTGTTTCCTTAAGAGTAAAGGAGGCCAGGCGCAGTGGCTCACGCCTGTAATCCTGGCACTCTGGGAGGCCGAGGTGGGCGGATCGGTTGAGCTCAGGAGTTTGAGACCAGCCTGAGCAAGAACGAGACCCCGTCTCTACTAAAAATAGAAAGAAATTATCTGGCCAACTAAAATATATATATAGAAAAAATTAGCTGGGCATGGTGGCGCATGCCTGTGGTCCTAGCTGCCTGGGAGGCTGAGGCAGTAGGATCGCTTAAGCCCAGGAGTTTGAGGTTGCTGTGAGCTAGGCTGATGCCATGGCACTCACTCTAGCCCGGGCAACAAAAGCGAGACTCTGTCTCAAAAAAAAAAAAAAAAAAAAAAAGAATAAAGGAATTAAGAAAACCTGAGAATAATATATTAGTTGACCTTAGAAATGTTTTTACATCATTTATTGAAGTTTTAGAAGCTATACATTTTTACTTGTTGGTGTCTGAGTTAGAGAGCCTTGAGAGAATTTGAATTCATGTGATTTCAAAGAAGAGGTTCACTTTCAGAGAATCAGTCATTAGGCTTGAAATTTAATGCTTTTATGCCTTAGGTGTTTAACATTTTCATTTATCATGATCTTTGTAGAGGTAAAAAAAAAAATTGTGCCTTAAGTGATACAAATTCAAAACGTATATAAATTATGTTTCAATCTCAAGGACTGTATGTATTTTTATTTAAAAAATCTTACCATATATACTTACAAATAAATAAGTAGCTTATATTTCTCTGTAAATATTAGTCTTATAGATAAAGCAACCAGGTAATCCATATTTCTACTACTAAGAAATGGAATTTTTAGTATAGCCTTTCAGACTTGTTTTCTGAGAATTGATACACCTTTAAATTTCTGTTTTCAAAAATGCCACTGTACTCTACATGGCATTCTCTCATCATCTTTTTTGTTTGACAATATATTGTGAATATCTTTCCAGGTCAGGGACTTTTCTT
>CM052446.1:21766090-21799962 GCA_028533085.1 Varecia variegata
CAGGGACTTTTCTTAATAGCCTCTTTTATACTCACACATTTGTCAACAGGCTTGAAACTTAATGTGTTAAACATTTGTTATATGTGCATGTAAAATTAAATCTTGAAGTGTCCATATACCTTTTAACTGTTATTTATTTATCTATTTATTTATAAGCCCGCGGTGGTTTCTGGTGTGCATAAGAAAATGAACATTAGCTTATGGAAGGCGGAGTCAATTAGTCTTGATTTTGGAGACCACCAAGCTGATCTCCTGAATTGCAAAGACAGCATCATTTCAAATGCCAGTGTTAAAGAATTCTGGGATGGTTTTGAAGAAGTTTCAAGTATGTTGTTGTTTTACTGTTTTCTTAATCATATCCCCCCAAAATGATAAATTGCAAATGTAACTTAACAGATTTTTTAGTCTTTGAAACATCCGTATTACATTATTATCTAATAAAAAGAAACAAGTAATTGGAAAGAAATTACTGGGTCCTAATTCTGTCTCTTAACGCTAATTTTCTTTGACCTTGAAGCTGTTTACACTGTACTTATATGTGGGGATATTTTTGGCAACCTCATAACTTGTGAGAATTGAATTGTATAATTTATGTAAAACATTTTGAAGATTAAAAGTATAAAAAGTAAGATTATAATGTTAACAAGATTTTTATAAAGATAGAATTTTCTGAGATATTACAAATGAGTGATGCAATATATCCTATCTATGTACAAAAAGAACAAAACTTTTAATACTACATTAAATACATAAGGAATAAAAATCAGTAAGCAAACATTCATTAAGCACATACTATGCAGTAAATCGTTCATTCATTTACATTTCTTCATCTCCAAACATTTGTAAAAATAAAAAGACAGAAATTACCTTTTTAGTAATTAACTGCATTCTTTATAGAACGGCAAAAAAACAAAAGTGGAGAAACAGTTGTCTTAAAATTGAAAGATTGCCCTTCAGGAGAAGACTTTAAGACTATGATGCCAGCAAGGTTTGAAACTTTTCATTTTACTCTTGACTTTTTAGAGTTGAGCTGAGATTATCCCCAGAGGGTGGGATACATAATTATAATTGTGACCTCTAGTCCTTTTCTTTCTTGATTAAGAATAAGTAAGAAGCAAAACTGAATCTCTGTAGTCTCAGCAAGGGGAAAGTCTTTGTGTTAGAGTTGTGAAGGAATGAACGCTTATTCATGTTTTTTTTTTTTTTTTTTTTTTTTGAGACAGAGTCTCACTCTATTGCCCAGGCTAGAGTACCGTAGCGTCAGCCTAGCTCAAAGCTACCTCAAACACCTGGGCTCAAGCGATCCTCCTGCCTCAGCCTCCCAAATAGCTGGGACTACAGGCATGTGCCACGTGCCCGGCTAATTTTTTCTATATGTATTTTTAGTTGTCCATATAATTTCTTTCTATTTTTTTTTTTTTTTTTTTAGTAGAGATGGGGTCTGGCTCTTGCTCAGGCTGGTCTCGAACTCCTGAGCTCAAAGGATCCACCTGCCTCGGCCTCCCAGAGTGCTAGGATTACAGGTGTGAGCCACCGCGCCCGGCCAACGCTTACTCATGTTAAAGAACACAGGGTCTTGTTTGAGATGTTCCTTGTATTGGATCTTTTAATTTTGTAGTGGTTAAGGAAGCAGAATTGCTGTTTTAGTCAGTTTTTATGTTCATTTAAACCTTAAATGAAGTCAGGGAAAATGTTAAGCTGTCTTAAGGAAAGGTTGTCTGGTGTTTTGAACACCTTGAAAATTATATATTTGAAAGCACTTAAAAATGCAAATCTTTATTTAAAATAAGGCAATGTTGTTATTCTTCAGATATGAAGATCTTTTAAAAAGTCTGCCATTGCCAGAATATTGTAATCCAGAAGGAAAATTCAATTTGGCCTCTCATTTGCCAGGATTTTTTGTACGTCCTGATCTAGGACCCAGATTGTGCAGTGCCTATGGTAGGTATAAGTTCACATTTCACCCAATTTGGAATTATATGGGATTTTAACAGGTTTCTGTTCAAAAATGAATAGTCTAATGACTTTTAGTTTGTAACTAAATCTTTTTTTTTTATAATCCATTGAAATCCTTTTTTATATTAAACGGTATATTAGGAATTAATGGCCAATGTATAGTTAAGTACCTGCTAGTTCCTCTCAAAATAGTCTGTTATTATTGACTTTTAATAAGACATTTCATAATGTACATATAATTATAAAAATAATAGGGCATTTTATAGATTACAGCTTTTAGGAGCAGAGTTTTGTTTGAGTTTTGTTTAGTGCCATGACTCAGACACACAAACCACAGGGGTAGGTTTTTGTAACAAGGAGACTAAAACTCAAATTGCAATTAATAAATTATGCCAATAGAGCTAATTTGGGGGGAATATCTGATTATATTATTAGCATAAAAAGTATTTTGTCAAGTAAAATTTTTGTTTTATACACAGGTGTAGCTGCTGCTAAGGATCATGATATAGGAACAACAAATCTCCATATTGAAGTTTCTGATGTTGTAAATATTCTAGTCTATGTTGGCATAGCTAAAGGAAATGGCATTCTCTCAAAAGCAGGTAATGAAACTTAATAGCAGTGTTTGGAACAAGAGTTGAATAATCATGTACACTAGTATCATCTAGAATGTCAGCCTCTGAGTTAACAGCAAAGGTTTCAAAAAGAATCACAATGGATATAGGGGTATTTTAATCATTATTACTTGAAGATTGATTTATTTTTCTGTCTCTTTTTCATATAAATGAAATTTTAGTATTAAAAGTAAACATTTTAATTTGCTCCCTTCCTATCATTAAGTTGTTGTGTTTACAAAAATATACTGTTAAGCTCACTTGTAACATTTATTGAAGAATAGAAAGTAGGTCCTAGGGCTCTAAAGATGATTAAGACATGGTTTGTGCCTCAAGCATTCTCTTTTCCCTCCAGCATCAGAGGAAGAATGGGCCTTTTCTCCTAAATGGAAGTAACTTTTCTATCTAGTACATGGGCTTTAGTTTCTATCCTCTATGTTTCTTTCTGAAACCTTGCTCCATCAGTTATTCTCTTCTTAATAGAGACATAGATATATAGTTCATAGGTCTTTAACCTTTCCTCTCCACTGGCTTCTTCTCTTCAGAATAGGAGCAGAGTCTAGACTATATTCCTTCTCTCTCAAAAAAAAAAAGTAAACCCCCTTAAACCTTTCCATCATCCTATTGCTCCTGCCTTCATAAGAATTTCTTTGCTATCTCTCTTTTCACATTACAACTCATTCCAGTCTTGCTTCTATACCTACCTGAAATTAATAGTGCTACTGCTGTCACTCACATACATTTGGATAATTCAGCCGTTTCTTTCTGGTGTTTTTATTACTCACCCCATCTGTTACAAATGGTACTGTTTTTTGGGGGGTTTTGTTTGTTTATTTTTTGGAGACAGGGTCTCTCTCTGTAACCCAGGCTGTAGTACATTGGCCTGATCATAGCTCATTGTAACCTCAAAATCCTGGTGTCAAGGCTCCCATCTCAGCCTCCTGTGTAGGACTGTAGGCACAGGTCACAATGCCCAGCTAATTATTTTGTTATTTTTTGTGGAGAAGGGGTCTCACTATGTTGTCCAGGCTGGTCTCCAACTCCTGGCTTCAAGCAATCCTCCTAGCTTGGCCTCTCAAAGTTCTGGGATTACAGGCGTGAGCCACTGCACCTGGCCAGATGGCACTGTTAATTACTACCTCTTCTTCAAATACCATCCTTCACTTTTGTGACATCACTTCCCTGATTCTGATCCCTTATGGCTGCAGTCCACAGGCTGCAGACCTGTACTGGTCCATGGCCTGTTAGGAACTGGGCTGCACAGCAGGAAGTGAGGGACAGGCAAGCTTCATCTGTATTTATAGGTGCTCCGCATCACTGCCTGAGCTTCTGTTCCCACACCCACACCCACCGTCCATGGTAAAATTGTCTTCCATGAAACCGGTCCCTGGTGCCAAATAGGTTGGAGACTGCTGCTTTATGGAGTTACAGACTTTATTCTAGAGTTAACAGATACTGTTCTTTACCTTTTCTACTTTACATGCACTTTCTGTGAAATTTGCTGCATGACTTCCGGCTACCACATAGATCATTGATTCCATATCTGGAGCCCAGGTGGATCTACAGCTTAGTGGCTAGGTGCTACAAGGAGATTCATTATAGTAGTCACTCTACTTTTGTGTACATTTGACAATTTCTATAATACACAATCTAAATTTCCTCCAAACTATGGAAACTTGTTTTTACATTGTGTTATTCCGCTCCTTTAACTCAGTGGTTCCCAACCTTTTTGACGCCAGGGACCAGCTTCATGGAAGACAATCCTTCTGTGGATGGGGGTTGAGGGTGTCCCAGGATGACCCAAGCACACATTGTGTAGTCATTGTCATTGTCTCTGCCAATGACAGTCTGCACTTGTAGCTACTCCCCAGCACCAGCACAACCACCCCAGCTACACTATAAGAGCATCAGGCACCAAACTCTCACAGGGAGCACACAACCTAGATTCCTTGCATGTGCAGTCCACAGTAGGGTTCTCGTTCCTATGAGAATCCAATGCCACCGCTGATCTGACAAGAGGCAGAGCCCACGCGGTGATTGATGCCAGTGATGGGGAGCAGTGGCAAACATGGATGAAGCCTCACTTACCCGCCCACCTCTCGCCATGCATCCCAGCCCCCAACAGGCCATGGACTAGCACTGGACTTTGGCCCAGGGATTGGGGACAGCAGCCTTAACTGACACTGTTGACTAAAATAGATAACCACTTCCACACCTCCCCAAGAATTTGAGACAGTAGGTACACTTGAGTTATAGTCCCAGCTCTACCACATATGGGTGACCTGTGGTTCAGGTTCCTTTCTAAGTTTATGATACCACAGAGTTATCTTTTGTACTTTGTTCAGAACATTCTCTACTGCATAATATGGAAGTTAGACCCTCTTTGCTCCATTGCTATTCATTCATATCCTTAAGTGCTGCAACTTTCTTACTAATATTTGTTCCTGCACACCCCCAGCTCCTGTTCCTAAAATAATATTTGATTTTTGAGAAAACTCAACATTTTAAATAACCCTTTGGCTCCCTTCCCTGCCCTTCCCTTCCCTTCCTTTCCCGCCTTCCCTCTCTTTATCTAAAAAATTTTTGTCACTTTTTAGAGGTGGTTGCAAAGAAAGCAGCATTTTAGGATCTTGCTTAAAACACTTAGAGAAAAACTGACCTACTTAGAATACATACCTTTTTCTCCACCTGCAGTGGCTGTCATACCTCCTTGTCTCCCTGGCAAACTCCTGTATTCATCCTTTAAAGTGTAACTCAGATTCTCACTCACCCTAAAGGGGTTCATTAAAAAAAGCAAACTTACTCTACTCTAGCCAATCATTCTCTTCCTTATGAACCCCCCCCTCACTTTTTAAATTTGCAGTACAATAAAATTTACAGGGAAACAAATTTAAAAAACCAATTCAGGGTTTCCAACTTTTATTTTTGTTAAGGAAACACATTATGAAAGTATCAGCTGTCATTTTTAAAGAGAACATTTTAAACTCTCCCCATATAAACCATATAATCAGAGTAAAGAATAGTTTTTTTATGATAAACTTTTTACATTGTCTTTCATTTTCTTGTTTAGGACTAGGATAAAACTTTGTTGCAGATAACATTTAAGGACTGTGTGCCCTTTAAGACCCTCTTTAACTCCATAGGGTCTTGACAGGATCTTTCTTATCCTAGGATAGTGTCTGGCACACAGTAAACACTTAATACATGTTTGAATTAAGAAATCCTTGAGGCCAAGTTTGAATATCAAAAATCTTGCTGTCTCAAATTAAAAACATCTATTGTATCCTTTGTAGCAAACAATAGCTTTCTTTTTCTTTTAAAAGAATATTTCTTTAAAATATTTATTGTGGTGAAATCAGTGAAAAAGATGACCTTCCTATGGTTCTACACATAAGAGATAACCACAGTTAACGTTTTCATTGTGTACTTCCCAAATTTTTGGTGTATATTACATATATAGGTAGAGTTTTTTAGTTTGTTAACATTTTACAAGAATGGCCTGATGTTTCCTCAAAACCACAACTTTATTCATGAAACATGTGCATTTGATTACAGATAATAAAATATGAGATCCTCTAGGAATCAATCAGAATATTTTGCTCTGCCATTCATTAGTAATGGTAATGAGCAAATCCTTTCATCTCACTGAACTTTTTTACTCAGGCATAATAGAGATTATGATCCCTTAACCCACCTTGCTAAATAGTTACAGCGTGGACTAATTAATAATGATCATAAAAGTCCCTTGAGGTTATAACATGCTATGAGTGCAAGTCATTGTTATGACCACCCTTTGAGACAGGGAGAAAGGTAGTTAAGTTTGAATAGAAGTTCTTAAGTTTTCTATCTCCTGCTCCTTGGTTTGCAGAAAACATAAACTGGGAAAATCACTGTTGCTCTTTCCCCAGTTCTTTACTCTTACAGTTCTAACAGTTTTGTATGTGTAACTGGATTTGACTCCTCTTTAAGAATACTGATTGAGTTAGGCACTCTCTGCTCCTCTGATAGGTCAATTTTAGGAGACTTGTCTTTCTGGTAGTCTTTACTGACCATTTTGAAAATATGCTCCTTTTTTTCAGGAATACTCAAGAAATTTGAAGAAGAAGATTTGGATGACATTTTAAGGAAAAGACTCAAGGACTCTAGTGAAATACCTGGTGCTCTGTGGCATATTTATGCTGGGAAAGATGTTGACAAGATAAGAGAATTTCTTCAAAAGGTACAATTTAGGTTGCAAATAATTTATCTCTTCACCTTGAGCAGGGAATTATTAATTTGTTAATGCAACTTCATTTGGCATTCAGCAATAAAAGATCATTAAATAACTTTTAGTTCAAGGTAATGGGGGTTTTGTTGAAAGTCAAATGCCCCTTTCTCTTGCTTCTTTCTGAAAGCCTGTTTCATGTTGGGGGTTTTGAGTGGCAATTTGTTCTCAGTTGCTAGTGCTCTCCATCCCTTTGTAATAATAGGACTAATCTGTTGATGAGCCAGATGTTAGTTGGGTGGTAAAAAGTAACTATTGGGAGTTGCAGGGTCTAAAAACTAATGTTTCATGGGAACATCTAAAGAAGATAGACTCTTTATTTCCTTTGAATCTGATTGCAGTGATTCTCCTCTGTCATATCTGATTGCTGTGTGCTTATTTAAGGAGAGTGAAATTTAGAGTAGTCATACCTTTACTTTAGTTGTTGGACACTTACTTAAAGAAATTAACACATCAACCTAAAATAATCAGTTCAAACCTTTTCCTCAAGTATTTTCCTAATTTTGTGGTTACGGGGATTTCTTTTAATGGATCATCATTGCTGCTTATGTTGTTATACTTCATCTTCCTTCTGGAAGGATTTAAGTTCTGTCTCTGTGATCAGCGTGAACTGAAGGAGCTATAGCTTTGTATACTACTACTATATTATCCCCAAATACCTACCAGTATTTTAATCTAAAATACCATTTGTGCCTTAAGCAGAAAATTATTTCACTAATTAGTAAAAGGTTCCCTTGAAGTTGATTTTTCAAGGGTTAGTAAGTTAGCCATACAAAGGTATTTATCTTTGTGCCTACCTTAGAAAAAGGCTCCAGAAGTGTTTATGAAATCTGTACATATGAATGGTTTGGATTTGGGGGGGAAAATAAAACTGTAAACTACCCTTTTCCTCATCGATGTGCTGTGCTCTTGAAACAATTGTAAGGAAGGAAACTAGATGGATTGAAACTTCATAGTGGAAGGAGGTAGTAAGAAGGAAGTATGATTCACTCTATTAACAGTATTTCAGTGTGCTGTATTGTTTTAATATTCTTTGGCTTTATAAATTATTACCAAATGTTACTTTCAACTTATGAAGCTCAGTCATTGTTTTATGAGAGACTAACAAAAGACTATGTTGTTATTGTAAATAAAATTGACACTTAACTGAACGGAATTTATCATTTCCCTTATTTAAATTGGTGTGTATATTTTTATTTTAATCCATATTTCAGATTTCAAAAGAACAAGGCCTTGAAGTTCTACCAGAACATGATCCAATACGCGACCAAAGTTGGTATGTGAACAAAAAGCTCCGCCAAAGGCTGCTTGAAGAATATGGAGTCAGAACCTGTACTCTTATTCAGTTCCTTGGTGATGCCATTATTTTGCCAGCAGGAGCACTTCATCAGGTATATACAAACTTATTTCTAACACATCTGTTACTGACTGAACTACCTAATCTTGAAAAAGAAATTGTTCTTAGTGTAGATATAAATGAAAGAAAACATAAGAGAATGGCCTGTACCAGTTTGCCTTCATTAAAATGTAGTTCTAGTGCTTGAAGAAATCTAACAATTATATAACTTGAAAGCTTAAATTGTTTTAATATTAGCCAGATTTCCATTTGTATGTTGTCTCTGACTTAGTGGATTGAAATCTAATTTTTACGACCTCTTTTAAGGGAACTAGAGAGTTAGTTACTATATACTCGTTCTCAATAGTGAGGCTTAAAAGTGTGTGTGAGGGGGCTGGAGTATCCAGGCTTTTTACCAAGTTTTAAGTGTACCCTCTGCCTCCCTTTAGCATGCTAACATAGCAAGAACCTGTTGAAAGAAAGAAGTTATATAATTTATATAACTATTGATCCACAAAACTTAAAAACTAAATACCTAATTTTTGTTTCTGTAGCATGTAGCATTTGAAGAATGGCAAAGAACAGATGGGGGTGGGTATAGAGGGTGAGGTTAAAAGCACACAGTGTATTCCTATAGATAGAATGGGGCTACCATCGCCCAGCTTAGCCCTTGTTATAACAAAGTGTGCCAGGGAAACTGGAGACCTCAAAAAGTTAGTTTGCCTCAGTGCTGGTCCCCCCCACCTTCTTCACCACTCAGTAACTGAGATGTCTGATGTGTATTTGTTTACCAAGGAAAATTTCTCACACTTAATATAACTGTATATGCAGTCACTGCCTGCTTAGCATTCATGAAACTATAATTCACAAATACTCCTTAAGTGAGAATAGTTGCCTAGTGTTTAGGATGTGCCAGGTTCACAGTCAGATTTCTCTTTTTTAGATCTCAAATGGCATTTATGATACAGTAGTAAAATATAAATGTCATAATACTTTTTTCTGTGTAATAACTTCCTAGGAAAATGTATTTATGTTAAATGGTTATATTTTTCCCATGAGCTTATGATCATTTCAGAGATGTTTTATCATTTATGATCCATGTTTAATTGGGATTTACCCCACGTACCATTTCTTTGACTTCTAGCAGCTTATCAGAAAACAGCTAATCTGTATTTAAATGTAAATGCCCTCAAAAGAACAGCCTATATAAGAGAACATAGTACTATAAATTTTTTGTAAATAGGAATAATCCTTTGATAATAGAAAATAGACTTCCCTGAAAATCCTTATTCACATGTTCACTGTATCCAGTATCAGCTTTCTTAAGGTTAAACTGGACTGTGCAGTCATTTTTTAAAAACTGAGGCATAATTTGCATATAGTAAGTAAAATTTGCCCATTTTAGTTTACAGTTCTCTAAGTTTTGACAAATGCATAGTTAGGTACCAACACAGTCAAAATATAGAAAAATTCTATCACTCCAAAAATATTCTCTCCTGCTCTTTTGTAGTCAGCCCTTCCTCCTACTCAAAGTTCCTACAACCACTTACCCATTTTTTTGCCCTTATAGCTCCTCCTTTGTGAGAATGCCATATAATTGGAATAATACAATATATAGCCAGAGTCTGGCTTTTCTTAACATGATGCATTTGAGATTCATCCATGTTGTGTATAACAGTTGATTCTTTTTTATTGCTGGGTAGCTCTGTGAATATAAGAAACTGCCAGGCTGTTCTCTGTGAAGTGGTTGTATCATTCTAATTACCCAAGGGAGTGTTATGTGAGTTTCATTTCCTCTACTTCCTCACTAGGACCTGCTACTGTCAGTTTTGTTTTTAAACCCAGTCTACTAAGTGTGCAGTGGTATTTCATTGTGGTTTTAATTTGCACTTTCTTAATGACTAAATGTTGAGCATTTTTTAATATTTTTATTTGCCATCTGTACATCTACTTTGGTTAAATGTCTATTCAAATATTTTGTTCGTTTTTTTAAACTGCCTTTTTTTCCTTGGGTTGTGAGTGTTGCTTATCTATTTCAGATACAATGCCTTTATCTGATATATATTTTATAAATATATTCTCCTTCTCTGTGGCTTGGCTTTCCAAAGAACAGAAGTTTTTTATTTTGACGAAGTCCAGTAGGTCACTTTTTCTTTTATGGATCATGCTTTTATTGTATCTATAAATTCTTTGCCTCGCCTGAGAATCACATAGATTTTCACCTACTTTTTTTTTCTACAAGCATTACAGTTTTGGGTGTTACATTTGGATATGTAATGTAGTTAATTTCTGTATGTAGCAGTGCATAATATGGATTAAGGTTCAGTTTTTAAATATGGACATTTGGTTGTTCCAGTACTACTTATTGAAAAGACTATTTTTAAATATTTTTTCTTTTGAAAATGTAATACATTCATATGATTAAACAAAAAAGTCAAAACAGTATAAAAGGTTTCACAGTGAACATTCAGTCCTCTCACCTTTGCCCCCCAGATCCTTTTCTCCAGAGGTAATCATTGTTTTAACCACAAAGAGATTCCGTGGGTATACTTGTCTCCCTGCTGATTTTATTTTTGGGGGGAGGAGTGAGGGAAGAAAAGAGCTGACTTTTGTCCAAATAGTAGGTACAAAATGTTCCTGTTAAAAAGTTAAGTTAGTTTACATACCACTTATGCTAAAAGTCTCACAGGGCCCTAAACAAACTGTACCTGTCCCCTGCCTGTACCTTACAGATACATATACACACAGACCTCACTGCCTTCATCTCCTACTGCTCTCCTCCCAGTTTCTTTCTAGCCACTCTACCCTCTTTGCTGTTCTCACACAAACTGAGCAAGTTCCCTCCCCAGGGCCTTTGTTAATCGTTCTGCCTGGAATTCTTTTTTCTCTCAGCTATCTGTAAGACTTGCTTCACATTCTTTAAGGTTTTGCTCAAATTCACCTTCTCAATGAGGCCCCTAACAATCTAGTTTAAAACTGCAAATTGTGTCCCCCAAATTTCTGTCACTTTCCCTGCTTTATTTTCTTCCATTGTAATCATCACCTTCTAGTATGCTTTATAATTTACTTGCTTTGTTTATTGTCTCTAAACCCCCACTAGAATGTAGGCTTCATGAAGTTAGAGATTTGTGTTTTTTATTGTTCCCTCCCCATGCCTAGAATAATGCACTTAAAATAAATATTTGTAACTCTTGTCTTCTGAAGGCCTGATAATAGGTCCTCATTAACAAAGTTTATTTTTGCACAAGTGTAGATGAAAACAAAATTATGGCTGTCTATATATACTGTGCTCTTTGTACAAACATGTAAATTTTGACCTCATTCTAGATGTATTTTCTCTGACTACTTTAGAAAGTTTACTTAGGTTGGAACCCAACTTCCAGTTATGACTATCTACACATACACAGAGACATTTATATGAAGACATGTTTTCCTTTGAGATTTGTAGAAAATTCACATAGATTATAGAAAGCAAATTTCATCTATGATCAAAGATATTGTACCTAAACAGGCAACATGTATAAGTGTAGAACCTGGACTGGCAAATTCTACTGTGGTGTCTGCCACTAAATTGCTGACTGGTTCAAAACAAAACCTTAACTTCTCTGCTGCATATTTTGGCACAGAAATTGACAGCTATAAAAACAGGAATTTCTGCCTTCCCTCCCCTCTGTGGTGTAATGATGACAGCAGTTCTTTTGTACTCTGTTGAGAGGGTGCTGTCTGTGTGACTCACAAGTGGTGGTAATGTGGTTTTGTGAGAGAATTCAAAGGAAGTGATAAATCTGTTCACAATATTAACTTAGATTTGAAATGCATTATTATTTACAACCTGTTTAGGTCTTAGAGGTTCTTTAAACTGTTCATTGATGGCTTTAGCACTTCCAGTAGACTACAGATGGCCCTCAGAATAATTCCAGATAAGTCAGTGTTCTCACACTTCAGCATACATTAGAATTTCCCAGAGGGCCTGATAAAACACAGATTACTGTACCCCATCCCCAGAGTTTCTGATTCTGATTCCATGGATGTGAGGAAGGACTTGAAATTTTACATTTCTAGCAAGTCCCCCGGCTAGTTTTACTGTCCAGGGACCACACTTTGAAAACCACTCAAATAGGAAGCCCTTGCACCTATCAAAAAAACTTTTAACCAAAGGGGCCAGCAAGTATTAGGGAAGAAACAGCATTCTAATCTTTGGCCTGTCAACAGGGAGCACTGCCAGAAGCCAAACTACGAGAGGAGTGGGCTGTGTCTGCAAGGGAGTTCAGATTCATATCTTAGCAAGCTGAGGGAAAGAAAGCATCATAGCTACCTACCCCCTCTTTATTATATACTAAGAACTACTCTGGAATTGCAGACTTAAAAATCTTCTGTTGGTAAATATGACTCAGTATGTGAAACCTCTGTATATCCTTAGAGCAGTTGGACCCTGGCCTCTAGGATTTAATTCGTCTCAGCTGTAGTAGTCTGAGATTTAGAGTGGTGTTTATTTATAAATAGCAACAAATTTTTTAAAATTAACACAAAACCTTCAGTGAAATTTGCCCTAAACTGCTTGGCTTAATTGATTTTGTTTGGTCATTCATAGTGAGTTTGTAATATTTTAAAGCTACAAATTCTCAGCATTTGTATTATCAAAAGTACTTTTAGGAAAAAAATCTTTCCACACTAAGTTCTCACAAATAGCTGAGTATATAGCAGTCACATTGTCAAGATACTACCTTCCTACTATGAATACAAATTACATTTTCTTAATATTAACTATTTATGCTTATAACTGATCCTTTAAGGCAAGTGTGAATAAGACAACATCAAGGAAGTGAAATATAAATGACTCAAACATGGCAAACAAAAGGGATAAGCGGAATGGGAAGTTCATTTATGTTCAGCTTTAAAACTGAACCTTGCCTCTTCAAACTAACCCTCAAGACTTTAAGCAAAATATATCAGATGGGAGTCATTAGGAAACATAATAGCATCTTGTAA
Source organism: Varecia variegata (assembly GCA_028533085.1). Lineage (NCBI taxonomy): Eukaryota > Metazoa > Chordata > Mammalia > Primates > Lemuridae > Varecia > Varecia variegata. The sequence goes on from CM052446.1 coordinate 21,779,250, forward strand.
GCACTAATGTAGGTCTCACTGTTCTAAAAGTCATTTTAGAACAACCATAATCTGGCAAAGATTGACAGAATGAACTTTTTCAGAGCTCTGGAATCTAATCCCAAACTTAAAGCAACCAGGAGACTGCTTAATGAAGAAAAGGGCAGCCAGTTTTTGGCATTTAAGGAAATCTCTGTTAGGTCACTGGCTGACCACTGAGGTAATGGAACAGACTTCAGTAACCACACCCAACAAGGAATAACAGCCTTTGCAAAAAGTTTGGAAAAGTCAATAACCAAATGGACGACTGCAGCCCTCAGCAATCAACAACAGCAGACCCTGAGGCAGGGGGAGAATCTGATTATCGAAGTTATTAACACATTGTAATGTTCAACAAAAAAGTACAAGGCATACCCAGAAAGAGGAAAGTATGGCCCATTCAAAGGGAGAAATAAATTGACAGAAACCTTTCCCAGGAAGCCTAGACATTGGATTTATTAGACAACTTAAATATGCTGAAAGAGCTAATGGAAACCAGGAAAATGATGGATGAACAAAAGGAGAAATCCATAAAGAGAAATTATAAAAAGGAACCAAGTAGAAATTTTGGAGCTACAAGTGATTTTAGGCCATGCTAGAGCTAGAGATACCAAAAGGTAAATGCTAAAACTTTGGAAAGACTTAACTCTCCCCACGGCATGTTCAGATAAATGAAAGACATAAGGAGAGAGGGCATTTGGAGACTGTGTATGCTGGTGTGAGAGGACTTAATGTAGGACTGTAAAGCATCTATTAGACAACACATCACAGGAGTTGGGCTCCTGTTGACTTGCCATTTATTGGCTGATTTGTCTTGGGACAGGCGCTGAACATCTCATCCATACTTTCCTGCTCTGTGAAATAGAGCATCTGTTCTACAGACACATAATGAAGAGCCAGTGAGACTGTACAGAAATGCTGAAAATGTGAGGCATCCAGTATGTTCATCCACCAGAGGAACCAACAGCCTAATGATTAAAGAAAGAGAATGTTTACTTTACTATGCTACCAAGTTATCAATAGAGGCACAGTGCTTGAGTTAAAGAACTCTGCAGACTTCAGCAGCTGTTCAGGTGGTCATTATGCCCAGAGGAGGAATTCTAACCTCTCTGGAATTCCATCACCCTCTCATCAAGTAGATTTTTTTTTCCCCACAGTCTCCATTTCCCACTTATTATCTCCTTCATCTCACTCCTCCCAGTTAAATTTATTTTGCATACTGTAAAAAATTAGAATAAATTTAAGTGCTGAGTTTTTCAGTTACTTCTCCTTTCCCAGGAATTTTTATGACGTTTTTAATGTCACTAAAAGACAACCTAGAAACACCACAAATCTAAGATTGGATCGGCTTAAATCTTCCTCTGTTCTACTTAGCATCAGTAGAAAGTAGGTCTAAAACATAGTAAAGTGCAAAATCAGTTTGTAAATGCTGAACAAATAACAGATAAAGACTTGACTGGCTGGCTTCCTGTGAAAAGCATTTAGTCAGGAGAGAGAAAACTGTTGTACTGATGTCATAGGAGATTGAAGGGTTATCTTTAATTGGCTAATTTGAAGATAGTCACAAAAGAAGGGCGCAAATAACCAAAATCCTAGGATAATTCTGAAACTTAGTTGTGGTCAGTAGATCTGTCTGGAACTATACTGTTTGTCCCAGTTCCTAAAAAACTAAGTTTTGTTTCCTTTTCTTTAATCTGTTCTCTAGTATATGAGTTAACAGTGAAATGACCAAAATGCTGAAAGCCAAAGGAGCAACAAGGAACATACTCAGATTGATTGCCTGGTAGATTCTTTCCAGTTAGTGGGTATTTAAAGTAACACATTAAATAAAAAAGGTCCACTTTGACAAAATTGACAGTTTAGGATCATTGACAGTTTAGGATCTGATTATCAGCCTCTCCAAAGGATTCCTGGAAAAGTTATTTTCTTTTTATCATTGAAAAATATTCCATTTACAAAGTCACTTTACATGAAGCTTTTCAGTGACATGACTTTCTCATAAAGTGGTCTTCTGCTTTGAAATCCATTTGATGTTTTATAGAAAATAAATTATCTAGCAGAATTGTTCCTGTGTTTGTAGGTTTTAGACAACTTGGCTTTTCTTTGCTCCCCCCTCCTAAAATTTATATTTCACTGTTTTTCTTTTGGGGGTAGGTACAGAATTTTCACAGCTGTATTCAAGTAACTGAAGACTTTGTGTCTCCAGAGCATCTTGTAGAATCATTTCATTTAACACAAGAACTGAGACTTTTGAAGGAAGAAATCAATTATGATGATAAACTACAGGTAAGAGATGAGTATTCTAACTAAGTCCCGTTCTGCAGGCTTTCTGTATTCAGAAATACAATCGGTGCATAACAGCTTAGATAGCCATTGCCTAGTTGGTCACACCAGGATAACAACCAAAGATGTATTTAATTACATGAGTTTTAGTGGCCCTTATTCTAACCATTGGTTTAATAACACTTTTAAACTTTGACATTTTTCTTAAATTTGGCTTTCCTTGGTCCCCATTAAAATTATTGTTATTATTTTTTTTAATCTGGCAGTTGTCATTTGTTAATTTCTGTTCTGCTGATATGATTAGAAATATCAACATCTCTTTCAGGTTAAAAATATCTTGTATCATGCAGTCAAAGAAATGGTGAGAGCTTTGAAGATACATGAAGATGAAATAGAGGATATGGAAGAAAATTAAGTGTAGTTCATTTTGATGTTTTTAGGCAGTTGAACTGGGGTTACTTACCCTTTAATGATGATATATATGTATGCACACTGACTTAAGCTTCATAAAACCATCAGTGCCAAGAAATTCTCTTTGTAGTAATTACTTGTTACTGACACCACAGCAGTATAGCATATGTCACAGCTCCTGTGAGTCAATGTTAGTTATAAAACAAGCTAAATTTAAAAAGCAGCACTATATAGCTGTTATTGTATTATAGTGTATATGATATTTGTGAAAATGCCAGATTTAAAATGATGTATTTATTTTTGGTAAAAAATACAAAATTCTATGCTATATTGTTGATCAAGTGTAAATGTGACCTTGTACAGTTTACTAAAATAACTGATATTTTTCACTACATTGAGACAGTTACTGTGAGAATAGGACACAAACACCAGCTATTGCCTGCGTTTGGGAAATTGCTGAATCGCACAGCAGTCATGTCATAATCAGAAAATTACTGCCAAATAATTGTAAAATCTGTAAAATATAAAGTATATAAAGTAGATACTAAATACAGACACTTCAATATTTTGTTGAAGCTATTGACTGTACAATTAAACATTTTCAAAAGGTGTAATTTATTTAAAATTGTCTCATTTTGGTAAAATTTATGTGAACTTTTAAAGCTAAATATTAAACTTAATATGCTATGTAAATATATACATATATACATTTAATGATGTATTTTTTTAAAACATTGGCTTGCTTTTGTTAAAGTGCAAGTGTTACATATGGCTTTGTACATTAAAGTTAAAAGGGGTTTTACATTTTCCATTAAAAAGACTTTATCAAAAATTGGCTTGTTCCAGAGTTCTCCCTTTTTTGACATACATACTACTGGGGACAGAGAATATCCTGAAGTCACTCAGCCTGGGTTTGAATATGAGTTCTGCTACTGACTGTATGACCTTGGCAAGTTGTTTTCATTTGGAGTCTTGGTTTTTTTTTTTTTTTTTTTTTTGAGACAGAGTCTCACTTTGTTGCCCAGGCTAGAGTGCCGTGGCATCCTCCTAGCTCACAGCAACCTCAAACTCCTGGGCTCAAGCAATCCTACTGCCTCAGCCTCCCGAGTAGCTGGGACTACAGGCATGCGCCACCATGCCCGGCTAATTTTTTCTATATATTTTTTTTAGTTGGCCAGATAATTTCTTTCTATTTTCAGTAGAGACGGAGTCTCGCTCTTGCTCAGGCTGGTCTCGAACTCCTGAGCTCAAACGATCCGCCCGCCTCGGCCTCCCAAGTGCTAGGATTACAGGCGTGAGCCACCGCGCCCGGCCTGGAGTCTTGGTTTTAATAGCTAGCTACTATTAATAATCACTGGGTTGCTTGAGGTTCACACACTCCTAACCCTTTGAGTTACTGGAAAAATACAGGCATCTACCGACACCTACAGGATAGTAAGAGGACAGCCTTTCCGTCTTATCTGAAAGCATACAGCTTAAGAGAAAAAAGTAGTAGCCCAAGTTGTGACACCTTGCAAGTTGCTTAGTTTTTATCCTGGTTTTGCTCGTGTCCACCATCATTTAGCTCCATGCAGTCTGTTATGCCATCTTCCACTTCAAGTAAGATTCAGCCAAGAATGTGAGCAGTTACATTCACATTAATACCTTACACCTGGCACAAGGGTTAATGAGATGGATGATGACTGCTTGGCTAGGAAAAAATTGGGGCTAAGGAATATTTAAATGATTTTTGTGAGCCGCTTTTTGTGAGCTTTTGACTTTTTAATGTTATTTTACCCTATGTCCCTCAACTGATTAAATGGTTTCTTTCACCTGCTTTCATATGATCCATCTGATTTAATTTTGATGTGAAATTAGTTTAAAGCCAAGGCATTAATTCTGGAGTAGACCACTGGTCCTCCAAAGTATGCTGGAAGCCCAAAGTCTGTGGTGATTTTCTTCCAAAATGCTTTTGCTTCTCCTGCTCTTGCTCGAGCCACCTCTTAACCATACTACAACCCCTTCAGAATAGCTGGAGCTAAGGAAGGAAGTTCTACTCAGGCAACGTGGCTTCTTTCAGAGCAAATTTACCTGATAGTGTTCTATCCATAGTCTGAAGAATATTCTATTCTTGGCCGGGCGCGGTGGCTCACGCCTGTAATCCTAGCACTCCGGGAGGCCGAGGCGGGCGGATCGTTTGAGCTCAGGAGTTCAAGACCAGCCTGAGCAAGAGCGAGACCCCGCCTCTACTAAAAATAGAAAGAAATTATATGGACAGCTAAAAATATAAAGAGAAAAATGAGCCGGGCATGGTGGCGCATGCCTGTAGTCCCAGCTACTCGGGAGGCTGAGGCAGAAGGATCGCTTGAGCCCAGGAGTTTGAGGTTGCTGTGAGCTAGGCTGACGCCACGGCACTCACTCTAGCCTGGGCAACAGAGTGAGACTCTGTCTCAAAAAAAAAAAAAAAAAAAAAAAGAATATTCTATTCTTGGTATGAAATTCCATGCTAATTAGCTAATTATTGATAAGCCTGGGTTGAAGAGAGAGAACTGTAATGTTTACATCATAAAAGACATTTGTAGGCTTTTTGGAAAGCTGGGGAGTTGTATTGCTCCCTAATTACTAGGGCCCCTCCTCTGACCATTTACCTTGTTCCCTCCATTCTTTTGATTGCTCGGATGCTCCTCACCTATGAGAATGTCTGAATATGTCAGCTTCCTCCAGACAGTGGTATGGTAAGTATTACTATAAATGGATACAATAATTTGAGAAATGTCAGGGAGCCTTTATAAAGAGAAACTTGTGAATATTTAGGTCCTTCCCATTCTAGTCTATAATGTCGTTTATACTTGAACATGGATTCCTTTTCCTGAATAAAATTACATATGTTCAAATCCATTTCTCTTCTGCCATGCATTTTGAGATTGTAGCACCCATACCTATCTGTGTCTGCTTTCCTTTTATTTCCCTTTTTGGTAGATAGGGTATTGGTTTAATTACATCTCTGTAAGATTAGTAAGCTTCAGAAGAAAGGTGCTGTCATACCTTTGCTTCATGTGTAAATATGATCAATCAGTTGATCGATAGATACAGCGTATTTTATTTGTAGATGCCAGCCTATCAAAGATGCTGTCTCAGACAAGATCAGTAGTTATGGGAGAGGAAAAAGAGAATGATTAGTTACTATTCTACAACTATTCAATACAGTATTCATTATGAATTGGGGTATAGCAAGTTGGCCAAGATACAAAGCCGCGTATGCCAACAGGCCTGTCACTAAGATTGAGACTTAGGCCTTTCCTAACTACAAAAGTTAGGACATCCCAGATTTGCCCTGAAACCATATAAAAAATTTAGTAACTGAGTAGTATGCAAAGTACTTTGGCTCCCACAGTAATCAATCTGGTTCTTTTAATGAAAGTTAAGTGACTTTTAAACAAAAATGAAATGTTGGCAGTTTCACATCGCTGGCTACAAACACACTTTGAGTTCCCTTTCTTGGCTGGAGAGGTTTTCACAGCTGACTTCAGCTTCTCAGTCAGCTCTTGGTAAATGAACCATCCAGCTGCAGCTATGACTAGAGGGTTGCTCTTTTCTGTGTCTTATCTGTGGGAAAGACCTCACCCCTGGGGCCAGTAGAGGATATACCAAGGACGTGTGCGGGGATCAGCTGGATTCCACTTTGAAAGGAGGTATATCATGAGGACAAGTGAGGAGTCCAGCGCTACCTTCCTGCCCACTAGTCTTTAACCCTAAATTTGACAGATGATGAAAGATGTGGAGAGATGGGTGAGTGAACAAATACAAATGAGGAAGAAGTATCACTCTCCCAGCTAAGTGGGGCTATTGCAGAATATGGAAAAGTGTTTGGCACTGGTGATAAGATGGTCAAAAAGACACTCAGTATTGTGCCATGTATGCTAAATACTATGTTAACAGGTATATACAAGTATTTGGAAAAAGTATAATTTTGTCTGGGGTTCAGGAAGGCTTCAGAGAGGAGGCAGTATTTGCACAACTCTTCAAGTAAGGGAAAAACAGGACAGAGCAAATGTTGTGGACATACTTAGATTGCCTTTTAGCCCTTTTCCATAAACACAATCAGTAAACTGAATTTATAGCCAACCTATTATGATGTTTATTTTGTCCCCTAATTCTTTGGAAATGGGTAATCCATATGTGTCATGATGCATGGGAACTTTTCACCAAAAATTTTTGAATAACTATAATTTACTCCTATTTTTCCAGAAACAAATTATGTTGAACAAGAAATAATGTTTTGTGAGGCCAAGGTGGGTGGATCGTTTGAGCTCAGGAGTTCGAGACCAGCCTGAGCAAGAGCCAGACCCCGTCTCTACTGAAAAACAGAAAGAAAATTAGCTGGACAACTAAAAAATATATAGAAAAAATTAGCCGGGCATGCCTGGCACATGCCTGTGGTCCCAGCTACTCAGGAGGCTGAGGCAGGAGGATTGCTTGAGGCCAGGAGTTTGAGGTTGCTGTGAGCTAGGCTGACGCCACAGCACTCTAGCCCAGGCAACAGAGCAAGACTCTGTCTCAAAAAAATAAAAAAAAAGAATTTGACATATCTATTGAATTGGTTATCATGTGACTTGATCCATCATTTTTCACATTTCCTCCCACAAAAGAAATATAACTAGCAATTCAGCCCATTTAGATTGAGTCCAGTGACAAATTACTGTGAATGTATTCTAAATGTTGTACAAGCTCCAGAAATTATAGAATCATGGAAAGTTGCTATTCATCCCTGATCAGTGGAAGTTTTGAGGAACAACATAGGGATGTGGGTCTACGATAGTCTGCTTTCATGTATGCTACCTGAGTGAGGAGTCCACCCAAGTATTCCATTCTCATCTTTCTAATCAGTAGCAGTTTTTCAAGTCAGTTGAAAAAATTTTCAAATTAATTGAAAAATTCCCATACAGTCACCTACTGTTGTGTTCCTAGTGTTTAACATTTTTTTTAATTTCAGCTTATTATGGGGGTATAAAGGTTTAGGTTATGTATATTGCCCATGCCCCTCCACCCCCCGGAGTCAGAGCTTCAAGCATGTCCATTCCCCAGACAGTGCGCATCGCACTCATCATGTAGGTATACACCCATCCTCTCCCCCCCACATCTGCCCGATACCCAGTTGGTGTTATTCCCAAATGTGCACTTAGGTGATGATCACGGAGACCAATTTGCTGGTGAGTACATGTGGTGCTTGTTTTTCCATTCTTGGGATACTTCACTTAGTAGAATGGGTTCCAACTCTTTCCAGGAGAACATAAGAGATTCTATATCACCGTTATTTCTTATAGCTGAGTAATACTCCATGGTATACATACACCACATTTTACTAATCCACTCATGTATTGATGGGCATTTGGGTTGTTTCCACATCTTTGCGATTGTGAATTGTGCTGCTATAAACATTTGGGTGCAGATGTCTTTGTTATAGAATGTCTTTTGTTTTTTGGGTAGATGCCCAATAATGGGATTGCTGAATCAAATGGTAGGTCTACTTGTATCTGTTTAAAGTATCTCCATATTGCTTTCCACAGGGGTTGCACTAGTTTGCAGTCCACCAGCAGTGTATGAGTGTTCCTGTCTCTGCATCCACGCCAACATGTATTGTTTTGGGACTTTTTGATAAAGGCCATTCTCCCTGGAGTTGTGATATCTCATTGTGGTTTTGATTTGCATTTCCCTGATGATTAGAGATGTTGAGCACTTTTTTATATGTTGGCCATTCTTCTATCTTCTTTTGAAAATTTTCTATTCATATCCTTTGCCCACGTTTTGATAGGGTTGTTTGATTTTTTTCTTGCTGATTTTCCTGAGTTGTAAATAGATTCATTCTAGTTATCAGTCCTTTATCGGATGCGTAGCATAACACATTTTTTGTTGTTGTTGTGCTCAGTGAGCCAGAAGCCACTACTGTCCACTGACATAAACTTTGGGAGAGGAATTTATTTAAACTGTAGACCACTAATTGATTCAGGCGCAAATTGTTTCTAATTCTTAACCTTCAGGGTTTTAAAAATTGTTTTATTCATTTTTCTCAGATTTATGAAGATACGTGAGTACCAACAAGTGTAAAGAATAGGCTGGGCACAGTGGCTCATGCCTGTAATCCTAGCACTCTGGTAGGCCGAGGCGGGTGGATCGCTCAAGGTCAGGAGTTTGAGACCCGCCTGAGCAAGAGTGAGACCCCCGCCTCTACTAAAAATAGAAAGAAATTACCTGGACAACTAAAAATATATAGAAAAAACTAGACGGGCGCAGTGGCACATGCCTGTAGTCCCAGCTACTTGGGAGACTGAGGCAGGAGGATCGCTTGAGCCCAGGAGTTTGAGGTTGCTGTGAGCTAAGCTGATGCCATGGCACTCTAGCCCGGGCAACAAAGTGAGACTCTTGTCTCAAAAAAAAAAAAAAAAAAAATAGTGAGGAAGGAGGGGTACCTGTAATTTCCCCACCCAGAGGTGATCATGGTTATTGCTTTACTTCCCACAAATCTTTTCTATATATTTTTTTCACTTTACAAAGCAGAGATCATGTATTATATAAAAATTGGTATACCTTTTTTCTATTAACATGTCATAAACATTTAAACTGAACATTTCTAATAGCTTTATAATTCCACATATAGATTTGCCATCACATAATCATGGACAAGCAATGCTATTTTTCAACTAACAATAACTGAGCCAAAGAAGTCTATATCCCTCCATTTTGAATTGTGAGTTTTTTTGTTCTGTTGCCAGTCTTCCAATAAATGAGCCTGTATTTCAAAAATTCAACCAGTACCTCAAGCCCAATATTCAGCCAACTTTACCAAAACAAGGGCCTTTCTAGAATTTACCACAATGCCCAAAGTATTGGGTATTTTAATTGTATGATAAACTACCTAAGGATGAAAACTGGTCTATGACCCTATCGCCCCACCTAACATCTTGCTGCCTCCATAGAGCTTTATTTAGTTGTAACACTGAAACCAAAGGATTTCATGGCTGTGTTTAACATCCTTCTGTTTCAAATAGCCTGGGCCTTCCCTGAACAGCCATTTCCCCCTAAGAATAGGGAAATATCTGACCTAAAGGTCCCATAATATCTATTGGTGGCAACAGAGGCCCTAGGACTTCATAACTCTCAATAGCAAGACTTTTCTTTTGCGGGACTGACTTTGAGGGAACATAGGGCTTAGAGTTGTTAGGTTCACACCAACCAAGTCAAGAATCCTTTTCTTTTTTTTTTTTTTTTTTTTTATTTTATTTTTATTTATTTTTTTTTTTTGAGACAGAGTCTCACTCTGTTGCCCGGGCTACAGTGAGTGCCGTGGCATCAGCCTAGCTCACAGCAACCTCAAACTCCTGGGCTTAAGCGATCCTACTGCCTCAGCCTCCCGAGTAGCTGGGACTACAGGCATGTGCCACCGTGCCCGGCTAATTTTTTCTATATATATTTTAGCTGTCCATATAATTTCTATTTTTAGTAGAGACGGGGTCTCGCTCTTGCTCAGGCTGGTCTCGAACTCCTGAGCTCAAACAATCCGCCCGCCTCGGCCTCCCAGAGTGCTAGGATTACAGGCGTGAAAGAATCCTTTTCTTAGATCACAAATACCCTTGCCTATGCCTTTCTAGAAACTATTCTTTACCTTTGGGCATCCCTGTGAGGCTTTAGTCTCTCAACCTTACCCTACTCCCTACTTAACCTGTCTTATAGTCTCCTTTATCTTCCTGTACATCCTGGTGTCTATGTCAACTGTAACGGTATTTGTCGTACCGGGATTACCCCACCTTCACCTGCATTCTTGAGACTATTGAACAATCCTAACTGTGAAGGCCTAGTCCAAATACTTTCCATTCCTCAAGACCAGGACCTGACCCTAGCCCCCTCACTTTTAGAAAATGGAAGGATACTTGAGCTTCCCTCAAATTTCCTCTTGTAAGGTGTCCTACCATGATCTGATTCTGACCAAGCTTACTCAGTTCCTCCTCATTTCTAATTCCATGCCTTTGTCCATGCTGTTCTCTGCTTAGCCATTTCCCTATCCTCTGATTCCTGCTACTTCTTCCATGAAGGGTAAAACTACACCAGCTATTTTAGTTGCAGAAGGCAAGATGGTGTTCCTTCAGTAGGTGTTCCTTAAATATTTGGTGCCTGTATTTGGATTACACTGATTTCAACTGAGGCATTTCTTTGCCTGTGTCTATAAACCACTCCTATTATGAGTTATTTACTAGTAACCAACTAAGTGGGTTTTTTGTTAACTCTGAGGCCCACTCCACCGCCCCCCCCCCAGGTCCTAAGCAAACATCAAATTGATTCTTTTGGAAAGAAATTGGGACTTTTTTTCAGGCCTCCTTTGACCACCAAACTCTCCAAAAGATTAGTAAATCCCTCTCCCCAGTTAGATTGATTCTTGCCAATGATAGCTTTCAACCTAACCTCCAGGGAAGTGGAAGGTTGTTGGCCTACTGAGGGTCAACCTTACTGAGATTAAACCCAGGCGGCAAGACCTGAAAGGCCATATCAGACTGGAAGCAAGTGTGCAAGGCTACCTGCCTGCACTAACCTGGCCAAGGTCGTCTCAAAGACGTTCTTTTTAAACTGGGTTTCCATGGCCATTCTAGACTAGAGAAGTTAATTAAGACCTCAGTCAGGCCGGGCACGGTGGCTCACGCCTGTAATTAGCCGGGCATGGTGGCACATGCCTGTAGTCCCAGCTACTTGGGAGGCTGAGGCAGGAGGATCGCTTAAGCCCAGGAGTTTGAGGTTGCTGTGAGCTAGGCTGACGCCTCGGCACTCACTCTAGCCCGGGCAACAGAGCGAGACTCTGTCTCAAAAAAAAAAAAAAAAAAAAAAAAAGACCTCAGTCAGACCCATTCTTCCATGTCAGTCATTAACACAGCTTAGCCATTAGTCTGGAGACCAAATACCCTTCCTGGCTAATGACCCAACAAGAACCAAAACAGTTTCTGACTGTCCACTAGATGGCACTGTTGGTCAGCAGTAGCTCTTAAAAGGACAGGATTGCAACTGGGACACAAATAATCTGAGGACAAACAGCTATGCCCTCCACTCCCTCACAGATCTCTGATTAGGCTACATTGGTTTTATGGCAAAAATAAAGTGATAAAGATCACTTTTGATCTTTACATAGATAACATACTGATCTAGAATGGTTCAGTAACTAACAACTATTAGTACACTTCACATCTTGACTCTTCAAATAGGTTATAGACACTCTATGGCAGACTGTTCCATACAGTAGTATTTACCTTCATTGTTTAAAAACAAAATTTTAGCCACAACTGCTCACAAATGAAAAGGGTTACCATAAAAAATGGACATGAGGCATGTTACTATTGACTTTTAAGAATAAACTCAACTTTCACCAATTTCAAGTAAGAAAAAAACCCACTCTTTTTCCCATCTCAACTCACACTCTCAGCACTTCACTCTGACATCAGACGTGTTGCACTCACACATCAGTTCTCCAGTGGATACCAACTGGGTGTCCTACGATTTAACTCAATTCTGACACTATCCACCTAGTCAGATACAGGACTGCTGCCACTTCAGACCGAATCACGTGTGCCGGGTTTGACATGTGCTTCTGACCTACCCCTCTTTGGGTTCCATCATTTGCTAGAATGACTCAGGGAAACACGTTTAACCATTTATTATAAAAGGCTACAACTCAGGAATAGTTAGATGGGGGAGACACATAGGGGCACCGTGATTCCATGTCCTCCCGGGGCATGCATCCTCCACATGCTCAGCAATCTGGAAGCTCTCTGAACCCTGTAGTTGGGGGATTTTTATGGAGGACTTCCTCACATAGGCACGATCGCTCGTTAACTCAGTCTGCAGACCCTCTCCTCTTCCTGAAGGATTGGGTATGGGGCTTAAAGTTCTAAGCTTCTAATCATTACTTGGTTTTTCTGGTGAAAAACCAAACCCCCATCCAAAGCCACACCAAGAATTGCCTCATTAGAACAAAAGACGTTTCTATCACCAAGGAAATTACAAAGGTCTTACGAGCTCTGTGCCAGGAACCAGAGACAAAGAGCAAAATATCTATTTCTTCTTATAAATCACAGTGCCATAGTCTCCAACCCCTCCTTGGGAAGCAGAGAGGAGCGGAGGTACAGTGGTATACTGTGTACGTGAGTGAAGTTTGGATGACCAGGTTCCTTGGCCACCGAAGGAAAACTAGGCAACTCAGCCCCTGTGGTTCAGTAAACCAGCACAGTCTAATTGCTAGTCAGAATTTGCCTTGCTCTTGGCTCTGCTCCCAATCTGGTACACAACCTCACGGAACTCATAACCTTCTGGGCCTCAATCTATTTATATGTAAAATAACATGGCTTAAAGGCCCTAAAAATTGTGACATCCAAAATATATTAAAACAAAAAAGTATCTACCAAGTGTTAAAAAGCAGATCCTAAGAATGAATAACTCAAGTGGGTTTTTTGTGTTTTTTTTTTCCCATCTAGTCTACAGAAGACATTCTGCTAAGATGCTGCAAAGGTACCACACAGTTCTGGTCAAAAGGCACATACGTGCTAGTAAGACTCTAACACAAAACTTAAGAACAAGATTAGATGGGAGCATTATATAATTGCGAATAAGAGTTTCAAAGACTAAAGTAAAATTTGTCCAAATGAATAAACATTTGTTAGTGGAAATGCACAGAAAAAGGTCCTAGGAAATACATACCAAATTGCTAACAGTAACAGGAGGGAAGGGCAGTGGAAGAGGGAAGCGGTGGTAGAAAAGGAGAGTGATTGGTAAAGTGTTCATGTCAGACATAAAGCTCATTTTTTAGAGAAATGGCAAAGCTAAAAGTCATGCACCACGTAACATTTCGGTCAATGATGGATCACGTATGACAGTGGTCTCCTAAGATTATAAACATACCACAAAAATACTTCCCATTGTGTCAAAATTGCCCATTCAGCACAATAACATGCTGTACAGGTTAGTAGCCTGGGAGCAAAAAGCCTATACCACGTAGCCTAGGCGTGTAGTAGGCTGTACCATCTACGTTTGTCCAAGCACATGCTAGGAAATCGCCTAATTATGCATTTCTCAGAACGTATCTGTTGTTAAGCAACACGACTGTAGTTTGCTTTTGGCACAAACTTAAATTTCAAGTTTATGAGGAAGGTTAAGCAAGTAAAATGTCCTCAGAGCTTGGGATATTAAACCACTGCCATGAACAAATTAAGTAACAACTTTTAAGGGAGTAACTCTTTTAAGATCTTTTAAAGACTGGGTGTGGTGACTCACATCTGGAATCCTAGCACTCCAGAGGTCAAGGCGGGAGGATTGCTTGAGGCCAGGAGTTTGAGACCAGCCTGAGCAAGAGACTCCCCATCTCTACTAAAAATAGAAAAAATAAGCGGGCCATGGTGGCCAGAGTCTGTAGTCCCAGCTACTCAGGAGCCTGAGGCAGGAGGATCACTTGAGCCCCCGTTTGAGTTTGCAGTGAGCTATCATGACGCCACTGCACTCTAGTGGCCAAGGGAGACTGTCTCAAAAAAGTTATTTTAAGAGGCTAGTTTATTTTTTGTTTCATCTACAGCAAGATGAAACAGGAAAAAATGGCTCCTGCATGGTCACTTCAGCCCTTCCTACCTCTACTAGTTTCATCAGTGAATGTGTGAGCCCAACCCTACCCCCTCAACCCAACTGTCCTCCATTCCCTCAGAGGCAGTGTATTTCTCTTACTCCCGTAATTCCACACAGCAAGTCCATGCTTAAACACACCCAGTGGCTTGTGCCTGAATGTTCTACTTATGTTCTCCTCCTCCCCTTCCCTGTCCTCCAACATTATCCAACTCAGGAGAGAGGAGAGTGCCAAGGCAGTGCTTCCCTATCCACTGTGCTCTGACTGGGTGGCAGATTACCCAGGAACAGCTGCCATGTGTGAGGTCAAGAAAAAGGTTGGGAACACTTCTAAGCCTTAGAACTTCTGTACTCTTTCACCCTCATTGTAGGGGAAATGGACTACAAAACAATGGAAAAGAATCCTTGACACACCAAAGCAATCATGTGCCCACATCTGTACACACTCATATTCAAAGTTTACAACACAGAGACAAGGCCATTCAGTGCCTTCCTTTTTAACTTTCAACCACATTCAACAAAGGTATAAAACACAATTACTTTATTGATTTCTTATAATCAAATACTGCCAACTAGCATTACTTCCACTCATGCATCATTAAAAACAAAGGACCTTTCCTTGGTATTTTCAAATGATGCATTATACAAAAAACAAAGTTAGAACTTAAAATGCACCCTGATTAATTATGTAAACTGGTAATTTGTTTAAAAAAGCGTAACTAATAATTTGGTTCCTTTCATAAAATGGAAATTTAAATATTTCTCCTGATAGTCTTGAGGTTATCATTATGTTATGAGTAGTGCAAAGTGTGGCACATATAGTTTCATCTAGAAAGGTGTGTATCTTACACACCTTATTTAAACAAAAATGTGCATAACAAAACGCATACAGTCAATGCATGATAAAAAGCATGTTTCAAATATAAGGCAGTCCATCAGGCCACCATATTATTTAGGTTTTGCATTATCATTTATGGCATTATAGATTAATTACACATAACATACTTTTATATACTTTAACCCTGAAGATAAGAAAAATAATTGTTGCTTGAAAAAATTATTCCAGGTAGCCATTTGGTTTTGTATCAGGAGAAAGTGAACCTCCAAGAGTTTAGTGTCTTGCCAAGTCGGAATCATTAGCTCAAGTCAGTGAATCAGATATGCGACGTATTTCACAGTGACTGTTTCCCAAGTCCTGGCAACGCCTCTTCTCCCCGAGTCTGCCAGATGATGAAGCATTTCCGGGATTACCCTTGTATGTGGTTTTCCCTTTTTTTTTTTGCTTAACTGTATTACTGTATTATTTCCTCTTCTCAACTCTTCTGTGACCTTCCATTTTAATTATTCATAAGTCCTTTCAGAATATCCTCAGAGAGATCCATAAGGGGAAGTTCTGGAGATGGAAAATCCAAGGGAGGAAGATTTGGTATTGGAATGTCCTTGGCTTTCCCGGTATTTGCTGCAAACTTCTGCCAGGTTGAGGAGGCTGTGGCAGTTTCTGAATGTGGTGGCAAGCTCCATAACTCTGACTTTTCTACAAAATCAGCATCTACATCCAGCTCCTTTTCTATCGGACCTTTTAGAAGTCTGGCCTTTTCAGCCTTTAGTTGTTTATTTTCTTTCCTTAATCTTTCATTCTCAGCCACAAGGAATTCCACATGCCTCTTCAACTCTGCAATTTTGGTTGCCTGCTCCTCTATAATCGTTTTATCATCCTTTGGGGCTTTGCTTCCAATACATGGCTCTGTTGGCTCACTCTTTTGCTGAAGTAAAAATAGTAGTGTGTCTGGATCCCTGTCAAAGATCCCCTGAATTTCAGGCAGGTGTTTCTCCGTGGAAGGGCTGTACTTCTGAGAAAGAAGGGGGCTCTGGCCCTCTGTGTCCTCAGCAGAGGGTTTGTGAGATGCCTGAAGATGGGTAGCTACATCCTTGTCTGTGTTCTGCTGAGCTTTCAATCTCTCCTCACGCTTTGCCCTTTTCCACCTCTCCTGGATGAGGAGGAGCTGTTTCATGTGGCTATCCCTTTGCAATTCCAGTGATAAATGAGCCTATTACACAGAAAGACACAATTTGAAGAATTTAGTATTTTAAATCCCTTTAGTAAATATCCAATTATACTACTCCAAGATCCTCCTTTCTAACTCAATAACACTTAGAATTTATATACTATGGTTGCAATTCAATGAAACCTCAAAAATTTTTCAAATTAACTAGGTCTTAAGCTAACACTGTTATTCATAAACAAAACACTATTCAGAAAGTCAAAAGTCCTATACCCAATCAACACACTAAATGTGCCTTACCCCATCTGCAAATGCCATTTGTACTCAAAAATAGAAATCTTCCCTCTTTAGACATATTATCTCTACAAATAGTTGAAAAGAAAGTCTTGGCCAGGCTCGGTGGCTCACACCTGTAATCCCAGCACTTTGGGAGGCTGAGGCAAGACGCTAGGAGTTCGGGGATGCAGTGGGCCATGACCGGACCACTGCACTCCAGCCTGCGCCACAGAGCAAGAACCTGTCTCGAAAAACAAGAAAAGTCTTCCTATTCCTAGGGTGTTTAGAAGGCTCAGTGAACACCTGTGTTATGTAACCAGGTTCTATATTGTCAAAGGGAGTGTAAAGGATAGAACACAACTTTTAAGTTCCCTGGGTTCATTTTGAGTAGATTTTTCCTGCTACTGACATCCCTCACAGAAGTGCTATCTTTAATTCAGTCACACCAATATTTACTAAGCATCTCCTAGGTACCTGCCACTTTTATAATCAAGAAATGTTTGGATAAAGGCATTTTTAAAACCTAGGCAAGCCCTCCCCAAACATAGAAGACAATTTTTAAACTATCTTTAATAAGCAAAGCATAGTCCAGCTGTGTGAGCTAATGGTCGAATATGAGCTAATGATCATGAAAGGTCCTAAGAGGGTCTCTAAAGATACATCGGATAATCTGAGATCTGTAACCACTAAGAAAAATGCTAGAAGTTTCTTCAACCCATGTCTGGGACATCAACGGCAGTTCATTTAGTTTTAATTTCCTTCCTGAAGTACTTTTATCTTGCCTATTTAATATATTTTTGACTAGAGTGTTTTGAGAGGGGCACAATGCTTTATTCTATACATCATTCAAAAGTCTCTACAAGAAAATCTTTCTAACTCTGGTTGCAAATATTAAGAACATGTCTCACCTGCTCAGATTGTGTCAACTTCATGGCTTCGGAAAGATATGCTGGTAAAAAAAAAAAAAAAGAGGCACATTAAAATGTAAGTGTCATCATTTTGTAATTAACAGATAAAAGGAAGAGTTTCAATATTCCTTATATGACAAAAGAACTGGTCTTAAAAAAAATTCTGTTATAACTTGAGATTAAAAAAAAGGTCAGGATCCTTAACCTCTCCAAAAAAGGATGTCAGTGGTAATTAAATATAAATATTCCCTAATCCATCTTGAAGGTTTTGTTCTTTAAAACCCTTGTAGATTTTACAATCAAACCGAAGATGGGCCAGGCACGGTGGCTCATGCCTGTAAACCTAGCACTCTGGGAGGCTGAGGCAGGAGGATCACTTGAGCTCAGGATTTCGATCGAGACCAGCCTGAGCAAGAATGAGACCCCATCTCTACTAAGAAATAGAAAAATTAGCCAAGCATGGTGGCATGCACCTGTAGTCCCAGATACTTGGGAGGATCACTTGAGCCCAGGAGTTTGAGGTTGCAGTGAGCTATGATGATGCCACTGCACTCTAGCCCAACAACAAAGGGAGACTCTGTCTCAAAAACAACCAAAAAATAAAAACCAAAAACCTGAAGATAGCCTAATCACAAAAACAGGTTTAGGGAAGATTAAAATTAAACAAGAACCTATCGAAACCCTATTACTCATTATGTTCACAAAAATATCAAGAGATTACCAATGACTTTTTATTCATCTGAATACCTGGACTATATCATTTTGGCCTCCTACAGACCCAATTTTTTTTTTTTTTGAGACAGAATCTGGCTCTGTTGCCCGGGCTAGAGTGCCGTGGCGTCAGCCTAGCTCAAAGCAACCTCAAACTCCTGGCCTCAAGCGATCCTTCTGCCTCAGCCTCTCGAGTAGCTGGGTCTACAGGCATGTGCCACCATGCCCAGCTAATTTTTTCTATATATATTTTTAGCTGTCCAGATCATTTCTTTCTAGTTTTAGTAGAGACAGGGTCTCGCTCTTGCTCAGGCTGGCTGGTCTCAAACTCCTGACCTCGAGCGATCCTCCCAACTCGGCCTCCCAGAGTGCTAGGATTACAGGCGTGAGCCACCGCGCCGGCCCAGACCCAACTTTCAATGAGCTATGCCATCAGCCTACTACAAATTAGGTAGTTAAAAAGCTCTAAGAACTTGTTGCCATAGTCTATCTACTGTAAGGAAGTTAATGAGGACAGCATAATGTCGTTTACGAAGACCTTCAACAAACTTTTCTGTCATCTTAGGATCAGATCCTGAGTGACTTAATTTGTTTGAATTCAAATAGCCAATGTAAAAATCCTTACTTTTCTTCTTTGGGCTGTTAGAAAGCTTGAGGCAAGTTCTCTTTCTATAAATATGCAAGAAGTCACGGTACATTTTGTGAACTATACTCCCAGTCCTTTCCCATTTTATCTTTCTATAGATTTCCTCATCTACCTATTCTTAATTATATTCTATATTTCATTGTTATATTCCTCTGTAAGACATTTGATACCCTTTCTGGAACAAGATGGGATATAAATAACAAGTACTGTATTATTAATAATCATGCACAATCTCCATTTTATATCTCTTGCTTACTATAAACTTTTTTGGCAACTTTCATTCCTTTTTTTTTACCCACCACAACTTTCATCCCTACATTAAGTTCCCTTTTTGCCTTTTTACAGATACCACAAAGCACTGCTTTCTGTCCAGTCTTAATCCAAACATTTTAATGATTTTTCTGATTTCATGACTTAGAATTGTTATCTCCTTGCATCTACCATAGTCCTTGAGATATAAATTAGATGTTCCAAGAAAGAAAAAACATAAGAGTTGGTAATACAGTCTTTGCTCCAACCGTACTTACCATACTTACATTTTTTTCCCTCAATTTGTTCTTGTCTTTTATTTCTGTACTAAGTCTGTATAGCTGCATACTATTTCTTTCCTCTTGTTCATGTTTAAATCTGTTGGGACATTCTATCTGCTCTGCTATTGCTCTGATACTGTATGGAGGAATGTTCTTAGACAGCCTTCCCATCTTGCCTGCATATATGTCTCTCTGAACTACAGTTTGTTTTAAATGCACTTTTCTAACAAATAGAACAGTTTTCACAAAACCAAGTTTAGACCAACTGAAACACTTCCCTTTGTAGAACACTGAAACTGTTTAACACAACAGAAAAGAAGAACCAAGAATGGGCTGCCCTTGGGGAAAGAGGATCTAGGATCCAGTTGATGCAGTTTTATGGCTTGTCCCTGTGTATAAATTTTGAAATTATTATTTAAATAGATAATCTAGGCATGCGGATTCAAAGGAAACCTCAAGACACAAAAAGATTTCTCATTTTTAATTAAAAAAGATACTGTATAAAAAAAAAAAAAAAAAAAAAAACAGAAAAGGATACCCAAGGATATCCCAAAGCACAAATAATTCAACAAAGAATCACACTGTCATCTGAAGTATTTCCCACATTTAAATCTTACAACTGGGGCTTTTTTTTAAGTTATTTAAAAAAAATTTATTATCTGATTGCATGGTCATGGATTTGCTCCACAGATTCATAACAGGAACAAACACCTACCAAGACAGAAGTTTAGGAAAGGAATATCTATCTCAGAAAAATCTAACAATTCTGGTTAAACTGCTTCCTTCAATTATGACACAAGGCTAAAATTCAAAGTAGAGATTAAGTAAATCATGGGGAAAAGGAACTAAGGAAATCTGAAGAACTTATTATTTCTCAAAATAATAACCAATTACTATTCTATCAGCTATCCATTAAACTAGTACCAAAGCACAAAATGTGCAGCAAAGCATCACCTCTACATGATAAAGACTGATCTGCACTAGAATCATTTTCATGTTACCACAGTTTCACAGGAGGGCCCAGGTTAAGATTTGTTTTCAACCAAAATGTTGATCAAATACATATAAAATAACTGTGCATTTACTGTATATATACTGAAGACGAGAGGTCTGCTCATCTTCTGAAAAGTTCATTTTGAATTCTAGGTATTATCAATGGCTGTTATTAACTTCCTCATTTAAGCTTTTGCTCTTTTGTTGTCTGTGAAACAAAATTCGCTTAAGGAACTGGACTGCATGAGAACAATAAGAGAATTACACCAATCCAGTTACAGCTGCTTGTCAAAAGTTTAAAGCAGGCCGGGC
>CM052446.1:21800462-21828643 GCA_028533085.1 Varecia variegata
AATAGAAAGATATTATCTGGCCGACTAAAAATACATATAGAAAAAATTAGCCGGGCATTGTGGCGCATGCCTGTAGTCCCAGCTACTAGGGAGGCTGAGGCAGGAGGATCGCTTGAGCCCAGGAGTTTGAGGTTGCTGTGAGCTAGGCTGACACCACGGCACTCACTCTAGCCTGGGCAACAGAGTGAGACTCTGTCTCAAAAAAAAAAAAAAAAAAAAAAGAGATACTGGGGAAAAAAACTGCCCTTCAGTATTACATTTAGTGTTTCTTAAAAAGAATACTTACCTGCAGCCTTTTTGTGACAAGAAATAGCCTCTTCGTATTTGCCTGCAGCTAATAAACGGTCTGCCCGTCTGCTCTGTTGATGAGCCTAGAAGACAAACATTCCTAAGTTCCTCTGAATCATAAAATAAGACATGACTTTGGGAAAAAAAAGGCACCTTTTAAGAAGATAAATAATGCCATATGTTGCCACACATCAAACCACCATTAACAGCTATATCTGTAACTGGGAAAATGCAATTACTAGAGCCTAGAAATACAGCACCTGAAAGAAACTGGCAACTTTTCTCAACACCACCAATAAATCACTCTCAAGGTTAACACCAGGCACTTCATTCCTTCAGTGACCACATTCTTCCATTCTTCAGAAATAGACCAAAAGAGCTGCAATCACAGATTGTTACTCAAAATGTATATTTCCTTGGCAGGGTGCAGTGGCTCACACCTGTAATCACAGCACTTTGGGAGGCCAAGGATCACTTGAGGCCAGGAGTTCAAGACTAGCCTGGACGACACAGCGAGACCCCATCTCTACAAAAAATAAGAAAAAATTAGCTGGACATGGTGGCACATACCTGTAGTCCCAGCTACTCGGGAGGCCGGGGCAGAAGGATCCCTTGGGCCCAGGAGTTTGGGCTACAATGAGCTATGACTGGGTCACTGCACTCCAGTCTGGGCAACAGAATGAGGCCCTGTCTCAAAAATTAAAAAAAAAAAAAAAAAAAAAAAAAAAAAAAAGTGCACTTACTTTATTTTTAACAAGCTCCTTTCAAAACAAGGGCTATTTGGTAGATTCACCAGTCTATATAGTTTAAAAACTATAATCAGGAAATCATTTACCAAATAGTAAAATCCAAGCATCTCTTGTATCATTCTTTCAACATTCAACTTACTATTTGTTTTTAAAAGAAAAAATGTGGGAACTGTACATTTGAGGAATTAATGATACCAATATCTAATATTACAGGGTAGGTTTTTTCAGGTACAAGTCACCAAAAGAACAAATTCAGAAGTTCTAAAAGCAAATTGGGTTTGACGGAAGGAGCGGCGGCGGCGGCGGCGGCGGCGGCGGAGGCGGAGGAGGAGGAGGAGGATGGAGGCGGTGGTGTTCCCCTTCTCCCTCCTCGATTGTTGCGCGCTCATCTTCCTCGCGGTCTACTTCATAATTACATTGTCTGATTTAGAGTGTGATTACATTAATGCCAGATCATGTTGCTCAAAATTAAACAAGTAGAGACGGGGTCTCGCTCTTGCTCAGGCTGGTCTCGAACTCCTGAGCTCAAACAATCCGCCCGCCTCGGCCTCCCAAGTGCTAGGATTACAGGCGTGAGTCACCGCGCCCGGCCTCCTTCAGTATTATTTTCTGCATGGAAAAACATATCAGAATAACTTATCAGTGGGTCATTCCAGAATTGATTGGCCATGCCATTGTCACTGTGTTAATGCTCCTTTCATTGCACTGGTTCATCTTCCTTCTCAATTTACCTGTTGCCACTTGGAATATATATCGATACATTATGGTGCCAAGTGGTAACATGGGAATGTTTGACCCCACGGAGATACACAACAGAGGGCAGCTGAAATCACACATGAAAGAAGCCATGATCAAGCTTGGTTTCCACCTGCTCTGTTTCTTCATGTACCTTTATAGTATGATTTTAGCTTTGATAAATGACTGAAGCTGGAGAAGCCGTGGTTGAAGTCAACCTGCAGCACAGTCGAGGAGCCAGAGACTACTTAAATCATCCTTAGAACCGTGACCATAGCAGTATATATTTTCCTCTTTGAACAAAAAACTATTTTTGTTGTATTTTTACCATATAAAGTATTTAAAAAAAAAAAAACAAAAAAACAAAAAAACCCCCAAAAAAACAGAAGTTCTAAAAGCAAATTAAGTGCCCTTGAATGTAAGGTAAATGGATTAAATAAGCTGTCACTGGCCACCTTATATTTGCTATACTTTAAGAATTTCAAAAGAGCTTTAATATACATTATTTATTTCACCTGTTTTCACTACAACTTTGTGAATGTGTTTCTCTCTCTTACATAGGAAGGCCAAATAGACTGATGGGGTCATGTAACTTATCTAAGATTATTACATTTAGCTAGCCAGAAGAAAAGAAGGGGTGATCAACTAACGTCTTCTAACTAATGTAATGTTTTCCTCACTAACTCACATGATATAGCAAAGCTTCATAAAAAAAGCAAAAAGTACTTCACAGTTCATAACAGCATTATTCACAATAGCCAAAAGCTAGAAGCAATCCAAATGTCCATCAACAGATTAATAAACCAAATGTAGTATATATACACAATGGAATATTATTCAGTCTTAAAAAGAAGGAAATTTTGACACATGCTATATAACATGGATGAACTTTGAGGACATTTTGCTAAGTGAAAAAAGCCAGTCATAAAAAGAGAAATACTTGGCCAGGTACGGTGGCTCACCCCTGTAATCCTAGCACTCTGGGAGGCCAGGGCAGGAGGATTGCTTGATGCCAGGAGTTTGAGACCAGCCTGAGCAAGAGTGAGACGCTGTCTCTACCAAAAACAGAAAGAATTAGCTGGGTGTGGTGGGGCGCA
This sequence comes from Varecia variegata, assembly GCA_028533085.1. Classification (NCBI taxonomy): domain Eukaryota; kingdom Metazoa; phylum Chordata; class Mammalia; order Primates; family Lemuridae; genus Varecia; species Varecia variegata. The sequence continues at coordinate 21,803,332 of CM052446.1, forward strand.
CCCATAGTCTCAGCTACTTGGGAAGCTGAGGCAGAAGGATGGCTTGAGCCCAGGAGTTTGAGGCTGCAGTGAGCTATGATGACGCCTCTGCACCCTACCCAGGTGACAGGGTAAGACCCTGTCTCAAAAAAATAAATTAAAAAAAAGCAAAATACAGGTTCAACATTGTCTTCTTTCCCAAAGTTAAACAGTATTACCTTTTATAACTTTCAATTTATTTATTTCTGTGTCCCTGGGGAAAGCTATATGTAAACATGAAAAGGAATACCATATGAACACAATACCAAAAAGGCAGCAGAGAAAAATCTAATATATGCCTGCAGGGTCTTCAGTTAGGAGCAAAGGAGAAACCTCATTCACTCCCCCTGTCCCAATCATTTCACTATGAGTCTCCTACAGACAAGTAGCCAGCAGTATCTCCAAACAATAAACACTGAATTGGTTGCCTAACTAATGCAATGCAATTATACTTCAGATAACTGCTCAAGTGTTAGAGAATTTCAGGAAGAACTCTTTTTAATTTTAAATCTAAGGATCAACTTCTCCCACATGCAGCTCCCCCTGCATCTTTTTGCTTCCTTCAATTTCCAGTTAAGCTTGCTTTTTTCCAGAACTGCCACCATCTGTTGCGAAGACAGTGAGAATCTTGTGCAGTATCTTTCAAATTACCGGATGCAACCCACTAGTGGGTCGTGAAATCAATTTAGTGGGTCACAACTTGCATTTTAAAACAATCTAATAGTAAATATTACACTGCATCATATATAGCAAAAAGGTTTTGTTTTCGGTGAAGTTTATGAGGGCCCCGCATTTCTGCACAATTCCAGGAAGCATCTTCTATAATATAGCAGCTCTGCAGTAATACATACATGTACCATGCTGTAAAAATTTCTCATTGTGGATCACAGTCAAAACAGATGGGCAAGCACTGGAAAGATCAATTTTATTTGGAAATCCTGCTTTCATATCCCATTATCACCATTTACTCTGCATTTCAAATTTTTTCATCTGTAAAATTGGGGGACTATCTCATATAACTACTAAGAGGACAAGACAAATAATGTATGTAAAGTGTCTGATGCCAACCCCACCACTTAATAATTGCTGGATATATTTCAGTGCTCTACTGCCTTCTCCCAGAGTGCCCCCATTAGGCCCAGCCTAGCTTGTGACATAGGATGAATTTTCCTTGAATTTTTCAGGGCAGCAAGGTGTTCAAATAGCCTCTTTTTACCTTAAAGATTTTAGTGCCAATATGGTTAACATGTATAGTTGACTCCACGTTATGTACAAGGCCATTCCTTGGACCAGGATATCTGATTCCTTTTCTTAGATGAGAAGCTTATAAACAAGAGGCTTCATTAACCACATCACATGATGTGAGAACTGACCACTCCAGAGCGAAGCTGTTACTCTCAGCACTCTTAAGGGCCAAACACACAAAAAACAATGTGGCCATGCAGTCACATGGACCCTGCCCTCTGCAGCAGAGGTAAGCAAAGCATGAGCAACGGTCATGTTCAAATTAAGATCTGACATCACTTTCCAAATCAGCAGCAAACAAACCAAAGAACTAGATTTGAAGTTTGTTACCAGCATTCACACAGCCAAAATTAAATGGATGCAAAGAAATCCCTAAATATGTACTAAGTAATTTTGTAAGTCACCATTTTCCCATATTAAAAATTGACCCAAAATACCTGATGAAACAAACTTATTTAGAATACAAAAGACTATTTTTTTCTTTGATGAAGAATTTATTTTTCTTTTCATCAAGTTCAAAAACCAGAGAACTAGAACACATTATCTGTACTACAGAGTAAAATAAGTATTTCAAACTAGTCTCTTCCAGATCTGCAAAATTCACTGTGAGGAAATAAGCCTACAGGCTCCTACTGCAAATCCAACATAAAAGAATCAATACTAGGGCAGAGGCACTAAATGCCAACACACAATCTATGGTTCAATATAGACAGGACCATATTGAAATGAAAATAAGGAGTACATTAATATGAAAGCATTAGTAGAAAGAGGTCATATCAAAATAAGTTGTGATCCATAATGTATTTGAGTCACTGACCTAAGCAATTACTTAATTTCTCTCAGTCTAGGCTTATTCATCTGTAAAACTGAAAACTTCTTACAAAATTCCAAGGATACTCAGAGGACACATGATTATAAATCCATGTACTGTAGCAAGTCCTCATACAATAAATTTGGACTACACTGACATCATTAGTAAAAGCTTGTATATACAAGCTTGTGGGATTTTCAAAGGCACTCATTAAATCATAGCACTGGGAACTATTTCTCATGTGGAGTCAACTAGATATTAAGTGTCCTCTGACACAAAAGAATGACAGCTTTCAAAAAACCCCAGTCTTCTAAAACTCTGAGCGACAGAGGCCTGTCATTGGTACTTAGCAACACAGTTAAATAATTCATGTAAATGTCAATCTCTGTTCCATTGTTATCTGTCAATAATCAACTAGGCTGGAAATCAGATCTTTTAAATCTCAAATGGTTTAAGAAATCAAGATGCCAAATTTCTGATACTTGCCCATATAAATTTTATGGCTGGATTATGGAATTATGTTAGCCTGCTTAAGAGAACTTTTTCAAAATTCTTCTATACAAGGAGAATTTAAATACTATTGTCACCATTTAACTAATTTTTCCTAAACTGGCGATTCTGCTGCTCCATCTACAACTGTAGCCTAATTCCAGTCTTCTCATAAACCCCCACACCTGTGGAGCAGTTGGCTGGGGTTATGCTGCAGCCTGAAGCCAAATAAAGTGAAGCTAACTGGAACTAAACCAATGGTCATTTTGCAAGGACACTTGAACTTTGAAGCACTCTGTAAGAGGCTGGTTATTTTTAACAATATTCCTATTAAGTTTCAGTATTGAGACATCCATTATATTTTATTGTCTTAAAAACAAGAAAGGTGCAAGGTATTTCCCTGGTTTTTAAAACTCACAAATGTAGTCTAATTCTTCTTAAATGTAAACAACTCTTACCAATGGAGACAAAACACAACTAAAATTGGAGTGGGGGGGAGGCTCCTCAAAGTAGCTAATCTAGTACCAGTGATTTGGAACCACTTAAGGTTCCTAGAATCTCAGGCTTTTAAAGCTCAAAAAGTACAAACTTTTATTCTACAGATTTTAAATGAAGGGCTTATGGTCTGGTTATAATAGCTAACTCTTACACGGTACTATGTACTGGGGGTACAGTTCTAAGTGCTTTACGCTCACTTACTCCTTTAACCTTCACAACAAGAGAAACAGAATGAGGTCAAGTAGTTTCCCCAAGGTTACACAGCTATTAAGCAACAATGCCAGAATTCAAATTCAAGCAGTCTGGCTCCAGAATCTATACTCTTAAACCACCAGGCTCTATTGCTTTTCTATAGAGTGGTTTGAACCAGTCCAAGGCTCTTCCACGACTTCAGGCTTTGGAGTTCCAAAGTAAGAACCTAACCCTCCATAGTCCTTTTTCCAATCCCACCATGGCAAATAATTGCAAATCTGGCTTAAAAGTTCTTCCTGTATGCAACCTTAAGTAATCTGACTTTTGTATCCAAAAGGGTACCCTCTCTGGGAAACTAAAAGATGTGGTGACCAGTCGGGAAAGAACTCGTGTTTCTTCTTGGTAGTTCTTTTTCTTTTTCCCTTTACCTTCTTGTTTTTTTAATTGCAAACCTGAAATACCTAAAAACATAATAAGGAAATAGGCTACCAGCACTTTTTCTGAAAACAGCAAACATCCATTGCACTTTCATGATGCCTAAATTGATGAAACTGAGCTAAAGAGGGACAGCTCTTTTTACCAGCTGTTTCTAACTTATTCAGGGAGAAGAGAGACTCTCAGTTTATGCATCAGTATGTGTGTGAGAAATCAGTGAAGAGAAAATGGGGCTGAGGAGGAATATTACTCCATCTATCCAAAGTGAGAGGCTTAGACTCAGACCCTCTACGTTAGAAGTTAAAAGCAGTATTACACACCAATTCTGCCCTGGCCGGCTTCAGTCTCTCCAGACTGCAGGGAGGTGGCTACGTGGCGCTAGGAGGCATTTCCCCCGGCCCGAGAGGAGGTGGCAGTCCCAGCTGGGGGCATCCCCTCGCCTGGGGCCCTGCGGCAGGGGGCGCCCGGAGGTGGCAGGAGCTTCCCGGGGATCCCCGAAACGGAGAAAGTGTGGGGCGGCGTGCCAGGAGCCGCTGTGGGGCCAGGGCCTGCCAGTGCCTCCAGACGCTGCGAAAACCCCTACCAAGCCCGCCTCCCAGCCTCAAAGGTCAGGCGACACGCCGGGGACAGGACCAGACTCCTGAGGCAAAGGTACCCAGGAGGAACGCTATCCTCTGTGGGCCACTCACCAGGTTGAGAGGTCCTTCCATTACTTCCATAGACCCCGGGAGAAGCGGCGGCCTGAGGAAGGGGAGCGGCGGCGCCGTGGCACATGGAGGGGAGCGGCGGGGAGGCGCGACACAGCCGCGGAGACGGCGGCCCCTCTCCGCTCCCGGAGAGCCAGCGGTGGGCGCACACAGAGCAACAACCAAGCCACTTCCTCCTCCGGCGCCGCGCCGCGGGCCCGCCCCCTGCGCCGCCGCCGCCGCGGCCACGCACGGCGACATGACGTCACGCGCGCGGGCGGCTAGTTCAAGGTGGGAGGGAGGACAAGGAGAGAGTGGAGCTCAGGGAAGGAAGGGGACCAGCTGACGTACGCTTGCGTGCGGTCAGTCTTTCCTCTCGCGAGAGACGTCATCTTCAGCTTCTTGACTCTACTCTGATGTCACGTGAGGCGGTGCGGCCTTGCAGTTCATAGCTTGGAATGGCTTTCTGCTATTGGCTTCTCATATTTCCTTCCAGCCTGGCTTTTCCTCAAATGCACTCTGTTTAGCTACACCCTCTCTTGCTCTTCTGTTCCCACCTTTATTCTTGTACCGGATTTTTTTTGCCCTCAAAAAAGCAGATTTGAAAATGCTAAACCATGCACTGGACTACTGCTGACCCCCCTGGAGGCTGACAGACATGAATGATAGATTCAGGGCTCTGCCCTCAAGTTGCTCACAAACTGTTAAAATAATAAGGGTCACAGATAGCCAGATATAATACTGATTCATGTAACAGTTGTGAGCCAAACCAACATGCAAGGTTCTTTCTGTCGTGGAATTCACTGACAAGAGTTGTGATTTCTGTGGCAAGGGGAACAGATAAGGAGCTGTGATAGAGACGAACCAGGTGGGGTTGGGTGGGGAATAAAGGCGTCTTAAAGGGCGTGGGTTTTTTTTTTTTTGTTTTTTTGAGATAGAGTCTCGCTCTCACCTGTCACCCTGGCTAGCGTGCAGTGGCGTCATCATAGCTCACTGCAACCTCAAACTCCTGGGCTCAAGTGATCCTCCTGCCTTAGCCTCCTGAGTAGCTGGGACTACAGACAGGTGCCGCCATGCTGGATTGGTGGCTAATTTTTCTATTTTTGGTAGAAACCGAGTCTCACTCTTGCTCAGGCTGGTTTCAGACTCCTGGCCTCAAGCAGTCCTCCTGCCTTAGCCTCCCAGAAGTGCTAGGATTACAGGTGTGAGCCAGAGGGCATGACTTTTAAGTTGAAACCTTGAAGAGCCAGCTAAGCAAAGACCCTGGCAAAGGAAATGTCTTGCATAACACTAAAGCAGGAAAAACAGCTGCAACATCCTTAGGATGCAGGAAAAAGGTGTAGGCCTCTGACCCCATAAAGGTTTGCTGAAAAATCATGAGTCAGATTGATTAATAGGAGGAAGGAGATACAAATTTATTTACCCTGTATACACAAGAACCCTGGGAAAGAAGATTCAACTCCCCAACAGGATTTAGAAGTTTATATACCTTTCTGGTAAAATGGGTTATGGGGGTTGGGGAGAGCATTCTGTTCAGAGGCAATAAAGGATTTCTAGGGAGGATGAATGGTTGGGGAACAAAGATTAACTGGTAAATAGTTGTCTTTAGAATTTGAATGAGTCTGAGAGATGAGACATTCATTATCTTCTTAAAGAGTCTGTCTTGGCCAGGTGTGGTGGCTCACGCCTGTAATCCTAGCACTCTGGGAGGCCGAGGCGGGAGGATTGTTTGAGCTCAGGAGTTCAAGACCAGCCTGAGCAAGAGTGAGACCCCCATCTCTACTAAAAATAGAAAGAAATTATATGGACAGCTAAAAATATATATATAGAAAAAATTAACCTGGCATGGTGGCATATGACTGTAGTCCCAGCTACTCAGGAGGCTGAGGCAGAAGGATTGCTTGAGCCCAGGAGTTTGAGGTTGCTGTGAGCTAGGCTGACGCCACGGCACTCTACTCAGGGCAACAGAGTGAAACTCTGTCTCAAAAATAAATAAATAAACAAAGAGTCTGTCTGGTGTGGTCACATTCCTGGTCTTACTGAGAGGGGAGGGGAAGGAAAGAACAATTGTTCTCTTAGGTGGGTCTGGACCTTAGGAAGATAAAGAAAGTTTACATTTTTGTGGGGGGGGGGGGCGGTCAGAGAGACCTTCAGGCTTCTTCAGTTAGTCCAGCATGTCAAAAAGCCATATTTTGGGGTAAAATATTTTTAATTTCCTTCAGAGACAAAAAGAGAAATCAAAGAGGTAGGCAAGTTCCAGAACATAGATGACCCCGTAGTACACAATGAAACATTTGGAATTTATTCAAAATGAATTGAGAAGTGAAGAATCTTAAGCTAGATAGTAATCTGCTTTATAGTTTTTGAAAGATCAATTTCCTTGCAATATGAAGAATAGATTGTAGGGGGCCTCTGGCAAAAGAACCAAGACAAACTAATTGATTAAGGGACTAATTACAACAGCTTAGACTGAAATGGTAGCAGTGAATGTTACCAAAAGCTCAGCACTTGTCCCCAGGGCTGGACAAGTGGTTTGAGGAGAAGAAAAGAGGAGTTTATTAATTTGCCAGTAAATGAGGAGGTTGGCACACTCTCATCTCAAAGTACCAATGTCCTGCCTCTAAGCAGAAGTACAGAGGTTTTAAAGGTTCTGATTAATCCCATAGTCCCATATTTGGCTAAGACAATCTCATGACTTCTGCCTGGGCAATTCCCTGGAGCCATCTCATATGGCACAAAGAACAAAGGACACTTTCGTGCTCCTCCCTACTACTCGCCTGAGGCAGAGATGTAGGTTTTAGTTCTCAAAAAGGGTGGGGGGTTTTGAAGAGACGGAAAACATATTTACCCTTTTTCAGGCCATTCTCTCTGTTACATGAAGATTCATTTATACATCCACTCTTTAAATAGTTACTGTGTTTCTACCATGTACCAGAAACTGTTTGGAAGTGAAGTAGATATATTCAAGATAAATTTTTGAGCATATAGTTGAAAGGATTTGGTGATGGATTTAAAGTAAAGTGTACAGAAAATGGAGGAATCAAGCCTCTAGTTTAAAAACCCAAGTGGATAAGGTAGGGAGGAGTTGCTTTATAGGGGAAATCAAAAGTTCTATTTGGGGCACTGTATTAGGTTCCTAGGGCTGCTGTAAGAAATTACACATATTTAGTAGCTTAAAATAACAGAAATTGTGACCTTTCGACTTCTGGCTCAACAGCTGGAGGCCGGGATCAGAAAAAAAATTAAAAAGAAAATAACGAAAATTTATTCTCTTGCAGTTCTGGAGGCCAGAAATCCAAAATGGTTTCTGTGTGTTTCCGTGTGCTAAAATCAAGCTTTCAGCAGGGCCTTGCTTCATTCTTGTCTTTTCCAGCTTCCAGAGTTAATATTCTTTGCATTTCTTTTTTTTTTCTTTTATTTTTCTTTTCCTTTTTTTGTCTTTTTTATCTTTTCTTTTTATTTTAATTTTTATTTTTCTGCAAAGCATCCAGATGTATCTTTGCATTTCTTGACTCACAGCACCTTCTTCCATCTTCAAAGCCAGCATCATAGTATCTTCAAGCCTTTTTTTGCTTTTGTCGCCTTGCCATTTCCTCCTAAAATCCTCTGCCTCCCTCTTAGAAGGACCCTTGTGATTACATTTGGCCCACAAAATAATTAAGGATAATCTTCCTATTTCCACATCAGTTTAATCATATCTGCAAAGTTCTTTTTCCATGTAGGGTGACAGTCACAGTTTCCACACATTAGGACCTGGATATCCTTGGGGACCATTATTCAGCCTACCACAGGCATTGCATCAAAAGGAAATCAATAACATACTTAAAATAGGATAATTCCAGAGAGGTTTAATAAAGGGACTATTTATAAAGGCGTGGGCAGAGTTTAGGTATTCACAGGAGAAAAGGCAATAACTCCCAGGTGATTGAGTGTAATTGGCTCCATGAAAAAATTTCAAGGTCCCATATGTTTTTTAGAATCTTCTCCCTTAAAGACTAACTTCTTGACCTTTTGACTTGTTTCCCAGAAATGATGGATTTTCTGCAAGACAAAGGAGTTGAGATTCTGAAGGCCCATGGGCAGACTTCCTGATACCCGGATTCAGGATACCCCTTGACCTGCCCCACTGTATGGGGCCACTCCTTAGAAAGCCCATGATGTTCACTAGTTGGAGAGATGGATTTGAGGCAGCTTCTCCTGTTCTCTCAACATGACATCTGTCATATTAAAAATTCCTTTCTTCTTTGGCAATCCTTGTTGTCTCATATATTGGATCTTTGTGTGACGAGCAACTGGACCTAGACCAAAACTCCCTTGCAATTTCAACAAGAGAGAAACCAGGGGGTGGGGGAATTTGAAAAAAAAAAAATGAGAGAAACTTGAAATGAGGGGAAAATATAGAGGGGTATAGTTTGAAGAAGCACTCACCTCAATCAAGGACACACCAGCCTGAGGTGACCTTGTAAGGAGGATTCAGGGACATAAATAATCTTATCTTCTTCCTCTGACCTGATACTGGATTCTCCATTGATCAAACCTACCCAGAGGTCAGAAGGCAAAGGGAGCCCATTGATGTAATTCGTATAAATCAACCCCCAAGAGCAAGGAGCAAGGCAGTGAGAGGTTAAGACTGGATCTGGAGGAATTAATACAAAATATCTGGCACATACAAGTAAGAAACTTATTAACATCTGCTAAAAGAAAAGCTTTAGACAAATTAAATTTAGAAGAGTCTATTCAAGCAAAGAATGATTCACGAATTAGGCAGCACTTAGAAGTTCAGAGAGCTCCCACCAGGAGCATGGGCAGTGAACTGAATTGGCTGAAGGTAAAAATAAAGTAATTGCTTGATTGGCTGTAGCTAGGTGTTTACTTTATTTGGGTATGAGCCAGTGGAAGGCCCCTGGTTGTTGGTTTCTGATTGGTTAAAGTTAATGTTTTTTTTACCACTTGCATTCAACTGGGTTTAGTTTGCTTAAGTAGAAACCAAAGATGCTTGAGCTGTCCAATCTAATGGCCTCCCAGTTAATTATTTTCACACATCCAAGTGGATGTGTCAGGTAGACAGGTAGAGGTAAAGACTGAAGCTCAAGAGAGGTCTAGGTGAAGACATTCATTTCAGTAAGGAGAACATGTATGCAGAATAGAGCAGCAGACCCAGAACTGCTGTTGAGGAATGTCAGCAATTAGATACCTGGTAGAAAAGGCAGGCAGAGTCAGTTCAGCATTGAAATCCAAGACATCCCATAGAGGATAAACATGGGACAATGGCGGAAGAGATCAAAGTGAGGTAAATGAAAATATGTATATTCAATCGGAAGACAATAGATGATGCAAAGATAGGATAATTGTATGAATGATGTTCTTTAAGAAGGTGAAGGAAGGCTGGGCGTGGTGGCTCAGGCCTGTAATCCTAGCACTCTGGGAGGCCGAGGTGGGAGGATCGCTCGAGGTCAGGAGTTCGAGACCAGCCTGAGCAACAGCGGGAGACCCTGTCTCTACTAAAAAATAGAAAGAAATTATATGGACAACTAAAAATATATAGAAAAAATTAGCTGGGCATGGTGGTACATGCCTGTAGTCCCAGTGACTCGGGAGGCTGAGGCAGAAGGATTGCTTAAGCCCAGGAGTTTGAGGTTGCTGTGAGCTTGACGCCACGGCACTCTAGCCTGGGCAACAGAGCGAGACTCTGTCTCAAAAAGAAAAGAAAAAAAAGAAAGAAAAGAAAAGAAGGTGAAGGAAGAGTGGAATTCAGAGCCCCAGTAGAGAAACTGGCAATGGGAAGGAAGGCTGCTTCTCCATTTTAACAAGTAGGAAAAGGAAAAGATGAACACATAAAAGTAGCTGTTTGCTTCTGGGGAAAATATGGGAATTTGGGGTCAATTTCTGCTCATTTTAAAATGAGCATGAGGCCGGACATGGTGGCTCACACCTGTAATCCTAATGCTCTGGGAGACCGAGGCGGGAGGATTACTTGAGGTCAGGAGTTCTGAGACCAGCCTGAGCAAGAGTAAGACCCCATCTCTACTAAAAATAGAAATAAATTAGCTGGACAATTAAAAATATATATAGAAAAAATTAGCCGGGCATGGTGGGACACGCCTGTAGTCCCAGCTACTCGGGAGGCTGGAGGCAGAAGGATTGCTTAAGCCCAGGAGTTTGAGGTTGCTGTGAGCTAGGCTGATGCCACGGCACTGTAGCCTGGGCAACAGAGCGAGACTCTGTCTCCAAAAAAATAAATAAATAAATAAAATGAGCATGAGATAAAAGTATTAACTGAGAACAGAGGGCATAGAGTTCATCTGAAGAGAAAGTCCCGGAGTGGGAAAGTCAACCTAACAGAGAAATGGTTTGTTTCCTGGGTAATGGTGTGTCCACTTGAGGGATGAAATCATGAATGAGGTAAAAAGTATTATCAACAAGAAGTAAAGATGGTGCCAAGGGAGCAGAAGTTTCTTTCCTCTCTCTTGGCTCAGAGAAGACTATGAAGGCAGTGGCATCTGAGCTGAGCCTCGGGTCTGGTGGAGATCGGGTTAGTAATGAGGAGACTCTTTCAGGAAGAGGGAATGGCTGTTTGTGAGGGACCTACATGTCCGGAATTCACCAACTGCTTCTTCTCCTCGTTCTCCTATTGCAAACCAGATCCTGAGCAATCGCACTTGCTGAGCAAATGCTATCCTAGACCTGCAGTTTGGCCCAATCCCACTGCAGGCATCGACACCTACCCCCTACCCTTCTGAGGCAGCTAATAGGCCTGGAGTATGGCGGGAAAAGAGGTTAGCAGGAAATACAGAATGTCCCGTTTACAAATATTACTAGATAATCAGATGGCTTCTTTGATTCAGTAGGTTACTCTGAGGAAGGGTGCGCACTCCATGTCCTGTCAGAACATCTCTAGAAGTTAGCTTTCGCACGTTTGCCCTCTCCACACCTGGCAGAGTGAGCCTGCCTTGGGGTGGCAGGTGGGGGGCGGAGGTTGTGCTTTAGGGGGAAGGAGGGAGGCTTTGCCCCGAGAGGGCAGATGCTGGGGGCTGAGAACAAAAGAGCGTGTGACATCACAATGGCCACAGGAGAGGAGGCTCCAGAGGAGACAGGGACACAAGCAGTCTCGGTCTGTCCTCTCACTAGGGCTACTACAATAGGCGGAATTCCAAAATGGCCACCATGGGTCCTCATCTTGCCACACACACACCGTATAATCCCTTTCCCTCCAGTGTGCACAGGACCTGGGAAGACACTGGGATAGCACTTCCAGGATTAGGTCACATTATATGGCAAAGATGGAAATGTCCTAAAAGGAAGAGGTTGAGGCACAAAATCTAATTAAAAAGGTAGCCTCATATCCCAGGTAACCTTGAACATGAGCTTCTTTGGGCCTTTATTACAAGCAGGTTTTTGAAGGCAAAAAAGGGAAACAGGGAGTGGGCTAATACAAAGTTGTTTGTCAAGAATTCTCATTGTTTTACAAACATGACATTAATTAGTGACTGGCTATACATTATTAGCTATACGGTGTTTGTTGTAGTGTCTGGTGTGGCATTATTAGATTATAGCTACTTGTGGCAATAGCAAGTGGTTTCAAGAGATGACTATATAGCTCAAAGTGGGGATTAGGACATGATCGCAGTCTCATTTTAATGTCTCCCTGCACCTAATAACTTAAAAGGATTCACATTCCTCAGATAAAAGTTATTTCTCAAAGAGAATTGCAGATGTAATTAAGGTTCTAATTGGTTGATTTTTAACTAATCGAAAGAGAGATTATCTTAGGGGGGCCTACCTTAAACAGGTGAAAGCCCTTGAAAGAGGAGTGTCCTGAGGAGAGGGACACTCTCCTGCCAGGCTTGAGGAAGGATGCACCATGAGTTCTGCAGCTGCAAAGAATTGCATTTTTTCAAAAGCCATGTCAGCTTGGAAGAGAGCTGTCAACTGAAGAAAATGACAAGGTTCATAAATTTGGAAAGGAGAGCTTTATTTTTCATAAAGGGTTGCAGCCTGCAGGGTGACCATTCTGACAGGCTGGGAAGCCACGGCCTCAGGCAGAAGCCAGAGCATGTTCTTCCACGGAAGGACAAGGGGAACAGGAATTTATGCTGAGCAAGGTGGCCCAATATGCATATTAACAAGCTGTGGGAGGAGTCATGAATATTTACAAAAGGAGAAGCATTCATTTGCATAATTGAGCTTTATACAGCTTCATGGGACCGATGTTCAGAAAACGGTGGCCGTGGCCTGGCGTGGTGGCTCACACCTGTAATCCTAGCACTCTGGGAGGCCGAGGCGGAAGGATCGCTTAAGGTTAGGCGTTTGAGGTTGCTGTGAGCTATGATGACACCGCTGTATTCTAGCCTGAGTGACAGAGCAAGACCCTGTCTCAGGAGTTTGAGACCAGCCTCAGCAAGAGTGAGACCCCATCTCTACTAAAAGTAGAAAGAAATTAGCTGGACAACTAAAAATAAAAAAAATTAGCCGGGCGTGATGGCTCACACCTGTAGTCCCAGTTACTCAGGACGCTGAGGCAGGAGGATCTCCTGAGCCCAGGAGTTTGAGGTTGCTGTGAGCTATGATGATGCCATGGCACTCTAGCCTGGGCAACAGAAAAAGTCTGTCTCAAAAAAAACAAAGAAAGAAAGAAAAGAAAACAGTGGCCTTAGCATGATCCGAGGGTGGAGTTTTCCACCCTCTGCTGTCCAAAGGTAGAGTATAGGACATGAAAACCCTCCCGTGTATCCTCCATAGACTGGTCAGAGCCACTCTCCATGGTTGGTGGCCTCTTACCTGGAAAGACTGCTGGTCAGTTGTGCTGAAACTGCAAAAGGGAAGAGCAGCATGAGGCAGTCGATTGAAATCAGGGATGGAGAATGTCTTTCCAAAGGCTGGTTCTGTTTAGCCCTTAGGGACAAGAGCCTAACGAGGTTAGAGAGCAGTTAATGAGAGAGTGGGTATAATGAAGTTTCTCTGACTTCCCATGCCATCATGGCCAGGAACCCAGTTCTGAGGTTTCTCTGGAGTCCCGTTGGCCAAGAGCGGGATCCGTTCAGTTGGTTGGGGACTTAGGATTTTATTTTTGTTCACAGAGCCCCCAAGTTTCCGTGAGACACTAGCCTGGCCTCTACCTTGATTGCAGCCTCATGAGATCCTGAGCTGAGGACCCATCAAAACCATGCTCATGCTCCTGACCATGGCAATTGTAAAATGATCAATGTGTGTTGCTTTAAGCTGCTAAGTTTGTGGTAATTTGTTATGTGGCATGGAAAACTATTGCAGACTCCTTCAAAGGGATAAAATTCAGAGGCAGAACCTTCCTGATAAACAACAAGCATGAATAGTGAATCTATGTCACTGCACCACTCAATCCACAGTGGCTGCTATGCAGTGGGCACGTTGAACACCTCTAAGGGGAACTTCAGCAAGGAAGAAAAGTATAATACTTTCAAGGACATACCATACACAATGACGTTTGAGAGCAATTTCATCCAGATCAGCAAAAGAGGAGAAGTGATGTACATAACCACATCCACTTGGTGACCACGGGCATCACATCCTCCAGTCCTGTCGTCTGCCCCTTGGCATCGTGCTGTTGGCAGACCCAGTTGACCGTCACAGGCTCTGAAGAGCACACTGGGCCTCACTGAGCCATTAAGGGAAGAGATTATAAACATATTGTCTTAGTCTGTTTTGTGCTGCTATAATGGGATACCTAAGACTAGGTGATTTGTAAAGAACAGAGATTTATTTCTTACAGTTCTGGAGGCTGAGAAGTCCAAGGTCCGGGCACTCACATCTGGCAAGGCCCTTTGTGCTGCATCATCAGATGGCAGAGGGCAAACAGTGGAGGGCAAGTGAGCATTGTACATGGAGAGAGCAAGAGATTGAATTTGCAGCCTCAAGCCCTTTCATGATCAACTTAATCCATTCATGAGGGTGGAGCCTCATGGCGTACTCCCTTCCCAAAGGTCCTTATTGCTTCTCCAGAGTCTACCACAAGGCTCAATTTCAGACATGCCTGGGATGTTGGCTGCTCTAATCTCATAACCAGTATTGTAATTCACTCTTCAGCATTATGATAGTCCCATCTCTTCTTCTTCTTCTGCTTTTTTTTTTTTTTTTTTTTTTGAGACAGACTCTCAATCTGTTGCCTGGGCTAGAGTGCCGTGGCATCAGCCTCGCTCACAGCAACCTCCAACTCCTGGGCTCAAGCGATCCTACTGCCTCAGCCTCCCGAGTAGCTGGGACTACAGGTGTGTGCCACCATGCCTAGATAATTTTTATATATATATATTTTTAGCTGTCCATATAATTTCTTTCTATTTTTAGTAGAGACTGGGTCTCGCTCTTGCTCAGGCTGGTCTCGAACTCTGGAGCTCAAACAATCCTCCCGCCTCGGCCTCTCAGAATGCTAGGATTACAGGCGTGAACCACCATGCCCAGCTAATCTCTTCTTGAACTGTTGTTCAAGGCAGAATGATCTGTTGTGGAATATTCTTAACCATTAGAAAGTCCTTCCTTTGTCTGAATTTTAATCTGTCTTCCCATGACTGCTATGCCCTGAGTTCTGTATAAATCACTGTAACATTCCCTGCTACCAAAATGTAAAATGTGCATATCCTTGACTCAGGAGTCCCCATTCTAGGCATCTTCTCTGCAGAAATACTAGCACAAGTGTAGAAAATAAAGGTATGTGAGGCTGTCCATAAGGGCACTGTAATAGTGATCACCCTAGTTTGGGGCTGATTCAAATAAAACTAGCTAGACCATTTGGCAGGGCTGCTACAGAGGGGATTCTTGCATCAAATGGGAGCTTAGATTGATGACCTCAGAAGTTTGTCTAGGTTATAAGTCCTTGGTTTGCTCATTTATGGGAAGAGAGGGGAGCAGACCCTTCTTGTCTCACTTTCTGTCTTCTCTACCTCCATTGTTTTTCTCCCCCTTAGTACAGAAGCTCCATGGAGAAGAACCTCCATGTGGTCCCTGAGGTGTCTGCAGTCACCTCCTCTGATTATGCTGTAGGAGAGGTAGTCCATTGTACCTGCCACACGTACGATGTTTGTGGACTGCCCAGTGAAGCCACCCCAAGCACACTTTCTTCTGTAGTCACAAAACCTCCAGAGCCTGCCAAAGGGGCAGTAACAGGGGTGGCAGCAGTGCTGGGTCCATGGCAGCAACCAAGTCCGCAGGCCCAGGGCAGATCAACACAGCAGTGTCGGGCACAGCCAGCAAGGGCTGAGGGGGAAAAGGAGCCAGCCTGGCCATGGCAGAACCACCAACATGTCCTCGGTGCCGGGTATTTCATGCATGTCCTTGAAGGGTACTTCCAGCGTGTTGGCAGGGGCTCCCAAGGGCTCTCCAGAAGGCAGAATGAGTGTGGTGACTGCAGAAGCAGAGACTACCAATGAGCTTGTTGTGAAAACAGCAAAAGAGCCAGCAGGGAGATCTCACACCTTGCAGAGCGAAGGCTACATAAGTGAATGGGATGAAAGCCACAGAGTTTCCCAGGGCAGTGCTGAAGATCAGATGGAAAGATGGGAAGGACGGGAGGACCACAGAGCACAGAACCCTCAATTAGAACTCTTCACCTACAGGTGAAGCTTGCATCAGGACAAAGGAAGGCAAGTCAGTCTGAAAATCATCTTCCTGCCAGTCCTTAGCCAACCATGAGACCATAAGAAGTTTGCAAAAAGAAAAAAGGCTGGAGCATCCCGGGAGGCAGCAGACACAGCTTCTGCACTCACAAGAGCTGCAGGCACAGTCCCACCATAAAGGATTCTAGGACATCTCACAACTGGGATGGAGAAGCTGCTCTGCAAACTAGCTCAGATTCTGTTAAGTAAGAGACCCAGCGGGACTGGCAATTTTTTAAGCAACTTCAAAGCCAGCCTTACTACAGGGGCCCTGCCACACAATAAAGAGGTGGACATTGTGTCTAAGACTGTGGAGAGGGGCAACTTGGGGGCCTCCTGGAGACAGCAGAGGGGGCCAGGGCTGGAGATTGCTGACACCGTGGTATCTGAGACCAACCAGGTAGTCAGTAACCTTTGAAGCCAAGCCTGTTAAATAAGAACCAGAGCAGGAAGCTATCACAGGGACTTGGGGACATATCCTTAGAGAGCCAAACTCAGCTTTCCTTATTGCAGTTTAAATAAAGCAGAAAACCACACAATCTCTGAATGAAATGCCATCTGTTTGAATTTCCACAACCCATACTCTGAGAGTGGCCTGTGATGTCAACTATGCTGCAGCCTGAGGCTCCTCCAGTGGGGCCCCACCTCACACTCATGTTCAACAGAGCCAGTGTGGACCCGTGCGATGGCTCATGCCTGTAATCCCAGCACTTCGGGAGGTCGAGGCAGAAGGATTGCTGAGGCCAGGAGTTCAAGACCAATCTGGGCAATGTAGAGAGACCCCATCTCTACCAAAAATTAAAAAAATTATCCAGGCATGGTGGTGCACACTTATAGCCCCAGCTATTCAGGAGGCCGAGACTGGAGGACTGCTGAGCCCAGGAGTTTGAGGCTGCAGTGAGCTGTGATTGTGCCACTGCACTCTAGCCCAGGCAACAGAGCGAGACTCTGTCTCTTAAAAAACAAAAAAACAGAGGCAATGTGGGTGCTCCATCTCCCCTCAATCACTTTCTGCCTTTATTCCCCCAAGATGATGGCTAAAAGTCATAGACTACAGGCGGAAGCACCACCACCACCTTCCTCTCCTCTTCCTTTTCTTCTCCTTGAAAATCCCAGATCATAGACATTCAGTCTAGCTCATAGACTCAGCAAGGAGACAATTCACCTTCCTTCAAGATATTCAAGGAAGGAAGGAAGGATACAGCGTAGATGTTGGCAATCAGAATGGGACAGTCTATCAGCTGGGCTTAGCAATTCCATTCCTTGGTATATGTACCCTGGAGAAACTCTCACATGTATGTTTCAAGAGACAACTACAGGAATGTTTAAAGCAAACTATTATTAAATATGAAATATTTGATTTTGTATTTTGTAATAGCAAAACACTGGAAATAGCCTGAATGCCTAATGAGGAGAATTGTTAAACTATAGAATATATAGACAGTGGGACGTTAGTATAGTAACGTGAATGAGTAACAACCATACACATTAAAATGGATGAGTCTCAACTAAGGTTGGGTAAAAAAACTTCACAGAAAAACACATGTGATAGAGTTCCCACTTATTTACCAAGTCATAAACAATGTGTTAGAAAAGCAGGGGAGGAAACATGGGAGTGATATACTCAAAGTTCAGGCCCATTGTTGTCCCTAGGTAGGAAGGAGGGAGACAGAACTCAGAGGTGTGCATAAGGGGTCACAGCAGCGTAGTGTTCTGTATCCAAGCAGGATGGTCAGTCCATGCGGGTGTTTACGCTTGTAATTTTTCACATTCTCCCCTCTTTGAAATAGGTGACCTTATGATCACTGTCAGTCAGGTGGCAGTTATGATGAGGTTGTATGGCTTTAGAGATATTAATACTTTAACCTTCATTTGTGTTTCTCTTTTTATGTATGCACAAGAGTGATATAGGACAAAAATATGCCTAGGTCTGAAGAACCAACCCCTTTCACTATATACAAAATAAAAATTCTAAGTGGCAAAACAGTGGCTTCACTTCAGAGACAGCCACGTTGCCAGCACAGCTGGCATGTAGCAATACCAACGTACCATCTTGCCTGCACTCACTAGGTGTGAGGGCTCACATTCCTGCTGCACCATTCTTTTTTCCCCGATTCCTTTTAAAAAATTGTTTTTTTCTTTGTAAAGATAGGATCTTGATATGTTGCCCAGGGTGGTCTTGAACTCCCCACCTCAAGTGATCCTCCCACCATGGCCTCCTAACACTGCTGGGATTACAGGCATGAGCCACCACACCCTACCCCCTTTCATTAGATTCTTTTTTTTAGAGACAGTGCCCAGGCTGGAGTGTAGTGGCACAATCATAGCTCACTGCAGCCTTGAACTCCTGGGCACGAGCAATCCTCCCACCTCAGATTCCCAAGTAGCTGGGATTGCTCATGCCTAGCTAATTTTTTTTTAAATTTTTGTAGAGATGGGGTTTCACTTTTTGTTGCCCAGACTGGTCTTGAATTCCTAAGCTCAAGCAATCCTCCTGCCTCAGCCTCCCAAAGTTCTGGAATTACAGGCATGAGCCACACCACGCCTGGCCTACAATTCCTTGACAAGAAAGCATCTGATAAATGCTTCCCCATTTGCAACTTCATTGTGAACAAAAGAGAAGACTGCCTTTAGCTTTAAATGGAAACAAACTACAGTATAGTTTTAGTTTGTTTTTAAGACTGAGTATGGTGTTGACCGGTAAGCCCCATCTTGCTTCGTGTTGATTCAAGGGCTTCTTGAAGATTTAAATTACTCTTTTTCCTGAAACTTTCAAATTATTCTCATTTCCCCATACTATTAACTTCATGCCGTAAAGCATTTTGCAGGTTTCCAAGCACTTCCACGTACATTCGCTTGTTCGATTCCAACATGCTCAAATTAGTGACTTGCCCAATGCCGTAAAATTAGTAAATAGCTGAGCTAGGTCTTGAGTCTAGGTCTGTCTGGCTGTGAGCCCAGTCCTTTTTCCACAACAAGCAGCTACACAGCTACTGGAATGACTGGATGTTGGTAATGGCAGAAATAGACTGTGAGGGTAACCCACTGCAATTACATAGGTTATTTTTGGTTTTCCTAGGTTCACAGTCCTGAGTACTAAGAGATTGAAGCTAAAAAGAGAGTTGCTATTGTTAGTGGCTCTATTCTCCTCCAGGGTATTTGCCAAGAACTGTTCACAAACCAGACTGGGCAGGAACAGGCCATGTGAGAGAGGGGAGGGTAGCCGTGAGGTCAGCGGGCTCTAACTCCTTGGACGCCCTGCCAAGTTGTTCCGTTGCTTCACCGTCTGCCAGGATGAGCAAAGCCAAGGGAAGCAGGAGTCAGGCATTCTATTCAACCAAGTTCAACAGAGGGGAGGCCAAGGAAAGTAGAATTTCAGGGCTGGGTTTTTATTCAGAAAGCTGACACTTGGGAAAAGGCAGCGAAAGGCAGAAAGCCAGTGATTCCATCAACTTTGTACTAGAGTGGCGTTTCTCAAACAAGGAAGCAGAAGAGAACTCTCCAGAATCCTAAGTGTCCTTAGACCACGTAGCTGCGGGTGCACCAGTAAAGCTGCCTTTTTTTCCCTCCTATCTATTAAAAAAAAAAGTTACCTGTTGATCTACGCTGGGTCAGGCACGAGGGAAATCTGTTTCACCTACATTTTCTTTCCGGGCACTTCAGAACACAGACATGGAATCAAATCCTCTTCAGCCATCATATTCACCACCTCCAATTGCACAGACCTCAAACTTCTAGCTCTACCCCTTGCTCAGACCCTTTGATGCAAAACGCTAGTCAATCCGGACTTTATTTCAAATAGAACGTCACACATCAGGAAGGAATCAAGGGAATCATGAGCTATTAGAAGATGGGAGACTATAATGACCTTCAATGTCTATGACACGACACTTAGAAACTAAAAGGTGGGGAAGAAATGATTGAAATCATAAGGCAGAGAAGTTCAGTAACTGTTCTTAAGTTTTCTAAGAGAGATCTGCCTCCAGCTTCCTTTTAAAAGTATTAAGCTGCTAAGTTGCCAAGATTCTTAAATTCACTGTTAAGCTATCGGGTTCCTTCTGTGCTGTGTGCTCCCTGCTGCTGTCCCACCTAAGCAATGCTAGCAGAGTGTTTGACAGTCCTGGGAAGCCCTGTGAGGGTGTCAGGAAAGGGAAGTACTATAGCAAAACAGCACAGGAGAAATAAGAACTTTACCACTAATTGAATTTTCTAACTCCCACTTTCACTATACTCTTTACTTTTTTTATTTTTTATTTTTGAGACAGTCTTGGTCAGTCACCCTGGCTAGAGTGCAGTGGCATCATCATACCTCACAGCAACTTCAAACTCTTGGGCTTAAGTGATCCTTCTGCCTCAGCCTCCCAAGTAGCTGGGACTACAGGTGTGCACCATCACACCTGGCTAATTTTTCTATTTTTAGTAGAGATGGGGTCTCACTTGCTCAGCCTGGTCTCGAATGCCTGACCTCAAGCAATCCTCCTGCCTTGGCCTTCTAGAGTGCTAGGATTACAGGTATGAGTCACCACACCTGGCCATATACTCTTTACTTCTGAGGTAGTCTTTTAAAATATTTTTTCCGCCGTTCAGGGAACCAAAAATTCTTGGAGGAGAGGGATCTCTCTTGGTGTGTAATTCCAAAACTATGTAGGTGTATGGTTCCCAAAAAAATAAAGAAAAGAAAAAAAAGAAAGGAGAGTGAGAAAGAAGGAACTGAGAGAAGGAGGAAGGAAAGAAGAAAGGGAAAAAAAAGGAAGGAAAGAAGGAAGGAAGGAAGAGGAAAGAACGGAGGGAGAGAGGGAAAGAAAGAAAAAGAAAATATGAGAGACACTTCATACCTCTACCATCACATGTTTACATCATATGTTGTTGACATTTGGTCCAGAAGCAACTATGGGAAAAATGATGCAACCTCAGATGTTAGGACATCAGGACTGTGGCCAGAGAATTTTCATAGCGTACATGGAGCCTGGCCAGACTTCGGCTTTGGCTAGACACTTAGTTACTCTGCACTGTGTTCTCCTTCGCCAGTTCTAAAATCTGCAGGACTCAGATTTTCCCAGCTTGATTGCTGTATTTATCACACTCTTCTTTTCTAGTTCAGGTTTTTGGGGGAGGGAGTAAAGTAATTGGAAAAATATATCACTTGGAATATTTCTGGTCACAATATTGAAATAATTCGCAGAACTCCCTTAAGTTCTTCAATCATCACGGAGCAAATATCCTACTTGATTTAGTTATAATCATTGGCTGGATTTTGCAGGAAGCTTATTTTGTAAATGTATAAATTCTTTTTGGGGGGGGGATAGGTGCATTTTTATACCTCTTACCATTTTCATTAACAACTTACATTCTTCCCTTTTCTTATGAACCTCATTGCACAGATTTGAATAAACTGTAATCCTTGGTTCATGACCAACTGTCATTAGTGGTCCATCCATGGTAATTTTTATTTGTCTGTAGTTAATTTGATTTATGATATAAAGAGTACCCATGAACCCACTACTATTCCAAAACAAATCTAATATGAACATTCTTGTACATGCCTTCGTGAAGTTCATGTGCATGCATTTGTGCTGAGCACGTATCTAGGACTAGAATTGCTGTATCATGTGTTATGCATATGTTCAGTTTTAGTAGGTATTGCCAGACAATTTTCCAAAATGCTCACACCAATTTACACTACCACCAGCAGTGAATAATAATTCTACTTGCTTTAAATTATTGTCAATACTTTGTATTTTTTGTTTTTTCAACTTTAACCATTCTATTGGGTATGTAGATTGCCTTGCTTTTTTCTCTTTTTTTTTCATTTAATTTATTATTTTATTTTCTATTTAACCAAAGTAGATTGCCTTGCTTTTTAACCCCTTAAAATACTTTCTACTATCAAGGGATGTGCTCCTGAAGATAATCACTATTAACCTTATTTATTTATTTATTTTCTGAGACAGAGTCTCGCTCTGTAGCCTGGGCTAGAGTGCCGTGGCGTCAGCCTAGCTCACAGCAACCTCAAACTCCTGGGCTCAAGCGATCCTCCTGCCTCAGCCTCCCAAGTAGCTGGGACTACAGGCATGTGCCACCATGCCCGGCTAATTTTTTCTATATATATTTTTAGTTGTCCAGCTAATTTCTTTCTATTTTTTTTTTAGTAGAGACAGGGCCTCACTCTTGCTCAGGCTGGTCTCGAACTCCTGAGCTCAAAGGAACCTCCGGCCTCGGCCTCCCAGAGTGCTAGGATTACAGGCATGAGCCAACTATTAACCTTTTGATTGCCAAGTCTGATGACTTTTCTTCAATGCATATCCTTCACCTCTCAGTAAAACTTAACACTACTTTCTTCTTGAAACACTATTCGTTTGACTTCCATCATACCACATTTTCTGAGAAGGTATGCCTTTATCCACAATTTCAACATCCAATATACCCTGAAAACTGAAATTTTTATTACTAATTTGGTGGCAAAACCTACCCTAAACTGTCATGGGACTATTTGAGACTATTTATAGCCCTTCTTTATCCCACTTAGTATGAATATTCACATGATTCACTGGAGATGTATTAATGTGTTTGATTAAGAGATATTGCCCCAATCCCTGTTCTATAATATATTAAGAGAATATAGGCACCGTAGGGCCTACGTATAGGGCAGAGGCTCTTGTCCCCCTAAGGTTTGCTGAAAAACCACTGACATGAGGCAGATTGATTAATAAGAGTAAAAATATACAGATTTATTTAATATGTGTACATGGGAACCCTCTAAAATGAAGATTCAACTCCTCATCGGGGTTCAGAAGCTTCTATGCCTTTCTGGTAAAATGGGTTATGCGAGGAGGGGAAAGAGGAATCCTGTGCAGGAGCAATAAAGGATTACTAGGGAGGATGAATGGATGGGGAACAAAGATTAACTATTAAATAGTTCCCTTTGGAATTTGAATGAGTCTGAGAGAAGGGACATTATTTTCTTAAAGAGTCTGTTCAGGTATGGTCACATTCTTGGTCTTACAGGGAGGGGAAGAAAAGAACATTTGTTCTCCCGGATGGGTCTGGATCTCAGGCAGATAAAGAACTTAGGTGATTTTGGGAGAGCTGATGGTGGTGGGTGGGGGAAGGTCAGAGGGGCCTTGAGCCTTCTTTGGTCAGTCCAGCATGTCAACAAGCCATATTCTGGGGTAAAATATTTCTAATTTACCTTCAGTACCATATTAGCCTTTTATAATTAGTAAATTCTGAATTCTGAAATATGTTGACTCTTAGAGTTTTGGGCAAAATCTTGTGCACTGTAGTTGAAAAAGCATAGCCTTTGGAGTCAGATGAACCTGGGCATGGATCCCACTTCATTTAATGTCTTGAAATTTCAGTCATTGTTGTTGCTTTTTATTTCTAAACCAACGATCAAAATAGCTAGCTGATAAGGCTGTGAACATCTTGTATGACTCATACATCTACAGCTCAATAAACTGTATTGAAAACCGAGCTAACCGTCCTCCCCTCCCCTGACCATCTGCTTCTTTGTCACTTATCTCAGGGCGTGGCACTAAATTCCCACCATTGGCTCAGCCCAGAACCCTAAACCTCATTCTCAGTTCATTCTTTATTTCCCAGTCCATTGGCAAGTCCTGTCAATTCTGGGTTCTGAAGATTTCTCAATCCTATATGCTTCTCTCTATTCCCAATACTGTCTTACCTATTTTACTATACTATAACAGGGAATGGCCTGAAAAAGGATAAAAATGTTTTCTGTCTCTCTAAAACCTCTCCCATTCTTTTTGGGAATTAAAACCTGCATCCTTGCCTCAGGCCAGAGGTCAGGAGGGGCAGAGGAGTGTCCTTGGTTCTTTGTACCACAGCAGAAGGCTCAAGGAAATTGTCTGGTTGGAGGTCAGGAGATTGTTTTAGCGGCAGATGGGAGGAATCAGAACCATCAGCTATATTTGAAGAGCAATAGCCTGAAGTTGAAAACCTCCCCTGTAAAAGCTCTGTATGTTACCAAAAGTTCAGCACTTGTCCTGGAGGCCACATCAGAAGAATGAGGACAAGTGGTTTGAGACGGAAAGGTAGGTTTATTAATTTGCCGGCAAATGAAGAGGTTGGCAGACTCCTGTTTTAAAGTACCATTGTCCTATCTGTAAGCAGAAACACAGAGGTTTTAAAGGGAGGGTTTTTAGCTTCAGGCTATTTCTGTTTATAGATGATGGTTCTAATCTGTTCCATCTCTACAAAGACTATCTTGTGACCTCCACCTGGACAATTCCCTTGAGCCTTCTCCTGTGGTACAAAGAACAAAGGACACTCTCCTGCCCCTCTGATTACTGGCCCCAGGCAGGAAAGCAGGTTGCAATTCCCAGAAAGAGTGGGGAAGGTTTTAAAGAGACATCTTGTAATATATTTTGCCCTTTTTCAGGTCATTCCCTGTTATACTTCCAGCACCATCATCTGCTCTCCCCAAATCATTGAAGTTTCTTTATCTGCCTGAAATGCAGACCCATCTAGGGGAACAAATGTTGTTTTCTTCTCCTCCCTGTAAGACCAGGAATGTGACCACACCTGAACAGACTCTTTAAGGAAATAATGTCCCTTCTTTCTGACTCATTCATATGCCAAAGGGAACTATTTAATAGTTAATCTTTGTTCCCCATCCATTCATCCTCCCTAGTAATCCTTTATTGCCCCTGAACAGAATTCCTTTCCTCCCTCCCATAACCCATTTTACCAGAAAGGCATAGAAGCTCCTGAATCCCACTGAGAAGCTGAATCTTCATATTTCAGGGTTCCCGTGTATACACACTAAAATAACATTGGATAGCTTTTCTCTTATTAATCTGCTTTGGATTTTTCAGTGAACATTCCAAGGGCAAAGGGGAAGTTTTTCCTTCACCCCAACACTTTCAAGCCTTCCAGGGTTTTCTGCTTACCTCTCTATACTCATCTGGGAACCACCTTTACTTTCCTAATGTGCTATACTCTCTTGTCCCCTGGACAAGAAGGTCCCTCTTGACTAGGCTTTACTTGTAGTCTCAAACATTCTTTTCTCCACTCTTTACCTGGCTAATTCCATTCAAACTTCAGATCTTACCTTGGATGAAATTTCTGGACACCTAACCTGTTAATGAATTGACTTATATTTTCTCCCCAAATTCATAGGACTAAGTTTTAAACCTCAGTTGGCTGTATCTGGAGATAGGACTTTCAGGGAGATAATTAAGTTGAAATGAGGTCATGAGGGTAGGGCTCTAATTCAATAAGGGCTGTTGTCATTTTTTTTTTTTTTTTTGAGACAGAGTCTCACTCTGTTGCCCGGGCTAGAGTGAGTGCCGTGG
>CM052446.1:21829143-21863449 GCA_028533085.1 Varecia variegata
AGAGGAGAGGGTGGGTAGAGGAGGATAGGATGAAGAAGAGACAGGGGCGATAGTGGGGGTCGGGGAGGGATGCCCAGGCAGAAGAGGATGGGTGCTCGCTAACCCTGCGGTGAGGGAGGAGGAAGGCAGAGGGGAGAAGGAGAGGCACAGAGACCCCCAGGGTGGAAAGAAACCCTGGCATGCAGGCAGGGAGTGGGGCAGGCAGAGGGGAGGGGAGAGGAGAGGAGCGAGGGGGAGGAGACTGAGCTGAAGATGGGGAGGCAGGGGGAGGCCGAAAAAAAAAAAAAAAAAAAAGAGTGACAAGCCTTGGTGTCAGTGGAGAGAAATGAGCCCCAGGATGGCATAGCATCTGTTACTAGGGGAGCCCGCTGACCTGGGTCGTTTCTAATAGAGGGCAGCTCCAAAAGGGAGTGTATTACTTTTGTAGGGCTGCCGTAGCGAAATCCCACAGACTCAGTGACTTAAACAACAGAAACCTATTTTTGCAGAATTCGGGAGGCTAGAAGTCTGAGATCAATATGTCAGCAGGATTGGTTTCTTCTGAGGCCTCTCCCCTTGGTTAGTAGATGGTTGTCTTCTCCCAGTGTCTTCACATGGTCTTGCCTCTGTACGTATCTGTGCCCAAATTTTCTCTCTCTCACGTTTTTTTATTTTTTGAAACAGAGTCTTGCTCTGTCGGCCTGGCTAGAGTGCAGTGGTATCATCACAGCTCACTGCAACCTCAAACTCCTGGGCTCAAGTGATCCTCCTGCCTCAGCCTCCCAAGTAGCTGAGACTACAGGCGCACATCATCATGCCTGGCTAATTTTTCTATTTTTTGTAGAGACGAGGTCTCACTCTTGCTAAGGCTGGTCTCAAATTCCTGACCTCAAGGGATCCTCCTGCCTCAGCCTCCAAGAATGCTGGGGTTACAAGTGTGAGCCACTGTGCTTGGCCAGATTTTTTCTTCTCATAAGTGTTAGGCCTGGAGCTGAGAGAGAGACACACGAAGCCTCATGTGTAGCAAAATGTTTATTTATTTTGAGCATCTGGGTGCAGAAGGGTGAAGGCTGAAAAAGGCACCCATGAGAGAAAAGAGGAGAGCCTCGGGTTTTACAGAGGGTTTTTCTGGGAGGAGTAAATACTTTTCAAACAACCCAGAGGGATAAGAAAAGTAAGTTCTTGGATTCCATTCCTTTATCTTCCATTTCATTCCTTTATATCTCCCTAGGGAACCACCAGAAGGGATAAACTTAGTCCTTATCAGGAGGGAAAAGGAAAGTCAGTTCCCCTTTTCCATTTCATTCCCTTATCTCCCTAAGGGTCTGGCAAAGACTATGTGCCTAATACACTCCTAGGAAGGGGAGAGGGGTGAGTTTTATAAGAGGCTTGGATGGAAGTTTGGGGAGGGTGTGAATTCTTTAAGCCTAACAATAAGGACACCAGTCTTATTGGATTAGGGCCTACCTGTATGACCTCTTTTGTCTCTCTTCTTTTTTTTTTTGAGACAGAGTCTCACTCTGTTGCCTGGGCTAGAGTGCCGAGGCATCAGCCTAGCTCACAGCAACCTCAAACTCCTGGACTCAAGCCATCCTCCTGCCTCAGCCTCCCGAGTAGCTGGGACTACAGGCATGCGCCACCATGCCTGGCTAATTTTTTCTATATATATTTTTAGCTGTCCAGATCATTTCTTTCTATTTTTAGTAGAGACAGAGTCTCGCTCTTGCCCAGGCTGGTCTCAAACTCCTGACCTCGAGTGATCCTCCTGCCTCGGCCTTCCAGAGTGCTGGGATTACAGGCGTGAGCCACCGCGACCAGCCCTCTTTTATCTTAATTACTACTTTAAAGGCCCTATCTCCAAATACTGTCATGTTCTAAGGTGCCCTGGGTTAAGACTTCAGCATATGAACTTTTGGGGGACACAACTGAACCCCTAACAGGGAGCTGGGCATTCACTCTCACCTCCCCATCAAGTTGCAGTTTTGGCACCACACTAGGCACAGGACCCAGTGGAACGGCAGAGGTGGCAGGACTACCTGGGTGAGGTAGAAGTGGAACAGTACCCAGCAAGGAAGGACTAAACAGAAGGGGGACATGGCAGTTCTGTTCTCAGGAGCTCCCAAAATCACTCGAGGGAAACTTTGAGGAGATAGCAGCCCTGATCTGCTGGGAAGGGGCTGCTGTGACGTGTTGTTCGGGCATTGCCCAAGACTGTTCTGAGCCTTCCACTCTCCACTTCCACGAGTCAATGTGATGGCAATCACCTTTGTATAGGTTCTACCTGTAAAGGTTACCCCCTTACCTTCACCCCACTTCAACCCCCTGGAGAGTCCACGGACACCTCAAACTTCACATACTTGGTCAAGGATAGCTTCTGGCTTTCCCATTTCAGTTCATGACTTCACCATTCTTTCATCTATGACCCTCCTGCTTCCTAACCTCCAAAATCCAAAAAATTAACAATTTTAAAGATTTTTCCGGCTGGGTGTGGTGGCTCACGCCTGTAATCCTAGCACTCTGGGAGGCCCACGGTGGGAGGATCTCTTGAGGTCAGGAGTTTGACGCCAGCCTCAGCAAGAGCGAGACCCCATCTCTACTAAAAATAGAAAGAAATTAGCCAGGAAACTAAAAATAGAAAAAAATTAGCCAGGCATGGTGGCACACGCCTGTAGTCCCAGCTGCTCGAGAGGCTGAGGCAGGAGGATTGCTTGAGCCCAGGAGTTTGAGGTTGCTGTGAGCTAGGCTGACGCCACGGCACTCTAGCCCAGGCAACAGAGCGAGACCCTGTCTCCAAAAAGAAAAGTGGCTTCAGAGGTCATAGTGAAAAAAGTGTTCTTCAAACAAAGATAAGTTCATAGGAATCATTGAACTAACTTTTGTGTTCTATTCCATTTTTGCATGAGGACTTGGAGAAAAATGTCAAAATAAAAGAACAAATGTGAAATCTAAAAACTTATGAGAGATTGATCAAAATAATAGGAAATGTGTACAAAATGAAGTAGTTGTTTAAATAAATAAACCACATATCCAATACTACTACATTATTTAGAGTTTATACTGGATGTGACACTGATCATAAGGTGATTATTGCATTCTACATTAATAAGAGAAACACCCATGAGCAATTTTTAACTTTTCATTAACTGAAATCCATCTGTTTGTGACTTTATTCAACCATTGTAATTTTCCTTTGAACAGTATTCATGGTCAGTTGTGCTATCATGCAATTATTAGGAAAAGTGAGGACAAGTGCTGCAAACATTCTTTTAAAATATTAATGATGTGGAATTTGAAAAATTTTCATGGAGAAAAAGCTGCCTTGAGAATAACTGAAGTTGTTGACTACTTCACTATTTTGCAACAGTTATATTTTTCTATTTGGGTTCCTTTCATATATGGATTATTTTAAACAAACATGACAATTTGCGTTTTTCTTTGAGAAGTCCAAGTGTAATGAGATCAGCTACCCATTTAAAGCTGTTCTAAGCCTTTTGCAATATGAATACAACCATGCTTTAAGGATTCTAAGACATATTTTTCAAAGACTCAGAAGAGAAAGCCTAATACAACCAGCTGCAAAGAATTTATTTAAAAAGTTTATGAAATTAGAATGTGCTGTTTTAATTGCCATTTGGAAAATGTTTTGGAATATTTTAATAAAATGAATGAGGAAATTATAGACTTCTGATTTGTACTTATATGAAGGATACTTTCTTATATCATTTTATAATTCAATTATATATTTAAAAAATGGAGTCAAAATTCAGAAGAAAAGGTAATGGAATGTAAAACAAAAGTGATAGAGAAATTATTCTGATAATGAGAAGCAAATTGTAATAAAAAATTTGCAGATCATACAAAAAGCAGTAACACATTAAGAGGAAGAGATATATTTTGAATAAAAGTAATGAATAAACTTGTGGATTGTTTGAAAATCTCACTAATAGAAAGAAGCAAGTAAACACAATGGACCAAGATTTATATTTCTTGCTAATTTACATGAAAAACTGACATTTATTTATTAATATAAAATCTGATATGACACTATATGAGGACATCAATGACAATTGGTTAATGAGTGCTATCAATTCAAAAAGCATTTAAGATAGCTATTGCAGAAATAACTTCAAATGCACAAATATCTTACAGCTTGTGAAACAAACTTGATAGAGGTTTTCCAAATTTGATATCTTTTTTTTTTTTTTTTTTTGAGACAGAGTCTCACTCCATTGCCTGGGCTAGAGTGCAGTGGCATCATCATAGCTCACAGCAACCTCAAACTCCTGGGCTCAAGCAATGCTCCCAAGTACCTGGGTCTACAGGCGTGTGCCACCACGCCCAGCTAATTTTTCTATTTTTAGTAGAGTAGGGGTCTCGCTCTTGCTCAGGCTGGTCTCGAACTCCTGACCTCGAGTGATCCTCCCACCTCAGCCTCCCAAGTGCTAGGATTACAGGCGTGAGCCACCGCGCCTGGCCTAAATGCAGGATTTTTAATCCAGCCTTTTCATTCCCCTTGAACTCCACATAGCCTATTTGGGTACCTGGATGTCTAATAGGCAACTCAACCGAACATGTCCCAAAACAGAGCTCTTAACACTCACTAAATCAAATAAACAAACAAAAACTATTCCTTGCTCAGATTTGCCAATGTGGAAAATGGCACCAACAGCCACCCAGTTGCTAATGTCAAAACCACCAGGGGTCATCCTTGACTACTGCCCCCGCTTACACCCTTCAATTCCAGTTCATTACCAAGTCTTGTTGGCTCCTCTCCCGAATCTGTCCTTTGAGCCATCCATTTCTCTCCATCTTTGCTGCTAACATCCTAGACCAAGCCACCATCATTTTTTCCTGAACACCTGTAAATAGTCTCCCAGCTGGTCCCCCTGCCTCTCTCACAGCCCAGCCCATTCTTCACAGCTGCGGTGACTAACCAAAGTCAAATAATGACCTTTCCTTGCTTAACAACCCTCCTCCACACCCACTCCCTCCTGTCACACTAATAATACGGTCCAAATCTTTACTTTGGCCTGGAAGGCCCTGCATAGTTTGACCTCCGTCCATCTTTCCAAAGCCATGTTTTACCACACTCCTCACTAAACATAGGCTAGTCCTGCTCCTTTATTTTTTCCAGAGACAGGTCTTACTCTGTCACCCAGGCTGGAGTGTAGTGGTGTCATCTAGGTCAGTGCAACCTTGAATTCCTGGGCCCAAGTCATCTTCCCGCCTCAGCCTCCCAAGTAGCTGGGACTATAGGTGCATGTCATGCCTGGTTAATTTAAAAAAAAATTTTTTTTTAGAGGTGGGAATCTTACTATATTGCTTAGGCTGGTCTTGAACTTCTGGCTTCAAGGGATCTTCCTGGCTCAGCCTCCTAAAGTGCAGGAATTATAGGCATGAGCTACCACACCCGGCCTCTTTCTGCTCCTTGAACCCTCCAGGCTTGTCTCATTTTCATGACTGTGGACTGGGTGTTCCTTTTGCTGGGAATGCTCCTTCCGCACAGCTCTTTCCTTTTGGTCATTCAGTTCCTGGTGTGAGGAATAGCTCCTTAGCAAGCTCCTCCCTAATCACTTATTCCAGTGGTTCTCTATGGGGGTGGCACCACTCCCGAGGGGGTGTTCAGGAAATGTGTGGGGATATTTTTGTTGGTCACAGTGATGAGGGTATTGCTGGCATTTAGTGACAGAGCAGAAAGGGAGGCCAGGGGTGGTAGATGTCAAGCAATATACAGAAGAGTCCTCCTCATGAAGGATTATCCTGGGCATGATTTTTTTTTTCTTTTCAGAGTGCAGCTTCCCTGCTCTCTTGTGCTGTCTCTCATTATTACAGATGGGGTCTATGTTGCCCAGGCTGGAGTGCAGTGGTTCTTTACAGGTGCAGTCATACTGCACTATAGCTCTGAATTCCTGGGCACAAGTGATCCTCCCGCTTCAGCTTCCCAAGTAGCTGGGACTACAGGTGTGTTCCACCACACCTGGCAGTATTGCATGACTTCAAATGTCCCACTGAACACTTATGTAGGGAAAAATCTGTTCCAAGAACCCACTCCATAGAGCCATAGAAATCTAATGGCTAAGTATTCTTTGCTTGGTTTTAGCATCCACTGAAATTTCGGGAGCTGCAATTACCATGTAAACTGATGAAAGCTAATCCTTTGTTTTGTTTGAAGCATTACCTGGAGTTGTTCCCTGTTTAGGTAAATCATGTCATCAAGGGCAATGCCGCTGGTGCTATTCGAGTCCCTCATAGCACCCCTGTAATCAGGGGACGTTGGAGGCTATTACATTCACGGTGACTCAGTGTGTGGAAGCAAACATCTGACAGCCTCATTATGTCAAGTATGGTCATGCCCAATCATTTACATATTGAAATGGATCTTTTATTATAAATACGTCCTCTTATTTTTCTTTATTAGAGTTAGGAATACATATACAGCATTCCTAATACATGTATACACTTACCTATTTAAATTTGGTAATTATACGTAAACTGTATCACCTATGGATTTCATTTATAGTCACAAATGCTGTTATGAAGTATGTGTTGTTAACAGAGGCTGTTGGGAAAAACACTGACGGTAGAACGGTGGTTACCAGGGGCAGGAGGAGGTGGCGGCTGGGGCAATGTTGGTCAAAGGGTGCAAAATTTCAGTTAGGGAAAGCGGCGAGTGAGATGGAAGATGCGGAGGTCGCCGAGAGCTGGGAGCAGGTGGCAGACAGTGGGGAAAACCAAACCTCCTCCACAGTGCCCACTGTGATTCAGGACGATAGCCTTCCCACGGGCCCCCTCCACAGATCCGCACCCTCGAGAGGCCCACGAGCGACGGTGAGGTCAGCAGCCCCAGTGCCACCTGCAGGCCAGCCCCTCCCGCCAAGCCCCAGCGCACGAGAGGCGCGGCACGCCCGGCCCGGAGCCCCACCCCGGGCAGCGCCAGCTATGAGGAGGAGCAGCAGAAACCCATCCTTGGCCAACCAGGATCTCCTAACCCAGACAGCAGGCAGCCCAATAACGTCGTCAGACAGCCTTAGGGTCCTCATGGGTCACAAGACTTCAAACAGCGCAAATGCAGGCAAGAAAGGACGGTCACCGCCCCCTGGGTCGTCTGCCACGGGTTGCACTGCCGCGGCAGACAGCTGGACTTGAGCAGAGGGAATGACCTGACTTACTCGCACTGTGATCTCCGTTGATCTACCCACTGTGACCTTGAACCCCATGCACTGTGACCTCCCTCTTCCCCTCTCTTCCCACTGTGGTTGGCATGTTGACAAGGGCTGTCCCAAGTCCATGGAAAGAGACAGGGTGGGGGTTAGGGGAGGGTTGGGGGAACCCACTAAGGACTCAGTGTAGAAAGCCAGACAGTGCCACTTGGCCACTTGGGGTAAAGCCAGTGCCAGCAATAACAATTTATCATGCTCACTAATTTGGTATTTCAAAACACAAATGAGAACTCTTGCCCACCCCCCCCCCCCAAGTACATGTCTTCACTTAAAAAGTAAGTTCCATTTGAAAATACCTTTTCTTCTTTTTTTTCCCCCTATAAAAGCACATGGTGTTACCGAAAGCTCGGTATTTGCCCTCCAGGTGGAATCAGAAGAACGAGAACAAGCAGGAAAGAGAAGTTGATTACTTTGCTGGAAAAGTAGGAAAAATGGTAGACCTTCTTGTCTCAAAACCCAAACTTCCTCAACATTAGCAGAAATACAGAGCTTTTAAAGGGAGGGCCCTTGGTTCATGGCTATTGTTGCTAACTATTCTAATTGTCCCATCTCCACCAAAGACAAAGCCCCACCTGGGCCCACCAGGGGGGCTGGCACGTGGCCTGGGATGACTGAGTTGTCTCTTGTAACAAAAGACTTAACCTGCCTCAGGGATGCAGGCCAGGCTGCAGTTCCCAAAAAAGACTGGGGGAAGTTTTAAAGAGACAGAAAATATTTTTGCTGTTTTTATTTTTTTTTTCAGGCCCTTCCCTCTGTTACATATTCCCCACTTTCAATTTCATGCTTCCATATCTATGGGAGGAGGGGCAACTACTCTGTTACAATGGGAGGGGTTCTAGCAGTTTAACGAATTTTTAATTGAGCAAAGGTAGTTTGGTAGTCTACTCAAAAACATTTCTGAAACATTTACTAGAAACATTAATCAATAGGATTTTGGTGAGTCTGGCTTCTGTATTCCTACTGCCCAGAAAAGGGGCAGGGCTCTGCAGCACCTAGGACAGATGAGCACCCATGCCTACACCTCCCTCCCCCAGCTAAGTTGTTGTAAGCACATGTGCAGCTCCCCTTTGGAGCTTTCCAGAACCTTGTTTTGGGGGCAGATAAGTTCTGCTTGAGCAGGTAGGGACTGGAGGATGTATTTTGAGTCATGGCCATTTGGGCATCAAAATTAAGTTGACCTCTTTTTGACTTCACAGGTTGCTGGGGCAAACAAGGTACAGATTATATACACCTAACCTCATTTTAAGTCATCCAGGTCTTTGACATAATCTGTAGGTATAGTTATACAAGAGGGAGTATTGAACTACATGATCATTGTGTTGTCTCTTTCACCTGGTCCTAATTTGGAACCACCGTACATAGTTGTGAATGTCAAGGACTCCCAGCTGTGGGATCTGGTGTGCATTGAAATCCAGCCTTTGCTTCACTTGCCAAACCTCATGCCCTAGCATGGGCTTCTTCTGCCTGGAGGAGAAGTACTTTTTCTTAATTGATACACAAATAGTCTCTGTTCACCAAGCCTTGGGACTGTGGTCTGCCTAAAGGTCATGTTTTCTACTGGCACAAAATATTTGTGTGAGCTAGTGGAGTCCCTGAGTCCCTTCCTTAATTCTTCTGACACTTTCCTCCTGTTTACCTTATGGCCTCTGTGATGATGTCTCTAGGCATAGCCAAGGCCAAAGTGGCAACTATGCCACCAGAACATGCTAAAAATAGCTGGAATAGTGCTCCTTGCATGGATTTCAGAGCCAGACCACTTGGGTCCAAATTCTACCTCTGCTACTTACTAGCTATATGTGAACTTGGGCAAGTAATTTAATCTCTCTGTGCCTTAATTTCTCCACTTGAAAACAGGGATGGTAAGAATAATACTCCCCTATTAGGGTTGTGAGACTTAAAATGAATTAATATATATAAACTGTGGTATCTGATGTATAGTAAACCCTATACAAGGGTTACCTGTTGAGGTCTTCCCTTTTCTCATACTGCTCATTTCTGAGATATTAAATATTTACAAAAAGTGGTGCTGCCCAGGGTGATCCTCAACATAGCTACTCCAGGAGTTCCAGGCTGCGGTGCACTATGATTGTGTCTGTGAATAACCACTGCACTCCAGCCTGGGCAGCATAGCAAGACCCTGCCTCTAAAAACAAAAGTAGAAGAAAATGATAATACTGTATGGACACTGGGGTAAACTGAACAAGCACACTTGGCCAGAAGGACCAATCTAGGGTCTTACTCAGACCCTACAGCCTGTCCTGAGATCTGAGGGGGATCAATAGCTCCATTTACCTGTAACCCTTTTATGGCACACCTGCTGGAAGCTCTTAAAAGAAGAGATCAGTAAGGGCCAGATAACCGAGAAAAGTTTCATGGAGGTAGAACTTGGCTTTGAAAGGTGAGTAGGTTGGGGAACCAGTGTTGATGGCAAAAGACATTCCAGCGGAGGAAATGATGCGAGCCAAGACAGAGAGGTGGGGGCGAATGCAAGGTCTGTGGGGCACGGGGGAGGGGTGGAAACAGTGACAAACGGCAGCAGAGAGTTGATGTTGAAATGTAGTGGGGTTTACCCAGACTAAACCCAGAATAGAGAAAGCTTAGAAAACTCCTACATCAGGCTCAGGGAAGAAGGTGGTAAATATTTTTAAAAAGTCTGTGTGTTTGGGAGGGTGAAGAAACAGACAGCTGTTTACAATGCTGGTGCCATGTATTAAGTGGTACTTACCTCTTTGGGGGAAATTTGGAAGTTTCTAGCAAAATTACAAATGCACATGTCCTTTGACCCAAAATTTCACTTCAAGGAATTTATTCTGTAGATTTAGGTATGTACAAGGTTATTTACTGTATTATCAATGGTAAAGATTGGAAACAAGATTTGGAAACAACTTTTGAATATCCACCACTGGGGGGGGCTCATTAAAAAAAGTTTAGTGCATCCCTTCCCATGGAATACTATGTGGCTATAAAAAAAGAATGACAGAGCTGTATGTACTTCCTGTTTTCAAAGATAGATTGAGTGGAAAAAGCAAGATACAGGATACAATGTTTAAAATGCTTATGAAGGTGCAAAAAACAAAGGAAAGAAAGAGGGTGTGTGTATTTGTTTACATATAAAATAAAGGATACATACAAAACTGGTAACATTGGTTGCTTCTGAGTCAGGAAACTGGTTGCTAAGGGACAGAAGTGGTAGGAAAATTTTTTATAGTGTATCTTATTCTTCTTACAAAAGTTTGAACTCATGTGGATCTATTATGTCTTTAAAAAATTTTTTAAACTAAAATAGAGAAAATCTCTTGGACTACTTAAAAAAATAGCACCCATGATTCTAGATGCTCTAGGTATTCAGGATAATTCTTAAGAGAGAAAAAAATTACATCGGTTTATTTCTTTGAGTTAGGACTTTGTTTCTTCCACCTTTATGAGTCTCTGGATTCATGTTTTTATGTTAAATACTACAACAAAGTTCATTTGGTTCCACTTTAATTCAAAATCTTTTAATATCTTCTTCACTTAATTTGATTATGCTTTTTTTAAACATGGATTTAAATGAATTGTAACATTCAAGCTCCATACTGAAACATATTCTGTATGGAAATCATAATTATTATTCAAATTATTTAATTCTGCCTATTTCATGTAGGTGTGCAATAAAGATTGATCAATAATGCTACCCCCATGTGTATTAGCAAATGTTCCTTCTAACCTTGGTGAAACTAACAAGTCTATTCATTGTTTTCCTCCCTGAAAAAAGAAATCAAAAATTGCCAAAATGCACATTTTTCCCAGTTCCAAGTCTATGTCCAACCACACCCTGTCTGGACATAAAAATGCAACCTCAGATTCGGGTTTGTTATTGGTAAGTACTTCCAGACATGGGTAAGCAACTCCTTCCTGTCCCCTGACCCCCACCCCAACAAAAAGAGAAGAAAACATGTAGGCTAAATTTTTCAAATGATTCTTATGAAGAAAGCTCAAGTATTTCTGATCAATAATTGGGTCAATAAATTAGATGTTCCTGAAGCAATACCCTTTATCAATACATAGTCTAATCCCATTGTAACAAAGAAAAAGAACATTTTCTCCTAAAATAGTATGATACCTCCATGGGAGGGCCCTTGGTAAATTCCATTATAAAGGACCGCTAGACACAGCCTGCATTCTTGTTGTAACAAATAATTGCTTAAAATATTTAAACTTCTCTCTGGGCCACGGAATTTTGTATTAAAAATAGTTGTTCTTGTTATAGTTGTAGCTGTGTTTTAACAGATTAGTAAATTTGCTGTCATTGCATGTTGCTGCTCACCCAGACTGCAGAAGTCCGGGTTCCTGAAGCAGGAACAAGGCACTGTTTCCGCTAGCCTGCTATTAATTGGAAAGAATCCTGGCAGGTGGAAGGGTCAAAGGATACCCCATGGATCATCTCTCTGCCAAAGGGTAGACATAGCTAGGGCTTTTGATAAGTCAAAGGGGAGTTTTCAATGGCTTTAAAATAACAAAATTTACCTAATCCATAGGTGCAGGTTAGGACTGACTAAGCAATAGGAAAGCATTATAAGGCATTGGGGCAAATTCAGCCAAAATTTTTCTGGCTTCTTTGACCACTGTCAACCACAATGTGGGTTTTCAATGATGTTCCTTTTTAGCCAATGATGATCATTCTTATCTATCACAGACTGTCACAGAACATGCTCTTATGGAACTAATGCAGCACATTAAGCATCATGAAAAATTACTCTGGCATGTGCTGAGGATTTAACTTCCCAGTTTTTGGCACCAAAGGCCTGATTCCCAACTCTGCCCTCCTCCTTCCACCAGGCATCCTGGGCAAATACTCCTTAAACCCAGACAGCAGTAATAGAGCAGTCGCTGTTGCTTTCCCATGTAGTTTCCAAATGCGTCCTCTAGGTGTCTTCAGTGACCAGCATTCGTGGAGATTTTCGCTTATTTCAGCCCGCCGGCCGGGTGGGTGTCAGTTCCGTTTGTAAGAACAAGTTCTGCAGTCGCTTCTTTAGCGCATTCTGATGACCTACGATGAAGTATTTTGAGCCATAGGTATTTCTAAACATTTGAAAAACTTTTCAAATTCATTTTAGGTAAAATACTGACCTCGTATTTCTACAATGTAACTACTCCGAAAACTTTCTCCTAATGTAAATGGTTTAGGTTAAATTGTTTTTAAAAAGCCCTCTGGGGTTAAAGGAAGCACATTTTTGGGGGTGGAGGCGTTGAGAAAGAAAATGTGTGATTATTGAAAAGTGTGAATCTAGTCTGTATTATGAAAATAATAGCGGGCACAAAAGACAGAGTCCAAGAAAACTGCAGTAGGCTTTGGTTGTCAGGCTGTGAGCCCCCAAATATCATGTTTTCCTTTGTTATTACATGTTTGGGCTTCCAGAGAATTCTAAAAATATGCCCAGTGGGAGGATCATGTTGTGAAGAGGGGGTTGTGATCTGGGATTTGACACTGATAAATGTGGGTGGGGTCAGCGTACATGGGGCTAGGGAGTTTTTGTTGTGGGTCAGAAGGTCTGTCAATTCTATCTGCCAGGCTCCACTGCTCTGGCATGGGATACCAATGAGCCAGCCCAAGTGTGCATCATCTAAAAATGCCACTTTCAAGATCTTGAGATTTACATTCAAATAAGTAAGCAGAACAATTAATTTTCAATTATAATTAAAAGATAACACTAAGGCATTGAATGAAATCATTTCCCTTTATTCCTTTGGTCCTTAGAAGCAGTTCATTTTTTAAAAGTTTTTATTTGGAAATAGTTTCAGACTTACAAAACAGTTGGAAAAGAGAAGAAACTTAAAAAGAATACTCCTATACCTTTTATTTGGATTCACCTACTGTTAACATTTACCCCATTTACTTTGTCATTTGTGCTCTTTGACCCCCACCCCTCCATATATTTTCTGAACTATTGACGAGTAAATTGCAAACAGCATGGCCTGTTATGCCTAAATTCTCCAGTGTGTATTTCCTGTGTGTATAATATGGTTATTTACGTCTGAAATTTGCGTTCGTATAATGCTTTTATTTCATCTACCATCCATATTCCGGTTTTATTGGTAATCTAGGAATGTCCTTTTTTTGTTTGTTTTTTGAGACAGAGTCTCACTCTGTTGCCCAGGCTAGAGTGCCGTGGTGTCAGCCTAGCTCACAGCAACCTCAAACTCCTGGGCTCAAGTGATCCTCCTGCCTCATCCTCCTGAACAGCTGGGACTATAGGCGTGCACCACCATGCCTAGATAATTTTTTCTATTTTTAGTTGTCCGGCTAATTTCTTTCTATTTTTAGTAGAGATGGGGGTCTCTCTCTTGTTGAGGCTGGTCTCGGACTCCTGAGCTCAAGCCATCCTCCTGCCTTGGCCTCCCAGAGTGCTAGGATTACAGGTGTGAGCCACCACGCCCAGCCTAGAAATGTCCTTTATAGTATTTTTTTCCTCTCCAGTGGGTCCAGTCTAGGGTTAGGTACTACATTTAGTTGTTTAGACTATTTAGCCTCCTTTAATCTGGAACAAATCCCACAAGCCTTCCTTAACTGTTATGATACTGGCATTTTAAAAAGAATATAGTTTTTCCCCCTTTTATAAATATAACATTTCTTTTTTTTGTTGTTGTTTTTTTCTTTTTTTTTTTTCCTACCTGCAGATAAAAGCAAAATATAACATTTCTCATTTTGTGTTTGTCTGCTGTTTCCTGGTGACGAATTGAGGTTGTGCATTCTCGGTCAGATTACTGCATAGGTGACGTGTCCTTTCAGGACTTCCCTCCTAGACACCTGCAGTGTCCACCTATCTCTCGTGGGTGATAGTGACTTCGATGCCCTGGTCAAGGCATTGCCTCATCTCCTCACTATGTAGTCTCTCTCTCTCTCTTTTTCTCTCTCAACTAATAGGACTATGCAAATATCCTGTGTTACCAGTATTTCTTCCAAGATTTTAGCATTCATTGATGATTCTTTCCTGGTTAGCTTTAAAAAATGGTAGTTGCAAAATAATAGTTTTCTAATTCCAGTATTACCTCCATATCCACCGTTCAGTCATCTCTGCATTCTACTGTAAGCAAGAGATCTCTCTTTTTATTTTTCTATCTCTCTATCATCATAATTATCATTTTTCTATTCTTGTGTTTTTGCAGTAGACATATGAATTTCTATTTATTCAATGGCTTATAACTCATCATTGGTACTCGGACATTTGAGGCTCAAATTGTCCCAGATTGGGCCGGGAGCAGCCAATTCAAGCTGGCCCTTGTGTCCTTGTAACATGCCCTTGTTATTGTTTAGAGCATTTTCTTACTCTCTGGCACAGCCAGATATTCCAGGCCCTTTTGTACCTGTCTTGTCCTTTCCCTGGCATCAGACATTTCTCTGAGAATCTCTGGTTCCTTTTAATGGAGAACAATATTACAGACCAAGATCTGGGTGCTATGGGGTGGGGGAGGGTCTTTGCCTCTTGGCCCTTTTAGCACATAGAGCTAAGAAGTACACGCATGTATATATGCATATACATACACACATACAGGTATACATTTATAATATATGTGTGCATGCAGATATGCATATATACACTTATTTTAGAAGTCATAGTTCACACCAATAGCTCCAAATCCAATACAACCCTCTAGGGTTCTTTCTTGCTTCCCCCCATTTCGTATTTGTATGTCCCTTGTTCCACAGTGAGAGCCATGGCTCTCAGCAATATCAACGCAATTACTCCATTTGAAAGCACTTTTTTTCAGCCTTTCATATTTGGCTCCAAACACCATAGACAGTTATTTCTGAAAAGCTTGTTATGTGTACTATCGAGAATAATGCAGAGACAATCTTCCACCCATCGAACAACACTGAAGAAATGGAAAATTCTGAAAAGAAAATTTTCTTTAAACATTAGCGACTTTATACTTCTGAAGCACTAGTTCTCGTATAATCTCACAAAAATTGGAATTGGGTTGAGTGGAACAAGCACTTTGAGTTAGGTATAAAGACAAAGTAGCCAGCTGCCTGGCACCATTCAGGACGGAGTAGGGTTTTAGCTTCTTGTTCTACTTGACTCAGTTTCCTTCAGCATATCCTCCACTAGGACATGGGACAGGAAGAAGACATGAGGAGACTGAGGCTGGAAGGAAGCCAGGAGCCTGTGGGAGGACAGAACTGGCACTTGAAGGTTGTTAGTAAGCATGGAGCCCATGAGGTCTGGTCTCCACAAATCAGTTTTAGAACCGCAGCTGGCTGGGTACATGCCTCGGTCCGAGCTAGATTTTATGGTATTGAGTCATGAAAGAATTTCCCGAAAAGGAAAGCTTATTTCATTATTGGAAACGAATTGCAGTAGAATTTTGCCTTCCTGAACTTTAAAGTGAGAATAGGTTACTTTTAGTTCAGAATGCTTTGAGAAAAGCCTATCTGAAGGTTGACAGTTGATTGAAAGTATCTCCAATGCCTTTCAGCCCCTAAGATTCTGTCATGCTATGAGTGAAGAGATAACTACATCAATTACTGAATTAGTTTCACAATTGTCTAATTAAAGTGCAGGCATTCCTGGAGTGATATTCCCCTCACAGAGAAATCTCCTCCGTGGACCCTGACCTCCAGCTCTAACTACTGCGGTCTTGTGACCTCTCTCTTCTTATGTACTTTCTGATTCCCTGGCTACTCTCCATGTTGCAGCAAGACACCAGGAAGGGGCCACTGCCATTCCGATTTGACCCTATTCTAGACTCAGTCCAACGCAGGTCCTAGAAATGCTTTGTTCTTTTGATGCTCACTCCCTTTCTGTGCACACACCCACTTTCCCCTTCTTGCTTCTTAATTCTACACTTCCCTCTTTTTCCTCTGACTCCTCAGGTGCCTACTTGCTTCTACACCATGATGGATGGACAGCATTCTTGGGTGCTACTCTTTCATTCTTAAATTTCAAGAGAGTTGCCTTGATGCTGAAGATTCCCCATCCCATACTCCGAAGGAAGAATATTTTGTTTTGTATTCCTCAGGACTGGGCTCCTTCTGCCTTCAAGAGAAACAGAGGCCGGGCGCGGTGGCTCACGCCTGTAATCCTAGCACTCTGGGAGGCCAAGGCGGGCGGATTGTTTGAGCTCAGGAGTTCGAGACCGGCCTGAGCAAGAGTGAGACCCCGTCTCTACTAAAAATAGAAAGAAATGATCTGGACAGCTAAAAATATATGTAGAAAAAATTAGCCAGGCATGGTGGCACATGCCTGTAGTCCCAGCTACTCGGGAGGCTGAGGCAGGAGGATCGCTTGAGCCCAGGAGTTTGAGGTTGCTGTGAGCTAGGCTGACGCCACGGCACTCTAGCCTGGGCAACAGAGTGAGACTCTGTCTCAAAAAAAAAAAAAAAAAAGAGAGAAACAGAAAGTACTCAATGAGTATGAGATCATGAAAGAGAACTAAAGTCCACCCCACCTGGTCCACCAAGTGTCCTGTAGGAACAGTTTTCATTGGCCCATTCATTGATTCATGTATTCATTCAATAAGTATTTATTGAACACATCTTACATGCTCAATATTGGTAATGAATATTATGGAAGTATGCGTTCAATAAGTATTTATCAAGCACATATATGCCAGGCAGGAGATGGACAATAGTAGTAAATAAGTAAATCCAGAAGTAAATGAATTAAAAATAATATAAAATACAATGATAAATCTTATGAAGGAGATAAATAGGGTGATGATATAAAGTATAGCTGGGGTAGAGAGTTTGTGTCTTTTTTTTTAAAATGAAGTTCTTTTAAAAAAATTATTTTTATTAAAAAAAGTTTTTTAGAGACAGGGTCTTGTTCTGTTGCCCAGGCTGGAGTGCAGTGGCTATTCAGAGGTACCATCACAGCGCACTACAGCCTCGAGCTCCTGGGCTCAAGATACACACACACACACACACACACACACACACATATTTTTGGAGGGTTCACTTCTCACTCTTTGCAGAAGGAAAAGCTGTAAAAGTGGAGGCTATTGACAAGGAAAGAGGGCCTCCCATCATCTGAGCCTGCTCTGTCTATTCGGTTATTTCCTGACACTGCTTTGAATGCACTCTTTTAATCAGATGTGAGTTATTTTCCTAAGAAAGTCCCCCTTACTGTGTCCCTATACCATTACACTTTTTGCTTTCCCTTCTTTTCTTCTAATCCATGCAATCGTTCAAGACCTTGTTCCTGTGCTCACTCATTCATTGACAATGTCAGACTGGAGTGCAGTGGCGCGATCACAGCCCACTGCAGCCTTGAAGTGCTGAACTCAAGTGATCCTCCTGCCTCAGCCTCTCAAGTTACTGGGACTACCGGTGCGCACCACTATGCCCAACTAATTTTTTAATTTTTTTTGTAGAGACAAGGTCTCTTTATGTTGCCAGGCTGGTCTTGAACTCCTGGCCTCAAGCGATCTCCCGCCTCAGCCTCCCAAGTTGCTGGGAACCACTGCGCCCAGCTCTACGTTATCTTAATTTATTTGATATTACTTTATATACTTTATTTCTGTGTCTCTTACTAAATTGTTAGGTCTGGAAGGCAGGGAAAATATCTTGTATTTGCTTTTGTGCTCAGCCACGGTTGGGCATGGAGTAAGTGTTCAGCTAATACTCATCGGCTGAGGAGAGCACTGAGCTGTTGCAGGTTCATGGAAGAGCTCTTTTACGCCCAGCAGAGCCTTGTTGTACACGTTAAATTATGCCCCGTAGGTGGTTGCCCTTCTTCCTACACACAAGGCTGGCACTGTGCTGACATACCCAGCTTGCAAAAACCTTTGCTT
The DNA here is from genome assembly GCA_028533085.1 of Varecia variegata. NCBI lineage: Eukaryota > Metazoa > Chordata > Mammalia > Primates > Lemuridae > Varecia > Varecia variegata. The sequence goes on from CM052446.1 coordinate 21,847,116, forward strand.
AAAATGCAGCACCTGCCAATGATTTCTCCTTCACCCACTGTCTGGCTGGTTGTAGATCAAAACCCCAAAACCACAGTTTGTTTTGTTTAATTGTATCACTAGTCTTCACTGTTCCCCCTTTCTGCCTTTCCTCCCTCCAGTATAAATAACCCAGATTTCTAGTGCATAATTGGCTTGCATTATTCAGTTTCTTCTCCCTGTGAAGATGGGAGAGAAAAGAAGATTGTCTCCTATTTTTGTTTTACTGCAATAAGAAGCAACATTAACTAAAGTAGAAGTCTGCACAGGCAAAACCGTATTTTCCCATAGATCATAACATTTGGATAATATAGATATCACTGACTGACTCAGACATCAACTCTCAAAAGACAGCATTTTCAGTGGTGTGGGTTGATGAACCACTTATCAAATCTTGGTACATTCTTTACTCGAAGTATTGTTTGCATTATATTTTATTTTTATTTTTTATTTGTCTTTGAGACAGGTCTTAACTCTGTTGCCTGGGCTAGATTGCAGTGGCATCATCATAGCTTACTGCAACCTCAAACTCCTGGGCTCAAACTATCCTCCTGCCTCAGCCTCCCGAGTAACTGGGACTACAGGTGAGCATGACCACACCTGGCTAACTTTTCTATTTTTTTCATAGAGATGGGGTCTTGCTCTTGCTCAGGCTGGTCTCGAACTCCTGACCTCAAGTCATCCTCCTACCTCAGCCTCCCCAAGCACTAGGATTACAGGCATTATAATTTTAAAGGTAACTTAGAAAGCAATACCTACATGAAAATCTTGTTGTATCTACTTTTTGTTATTGTTTACTCATTCACTGACAAAGCCTTCCATGATTGCTCCAATTCCTTTTTCCTTCTCTTAATTCTATAGTACTAGGAAGTTTATCACACAGTTTAAATTATATATATTGTCATATTTGTTTGATATAAATTGTTTTAAATCTGATATACATTGTCTTAATTCATTTGATATTGCCTCATACGATCCATTTATTTGCGGAATTTTATAAAGTTTCATACTTCGTCGAAATGAGAACATTTTGATTCTGTGTTAGATAATAATGCAAAGCTTAGGGGAACCCATGTCCTGTTCAAGTGAGGTCCTGCTCGATGAGGTTTACTTACGATAAAAATTTAGTCACTGCACATCGATCCCTTGTTTCTGTTGGACAATTGACTTTTCATCTCATTTTCCAGAAAGCCAGATAAGGCCGGTGTAAGTGATTAAATGCCAGGGTGGAACAGGAGAAAGTTACAGTTTCCCTATGGTTGTTACTGAAAACATTCTGAAATAGTGCCTGATGTAGTAGAAGTTTGTTTCTTTCTTAAAAAGAGCTTGGCTGTGAATGGACCCAACAGTGGAAGAGGCTCCTGCAATACCAGCATTTCCAGCATGGAATTTGTGCGTGGGTGGGAAATGCTTAATTGCTATTTACCTGCAGAACGCTGCCTTTGACACACATGATGAGCCAGCGTTGTTTGACTGTCACCTCCTTAGGAGGCAGGATTCTTCAGCCCACACTCTGCTCAACACTGGCTTCTTCTCTGTGCGTGCTTTGTGTCTGTATTTTTTGCCTGGTCTGTGCATTTTGAGGGAAGCACCAATCCCAGGCCGGCTCCTCAGTTTTGTCATTGTAGGGAGACCCACAGAGCTTCCCACGCAGCGAGGTCCTCAAAGGGAGTCAGGGATGCCGAGTCCTTTGAAGATGCCTTTTTCTTTTTTTTTTTAAACAAAAGGGATTCCCCTATGTGCTGGTGTGTCTGGCAATTCTTTCTTTTCCACCACTTCATACGAAATTTGCAGACAAATGTCTATTTGTACATCTCAGGCTATATGTTGCCAAATACATACATAAATGGGTAAATAAATAAATAAAAGTCTTGGAGGTCTGGGCTCTGGTTTCAACTCATTTCAAAGTTCAGGTGCAAGGGTGCAATTGTAGATTTATAAACAGACTAAACTGTTTTAGGAATAAAGTAGATCCACACCCGATATAATAGCTCCGGTATGTCATGGATTATTTTTAATAGTCCATTCAGATATACCACGAGTCAAAGTCTACTCTCTGAAACATAATGAAACTGCATAGATGGTCAGAGCAGGAAACAGCAATGAGGAAACCCAGATGCCTGCTTTATGCAGACTGAGAATCTTCTGTGACTCTCAGCAGATCTACACCACTGGAAAATGGTACTGCTGACGTCTTCCAACTAAGAATGAACTTGAACTACCAGATCAGTATCAAAATACACTCATTTTCTGAGGGCCTCTTGGAATAGGAGAGGCCATGCCCAGTGCAGACCTCCAGGGCCTCTGTGATCTACGCCAGATTACGCCGGTCCTATGACAATCCACCAGCCAGCCTGTAACGCGGGAACTAAGTCGGTTGTCCCGGCGGTGTGCCACACAGGGGAGACTGCGGCTCTCGAGGCGTGTCAGCCCACGTGCTGGGGCTGCCCTCTCCTGACGCTGCACAGGCCGAGACAGCAGCAGCAGGCCCAGCCCACGACAGCTCCCACCAACCTCGCACGGTGCTCGGGAAGAGTCCCCCAGGGCCCGCAGAAAGTCACTCACGCAGCCCCAGCAGGCCCAAACGCTAGCCCGGGAGAAGTCATGTCACCTCCAGGGGGCTTTCCATCAGGTGCCTAGACTGGCTCAGCTCTCCAACTCTTTATCTCACTTTTCTGATTTTTCCCCTCTTTAGGCCACATATGCTCCACCTTAATAGCCAACTCATCTGCAAATTCAAAATGTCCTTGCTTGTATAGTTCCCTTCGCAATAGCCCTGGGCTCCCAGGCAGGCTAACAAATTAGCGGTATACCCTTTTCCATTTTCGGAAAATTCCTTTGGAAAAACTTCTCTAGTTCCTGCTGTGTCCCTAGCTTTTTTTTTTTTTTTTTTTTTAATTCCTTCTTCCTGATGGACTCTTGTGATCCACAGAGTCCATCAGGAATGGCACGAGGGATTCTGAGTGATGGCAGAAATCCAGTGGGCCGTGTCACCCAGGTTGTGTGGGATGCTGTCGTCTCCTTGCCCTCATCCCACCCTGGGAACCCAGGTGGCTGGGTCTGTCTTCCATGCTCGGGACCAGGCTGGTGTCTGATGGGAGGAAATCGACATCCTATTCCCATGATTCTGTTTCTCCTCCTCCGTTTTGGGCCTGATTACTGATTTAGGTTCGCCTAAGGGAATAGGTACGAATTGTTATCTGTAGACCAGAGGAAGGGAGATGGATCCAAGGCCCGGCCAGGGTTCCGTGACAAACTACAGGCTGAGTGGGAAGGCAACATGCCCACGTGACGAAATGGCAGGTCCCTTCTACAGAAGATAAGAACCAAAAGGCATTGTGAGTTTTTGGGGTCAAACTAAAGGCAAAAGGATGGGGAGGACTGTCATGAAAGCAAGATGGCACTTTTGTCCAAACACAGGCTAGCACAGAGGCAGAGATACTGGCGTTAAAGCAGTCTTTGGGGTTCTGAGCAGGGCGAGCTATCCATGTATTTCAGTTTGTGCTAAATGCCTAAACACGTGGGAGGCTGGATCAATCTACCTATCTCTGCATTTTTACACCACCTTTCGCCAGAGAACCCAGGTGCTCAGACTGCACCCAGTTGGACGATTGCCCCCTTCTGAAGACCTGGCAGGGGCCCAGGCTAAACATTACAGCAGTGTCTGGGCAAGAGAGACTCAGCCTTAGCACGGGGTTTCGCCCCTTCCCCTCCTCCCCCTGGCAGCAGAGAGCAGCAGGGTCCCTTATGGGATTAACCGAACAATCAGGTCAGCTCCTGAGATCTTGGACTCTAATAAGCAAAGAAGGAGATGGAAATAAACTCTTAGACACTTTCATAGCTCTGTCTGGTGACCTCTGTGATTTCATTGACAGCTGCTTGGTGCTCGGAAGAAAACCTTAGGCAGGTTTGCCCGGTGGTGTGGGGAAACACAGACCAAAGGCTGGAGGAGAGGAGGGAATGGCCACCTGGCACCACCAGCACTAACTCTGCTCAGAGGGTTCCCAGCGTGGCTCAGCGCCAGATTCGGCAGCTTTTCTTTGGCTTCGTGACTTTTGCCATACTAGTTAGCGCACACGCTGCCCTGGTGCTTGTTTATTAGTTGCTAAAAATATCCATCTACTTTGAAAATATAAATATCTCCTTTATTCTTGTCCTAAGCAATACTATCCAAGAAGTCACAGATTGGAAGTGATTTTAGGCATAATTTTCTAATGTGCTTTGAAATAACTACGTAACTGCTAGAAAAATCATCCGTGAAGTGCCTAAAATTCTTTTGAGTACCATGTTTTAGGAAAACTGCAGTAGGGTATGTTGGCCTTGGAGAATCGGATATGCTTTGTCACGAACATTATCCTGTGTCAATGTGAGGAGGGTGAAACTTAGGCAGTTCTAGATTGTTGTAACATGAGACTCAGAATTCCATTCCTCTTGTGAAAAAGAAGGAAAATGGGAAAAGGAAGGAGGAGGTGAGGGAGGAGTTTGGTAATTAGGATGCTAGGTAGTTGTAAAACATGGATTTGAGTGGTGAGGCTAAGGTAAAAATTTTTTTTTCTCTTTTTAGAGACAGGGTCTTGCTTTGTTGCCCAGGCTGGAGTGCAGTGTCTCAGTCATGGCTTACCACAGCCTTGAACTCCTGGGCTCAAGTGATCTTCCTGCCTCAGCCTCCTGAGTAGCTGGGACTACAGGCACACACTACCACACCTGGCTAATTTTTAAAATTTTTTGTAGAGATGGGTCTTGCTATGTTTCCCAGGCTGGTCTCGAACTCCTGGCCTCAAGCTGTCCTCCCACCTCAGCCTCCCAAAGTGCTGGGATTACAGACATAAGCCACTACTCCTGGCCAAAAAAAATTTTTTTGATTATCATACAGACCAATACTTTCAGCTCATGTCACTGCCCCTAACCAGCCATCTTTCAGTCTGTAGCAGTGTGTTAGGCAGACCGGGACAGGCTGTCCCGAAGTAACACCAATCCTCAGTCCCAGTGGCTTCGCACACAATAGCTCACTTCTCACTCACACAAAGCCTGCTGTAGGTTGAGTGGGTTCTCTGAGGCATCTTCCTTGCAAGAGTGACTCAGAGATACAATCTCACAGCTTCACTACTGCAGCACATGGCTGCCAGAGTTGCCCCCGCGGAGGAAGAACACCTGGAGAGTTCCACAGGGGCTTCCCGCTGCCTGGGACCCAGAAGGACCTGTGTGAGTCACATGGCCCTGCCTGGCAGCAAGAGGGGCTGGGATGTGTTTTCCTCTGGGAGTCCAGGAAAATGAGGAGGAGATATAGAGGAACACGGGAAATCTCTACCAAAAGTAAAAAGAATACCACTTTTGGAACCTGACAGTTCATACCGCTACTCACCAGTTAATGTGTTTTTTCAACATGACACCGGCATAAGGATGCCCACTTTATGGCTTTGTTGTGAGGTTAGACGAGGTAACTCACACAAATGCCTCATGCTTTACTACGTCTAACTATTGACCTGGACAAAAAAAAGTGTGGTGTGACAGGAACGTCAAGATTGCTTCAAGGTGCTGCACGCTCAGCTAGGACTCCGTGCAAGCCGTGGGGTGAGGCTGCTGTTCGACCTGCCTTCTGCAGAAGTGGTGTATCTGTGCATACCTGTCACCCAACAAGTGACAGTTCTCATTTCCTCCCCTCTTTGGCAAGACTGAAGGAGTCAGTGTGAGGTTGTAAGTTCTGTTTAAAATACGATAGCAACTTAAAAAAATTGTGATAAAAAACACATAACAAAATGTATGACTGTAACCATTTTTAAGCGTACAGTTTGGTGTAGTGTATATTCACTGTTGTGCAACAGATCTCCAGAGCTTTCTCATTATACAAAACTGAATCTCTATGCCCATTGAAATACAATTCCCCATTCCTCCTCCCCCTCCCCCTGGAAACCACCATTCTACTTTTTGTTTCTAAGAATTTGACTATTTTAGATGTCTCATATAAGTGGAATAACAATAATAACTTCTATTTTAAAACCATGATAGGAAGAAAGTCAAACCTCCATAGATAATGAATGGACCCCTCTTTCACTGCAAATAAAATATTTGAAACCGAGAAAGGGAATTATGAGATCTGTGACACCAATAGACTTGATGGATATCACATCTCCTCTGGTGGCTGTAAAGCAATTAAAAAACACAACTGTGGAAGTTGAGATACTTATATTTCCTCATAAAATTCACTTCTTGGGCTTAATCTGTTACTCTCAGTAGTGAAGTTTCAGAGTCATCAATATGACAGCACAGCAATATTGCCTCATCAGTCATGATTTACTTAATGTTTTCTGAATTTAGTAATATTTGATTAAAATTTAATGTGAACATATCATATCATGCCATATATATTATTGCATCCATTAATCAGGTAACTATAGTAATGAAATGCCGGAAGGTTGGATGAAAAAGGAGCCAAAGTCTTGATATATGTTTGACATAATTCTGTGAGTGATTAACCAAAAAAAAAAAAAAGTCAGTCATACAAAAGTTCATTAATATATATTAGTTTTACAATCATCTATGTATCATCAGATATTTTTAACCTTTGTTAAGCTTGATTTTTTAATTTACTGGAAGACACTAAGTATTAATAACCATGAAAAATATACATGATTCTGTTGAACCACAAGTTGACAGAATGATTCATAGTTTATTCTAATTTTTTCGTATAACAATGTGTGTTAAAACATTATCTAAGTTATTTAATCAGTTTGTCACGGGGGAAATGGCATACATTTAACATACAGCTGTGTAAGATACCAATTTAAGTATCACATCATATTTCTATCATTTTCTACTTCCATGTCATTGACCATACTGGATAATCAGTATGACAGTGCATAATTTATGTCTGACACAGGCTGATGTTTGTGTGCAAATATTCTTTTTTTTCCTATTAAAACATTGAATTAGTCATAATTTGTTTCTTTTCATACTGCCATTATAATCAGCTCACTAATGAGGGACCAACTGGTATTTAAACACCTATCTGTCCCGTTCATCAAAATAGTTAAGGAGGGGCACACATGTGGAGGAATAATTGAATAGACTAAAAGGTTAAGTCAAATGCATGACAGTTTAATTTTGACTTGGTAGAGGCACGTTGATTATTTAAACACAATTATCTTCCCAGTTGTTCCCTCTTTTAGATTCTGTTGAATTGCACTTCATTTGCTCATTCGCCCATCACATTTTTTTATTGAGTACGTGTCATGTGCTAGATTCTAGGATGCAGAAATGAAGTGACACTGCCCCTGGTTGCTACTAGCTCACGAGCTAGTGATGAGCACATGCAGGCAGGGAGGGAGGCACTCCCAAAAGGAGTCGGAGCCAGGTGCAGCGGGGTGCAGAGCAGAGGGTCAGAGTCAGCCTGGGGGTGTCTGGTGCTGCCTTGAGTGGACACTTGAGGTGTAAATAACAGTTGTGCAGACAGATGTGTGGGGAGGGGGTGTTCTAGAAAGAACAAACAGTATATGCAAAGGCTCAGAGGCATGATAAACCAAATTCCAGAAGAAGAGAAATTCATTCCAGTCTCTGGTGAATATGTACTAAAAAATGCAGTGTGACAGAAATGTCAAGATTGCCTCAGGGTGCCACATGCATTCCAAGCCTAAGTGGTTGTGTACCTGGGGACCTATAGGAGAAGAGAAGGATGGGAAAACAGGTGGGGGTGACACAGGTGCTCCTACTGTGACAGATGCCAGGACCTTGCTGGGAGAACTGTAACTCATAAAACACTCCCTAGAAATTAACTGAAACAAATGAACTTTAATTTTTCCCTGAAATGTCCAGACATCATAATTGTAGACCAAATCAGGGAGCCTAGGACTATGATACACTTTGTAGCTATATTCCACGTCAGCGGGGGATGTATCATAAGAAAGGAGACGTCAAGAAGGGCTTTGAAGAACATGGACAATTGTACTCATGGGGTGTTGGAAATGGAATAATTTCTATGATAAGATTGTTTCAGAATTAGGAGGTAATAGAGTTAGGAAGAAAGGAAAGTGATATCCGGAAGGAAAGATCAAACCTGCCTGTCACATGTATCCGAAATGCTTGACCCTGTCCTTGGGAGTGGGAAGTTGCTCCCAGTTGGAAATAAATGCTGTTCATGGATGGATGAGTCTGGTCCATGATGAGGTCAAACATCATTTTCAGTGACTTGTTGCAACATGCATGATTAATGTTGATTTATTACTCGATCATTGTGTTATGTAAATAGGCGGCAGCTTTTTTGTGTGTGTCTTGGTGTGATGCTGGTTTAATTGAGTTTGGGGACGGGGGGAGGAGGTGGGAGGTTCCAGGGTTAATACTGTTAGCATCTTCCTCAGTAGCAAGCTCTTCTCATGATGGATGAAACAGTAGCTATAATCAGAGTAGCCAAACTGTTAATGGAATTCCATACGGGAAGGAGAGGTTTTATTATTAAGGCAATTTTATGGCAGTAACAGAGAAGGATCTATAAACTCAAGAAAGTTAGTTACAAATGTTACCATGAATCAAAAACTGCAACAAAGCATGCTAATTTGCTGATACCTTAGCCAAACTCAGATTTTATTATTTTACTGAACAGTAAGCTTATTTAGTTAAACACACACACATACACACACACACGGATGATTCAAACTAGAAACAAACTTATATATTTTCTAAAATGATCAAATTTTGTGCAAAATAAAAATAGGAAACCCTATAGATAAGATTACCACAATGAAAATGGAATTGTTTTAAATCATAAAATTTAATGACACCCGGATTGAACCAGTATTTTATTTAAGTATCTGATTCATTATCCAGAAGCTTCTATTGGGGATTTAAAACTCAAAATGGAAACACCTTTCGTATCTTTGAAGAAAACACTCACCTCTAGGATTTACTCTGTACTAAAAATTGTCTAAGTGATGAAAAAAAGAATCTCTATCTACCCTACAATTCTGAGATTCTGAATAGATACCTGAGGTTCTAATGACCAAGGAATCTTCCCTACCCATCTCCTTTCCCCCTGCGGAGTTACTGATACAAAAGGACGTGGGAGTTGAGTAGGAGCACAAAGCCTCTTCAATTGTTATCAGATAGCTGTTCACAGAAAGGTCTTCCCAGAGTTTGCTGTATAGAAAGCACAACCCACACATCATCATTATTCATTCTTCCAGCTTAAGAGGCTTGTTTTCCGCAGATGTGCCCTTCCTGTTTGGCATTTGTAACTGTGGACTGTTGTTCAGTTGAAGAAAATGCGTCATCTAAATATGAACTGAGATTTCGAGCTGATTCATGAACACCTTTTGTTAAGTAAAACATAAAAAGGAGTATCGTTGCCAAGAGTGAGGTATGCATCCCAGCAAAATTTTACTACAGTGTGCCCCACTAGGCATAAAAAAGGAATACAACTGCTGTAATCAAACGAGCTTTTCTTGCAGAGAAAGCAAAATATGAGTGATAAGAAATTTCCTAGAGGAGATAAATAGACAATATGCTTTAGCTTCCATTTTGCTTGTGTACACACTCTATTTCTCTTGAAGCTTTTTCTATAGAGATAGTGGCATTATTTTTTAAAGCAATCCACCCAATTCATTCTTTAAGGCAAATTAACCTTACGCCTACACTTTGATTCAGGCATTTGTTTTAGGGAATGTTGTATCTACTCAAGCCACGGAGGGAGAGGAGTTACTGACTTAGTCAAAATGACAGGAGGGAATCTTGTCATTATAGGGGATGTATTCATTCATTTAGCATTTATTGAGTGCCTACTGTTAGTTAGGCGGTATGTGCAATAAATGGTTGTGGAATTGATCTCTTGCCACTTCTACAGCACTTCACACTTCCTATGGTTAAAATAAATACGACCTAAGCAAATTTGGTCTGAGGATTCAGAATCCAGGACATTATTGTGAGTACTAGAAATGATGTCCACAGTAACAAAACCTCAAGGATGGTAGTATTTTTATCAGGCTGAACATTTGCTTCAAAGTTTGTCCATTAGCTATCATCAGACAAAGTGGGATCATTCGAAGAAAGAACACATACATTTTCCCTCTTATGTCTCTTACTGTTTCCACAGTGGATTGTCATCATCTAAGTTCACATTTGCATTCACCAACTGGGAACAAACAAACACTGTCACCTTACTTTCTGACCAGTGTTTTATAGGAAGGATCTCATTTGAGCAAAGTTCTGGGTCCGATTCCTAGCTCTGTCTTTTTTTAACGCATGAATTTGAGCAAGTCACTTCTTTGAACCACACACACATACATACAAAACTAAAAAAACAAAAAAACAAGAGGTTACTATACATGGAATGAGATAATGATTGCAAAAGCACTTTTAAAACTGTAGGTTACTTCTAAGTCAATTAAGCCAAAGGCAGGGAACTACTTTTGGTTAGGCAAAATTTATTTAATTGAGTTGAACCTTTTTACTTAATTAGCATCTTGCTGGATGGTAAATTCCTAGATCAAATTTATTATTGGTTAATGCCTGAAATCCTACCTCAGAATGTAGCTATAATCCCTGTTAAAATACAAGTATACCCGAGCTGGCTGTTAGTCATTTACACATTAGTATAATAGAAAGAAAAGATAAGAAGTTTATTTTAAGAAAGGAGGAAGAAATGTGTGAGCACTGCCTATGTGAAGAAGATTGAACACCCCGAACAGGAGACTGAGGGCTTGCAAAAGATGTCCACACTCCCTTAAACTTAATTCTGAAATCCCCAAAGCACTGAGAGTCACAAAATTTTTTAATAACTCATTTGGTGACAAAACTTGACCTGAACTCATTTGGCAACAAAACTTTCCCTGAATGGACATGAAGCTATTTAAATTCCTTATTTTCCCACTGAGTGTGACTGAATATTCATAGGCTTTGCTGCATACTATTAATGGCTTTGATTATGATTGTAGGGTGTTTTTTCCCAGGCCCTGCTGGGGATGTTATGTAGTATAAAGTACAAAATCTGAAAAAGTTTGAATTCAGAAAAACACCTGGCCTCAATGATTTCGTTGAACCTATAAAGATGCTTTGTGCTATCCAGATTACTTTCACATTATTTTTGCTAAGCCCCTTTAAAAGCTTGCCTATAAGCATGAGAAACGAGCCAAACAGCATATAAAATTCATGCCCCCTGGAGATCTAAGGAATACAGGATTAGCTTCAGAATTGCCCCATTGCCCCTACTTGCTTCTATTTATTTCTCTTGGCCTTTTCATTAGATATTTTCAGTCTTCCTCTGGTTTCCCTATTGCCCATGTGTTCCAAGTCACAGTTATTTTTTTTTTTTTTTTACCCTCTAAACTTTGGTTCATTTCTGGATTCTGTCTTCCTTATGGAATTGTGTCTGTCTGGATTGACAACTTTATAACGACAGAGCCTTTGGAAGAATCGTGGGCCTCTAATCCCAAAGCACTGAACTAGGAAGTGACCCTGCCTGGGAGCTGCCTGCCTGGCAGTTAGTCCCTGACGACCATCAGTCAGGATGTAAAGTCACTGCAGGTAAGTAGTTAATGCCCACATGCTTCACTTCTCAAAGTGTGGTCCCTGACTTAGGCTGGCTTCAGCTGGGAGCTTGTGAGATATGCACGAGCTCAGGCCCCACCCCAGACCTCTGAACCGGAATCCTTATTTCAGTAAAATCCTGGTGATGTGCATGGGAGTTCAAGTCCTAGAAGTCTTACTCTACTTTTCTTTATAATTTTTTTTTTGAGACAGAGTCTCACTGTTACTGTAGAGCAGTATCCCCACTGTGCCTGGGGTGACTGTGTGCTGCTCACTGTGTGAGTGAATCCCCATTGAGAAGGTCATAAATATTGGAAGCCAGCAGTCATTTATTTTTATGTAAAATTCTGTCTCATCTCCTTTGTCTAAGGATCATCAGGCAAATAAGGCTTTCAGCAAAAATCTTTTCTTCTGAGTTCTATTTTCAGTAGAAATCACCTTTCTGTTTATTTTTGAACAGTAAGAGTATTCTGCTTCTCATGGCATCACACAGACTTGACTTTGATAAAGATCGATTACTGGTGTTTAATTTTTAATATCCAATCTTCCAAAATTTCATGTATGTATAAAATCCTACCTTTTCTTAAAAAGGATTTGAAGAGGTATATATTAGTCCTTCCCTTTCCTCTACTTTTTTTTTTTTTTTGAGACAGGGTTTCCCTCTGTTGCTTAGGCTAGGATACAGTGGCATGGCTCACTGTAACCTCAAATTCCCAGGCTCAAGTGATCCTCCTGCCTCAGCCTCCCAAGTAGCTGGGACTACAGCATGCGCCACCATGCCCGGTTAATTTTTTAATTTTTTGTGGAGACACAGTCTTGCCATGTTGAATAGGCTGGTCTCAAACTTCTGGCCTCAAGTGATCCTCCCACCTTGGCCTCCCAAAATGCTGGGATTATAGGTGTGAGCCACCACACTGGGCTTCCCCTACATTTTAATTACGGTTTGCCCAGAAATAGTCATAGGCATTCTTTTTTTTTTTTTTTTTTTTTGAGACAGAGTCTCGCTTTGTTGCCTGGGCTAGAGTGAGTGCCGTGGCATCAGCCTAGCTCACAGCAACCTCAAACTCCTGGGCTCAAGCGATCCTCCTGCCTCAGCCTCCCAATTAGCTGGGACTACAGGCATGCACCACCATGCCCAGCTAATTTTTTCTATATACGTTTTTAGTTGGCCAGATAATTGCTTTCTATTTTTAGTAGAGATGGGGTCTCGCTCTTGCTTGGGCTGGTCTCGAACTCCTGACCTCGATCGATCCACCTGCCTCGGCCTCCCAGAGTGTTAGGATTACAGGCGTGAGCCACTGCGCCCGGCCAGGCATTCTTAAATAAAAATTTATTTTAGAAAGTCAACATTTTCTCTGATTTACAAAATAATTAATAAACAACTCTTATCTTAAAATAATCAATATATTTTCCCTTAACTAGTTAGTTTTAAACCTCCAAATCCACATTTGTTTCTCAGCACTTACCACAGATGCTTTTGCTATATAAATTACAGTGGCTGCTCAGGCAACATATAGCCGTATTTGCGTACAAAATAAAATATTTTGTAAGCAAACCAACAAATTTCAATTCAACAACTATTTATTATGATTTATGAGTATGGTCTTGGGCTTGGTGATGTGAACATCACAAAGGTGTAAAAGCTCTAGTTCCTTCTCTTGGGAAACTCACAGTCTAACTAGGAACCTACGACATGTCCTGAAATGACTGTGTTATAAAAAGAATGTACAAATTGCCATAAAAGCATAAACATGGCACCATGAGACTTTGGAGAAAGGAGAGAAAACATCTGGTTGGGGGCAGGGACATCTGGACAGCCTTCACTAAGTATGAATTTTTACTACAAAAACTCTTACTTATGCTAAAAATGAAAATCCAACCCTGCCTAGATGGTTGCAGTTTTTTTTTTCATTTCCTGCTTTGTGCCATACCCATTTCCAAGATGACCACTTGAAAAGGAAGGGAAAACAAAAACAAAACACCCAGCTGTTTGCTGGTTGCTTTAGCTCACAGCTCCCAAGACTCTGAACTCCTGATCTGCCCGACTGCTTTCTTGATTAGCTAGAGCAGTTTGCACACTGTGTAGACGGTCTTCTGTCATCTGGCTGCTCCCTCCTGGCATCTCTGCTGCATTGGGCAGCCAGCGGTTCCCTGCAGCCGGTGTTGGTCTTCAAAGATGTCAAAGATGCAGATTTCGACTTCTAAGAACCAAGGAGATGAAAAGAAAGGAAGCTGTGGCGTGGGAGGACACTGAGGACCCATGGCAGGAGGCCAAAGGCCCTCGATCTACAGCGGGGCAGCTATGGAAATAAGACTTTCGTAGTCTTTCACAGTTGCTGCAGGCCCTTGATATATATTGCATTTATCCTACAGATCAATACACTGTCTTTGCTTACCAGAATAGTCACTAAACTTGAGCACTGTAGCATGGGTGGGGGGGTCAGGAAATCTTACTTCCGGCTTGCTACCTGCCACTGCCTGACTGATGCCAGCATCATCCCTGTCCATCCCTGCTGTTCATGACTTTTTACATGTGGGTCATGACTCCCAGGGATGATGTATCGAGAAGATTTTTGAATTCTGTGGCCAAGGCATTCTTCTTAAACCCAGCACAACATAGGGCCATGTTTGACAAAAGAAACATGAAAATCTGTGAATGGAAGGGAAGCAGAGGTGCTCACCAGGTGTTCCAGATTATCAGGGAAGTCTTGCATGGCTAGTATCTACGCAAGTGTTGTGTGTTTTATTATTCATAGAAAAATGGACCCATTAAATTATTTGTTGAGGCTAATCCTAAAATGTAGTTGTTTGTATGACACATGAAAATAAATTTATAAAACCATAAAGTAAAACACTTAAATTATCCCATTTGAAAGCCTTTTAAATGAAAACAGATTGGGAAATGTAAAATGTGTATTTCTGCAGAGCATTAGGAATTCGAGATCTAAACCATTTGACTAGAAATTGAGGATCATAATAAAAAAGATTCTTACCAAAAACCCGACCTATTGGGTTTTCACTATGTAGTATAATTATATATTTATACACCCCAGAATCCTGTCTGACAATTGACCATTCAGAGCAGAAGCATAGAAATCAGACTAGAGGCTAATAGAGAGTTCCTTTCTCCTTGCAAAAGCTTGTCCAGTCAGGCAGTGTGGGAAATTTTGCAAGGCTCACACTCTCTTCTTATTCCAAGGAGAAGTAAATGGCTTGAGTGCCCTTAGGCATTCTTTGGGAGGAGTGTGGTCACCACTTTCAAAAACTGAGCTTTTAACCATGAATTTATTTGTTACTCTCCTCCAGACTGTCACTTTTACCCCTGTTTCCCTGAATTAATACTGAGCTAAAAAGCTGTTTAAGGCAAACGGCATGGGATGCTTTACTCATAGAAGGTACAAAACTGCGTAAAGTACTGAAGCAACATAATGAGTTGGTGGAGCTCCCAGGTAAGTCACTAAAACTTTCTGCATCTCAGTTTGTCCACCTGTGAGACAAGGATAATAATACATGTTATCCTACCTCACAAATATAATAACTCTCTGCTAGAGGCTTGTTTATGTGAGGGACCGAGGAATCTCCTGGGAAAGAAAGGAGAGCCCTCCCAGAATGAATGCTTGCGTGTTCACTCACTCATTCAACAAACACTCACTGTACTAAGGGCTATCTATTAATATATGCCAGGTCCTTGGACTATTTTGGACACAACAGTGAAAAAATATAGTAAACTCTGTCTGAGCAAAGACGAGGCAGGGCAGATTGTCCTCTGGCCTGGCCCTAGTGCCTGATTCCTAGGGAGAGGGGTAATGGTTCAAAAGTAACTGCCTGAAAAATATCCTCCTGGTCCACTGGGAACACCTGCCATCACTGCTGTAGGATTCAGGTGACACTGTAAGACCGTGACTTCAGGGCATTAGTGCCGCACCCAGAGCAGCTCTCAATTGGGCCGTTGTGGCTTTTAGGAGCCTGTGTTTGACCTGTGGCCACATGGAGCTGGAGCAAGAGAGGAGGTGTCTTAGCTCGGATTGTTTCAACAAAATACAGCAGACTGGGTGGCTTCCACAACAGGCATTTGTTTCTCACAGTTCTGGAGACTAGAAGTCCAAGATCAAGGTGCTGGCAAATTTGGGTCCTGCTTCTCTTCTTGGTTTGCAGAAGGCTGTCTTCTTGCTATGTCCTCACATAGTAGAGAGAGAGAAAGAGTTCTGATCTCTCTTCCTCTTCTTATAAGGGCACTAATTCCCTTATGGGGGCCCCACCCTTATGAACTCATGTAAACCTAATTACCTCCTAAGGCCCCACCCCCACATACCACCACATTGGGACTTAGGGCTTCCATATATGAATTTGGGGGGGACACAAACATACAGTTAATAACAGGAGGAAAATGGCAGGTAACCCTCAGAGCTAAGAGCTTGGAAGGATCCTCCTGGAAACTCCCAGAAATAATTGTGGGTGAATTTTCCAGGGATTACTGGTGGTACCAAAATAATAAATAAGCAAATAACTAGGGAAACACTATTCCTATCGTTATAGGGAATTACTACTACTACTACTGCTGCTGCTGGTACTACTATTCTGATACTACTATTATTATTATTTTAAAAATTTTGTCCCTTTAGGCACAGGGAAACACAGACTATTTATGTTATTTCCAATAGTATATCTAATATCCTGTAAATCAATTTCGTACACATTAGTTTCATTTTTGTCTCTCTTATTTTTCACAGTTGTGGTTCAGGCTCAGCTAGTACTTTCATGGTTGATACCTTTAGTCAGGGCCTTTCTAAAAATAGTGAATCGGG
>CM052446.1:21863949-21881361 GCA_028533085.1 Varecia variegata
TATACCATGGAGTATTACTCAGCTATAAGAAATAACGATGATACGACACCTCTTTGGTTTTCCTGGAGAGAGTTGGAACCCATTCTATTAAGTGAAGCATCCCAAGAATGGAAAAATAAGCACCACATGTACTCACCAGAAAATTGGTTTCCCTGATCATCATCTAAGTACACATTTGGGATTAACACCAATTGTGTATGGGACAGAGGTGGGGGGTGGGGAGAGGGGATGGGTGTATACCTACATGATGAGTGCGATGCGCACTGTCTGGGGAATGGACACGCTTGAAGTTCTGACTTGGGGGGATGGGGTGGGGGAGGGGATGGGTGTATACCTACATGAAGAGTGCGATGTGCACTGTCTGGGGAATGGACATGCTTGAAGCTCAGGCTCGGGGGAATGGGAGGGACATGGGCAATATATCTAACCAGAACTTTTGTACCCCCATAATAAGCTGAAATAAAAACAAACAAAAAAAGAATGAACGTGTTTGTGACAGGATTTCTTAATAGTTTAATACTACAAAACAGAGATCCTCACATTGAGCCATCTCATTGTCCTGAAAAAAAGAAAGGAGCAAAAAATAAAATAATAATAGTTGGCATTCACATAACACCTTCTTCTTCTCAAAGTGCCTTTGCAAACTGAAATAAAATGCTAGTTCTCCAAGCTGTCCACACCCTGACTTTCTCAGGGAAACAGTTACTGATGGTAACTGTTTCATCAATAACTCAAGTGTGTCCAAGAGAGAATATTATAAGATCAGCCAATGTTCGTTATAGTAAGAGATAAAATAAAGTCTGTCAAGGAAAAAAAAATAAGGTGCCTTTAGATTCTTTAAGTGAAATATTGATTTGATGGATCACAGGCACGCTAAAGGCATAATTACATCTGTCATGTAAACCCCACTTAGTTCATAAAGTATTGAACAGGAGCAGTAATTGTTTTCCTGTTAATGAGGCTGCAGACTATGTTCTCAGAGTGACTCATTTATTATTTAGTTTATTTCGAAATGGAGGGTGGCTCACCAGCATTCAGCTAAATTGGACAGATTAACCACCACCACCACTACCACCAACCTCCAAAGTCAGGCTCCTGTCCAAAATATGCAATGCAGCACTCACCAAAAACCAAAACCACACAGTTCTCAACTCATAAGAAGGCCAGACTGTACTCAAACCCACAAGTTACTATTTCCCTTGCCTTGATTTTCATAACTTAAAGTCATCCTAATAGAAGTTTTTTTTTTTTTTAAGTAAGGTTAAAAATTAACCAAATAAACTTATGAGTCATATGTAAATAAGGTTTTCCTATATCTGTTTCTAGGCAAGCTCTGCAAAGTGACACATTATAATGGTGGCAATGCCACCAGAGTAACAGGACCCACATTGTGGTTTTGGATTGATCCCCCAAATGAAGGATGAGCCTTCTCCATGGCTGTCCATTTAACCTCCCCCAACACTCTGTATACCAAGCACAAGTCTTCAAAAGGAGCGTAAAAACATCAGTGGTTGGCAGGGCTTAGTGAGGAGGGAGAGATGACCAGGTGGAGCACAGAGGATTTTTAGAGCAGCGAAACTACTCTGATACCTTAATGTTGGATACATGTCATTACATATTTGTCCAAATTCACAGAATGTGCAACACCAAGAGTGAAGCCTAACCTAAACTATGGATTTGGGGTGATAAAAATATGTCACTGTAGGTTCACCAGTTGTAACAGATGTGCCGCTCTGGTGGGAGATGTTGATAATGGGGTAAGCTATGCATGGGCGGGGCAGGAAGTATGTGGGAATTCTCTGCACCTTATACTCAAGTTTTCTGTGGACCTAAAACTGCTCTAAAAAAATAAAGTCTATTAAAACAATCACCACCACTTATCCCCACCTTCTTCACCTGGCTAAGTCTGCCTGTCCTTCAAGATGCGGCTCAGGAGTCATCTCCTAACTGTATTGCATTTGTCTACTTTCTCATGTCTCCTCCCTTGACCTTGAGCCGCTCAAGGGCAAAGACCTTGTTTCATTTGTCTTTGGGTCCCCACCTCTGAACACACAGTAGATACAGGCTCAGTATGTGTAGGTTAAATGAATGTGTGAGAGAAGTCTCTTTCAACCAGCTCTGCTTTGGTGAAGAAAATATCTAGTTAGCATGTGTAGTTAGTGAACACACAGAGATGCATTAGAAAAGGACAGAAAACCTGCCTAAACTAAAAAAAAAAAAAAAAAAAAAAAAACCATCTAGCAGTCTACCATATTCCAGAAATCTGTGGGACTGTTTCATCAATAATCTAAGTGTTAAAATCCAAGCATCCTATAACCCAAAATAGAGTTAAAAAAAAAATACACACACCAAAAAAACACAAAAAACTCTATGAATCCTGCTTTCACTTCAAGCCCCATAACGATTAGGAAAAGGAAAAAAATTAAAGCCCTTGTTCAAACCAGGTGAAAAGTGCATTCAAGAGCTCCCCCCGCCTTGTTTTCTGCCCACACAGCGCAGAAATGTATAAAGTGCTGGATTGTGGAGAAAGCCTCACCGTGGTTCCCGTCATGGAGAAAAAAAGAAACTCCCTTGGCTCCGATTTACATAGTCGCAAAACAAAAATCCGACTTCACAGGCATAAAGGGCACGCACGTGGAGGAGAATGAGAACCTCGGAGCCCCGTTGGCAAAGCAGCGTCCGCCTAATGCAGGGTTTGAAGCGGATAATTTGTGGCTAGGAGGTGGCGCTCTCATGGAAGGCATGGGCTATATAGCTTTCCGCCCACCCCTCCGGATAATAGTTTTGAAAACGCGTCCTATTTGGGGCAGTCTAGCATACACAGAAGCAAACAATCAGTTCCTGAGAAGGCGCTTTCTGGGCGAGTCTCGATGTCCCATAGGTGAGGTTAGGTGAGCTGCGTGCAGACAAGCAGCGGGGAATTCATTCATCACTCCGCACTCCCCGCCTTTATTATTTATTATCCTTTCTGCCCAAAACTTCCCATCACCCCAGTCCCTTAAAGACATCACTGCTGAAAGGTGTTGGGGGAGAATTAGCAGTCATCCTTTCAGCCTCCATCAGCAGCATCTTGCATGCAGGTTGTTGCAAGTCTCCAACGTACTGTTGGGAAGTGCTTTGTGTAGCAGAGAGCCTGGCACGTACAAGGTACAAACTGCAGGTGCATAAAAGATGGAAGGCAGGGCCTGTCGCTACTGGGGTGGGCTGGGGAGAGGGCATTTGGACCACTGGGCCAAGGCCTTCCCTTCCAAAAGGGCCTCCCATTTAAACTTCTGAAGTCATCTCCAAATAAGGTTATGCATTCAATTGACAGACATAAACCAAGAGAGGGAAGGTTGTTCTTCTATCAACTTTCAAATTGTGCTCCATAACTGCACACATCGCCTTTATTGTTCTCTTTTTTTCATAAATCCTGAAATTTTCTTATGACTGGCACCACACACTACATTTCGATGTATTTTTATATCGGGATTAAAAGTTTGCAATGTAAACACATGGAGCAATTTATATAACTCTGTTTCTGGCATTTTCCACCTTTTTAAATTTACCAGGAAGCTCAAAAAAATGGCAGTGGCCTGGTTCTGTCATGATCTCCGAGATTTAGATTGGACAAGTGTAGATTTGGGGTCTTTCTTGGGAAAGATTAGCAAATGTGCAGTTGGCAATCTGTCTAGACCAGCACCGTCCCATAGCCATATAATGCAAGCTACAAATATAACCTACATATGTGGCTTTAAATTTCCTTGTAGTCACATTTTAAAAAATCAAGTGATACAGAGGACATTAATTTTAATAATATATTTTGTTGACCCAATATATTTAAATTTTTTCAAAATGAAATCAATATAAAATTTATTAATGCAATATTTTGACATTCTTTTTTGTGCTAAGTGCACAAGCTGGTGTGTACTTTACACCTACAACACACCTCAGTTTGGACTCACCACATTTCAAGTGCTCAGTAGCCTTGTGTGGCTAATGACACCTTACTGTACAGCACAGGTCAAGAAGCCATAATCTGCAGAAACTTCCCTTCCAGTTTATTTGGACAAAGCTATATCTAGGCACTTGCCATTTTAATGGTTAACAGTGGCATTTAAAAGAAGCTAGTTAAAAAAGATATAAGAGATGGCAACTGACACCTAGTGGACCTGAACTGAACATTTCTAGCAAGAAAGTCCAGTAAGAATCCATAATTTATAACAAAAATGTAAGGACAAGAAATCTTTTTGCATTTCTGACAGTTTTCCCAGGCCATGACTTCCTCCATGGAAAGTGCTCTGTGAACATTTCTGCCACAAGAAGCCAGCTTTGAAAAAGCACAAAGATTCTGAACTGACTGTGATTCTGGAATACACAAAATAAAATTCCATGGGCAAACCATAATGTGCTTCTTTAGACAGAATGTTGGACTTGGGCTCCTCATCCAGCTTACATGAAAGCAATCTATCTCAAATATTAGATTGCTGCATAAAAGTTTGTTTGGGGGGAAAAATGCTCCTAATAGAGGAGAAAAGAAACTGAAAGCCACTGGACAAAATAATCTCTTGGCTGAGTGAAAGCAGATATCCTTACATTTTCATTTATATGACATTCTGGAAAAGGCCAAACTGTACGGACAGAAATCAAATCGGTGGTTGCCAGGGGTTAGCAGTGGGACGAGGGCTGGAGTAACGGAAGTGTTCCAGATCTTGACTGTGGTGCTCTACACCTAAAAAGGGTGAGTTTACTGTGTATAAATTATACTACAATATACCAGACCCCATAAAATGATCTGGCTAAGTCCCCTTTGTCTCTAACCGCTAGAAATCTTGGGGTTGTTGGCTCTCAGGCAGGATGTGTGA
The DNA here is from genome assembly GCA_028533085.1 of Varecia variegata. Taxonomy (NCBI): domain Eukaryota; kingdom Metazoa; phylum Chordata; class Mammalia; order Primates; family Lemuridae; genus Varecia; species Varecia variegata. The sequence continues at coordinate 21,868,794 of CM052446.1, forward strand.
AATGCAATTTGGATATTCAAATTATTATTCCTTATTTGTTAAACTCTGTAGTGGGCATTTGTGGGTTTTTTGGTCCTTAAGTCTCTGTCCCTTTGTTTTGGCACTAGAATTTCATTTTCTTTTGGAAAATTAATTCTCCATTGAATGCTATTTTGCTAAGATTATCAGTCCAACCTTCTACCCAAGAAATAGGCATGTGACCCTAGCTTTGCCTACTACAAAGACTTTTCCAAGACTTTAAATCTTCATCATACAGGGAAGAATGATGTCTTTTTAAGAAATGTGAGCTATTTTCTCTCACCTGGACCTCCAAAGCAGCCCTGGCTCCTGTCTCTTTCTGATTCTGTTTGCTAGCCAATCCTTCAATTTCTGTATCAGAATCTGCATAATGACTTATCCAACATCATCTCTAACCCTCTGGTATCCCTTCTTGTGCTGTGAGGCTGGAAATTGAAACTACATTTTCCAGATGCCCTTGCAGCTATAGTTCATATGTGACTTGGGTTTCACCAAGCAGATGTACCTGCAAGAGATTTGAAAGACAGTTATGAGTTATAGGAGGTGGTAGTTTCACTTAGGAGAAAAGGTCGCCTAGGGCAACTTGAGTAGAAGTTCTGTTGTTTGCAACCAAAGAATCCTATTAATACATCTAGTCATCTAGTCATTCAGTAAATTTTTGCTGGACATCACCTATGTGCCAAATGTTATATTAGACCCCAGGGATATAAAGATGATGGAAACAGTATTATTCCCTTGCAAAGGGTCACAGTCTGGCACAACCCTTAGGAAAATGATTTGTATTTACTAAGCTACAAACATACACCATATCCCTACACTGTGGCCCAACAATTCCACTTCTATACATGTCCCTAATAGAAATCAGGGTATACATCTACTAAAAGAAATGTATAAAAATGTTTGTGGCAGCTTTATTCATAATAGCCAGAAACCAGAAAGCCAAAATATCTATGAAGAGGAGAATAGATAGCCGGACACAGTGGTTTGCACCTCCAATCCCAGCTTCTCAGGAGGCTGAGGTGGGAGGATTGCTTGAGTCTAGGCGTTCAAGGATGTAGTGAGCTATGATTGTGTCACTTTGCCCCAGCCTGGGTGACAGAGCAAGATCTCATCTCTAAGAATAAATAATAATAAAGAGAGAATAGAATAGATAAATAAATCTTGTTATATTTGGTATATGCGTATAATGAAATATTATACAATAACAAGAATAAAATATTGTTACACTCAACCCATAAATGAATCTCAAAGATACATTGTGAGAAAGAAGGCAGACATAAAAGAGCACATCCAATACAATTCCATTTATATGAAGTTCAAGAAGAAGCCAAATAAATCTATTGTGATAGAAGTCAGAAGAATGATCACCTTTGAGGATGGGGTACTGACTTAGAAGGGGCTCAGTGGAGCTTTCTGGGGTGCTAGAAATGCTCTATATCTTAATCTGGGAAGAAATGTAAAAAATCCTCAGGCTGTAACTAACTATTAGTACATTTTAGGTATATTATGGGTAAATAAAAAAGGGAAAGAAGAATTTTAAGAAACACATAGCCTAGCTGGACAGTCAAGTGGTGTTGAGAAAACTCTAAGGTAGGTGCTAAGTGATGAGAAAGGGGTGATTAGATCCCACTGAACAACAGAGAAAGAGGACAGGAGCTCTCCCCAGCACAGCATGGTCGTGCCGTCAGGGAAGGTGGCTCGGGGCTGGACTGCGAAGGGCCTTGAATATCAAGATAATCAATTTATTTTTAACAAAATTATCATCCATCTTTCTTTTGAAGAAGAAAGCCAATTTTTCAAGGAAGAAAAGTTAATTTTATTCTCATCTTAGTTCTTTCCCAGGCTTTTACAGCATATAATGTCCTCCTATGAGTTATTTAAGGTATCGTCCATTCAGATTGCTAGTCAAAATATAAAATTTTTAATTTTTAATTAAAAAGGTATAAAAACAGGCCGGGCGCGGTGGCTCACGCCTGTAATTCTAGCACTTGGGAGGCCGAGGCGGGCGGATTGTTTGAGCTCAGGAGTTCGAGACCAGCCTGAGCAAGAGCGAGACCCCGTCTCTACTAAAAAAAATAGAAAGAAATGATCTGGCCAACTAAAAGTATATACAGAAAAATTAGCCGGGCATGGTGGCGCATGCCTGTAGTCCCAGCTACTCGGGAGGCTGAGGCAGGAGGATCGCTTAAGCCCAGGAGTTTGAGGTTGCTGTGAGCTAGGCTGACGCCACGGCACTCACTCTAGCCCAGGCAACAGAGTGAGACTCTGTCTCAAAAAAAAAAAAAAGGTATAAAAACAACTATATAGAAGCTTTGGGATCTCTAGAGTATATAATTCGCCTACTCTATAATGTGTAATATGACGCTTAAACTAGTTTTGCTTTTGATTTTCAAATGTAAGGCTTTCTTAAGGCAATCCTAAAGGTTGAGAAACAAAAGAAAATAAGGATTTCATTTACCATGACTGGTAGTCTCCTGTCCTTTCTACTCAACTCTTTTTTTTTCTTTTTTCTTTTTTTTTTTTGTTTTTTTATTTATTTTTATATTTTTAGCTGTATCATCTCATGCTCTATCTACTCAACTCTTAAATGGTTCTTATGTTATCCCCAAACTCAGATGAATGTCAGGTAGCCTTGGACATTGACCTTTAAAGAGGTTTTTGTGTAGTTGTAAATAAAATTAAAGTGCCACTTGATGAATAAAAAGGAACTTAAAAGTTACTTTTTTTTCCAATGTCTGTCCTATATTTTGAAGAAACTACTCCCAAATTCAGAGTGTTTTTCCTTTTACTTTAGTAAGAGTATATACTACATTTATAGACTACAGGTGGTTTAAATCCGTTGTACAACTACACAAGATATAAGTAAATAAACAGACTGTAGTGGTAGTCTCTTTCCATTCACAGGAATACCTACAGCATTTTGATTGCACATGTTTATCTGAAGTCACCTCACATCCTGGGAGTAATGGAACGATGCTTATAACCTTTCGTTTCTGCAGAAATGAAAGGATTGTTGCATAACCCCGTACAGAAGGCATCTCTACAACTTACACAAATAAACATGTATGTAGTGTTTACAGAAGAGGCAGGGCTGGGAGGGGAAAGAAAATATAACATTGCAACAAGGTTTTAAAAATATGTTTCAAATTGCAAGTAGCCTGTGTTTATACCACAACTATACATTTCTGAATTGTAGTCTTATTTTGGCATTTTTTTTATACCATGGGATTGTGAAACACAGATCAAATGTCATTTCTACAAATATAATTATAATACATAGCAACTTCCAGTTAATGCTTCGCAGAAACAACAAGAGACATCTAGCAAAAGAAAATAATTTAAACAGCCCCTTGGAGCTCCCTTCAGTCATTCAACTCTTCATCAGTGAATATTCATTATGTAATTATTAGTATTATGTGCCAAGCATTGCACTAGGAACTGAGGAAACAATGAAAGGAATATATACTTCCTCTTGAGGCTCTTACAGTCCAGTGACAGAAAGAGACATAAATGAATAATTACTGCAATGAGTAAGTACCTTAGAGTCATGCACAGGGTGTAGAAGTACAGTGGGGAACGTATGTCTTAGTCTGTTTTTGGCTATAACAGAATATTAGGCTGAGTGATTTACAAAGAAAAGAGATTTATTTGGCTCACTGTTCCAGAGGTTGCGAAGTCCTAGGAGCTGCATCTGGTGAGGGGTCTTCTTATTGTGTCATAACATGGCTGAAGAGCAAGTGAGCACAAGAGACAGAGAGAAAATGTGCTGAACTCAGCCTGTTTACCAGGAACCCACTCGTGAGCTAATTGTCCCACTCCTGTGATAACCACGTCAATCCCTTCATGAGCCCTCAGGGCCTAATCACCTCTTAAAGGCCCCACCTTTTAATACGGTAACAATGACGATTAAGTTCCCGACACATGCATGAACTTCTGGGGGACACCTTCAAACCATAGCACCATGGCTACCTCTGCTGGGGCATCCCAGAAGCAGATGATGCCGGAGTTGACTTCGTAAAGATGGAGGGAGTGTGAGATAGGAGAAGAGTGACAAGAGATAGTGTGGGAGTGCTAGGCTGGAATCAGGTCCTGAAGGGCTTCGTGTGCCTTGCTGAGGACTCTGGACTTGATACTGCAGGCAATAGGGAGCCAGTGAAGAATATTGAGATAGAGAGTTAAGTCAGATTGGTATTTCCATAAGAATTAATCTTGCACCAGCGTGGATGATGGGTAGTACGGGCTGAAACTAGAGTTAGGGAAGCCAACTAGGAAGTTGTAGTGATTATCCAAACAAGAATTATGAGCACCACTGCAGAAGGAATGGAGAAGTGGGCATAGTTTTGAGAACTATTTGGAAGTTTCAGGAGTGAAGACGTTGTAAAAAATTGACTATTTTGGAGAGAAGGAGAACTCCGAAATGTCTTTTCAGTTTTCAGCTTGACTCACTGGGCGGTGATATTGTTAATGGAAATAAAAATGTAGGAGGAAGAGCCATTTTGGAGAAAAGAACGTAAGTTTGGTTTTATAACCCAAAAATGAACATGAATTGATTATGGGACATCTAGACAGAGGTCAAGTGTGCAGTTGAAAATACAGAACTGGAGTCAGGTTAGCCTGATTATTTTAGTGCTTGTTCTTGCAAAGCAACCAAGAGCCCCTGAAAGTACAATCATGCTTGGTTTCTTTTAGAATAACTTCTTGATAAACTAATGTTCTCTTCTTCTTGAGACTTTGTTATCAAACCATATAATTTGTTTAAAAGGGTGGAGATATTCACTGCTTCTCAGAGCTGTCGGCTTAAGGCCAAGTCGTCATAATTCCATAAAAGATTATTCATATTTTTTTCAAAAGGAAAGGCGATGAGAAATGAGATAATATATTAAAGGAAATCAAATAAATTTACAATAAAAGATCATTAGGAAATGAAATCTTGTCAGCCTAGATAAATGGGTCTGATTATTATATTTAAGTCAAACTAAATTACTGTCCGTGTATCTATTAAAGCATTTATAAGTGTCGAAAATTAAGATGTTAGGATCCCAACTGTAGGTGTAAAATCGAAGTGATTTTGATAAGTTTAAACAATCTTTTATTGTGAAGGAAAGGCAATTTAGAAATCAGAAAATAATATAAATATCACAGGAAGGTATATAGAATTCCTTTTCTTAAACACTGCCGATGATTGGGGAGGCTAAAAAAATGTTAGAGACATTATTTGCATAGCTAAGCATGAAAATCAGATAGCCTTAGCTCCAAATAACCAACTATGAAATTTGGAAAGTTGGCAAAATCTTATATTCCCTTCCTAAAGAACTAAGAGGAAGCTACTCTTTCATTTGTAAGAGAAAGGAGCAAAAGACAAGAAAAATGTGCACACATGCACACATGTGTGTGTATGTGTGTGTATGTGTGTGTGTATGTGTGTGTGTGTGATTCTTGAATTGCACTGAATGTATTATTGAGGTTTTCCAACAATGACCCTCAGACACCAGAGAAAGCCTTAATTCTGGAAGGGGGATGTTATGTTCACCTGTACCTGCTTATCAAACCTGGAAAGGTGGGGAAAGTCCCTATGTCACTTGCACCATTCAAGTTTTGCTTTTTCTCATGTGCAAAAAGATGACTGGACTAGACGATCTCTAGAGGAGTGATTGCCAAACCCTGAGAAGTGTTTTTCAAACACAGATCCCTAGACTCCACCATAGATCTATAAATCAGAAACTTTTAGGGAGAAGGAAGTTTGCTCATTTTTTTTTTAAGCTCTTTAAGCAAACAATCATGTTTGGGAATCAGAGCACTCAGCTACCAGCTTTGAAAGCCTATAAAATTATGGATCAGATACTTTAAGATTCTTAAAAACAAGAATTGAACAAAACAAGATGTGGGACTATCCACTCAATTCAATGTAAAATGTGGAGGCCTTTGCAGGTGACTCCTGCAATCATGATCACCCTGTTCCTCCACCCCCAACCCAGTCCTGGCCATGGGGCCTTCCAAGAAAGGTTTGCTCACTAGAGCTAGCCTGATGTTTCAATCTTCTGTCTCATCATTCTGCTGATTTTATTGCCCACTGCATTAGTCAGGGTTTGCCAGAGAAACAGAACCAATGGAGTGTGTGTATACATAGCAGGAGATATATTAGAAACGAATTGGCTCACGTGGTTGTGGAGGCTGCTGAGCCCAAAATCTTCATTGTGGGCCAGCAGGAGGAGACCCAGGAGAGCTAATGGTGCAGCTGAAGTCGAAAGGCAGCTGCTGGAAAATTCCCTGTTGCTGGGAGAGAGTCGTCTTTTTGTTTTATTCAGGCCTCCAACTGATTGGATAAGGCTTACCCACGTTGGGGAGGGCAATCTGCTTTACCCAAAGGTCACCGATCTTAATCTCATCCAAAAACACCCTCCAAGTTAACACTTAAAATTAACCATCACACCCACCAAGGCCATGAGTTGACCTACAGCTGCACTTAATTCAGGCTGGGAACCTGGTGAGGAAGGCTCTCAACATCCAGTCTCTGCATGTGCGAAGTCCACCCTCTCTCCCAGCTCACCAGCAGTGGTGTGTATCACTTAGGATGATTTTAGCTGAGAGTATGAGGAAATCCCAACTCAATTTGGTTCACACAATAAGGAAGCATATGTTTTATAGTAAGAAGTCTAGAGATGTTGCAGGTCTCAAGCTAAATTAATCCAGGGGTTCAACGGTGTAATCGGGGACTCAAGTTTCCCCCCTTTCTGCTATTCCATCCTCAGTGTGTTGTCTTTGCTCCTCACTGGACACTAGATCATGGAAACTAAACGCCAGTGTTAAGACTCCCTGCTGTGAGATGACCAAAGGCTTGTTGAGAAGGGGCATCTCAATACAAAGCTGTATTTAGGGACCAACATGTCAGTAGTGTTAAGATAAATAAGGGCTGGAAGAAAGTGGGGGCCAACCAGGAAACTAGAGTAATAACTGTTTAAGCCAAACGTGTAAATAAAACCAAGTGCCTGGGTTAGATTGGTGGCACCAGAAATGGAAAGGGAAGAAAAACTTGAAGAATACTCCAGAATGGTTCCCCAGGACATGGAGTTTGACTGGATATAGACATAAAATAGAAACAAGAGTCAAAGTGCAGAGGAGTCAAAAGTGCAGGGAAGAGTTCTGAGAAGGTAGTATTTAAATATAAAAGAAGCAAAATTCAATCATTGAATAATTGCTTTCTTTTTTTAAAATACCATTATATTCTTTATAGTGGTAATTTTCTTTTTCAAAGCTCTTTTAAAAAACAAAAGGTGTACTATTCCCTATTGAAACAAAACTTTGATAATTAATTTAGGGAAATCCAGGATTTGTATTAAGGAATTTGTATTTGACAAATAATTTGACCTTCAGAATGGAATGCATGCCAATGGTGAAATGTGTCATCTTCCTGAATGGGACAGGGAAGACGCATTATTGTAAGGATGTTCGTTTTCTCCCAAGTATGTTCTATGTCAAATGCAGTTCTCATCAATATTCCCAAAGAGCTCTTTTCTAACCCAGATGGGTGATGGGAGTAAAAGAGATTAGATCCATGGATCATTGGTTCACGTAGGATTGAAGCTTCCTCAGAGCGGTAGTGCTGGAGGAGCAGAACTCAGAATGTAGGAGGTGCCCATGTAGGGTGGAATGATTTAAATTGAAATTAGGGAGGTGCTGGTATTGACGAGGTCTTGGGTATTGCTATGTGTCCCTATTTGAGATTCCCTAGAAGCTGACCATCCAAAAATGATTCAGGTGCAAAGAGTTTATCTGGGAGGTGATTCCAAAAAATACTACTAGGATAGTGGGGGAGTAAGAAAGGAAGGAAAACAAAATAATAAAGGATGTGAAGTCAACTAGAGCTTAATGCCATTGGGAGCTCTAGGAAGCAGTGTCGAATACATTCTGAAGTTATTTCATTCACAGGGTGAGGAAACTGGGCTAAGTGTACACCAACTCCTGCCAATCTTTGATTGAGGGCTGCCCTGCAGTTTAGCATTTAATTCCCTTGGCATTTGCTGCCTGCTGTGTGAATGGGTAGGGTTAGCACTGTTGGCAGGGTGAGCTCCCACAATTGTATGAGGTCAAATCCCTACAATAAATCCTGTATCATTACCAGCAGATGGGGGGGAAAAAAAGATTGCTCATACAACAGAATATTGTATGCCTATTTCAAATGATACAGAATTATATTGGAAAAATACACTCAAATTTTCCGATTTAAGTGGAGAAGTTTACAAAATAGCGTATCTCATTTACTTTACATCCACATCCACAAATATGCACAGAAACGGATTTAGAAAAACACATAAGAAAGCATTAACAGTGGTTGTCTCTGAGCAGGTAAGATTGCAGCTTCCGTACATTCCGTATAAAACAGTGAAATAGGTGAAGGAAGTGTCTGGCTTGATTCTCTGATCATACTCCTTCAATTCTTGAAGACTTTAAGCTGTGAATCATGCATGTTTTGGTCATTCATGTTTTTTGGTTTTTTTGCAATGAGGATATGTTTTTGGAAAAAAAACTTAAAATGCTTTCCATGGATGGGGTGGGGAGTGGAGAGCAGGGGATTTAATAGATTTAGCAGTTGTGTTAGTAAGAAACACTATCCTTAGTGGCAGTGCTACGATTTCTTCTGCCAACTCTTCATCCAGCAGGCATTCAGCAATGCCAACTATACAAAGCTTTATTAGTCTCTCAGCTATTACGTGTGACTTATCCAGGCAATGCGACTTACTCTGTAAGATACTTCAGTGGATTTCTCATTCCTAATTTGAAAAGCTAGTAAAATATTTTTGGATTTTTAAAGAGCTCATGATTATGTCTTCATTTAAAATATTCAATTCCTGTTTTTTTTATCTCTGAATGATTGGTCTTAAAATGATGCCACAACTTAACTGGCACTATAATATTATTCAAAACTATTGTGTTGCATAAGACATAAAAAACTAATTATTTTCATTTCTAAAGCCAAAGGGAAGATAGATTTCATCATATTTTTGTTTTTTATTTAGTGTTTCACCCAGTTTTTTTTAGAGTAAATTCCTCCCTTCCATGAGTCAGAGAACTCTCTAACATGTCAGTTTCATCTTGTTCAGCATCTTCAGATATACATGGACATCTGTAGGTTGAGAAAGTGAGTCTTCTAATCTCCCTTTTTAAAGCCAACAATCTGTCCTTAAATATGAGGAAAATATATTATAAATGAAATTTATTTTCTTTCAGAATGTAATATTGTTTAATTTTAAAACAATAATAGCTTTAAATAAAATGTAATTATTTAGAAAATTTTTTGGAAAAAAATTTAAAAACTATTGCAAAACAAGATCATGTATTTACTACTTATTATGTTTCCACTAAGCTCAAGGAGAACTTTGGGATTTTAAGATAATGATTTATTGGATAAATCATTACATTACATTGTACATAACAATGCTACAAAGATTTTTGCAGGCATAATTGAAAATAATTAGTAAGAACACAGTAGAAGTCCTGAGAACAGATTGAGTCATTCTTTGAATATGTACATATTTAACCTTAGAAAATTCTAGAATACATAAGCATAAGTTCCATTAACCATTAGAACAATGATGTCATCACCACATGTCACGGAGACTCTGGAAAATTCTACTGTGTACTTGTGAGAATACAGTGAAAAAGACAAATAATGTCTTAGTATGATTATGAAAATAGTTTTGACCTTGTGGAACTCTAAAAGAGCCTTTGGGACTCTAGGCGTCACCAAATGATAATTTGAAAACCACCAGCTTAAATTTTCTACTATTTGTTATCATTTTTGGTTATAAGACTATATCATAAAATTTTAGTCTTAGAAATAATCATTTCAGGCCGGGCACAGTGGCTCATGCCTGTAATCCTGACACTTGGGAGGCCGAGGCGGGTGGATCGTTTGAGCTCAGGAGTTTGAGACCAGCCTGAGCAAGAGCGAGACTCCGTCTCTACTAAAAATAGAAAGAAATTATCTGGACAACTAAAAATATATAGAAAAAATTAGCCAGGCATGGTGGGACATGCCTGTAGTCCCAGCTACTCGGGAGGCTGAGGCAGTAGGATCGCTTGAGCCCAGGAGTTTGAGGTTGCTGTGAGCTAGGAGGACACCACGGCACTCACTCTAGCCTGGGCAACAGAGCGAGACTCTGTCTCAAAAAAAAAAAAAGAAAGAAAGAAAGAAATAATCATTTCACACTTGCCCCTTGTTCCTATTTATTTTAGGTGACAAACAGTTGCTGCTTACATACCCCTTTGCCACTACTGAAACAGGTATGAGTTAACCCATTTTTGGTACTTAGTTATAAGGAAGGTTTTACTTAAATTGTTTTAAACAAATACTGCTATAATATGAAGAGTGCTACCTTGAATTTATGTACTACAGTTTCAGAGTGCTTCCACACACATAATTTAGTTTGATCCTGAAAAACAAAAAACACTGAAAGGCAGGACAGATAAGGCAAGTATTTATTATTTTCTCATAGCAGAGTCCTTAGGTTACAAGTAACAGGACTGAACTCTGGAAAACTTAAGAAAAGACACAAAAAGAAAGAAGTTGTCGAGATCACACACAACAAAAGAGTTGAAGGAGCAAGCTCCAGAAAGGCTGAGAGTCAGGAATTCTTCAGGGATCTAAGGAGTGGAAGCTAATGGATAGTCAAATTATCACTGCCTTCTAGATTTGAAAAGCCCCAACCAGTTTCAATCCCTGGGTCACTTGGCTCAAGATTCAGATTGCCGGGAGAGAGACCGATTGGCCCAGCTGGAATTCTCTGCCTGCCTTCTGGCCAGGGTAGGGAAGGAAACAGACCCATCAAGATTGCAAGCAATGAAAGAAAATGGAGGTCTTATTGGAATGAAAGGAAAGCATTTCAAGGCAAGGAAAAACACCTCTATTTCACAGATAATTGGAAATTAAGAGCACCAAGACTTTTAAAGATGGGGTTACTTGTACGGGTGTCAGGCTGGACGAGGGCAGAGCCAGGACCACACCCTCTTGTCCTCTGATTCCCAGTCCTGGGTTCTTTCTGCTACAAATATATCTGACAAAATAAACAAAAACACATCTTTATCAAACAAACTGTTAGTGCCAGGGGAAAATAAGGAGACATTGAAATTATTTATTCATGAAAGAAGGTATATGATTTTGTCTTTTAGGGATAATAGGTCTTTTATTACAAAAATTATTGCTAGGTGAATAAACTGACACTAACACCATTCCTAGAACTTTATAAGAAGCCTCCCAATCACCCATTTTGCAACTGTAACTCTACTGTGCATTTCTCGGGGACTTGCTGCTCTTGCATAGTAGCTTTAAGGGCACCATGTTGGCATTGCTTTGCACACCACAGGTGCTCAGTACATTGCAGAATCACATTAGCATGCAATAGAAATAAATACCTTCATTTAGTCATATGTACTCCTATGACTCCAACGTTTGTATACTAATAGTCATTCCCAACCTACATCTTCCTTAGGCAAAGCCTACTTCCTAAGGTAAATTTAAAACTACCTGATACTTTCCCAATCTTCCTTGCAGCTAGAGCATGAAAATGTGACTTAATCTTGACCAATGGGCTCTGGTAAGAAATTTGCTGAGGATGTCTGTAAGTCATTGTGTTCTCCAATAAGGCACAAGGGAGGAAAAATTCTGCCTGTCTCTTCCAATGGATGGTGCACCATGAGGATGTGATACCTGGATCAGCAGCAGCCATATTGTGAATGTGAGATTCTAAGCTAAGGACAAGCCAAAACACTGACCACAGCACGGTGGAAAGCTAGAAAGAGCCTGGATCTTTGATGATATCATAGAACCACTGAATGAACCCTGGAAGCTCTCTGCCTCTGAACTTCTTGATATGCAACATAACAAATGTATTATTTTGTTTAAACCAGTTTTAGGATACTAAAAGCATCCTAAACAATCCAATGACTTTCCAGGAATCCAGGCACATAGAGAAAACTGAAAACCTTTCTAAGCCTACTTTGTAACTCTATGCTATGCCTTACCAAGCACATAATACACTTATAACTCAAATATATCTGACAAAATAACAAAAAAACACAACTTTCTCAAATAAACTGTTAGTACAATATGGGGAGGGTGGGGAAATGAGGGGACACAAATCACTTCTTCACAAAAAAAGGTATATGATTTGTCTTTCAGGGACAACAGGTCTCCTATTAGAAAAGTTACTGCTATGTGAATGAACCCACTCCACCATCATTCCTAGAATCTTACAAGAAGCTCCCCAACCATCCATTTTGCAACTGTAATCCAGGTGAGCCCTCCATGTGTGTGTATGTGTGTTTTTTTTTTTTAAATGAATCAAGCTGTAATCTTTTTTTTTTTTTTTTTTTGAGACAGAGTCTCACTCTGTTGCCCAGGCTAGAGTGCCATGGCATCAGCCTAGCTCACAGCAACCTCAAACTCCTGGGCTCAAGCAATCCTACTGCCTCAGCCTCCCGAGTAGCTGAGACTACAGGCATGCGCCACCATGCTCGGCTAATATTTTCTATATATTTTTTTTAGTTGGCCAGA
>CM052446.1:21881861-21897348 GCA_028533085.1 Varecia variegata
GGGTTACCAGTGTCAAACTTGATGAAATCAGTAATCTTGCCAGTCTCCAAATCAATCTGAATGGTATCATTCACTTTGATGAGTGGATCAGGATAGCGGATGGTGCGAGCACCATGGGTCACCAGATGAGGGATTCCTTTTGTGCCCACGAAGATTTTTCTCACTTTGCACAACTTGTACTTGGCCTCCTCAGGTGTGATACGATGAACAGCAAAGTGACCCTTGGTGTCATAAATCAGACAGAAATTCTCTCCAGTCTTGTCAATGCTGATGACATCCATAAACCCAGCAGGGTAGGTTATATCAGTTCGGACCTTGCCATCAATCTTAATGAACCGCTGCATGCAGACTTCTTCACTTCGTCTCCTGTCAGGGCATACTTAAGCCTGTTTCTTAGGAAAATGATGAGTGGGGGAGACACTCTCTAAGCTTGTGGGGACCGGTGGATGGATGAGGAGCAAACACACCAGTCAATTTATCCAGCATCCAATGCTTTGGAGCTGCCACACGCTTCAGATGCTTCTTGGGACCGCAGGCCATGGCTGCGCTAGGAACGGAAAGCCTCCCTGTGTTTTTGCCCCAAGTCATCTATCCTTCTGAACTCACTTTTTCCTTAAACATTTAAAAACTGCCTAAATCGGCTGAGCGCGGTGGCTCGCGCCTGTAATCCTAGCACTCTGGGAGGCCGAAGTGGGCGGATTGTTTGAGCTCAGGAGTTCGAGACCAGCCTGAGCAAGAGCGAGATCTCGTCTCTACTAAAAATAGAAAGAAATTATCTGGCCAACTAAAAACATATATAGAAAAAATTAGCCGGGCATGGTGGCGCATGCCTGTAGTCCCAGCTACTCAGGAGGCTGAGGCAGGAGGATCACTTGAGCCCAGGAGTTTGAGGTTGCTGTGAGCTAGGCTGACGCCACGGCACTCACTCTAGCCAGGGCAACAGAGCGAGACTCTGTCTAAAAAAAAAAAAAAAAAAAAAAAAACTGCCGAAGTCAAACAGAGTGATGGGTAACCAAGATCGTGTTGCACCCTCCAGTTATTTTTGAGTGTTTTTCACAAAATTCCTACAATGATAAAAAGTTCTAAGGGCCCAAGTCTTCAATCCCATACTGTGGGAAGATTAGCACCTCCCAAGACTTACCTTTCGTCATTAACCGTCACTGTCATTTCCTGCTCCCACTGGACACTTAGACTCACTAGTGGGTCTTGCCTCCTGTATTTAATATCATTCGGAACATTGCACGGGGCCCTTTTTTTTTGGCTTTAACTTCCCTAAGCTACCACTAACACAAGGTTATTGTCTATAGCCCACTTTTAATAAAAGGTTGGGGCTAAATGCTCCAACAGTTCATGTTAGGAGTTCTTGTTTTTAAGCTCCCCCGGCCACCCCTGTCATTAATCATCCTTTCTCCTTGGGCCCTGACCTCGCAGGAGGATTCTGGGCCCTCTCTCTCCCCAAACCACTTTCCAGTACCCCCACTGAGTTCCCTTTCCAGGCCCCTATTTCCTGGGAAATTCAAGAATTCTTCTCACCTATTGAGCACAACAAATCAGCACTCTGTTTCACCCTCACCTTACAGAACTGCAGGAATCACCTTTCTAAGTCCAAGATACCCATCAGGTTATTTTCTTAAACAAATAAAATCAATCTTCCCTGAAATAAACTATGACAGTCCCCTTGTAAGGCACAAGAAGAAGCAGATATAGTTAGTTTGGGGTTTTCTTTTCTTTTCTTTTTTTTTTTTTTTGTTAGGAAGGGGATCTCCTTCTATCACCCAAGCTGGAGTGCAGTGACTCAAGCAATCCTCCTGCCTCAGCCTCCTGAGTAGCTGGGACTACAAGTATGCACCACCACACCTGGCTAATTTTTTTTTCTTTTCTTTTTTTTTCTAGAGAAGAGGTGTCACTAAGTTACCCAGGCTGGTCTCAAACTCCTAGCCTCAAGCAATCCTCAGGGCTCAGCCTCCACATGCCACTGGGATTAGAGGCATCAGCCACCACACCCCACTCAGTTTTTGGTTTGTAATAACAATGCTTTTCTTCCCACTGTGCCAGAATGCAATCGCTTTGGAGTCAATGCAACAGGATATTAAACAGGATGCAACACGAACAATTTCTGCCTCTGTTTTAGATGAGGCCTTACGGCCAACAAGTGCCAAGCTCATGGTGTTCTAAATTGAGTGCTAGACCATCTAGGCAGAACTTGCCAAAGGGGGAGCTAAAAATAGTTGTGAACCCTTACCCCATCACCCCATCTAAGGATTTAAAGGATTGAAGTTGTAAAGGAACAGAGAGGACGTATTTGGAGAGAGTTACTGGTATTCTCTGCGTTCCCTCCTCCCCCAGTGAGGGAAAGATTGGAGGAGCTTGTGCCTCAGTTAACCCAAGTAAGAGAGGGAACCGGAAGAAGACCACTCAAAAAGCCTGACCTGTCTCCTAGAGGAGAGGGAGCAAAAAGACTATGTGGATGCACCGAGAGAAGACTGCGCCTGCAACGGCAGGGCGAAATGCATGAGTGTTCCTCGTGGATCAGCTGGATCAGACGGAAGGGATCCACCCTGCAGCTGAGCTGAATCCTGCCCGAGAGACTGTCTCAAGGGGCAAAGCGACCTAAAGGAGGAAATGGACCACAGGAAGTCCAAGGGTGAGAAGGAATTCTGAGTGATCAGCCAGAGGAGGGAGCTTTCTCATGCCATGGGAACTGTATGTAGTTAAGGGTTTCCAGCAAGGAACCCACTAAAACATCTAATGAGAGAAGAATAAAGATCTGTGTGGGGTATATTACATACCTAGCAAACATCATCACTAAAATCCATGTGTGCCAGTCATCAGAGACCTTTCCTGAGACTTAGCTCTCTCTTCCCCCACCCCATTCAGCCAGAGACAATCAGGAGAAGAGCAGGAGAGGAGCAGGAGACAATCAGGAGAAGAGCAGGAGTGGAACAAGGGAGACAAGTGACAGAACCCAGCCACATTCCACCTGCCCAAGTGCAGACTTGCCGACCCGAAGCCGGCTCATGCAGGAGGGAAGAACACGCTGAAGGCAACTCAGAGGGTGTGTTACACACTGGCTGGACAAATCAATCACTGAAATGAGCCTGTTCTCGTGACTACATGTTACTAGAAGACTTTTATTCTTTAGTATTGATGATAAAAGTTATAGGATGTACTCACCAGTTCATCCAGGGTGGGAGGAACAGCTAGTCCACAGACAGTATTTGTTGCAGCTGTGCATAGTAACCTGCGCATATCTAAGATCAGATACGAACTTATAGGAGACAACAAACAGACAAAGAAAAACGAGGCTCAGCAAGTCAGGAAGAATGATAAAGATCACCGAATTTGGCCTAAAGGAAAAGTTTTATTTTGCAAATGTTCTTTGTTTTGTTTTCTTTTGTTTTGTTTTTTGATTGTTGGTGTTGGTTTTTGTTGTGGTTGTTACTGTGTTTTATTCACTGCTTTAGGTCCATTGCTCAGGACACTGCCTGGCACATACTAGATGCTCATTAAATGTTTATTAAATGTATTGCTGCATTTGAAACCATAAAACAATGAAGTGATATCAATGTGCTAAAAGGAAAATAAAATGCCAACCTAGAATTTTAGAATAGTAGAATAGTGAAAATATCTGCAAGAATAAAGACAAAATAAAAATATTGGAAACAAACAAAAACTGAAGGAATTCATTACTAAAGGAAACAGTGAGGGCTGTTTTTAATCCTAGGTGAAAGTGGGGAGAAGTAGAAAGGAATAAAGAGCAATTCTAAAAACAAATATAGGCCAGGCACCATGGCTCACGCCTGTAATCCCAGCACTCTGTGAGGTAAAGGCAGGAGGATTGCTTGAGCTCAGGAGTTTGAGACCAGCTGATCAAGAGCAAGACTCCGTCTCTACTAAAAATAGAAAAAATTAGCCGGGCATGGTGGCGCATGCCCGTAGTCCCAGCTACTCAGAAGGCTGAGGCAGGAGGATCCCTTGAGCTCGGGAGTTTGAGGTTGCTGTGAGCTAGGCTGACACCACTGCACTCTAGCCAGAGCGACAGAGCAAGACTCTGTCTCAAAAAAAAAACCAAATACATAGAGAAATGTAAATGAATACTAGCCACAGAAAATAGTAATAATAATAATAATGTCCCATAGGAGAATAATGTACAATGCTAGCATATAAATCAGGTTGGGAATAATTGGAATTAAGTGTTTTAAGATCCTTACACTTTCTGGGAAGAAAATTAAAGTGCCAATTAACATTTTTCTTTATAAGTCAAGGAGACATATAGTAATCTTTACTATAAAATAACCATCAAAAGTCTGATTTTTAAAAAATATAAAGATGAAAATTACTCATCCAGGAGAGCCCCAGCCATGCCACAATGGACAGGCAGCACAAATGAGAAATAATACTCCGCTGTATCAAAAAAAAAAAATTACTCCTTCAAAAAAGTCCAAAAAAAAAAAAGGAAAGAAATGTAATGCAGAGTAGTCAGATATAAGGACAGGGCATAAAAGTATTAATAATTACATTAAATTTAAATGTACCAAAGTGCCTCCATTTAAATATAAAGATGGTCAAACTTAAATTTTGAAAAATTCTGCTCTTTATAGGAGACACATCTAAAGCACAAAGATTCAGAAAGATTGAAAGTAATTGCAATGAAATAAGATATAATATGTAAAAACGAACCAGAAGAAAGCTGATATTTACATCAGAGCAAATAGCCTTTGGAGAAATAAGCATTATCAAAGATAAAGAGGAACACTTCAAATTGACAAGAAGATTTTAGGAAGAAATAACAATTCTAAGTCGGTGTGTACCTGATTACATGACTTCAGTATATATTAAGCAAAAATTGGTAGTATTAAAGGAGTAAGAGGAAAAATACACAATTATAATTGGAGAGTGTAGCATGCCTCTCTCAGTAATTGATTTTTTAAAAAGCAGTTAAAAATCACTATGTATATAGAAAATTGCACAATACAATTAATAAACTTAATCTAATGGACTAAGAAGAGTACCATCTCACAACTTCAGAAGACAAATTAATTAATCATAAATTAAGCTGTGAAGCACCTCTCAACAACTTCAACAATATCAAAACTTTGAAATCATACACAGTGTGTTCTATAACTGTAATGCAATTAAACTAAAAGTAAAAATAATAGTAACAATAAATCCCACATATTTGAAAATTAAGAAATACAACTTTAACACATGAGTTCATGAAGAAATCAAAATTTAAATTAGAAAACATTTTGGACTGACTGAATAATAAAAGCACTATAAATCAAAACTCATGATAAGCAATACTTACAGGGAAATTTATGCCCTTAAATGCATAGATTAAAAAAGAAGAGACTGGGCGCGGTGGCTCATGCCTGTAATCCTAGCACTCTGGGAGGCCGAGGCGGGTGGATCGCTCGAGGTCAGGAGTTCGAGACCAGCCTGAGCAAAAGCGAGATCCCGTCTCTACTAAAAATAGAAAGAAAAAAAAAAAAAAAAGAAGAAATGCTGTAATTAATGAACTAAGAATCCACTTCAAGAAATTAGAAAAGTTATAAGAGCAATGTTATCTATAATAAAATTTTAAAAAAAGAAATTAGAAAAGAAAGAAAAAATGAAACTCCAAGAATATAGAAAATGGAAATAATTAAGCTAAGAGCAAGAATTAATAAAATATAAAACAAACATATAACAAAAAAATCAACAAATTGCAAAGTTGGTTCAATAACAAACTAACAAAATTAATAAATCCATAGTGAGATATATCACATAAAAATAGAGAAGGAAAAAATACACATTATAAAGAATCAAGGCTGGTGGCTCACACCTATAATCCCAGGATTTGGGGAGGCCAAGGTAGGAGGGTTGCTTGAGGCCAGGAGTTCAAGACCAGCCTGGGCAACATAGCAAGACCTTGTTTCTAAAAAAAAAAAAAAAAAATTGCCAGGCACGGTGGTGCATGCATATGGTCCTAGCTACTCAGGAGGCTGAGGCAGGAGGATTGTTTGAGCCCAGGAGTTCAAGATTGCAGTGAGCTACGATCACAGCACTGCACTCCAGCCAGGCAAGAGAGCTAGACTCTATCTCTAAAGAAATTAAAAATAATTATAAAAATTATTATAATTATAAAATATTTATGTTTATAAAATAATTATATTCTAGTGCTACATTAATTTAAAAAATCAGAAGATTGGCCGGGCGCAGTGGCTCACTCCTGTAATCCTAGCACTCTGAGGCAAGTGGAGTGTTTGAGCTCAGGAGTTCGAGACCAGCCTGAGCAAGAGCGAGACCCCGTCTCTACTAAAAAAAAATAGAAAGAAATTATCTGGACAACTAAAAATATATAGAAAAAATTAGCCGGGCATGGTGGCGCATGCCTGTAGTCCCAGCTACTCGGGAGGCTGAGGCAGAAGGATCGCTTGAGCCCAGGAGTTTGAGGTTGCTGTGAGCTAGGCTGATGCCACAGCACTCTAGCCCGGGCAACAGAGTGAGACTCTGTCTCAAAAGAAAAAAAAAAATATATATATATATATATATACATATATGTAAAATATACGAACAAAACTAGCATGTTATCAGTTTTATTCAGATCATTTTTCCTAATTATAAAGCCATATGCTTTTGTTAAAGAAAATGTGTAAAGTAATAAAACTATAAATAAAATAAAACAAGATTTGTTCTTAATCCTATTTAAATTTGGTGTATTTTTTAATTTTTATATGAATATGTATTTTATTCTATTTGATTTTGCATAGTATAAGTAATTTTAAATATTTTATTTTGCGTCTTCCTTTTTGTTTTAACTGAACAGTATCATGAGCAGTTTTCCATGGTTAAATAACCTTCTATCACATGGTCATACCATAATTCAACCACTTACGATAAACATTGGGTTCCTCTTAATTTTTGCTATAATATGTATTGTTTTAATTTCCATAATTGAGGAGTGCTTCTTTAATTTTTACAGCAGATTTAATTCCTAGAAGTGAAATGACTGGGTCAAAAGACATGAAAACCTTAAATCTCGTATGTTATAAAAATTTTCCTACAGAAAGAATATATTAATTTAAACTGCTAGCAGCATTTTCTAAGAGTGCCTCTTTTATCATAGCTTTGCCAACACTGAGTGTTAACTTTGTTTTATCATTCCCAGTTAATTACAAAATAATAATATTCATTAATCAATTAGAAAAATATTTATCAAGGTGTCTATCTTGGAACACATTAGCAAGCAAAAACAGACCTACTCCCTGAGCTCTTGAAGTATGTAATTTGGCATAAGAGATAGATACTGAATAAATAATTATACAAATTAAAATATAATTATAGTCTGGGCACAGTGGCTCACACATGTAATCCCAGCACTTTGGGAGGCCAAGGCAGGAGGATCACTTGAGGCTATGAGTTCAAGACCAGCTTGGTCAACATAGTGAGACCCCATCTCTACAAAAAGTTTTTTCAAAAGAATTTAGCCAGGCATGGTGGCATGCATGTGCAGTCCTAGCTAATCAGGGGGCTGAGGCAAGAAGATCACTTGAGCCCAGGAATTTGAGGTTACAGTGAGCTATGATTGGACCACTGCACTCCAGTCTGGGCAACAGAGCTAGACTCTGTCACAAAAAAATAAAATAAAATAATAAAACGAAATGAAATGAAATAAAATTACAAACTGAGATAAATGCACTGAAGGAGAGGAATAGAGTACTATGAGAGTGGTTTGAGATAAGAGTCAAGAGAGAGTTGGGGAGTTTAGGATGGGGTGACATGATTGTATCTGAATTTTGAACCATGCCCTCTTAGCTGCAATATAGATAATGGATTCGTGGACAATCAGAGTAGATCAGGACAGGCCAGTTAATCAGTTATCACCAAGAAAGAGAAAAGAAATATACCATTGGTATTTGAATCTGAATGTGTTTGATAATTGGTAAGATTGAACACTTTTCTTTTTTTTTTTTTTTTTTTTTTTTGAGACAGAGTCTCACTCTGTTGCCCGGGCTAGAGTGAGTGCTGTGGCGTCAGCCTAGCTCACAGCAACCTCAAACTCCTGGGCTTAAGCGATCCTCCTGCCTCAGCCTCCCGGGTAGCTGGGACTACAGGCATGTGCCACCATGCCCGGCTAATTTTTTATATATATATTTTAGTTGGCCAGATAATTTCTTTCTAATTTTAGTAGAGACGGGGTCTCGCTCTTGCTCAGGCTGGTCTCGAACTCCTGACCTCGAGCGATCCACGCGCCTCGGCCTCCCAGAGTTCTAGGATTACAGGCGTGAGCCACCGCGCCGGGCCTAAGATTGCACAATTTTCCAAGTGTTTACGGACATTTTATATTTTGTGTCTGTGTATGTATGGCAGTGACGGAATGAGAGAGCGAGAGAGAGAAAGGGACAGAGAAGGAGAAAGATATTAGGCTAATCTTGTTTTTTCTGCTCATTTTCAGTTGAAGTTTTCAGCATTTCCTTGATTAGTTTGTGAAAGTTCTTTATTGGTAACTGTATTTCGGTCATTTTGCTCCAAACAAACAACCAAAGGAATCCTAGTGGTTTACAACTGCAAGTGTCATTTCTCCTTAATGGGCCTGCAGATCGGCTGGGAACTCAGCTTCAAGCTTACATGGGCACAGGTCTGCTCAACAGCACTCAATCTAGGACTAGCATCTCAGGGCATGCTCATCCCAAGGCAGAGCACAAAAGGCCAAACCAAACTATGCAAGCGTACTTAAAGCCTCTGTTTTTATCATATCTGCTAACTTTCCATTGGCAAAACAAGACACATGGTCAATCATACCATCAAAATTGTCAGGCTGTTTACTTCACCTATTTTACTTGGAGGCTCTGCCAAGTCAAATGATAAATTGAGCAATGAGTAATCTTATTATAGAAAGAAGGTAGGAGGTTGGGAGCAATAATCTGATCTACCAAAAGGACATTTATCATTTGTCCTTTTGTATGTATCAATACTTTTTCACAGATTTTGTCATTAACTTTTTATAATATTCAAAAGTTTCTTATAATTAAAGTTACAGATGCTTCCTTTGCATTTTCTTGTACCACTTATAGGTTTAGGAAATCCTTGCCTATTCTCAGCTCTGAGAAATATTTGCTTAAATATTTTTCTAGTAGTTTTTATCATTTCATTTTTTACACATAGCTATTTAATCCATCTGAAATGTATTTCAAAAAGCTAAAGTAAACCATGTCTAACAAAATAAAAGAAAGCATGACAATGATGCCCAATAAAATAGATAGTACCACCAAAGAGATAAAAATTATTTTAAACAGGAACCAAATAGAAATTTTGGAGTTGAAGCTATAATAACTGAAATGAAAATTTCATTAGAGGTATACAACAGCATATCTAGGCAGGAAGACGAAAGAATCAGTCAATTTGAAAGTAGATCAATTGAGATTATCCAGTCTTAGGAACAGAAAGAAAAAAGAATGAATAAAATAGAACAGACCCTAAGATATTGTGATACACCATCAGGCATACCAATATATGTAAAATGGAGTCCCAGAACAGAAGAGAGGTGGGCAGAAAGAATGTTTGAATAAATAATGGATGAAAACTTCTCACATTTGATAAAAGACATAAATCTACACATTAAAAAAATCCAACAAACTTCAAACAGTATAAACTAAAAGAAATCCAAACCAAGACACATCACAAACAGTCAGAAGACATAGACAAAGGATCTTGAAAGCAGCAAGAGAGAGGTGATTCACCATATAAAAAGGGATCCTCAATAAGAATCATAGCTAATTTCTCATCAGAAATGACTTGAATGAGAAGGCAGAGGATGATATTGAAAATGCTGAAAGAAAAAGCCAAACAAGAATTCTATATCTGGCAAAACTATTCCTCAGAAATGAAGAAGAAATTAAGACATCCCCAGACAGACAGACAAAAAAAACCCAGGGAGTTCATTGCTGATAAACCTGCCTTACAAGAAATGCTAAAGGTATTTCTTCACGCTGAAATTAAAAGATACCAGACAGTAACATGAGTTCACAGGAAGAAGCAAAGAGTGCCTGTATAGGTACTATATAGGTAAATATAAAAGACAGTGCAAATGTCTTTCTTTGTTTGTAATTCCTGTTTTTCTATCTGATTTTTAAAATAACTGAATAATGCAATAATTATATATCTATGTTGATGGACATACAATGTACAAAGATGTAATTTGTGACAATAATAATATAAAGGGGGAAGTAAATGGAGATATATAGGAGGAACATTTTTGTAAGCTATTGAAACTAAGTTGATATTAATCCAAACTAGATTATTATAAATTAAGATGTAAATTGGGGCAACCACTAAGAAACAACTCAAAAATATACAGTAAAAAAAAAAACAGGACATGAAAAGGGTACACTAGGAAATATATACTTAATACAAAAGAAGATAATAATGGAAGACTTGAGAGGGAATAATAAATATAAAACATAGAAAACAAATAGCAAAATATCAGCATTAAGTCCTTTCTTATTAGTAATTACATTAAATGAAAACAGATTAAACTCTAGTTAAAAGGTATAGATTAGCAGAGTGGGTTTTTTAAATGATCCAACCATATGCTGTTTATAAGAGACTCACTTTATATTCAGACTTAAAGAAGTTAAAAGTAGGACGGGTGCGATGGCTCACACCTGTAATCCTAGCACTCTGGGAGGCCAAGGCAGGTGGATCGTTTGAGCTCAGGAGTTCAAAACCAGCCTGAGCAAGAGCAAGACCCCGTCTCTACTAAAAAATAGAAAGAAATTCTATGGACAACTAAAAATATATATAGAAAAAATTAGCCGGGCATGGTGGCGCATGCCTGTAGTCCCAGCTACTCGGGAGGCTGAGGCAGAAGGATTGCTTGAACCCAGAAGTTTGAGGTTGCTGTGAGCTAGGCTGACGCCATGGCACTCTAGCCTGGGCAACAGAGTGAGACTCTGTCTCAAAAAAAATAAAAAAAATTAAATTAAAAAAATTTAAAAAGTATGGCTTTTTTAAAAATCTCTGAGCTGGGCATGGTGGCTCACGCCTGTAAACGTAGCACTTTGGGGAGGCCAAGGTGGGAGGATCACTTGAGGTCAGGAGTCCAAGACCAGCCTGAGCAAGATTGAGACCTCATCTCTTATTTAAAAAAGAAAACAAAAAAACAAACAAAAAAACCTGTGATATGCATATATTAGAAGGAGGTGTGGGAAGTTTCAAAGAATAATTTTAAGTCAATAGACATTTTCTAAAGCTGAAAATCAAGAAATAACAGTATAAAACTAATATTTAGAAATACAAAAAAATGGCAAACGAAACAGCTAACAAATTGAAAATCGTTACCTTGGATGGGGAGGGATAGGGAACAGGTATTTTACGTTATTGGATTTTGACTTTTAAATCAATATATAAAAATATTCTTTGATAAAAATAAAACTCAAATTTTAAAATAGGATTAATAGCAGTTTTCATTCATAAACCTGCTTCCGCAGTCAAAACTTTGTAAACTTCTATGTAAATAATAATAGTAATATTTAATAGCAATAATGCTGTATGGATTATATACCAAACCTGGATCTCCTTTTTAAATTTGTCTTCTTCTAATTATCAAAATCTTTCAAGGTCCCAAACAATAACATTAGGTACAGAAGAAACTTTATTGAATGTTTTGTATTTCTTTGAATGTCTTAAAGTTACAGCTCTATTTTTTTTAGGTGTCTTTCTTAACTATTGTCTCAACATCAAATTTTCCATTGAATCAAACTTTATGAATAATTCATGGTGGCAAAATAAATGGGATTAGTGTTTCTAGCTTTCAAAGTCTACAAATCTCATCGTCAGGAAAGATGTAGTTTTCTGATGCCAATCCCCCCAGGAATAATGATCCCACTTGCAGCCAGCAGGTATTCAGATTTCGAGATCCAGTTGTTTTAATACATGTGGGTCATGTCGTCAAACAGAATGTCACCTCTTTCATCATGGAGGCTGGCTTCTTTCCCTGGGTCCCAGTGTCTGCCCTATCATCTCCTAACATATAGCTTTATTTTCAGCCGCCACAGCCCTAGTCTCAGATACTTTGTAGAAACAGCCTCATTATCTGTAGTGTTGTAACAGCAGTTAGAAACCGAATGACATTCAATTAAAATGATATTAGCAGCTCAGGAGTGATTTTGTTTAATTTACTCCTACTCAGATGTAAAAACATTAGCGACTTTTTTAATTGGACCTCATAATGTCTAACTCCTACTCGAACGCAATGAAATTAAAGACTTTGGTGCCTAAATACCGCTTAATTTACTCCTACCCATCTATAATGACATTAAAGATGCTTTAGGGTGGATATTGTTTCCAATCAATTTTATTCAAAAGAAATCTGAGCTCACAGGTACTATTATTAAGCATATAATAAAATCACACAAGAAATATATCTTTACAGTTGGGGATAGGGTGGTTTCCAGTAATATTAAAAAGTAATCATTTTCATTTTAATGCAAGGATATTAAAAAGTAATATCTTAAAGACAAGATTTTGTAAAGTTTTCAATTGCTTAAACAAATATATGAGTCCCAGCCTGTTAAAGAAATGTGTATTGTTCCATGTAAGTTTGAAGTGGATTTTATTCAATTATGGCTTGTGATTGGCTTACGCTTGATAAGAAATTTTATCGTAAGCATAGCTTAGAGAAAAACAAATTTTTGTGTGAATCTAATGTTAATAATTTTTAAAATTCTTTTTCTATATTAGTTTAAAGGATGACATATTTTGAACCTTTATTTTTCTGAAAAGGCTATTTTTAAACACAGCATGATTTTGAGTCCATATGTACTTGGAATAGAGTAGGTATTCAATAAATAGTTGCTGAGATGTGGAATAAAAACTATCATCAATAATAGTAGCTCATGGGGCCGGGTGCGGTGGTTCATGCCTGTAATCCTAGCACTCTGGGAGGCCGAGGCGGGTGGATCGTTTGAGCTCAGGAGTTCGAGACCAGCCTGAGCAAGAGCGAGACCCCGTCTCTACTAAAAAATAGAAAGAAATTAGTTGGACAAGTAAAAATGTATAGAAAAAATTAGCCGGGCATGGTGGCGCATGCCTGTAGTCCCAGCTACTCGGGAGGCTGAGGCAGTAGGGTTGCTTGAGCCCAGGAGTTTGAGGTTGCTGTGAGCTAAGCTGACACCACGGCACTCTAGCCAGGGTGACAGAGCGGGACTCTGCCTCAAAAAAAATAAATAAATAAATAAAATAGTAAAAATTAAAAAAAAATAGTAGCTCATATTTACAAAGTCCCTACTATGTGCCTGACCTCATTCTGAGCACTTTAAATGTATAAACTCATTTAATCCCCTAAATTAAGTAATATTAAATAGTAGTCCTAGTTTACAGATAAAAACAATAAAATGATGAATGGATAGATATTGTTGTTATAATTCTTTGGGTTGCCTTTAGTTTGAGAAGTCTTTAAGCACTTGTAAATTTATACTCTATGACATGAAATTCTCCCTCATTAAATTAATTAAGAAAATTTGATGGTAAAATGAAAAAGTATACACATCTATATACTTATATTTATACACAAATATGGGATAGTTCAGCCTGGAAATATAGCTTTCTTTACTTGGATATTTAGGGATAACTTCTCAAGATATTTTCTTTGAAAAAATTAATGATGTTTTAAAAGGTCTAGCATTTCTTCTCCTGAGCAAGGAAAAATAAATAAATAATAAATACATAAATAAGCAAATAAATAAATAAAAGATCCAGCATTAATAATACTGATGTACCCAGATGCTCTCAGCAGTTAAAACATCCTGGTCACAGCTTCTAGTTGTGCTCACAGAAATAGAAGTGTAGACATTTTAGTCTCTCCAGTAATACTGTTTTGGCTGAAATCCATGGCTTCTCTCAGGTAGACAGGCAGAAGCTAGAGTTAAGAAATATTTTAAGAATAGATGTCAAGGCATTGTGTAGCTGAGTAGGTTTGAATTCTTGCTCTGCCACTGGGTGGTGGTTTGATCTCAGGCAAGATACTGAATTCTCTCAGCCACAGTTTTCCTTATCTGTCAATGAGAACAATAAACCCCATTGTCTTCCCAATTACACTGCTCCGAAAAATATTTCCTATTTTGGTGACTGCCATTCAATTCATTTGTTAAGTGTCTGATCCAGCCTCCTAGGAGTCATCCTAGATCTCTTCCCCTCTCTTTTTTTCCCACCTCTACTGGATCATCAAATTTGCCTGTTTTATTTCCTAAATATTACTCAGCGCATCTTAACTACAGTGAGACACTACAGAACATGTAAGTGATGAAAGGCTGTTGTCCACCACATTCACTCTACCAACAATTTATAGAGCCTCAGCACTTGCCAAGAGGTGCTAGCATGCCAGGGATGCAGAGATGGTCATTTCTGGACTCAAGGAGCTTCCTGTCCAAGGAAAGGAATACACAGTAAAATTCCAGGTTCCAATATGGTATTATAAGTGCCTTCCTTAACAGCACTATGGGAATACAGCCATACCTTGTTGCAGAAAATATCAATGAGGTGTGCTTCTGGCTGCACATAACAGAACACATAACTACAGTGATTGCACCAAATATGGGTTTATCTTTTTCAAACAACAAAATATTCAGAGGTGGAAAGTCCAAAACTGTTATGCCAACTCAAGGAATTTAATCCCCTAAAACCATTCTAACTTCCTGCTTCACCAGGGAATGCCTTTTGTCCTTATGGTCACAAAATGGCTACACAACCTCAAGTACTGCACCTGTGATCCAGGTGGGAAAGCGTTGGAAAAATCTCCAAACCTCCTTCTCCATGTCTCATAGAAATTCTACAAGTGACCAATGTCCTTTCTAATAAACTTACATGCTGCCTATAGTAACAATAGTCAGTTTCAGGTGCTTACAGTTAAAACATCACTGGTCTAAATCTTTACCAAATTTTATTTAATAGTAAATTACCTGATGTGCCTTTGGGAAATAATTATCAATCAGTTTAAAAAAGTACGTAGGGCTGGGCACTATGGCTCATGCCTGTCATCCCAGCACTTTGGAAGGCCAACGTGGGAGGATTGCTTGAGGTCAGGAGTTTGAGACCAGCCTGAGCAAGAGTGAGATCCCGTCTCTACCAGAAATAGAAAATATTAGCCAAGTGTGGTGGTGCATCCCTGTAGTCCCCGCTACTCAGGAGGCTGAGCGAGGCAGGAGGATCACTTGAGCCCAGGAGTTTGAGGTTGCTGTGAGCTAGGCTGACGCCACTGCATTCTCCCCTCAGCGACAGAGTGAGACTCTGTCTCAAAAATAATAATAAAAATAAAATAAAATAAAATTGAAGGGGTAGTTTTCAGGGAATCAGTGGAAGCTGGGTATAAATATTGATTTCCTTTTTTTTTTTTTTTAACGTCTGTATTCTAGGCATCAGTTTGTAAATGAAAACTTTTGCACTTCAAAATAGTCATCATCGTCTCCCACATGACTTTACCTCTGAACAGCACAGCCTTCCCTCAGTC
>CM052446.1:21897848-21928223 GCA_028533085.1 Varecia variegata
GAAACCCTGGGCACACCATCGCTGATCTCCGGATCACAGTTTCCTTCTGTTGAACTGGAGTAAGGGATTCTCCTCCAGGAGTTGGGTGGACATATCAGAATCACCCCGAAGGTTTTATTCCAGACAAGAAAGCTTCTCCCACACTTTGCCTTTGAGAATGTGCCGTATCTTTCAGATGAGCTGCAGTAAGGAAAAAAAAAGTAGAAAACAAAAGGCAACTAGACTAGATGCCCTTGAAGTAACCTAGAGCAGGGTCAGGTATGACCTCAGGAAAGCAAACTGGGTGAGGAATTATGGTGAGGAGTTTTAAAGGTTAGATGGAATGAGCAGGGAAATGAGGTCATTTTTAGACTGAGAATAAGCCTGGCAGTTCTCAATGACCAAGAAGGAGCCTCTTCGGGACCAGGTGCCGTTGGTTAATATCAATGCGATCTGAATACACATAGAACTTTTCTTCCAAGGATCTGATCCTCATTGTGTCTTTCCCTCTCTTGGCCTCTCCGTGAGATAGGCGTGGGTGGATGCTATTTCCCCATCTCCACGTAAACAAGAACACCAGGAAAACCAGCGCCTTTGATTGGAGCAAGCTCAATCAGTCAACAAATATTTATTAAGTATCTGACATTGTTTCCTGGCTTCCCCTTTTTAAAGGTGTGTGTAGAATATTCTACACATACCTTTAGGGGGTATCTATTGGGAGTATCTATTGCAGGGATAGCTCTTCATTTGGTGCAATATAGGAGGAAACTCAATGAATTAAGAGAAAATTAAGGTTCTATTGCTTGTCTAATATCACAGTGAGGGTGAGTAGGGATATGTGCTCAGATACTTTTTCTACTAAGCACAATTTGTGGCTCATGACTCATTCCTGTCCTTCAAGGCAGCTCTTCCCGCAGCCTGCTAGTGACAGACCACAGTAAGGTAAGACCTCCGTTAACCAGGAAAGTTGGTTGAAGAGTGCAAACGAGCCGGGTGCAGTGGCTCCCGCCTGTAATCCCAGCACTTTGGGAGGCTGAGACAAGAGGATCGCTTGAGGCCAGGAATTTGAGACCATCCTGGGTGACATAGCGAGACCTTGTTTCTACACAAAAATTAAAAAAAAAAAAAAACAAAGAGTGCAAACAGTTTTAGAACTGGGGATGGGAGACTTTTGTTCTAGCCCTGTCTCTGCCATCCAGTGACTTTATGATGTCTGACATGTCACTTGGATTTCTTTTGGCTTCAATTTTCTTATCTATAAAAGGGGAGGGGAGGGTAGTTCCAAATGATCTTTATGGTTCCTTTGAGTGATCCTTTGAGGTTGTATGTTTCTTTCTGATGGCCAGGGACAGCAGCAGCTCAATATTAATTCACATCCAGGCCTGCAGTAGTAGATGGAGAGAGTGAAAGAGAACGGGTCCAATGTGCTCTGACAATAAACAAAAAAAAAAAACAATAAAAAAACTCAGTGTTATCTTGTGCAGAAAAGTTTTGATAAAAACTTGTTTTAATATATTTTCAGTGTTTAATATTTCAATATATTGGCATAGGCTCACTTTGATATATTTGCAAATAAATATATATTTAATCTACTTGCAAACCCAGTTATTTCACAGTAGCAAGATGGCAAGTTTTTTTTGCCCTTTTATTGTTTATTGATTATAACTACAGAATGGAGATATATTGCTTATGTCATAAGAAAAGTAGTCAATAAAAAAATTAACATTGTGAAAATAGGATCCTAGAGGTTAAAAGCTGAAGAAGTTTATAGGTCTAGTCCAATCCATTCATTTTTAGACTGGAAAACTGAGGACCAGCGAGATAAGTGACTTGCTCAAACTCTCTGAACTTGTCAGGGGCAATGTTGGGACATGAACCAAGTTTTTAGTTTCCTAGCTCAGTACTTCTTTTACTCTGTGTAGTTTTTCATTTTCTTGTTAGAAAAAAAAATAGACAAGAACAGTAATTGGGACTTTTTGTTATTTAGAGTCTGCTCAATCAAGTCTTGTGAGCCCCGTGGTTTAGTCAGCAGTGATGTCCTGCTCTTTGGGGTGACTGATAGGAACCCAGGCTTTAGACGGTGGCCAAAATTCATCCTATGGGCAGGACGGTAGGGGTGGCTGCTATGGGTGCTTTTGTGTCTCTGCTCTGCAGTGCACATTGTAGGGGCCTTTCAGGTAAAATACCCTCGTGATCATCATAGACATCATCTGTGAGATGTTCAGGAGACAAAGGAGGGCAGGAGAACAAGGTGGAAAAGAGATATGGGAGCCAAGGAGGGGAAAAGAGTGACTCCGTAGACTTGTGACTTGTTGCTGCAGTGACACAGGGTGGTGTCCACAGTTAGCAGGGCCGGTGTGAGGAAACCCAGCACTCCCTTTGTGGTGGCCTCATTGATCGTCCCAGCCCTGATTCTAGTGATTTCAGAAAAAAAGAGACACTTATTTTGTCAGTTTGGAGTTAGCTGATTTGCATAAACAATCTAATTGCATTATTACCCCAAACAAGAGGTCCTTTTAGATTATGAATGACAAGCCATTGTTCCCTATGACGATGAATGTTTGCAAGTGGGTATGAAAATGACTGTCTTTACATGGAAACCAAGTTAGCTGAATACTTTTGGCTTGCATTGTGAACAGGTTCCTAAAAAACAAGTCTATTTTTTCCTAATCTCCATATGTAATTTCAACTAATAAATATTTCTTCGGCTTTACATCTATGTGGAAAAATTGCCTCCTACACAAGCCCCACCTTCCATCCAGGTCCAAACCTCTCACCGCCAATGTTATCATTATACTTGGGATTCCAGCTGCCTTTGGTTATGAGGATTTCATGCAAATATGAACCAAAGGGAGCAAAACATCAAATGCTGCCATTTTTTTTCTTCCTATTTCCCTAAGTTAAATAACAGTTTATTCTGCAGGCTTTCAAATCACTCCCACAAAATTGGCAATCCAATACAATCGACACATTCATGCTAATCCACCCAGAAGTAAATACGCTGCGGTGAAACTGTGACATTTGCAAAGACCATAGCTCCCCAATTACTGAAGAATTAACTAGGGATAAAACGAGCAAGAGCCAAGTGTGATTCAGTGCGGGGAAGCCAGCTTGCCATTCTGTGTTTAATCCTCAAGCGGAAACTTTCTATGCATTTAAGAACTTAAAAGAGAAGTGTGGCTAACTTCAACATTCACTGTAAATAAAAATGTTGCACCACATTTTCTTGATTTTGACCTAAGAACTGACAAAATTCCCGGAAGGAGTGCTGGCTTTGGGATTTTACTGGACCAAGCTAATTCCAGGACATGCTTGAACCCTTGTAGGAATGTGTGTGTCATGAAACCACAGCCCACTGGGCCCAAGATTTGTTGGCTGTTCATGGAAAGAAAAGGGGATATAACCTGTTTGGCTTTTCTTGGGTCCTGGGATGGGGGTCAGCAAACCTAGCGCTGAGTCCCAGCTTTACTCTGTTACTAATTATGATGCAAGGAAAAACCAATTGGTTCAGCACTCTATAAATTACTGGAGTTTTTATATGCCTTTTAGCCTTACAATGACCCTGTGAGGCAACGAAGACCCTTGCTGAAGTCACTCCTGTTTTATCGGTGAGGAAACTGAGGCTTAAGAAGGGTGTTAGTTGCTTGTTATCCCGCAGCAGCCACTTCTAGCACGCAGCAAACCAACCAAGGCAGAGGTCCAGAGAAGGTAGGTGCTTCACCTGGCATCACACAGCAAGTTCGATGCTGGAAAGGGCATAATTAGTCTGGAATTTCCAGCCCATTGCTTAGGTCAGTGGACCATGCCGTCTCCATGGGTCTAGCCTGGCCTGGGAGGTGAGCTGCCTCACATTTTGTCCCCTTGGCCAGGAAACTGTTTCTGTCCCCTGATTGGGTCAAAGTGAGCACAGCCACTGTAGATGGGCAATTGGGAGGGGAAATAAAACGCTAATGATGTTCTCTGCTGTTACAAGTGCATCTCCTGTCCTTGTAAATGGATGGCTTGGAGAGACTGCTCCGTAGGCAAAATAAATAAAGATTTGCCACCACTTTAATCTCTGATCCCAGTCCACCCACAGACCTCAGGAAAATGCCTGACTGAGCAGGCAGCATCACAGATTTCAGCCTGTCTGATAAGGAGGGGAAGAACATTCCGGAGGCGTGGGCCCTCCGGGAGAAGGCCCAGTCTGCTCCTAGATTGCACACAGGCAGCCTGAAAAGAGGACTTTGCTTTGCCAAGGGAGCTTTGGACCTTCAAATACCGCAGTGGGGACTCCAGAGGAACATTTTTTCTCTCTTTCACTGGACACTCAAATACAAGGTAGTACATTTTATTGAGCACATAGTGTGTGCCAAGCTAAATCCAAGTTATCTAACAAGTGGTACAAAGCTTTCTGTCCTGAACCTTCTCCTCCCAAGATATGAAATTCATTAAAAAATGTAAATCATAGTGGGAAAAAGAATCTATTTTTTGAAGACAGGTAAGGAGAAGGAGAGAATTGTAAAAAATAGTTACCACAATAATACTTGTTAAAAGCACCATTTATAAATTTGAACTCACTTGGTTTAGAAACAAAAGGTGCACCTTGTGTAACTTGGCTTTTTTAATAAAATGGTCATTTTTGTGTGTTCCTGGATATGAAATCCAAAAGTGAGGTTGAGCACGATAGCTCATGCTGGTAATCCCAGCATGTTGGGAGGCCGAGGCAGGAGTATCGCTTGAGGCCAGGAGTTCAAGACCAGCCTGAGCAAGAGTGAGACCCTCTGTCTACCAAAAAAATAGAAAAATTAGGTGGACGTGGTGGTACACACCTATAGTCCCAGCTACTTGGGAGGCAGAGGCAGGAGGATCACTTGAGCCCAGGAGTTTGAGGTTGCAGTGAGCTATATGACACCACTGCACTCCAGCCTGGGTGACAGACCTGTCTCAAAAAACAAACAAACAAAAACAAATAGCCTCAGTGGAACTGAGAATTTGCTTTGGTATACTCAAAAGGATTTAAAAAGAGAAAAAACAAAACAAAACAAAACAAACAAAGTCAAAAAACCCAGAAGGATGTGGCACATTTCTTTCCAGAAGAGTCTTTAGAAATGTGTCTTTTTCTGTTATACTTTGCCATCTTATTCAATAACTTAATTTATGATTTTTTTTTGCAGTTTCTAATTAACTGTAACAAAGATTGTTGTGAGTAAAAAACACAGCTGTTAGCAAAACCTCCCCCAAACAAAAGAGACCCCAAACTAAGATGCTTTTGATATAAAATCTATACAGAATTTAGGCCCTCTTCCAAATTCCATCCAATTAAAACCATCTCCTGTTATTCTATCATTTTCTTGCATTTCATATTTAGTTTTCCTCTACTTAATACTTACCTATCTAATGAATTAGTAATTTTTATGGTGTTTCCCCCTAATAAATCAGTTTCTATTTGGCCTCAAGAACCTATTGCCTCCTTTACCTTCAGGAGATGTCTATGTTCTTTTTTTTTTTTTTTTGAGACAGAGTCTCACTCTGTTGCCCAGGCTAGAGTGAGTGCTGTGGCGTCAGCCTAGCTCATAGCAACTCCTGGGCTTAAGCGATCCTCCTGCCTCAGCCTCCCGAGTAGCTGGGACTACAGGCATGCGCCGCCACCATGCCCGGCTAATTTTTTCTATATATATTTTTAGTTGGCCATATAATTTCTTTCTATTTTTAGTAGAGACGGGGTCTTGATCTTGCTCAGGCTGGTCTCGAACTCCTGAGCTCAAATAATCCACATGCCTCAGCCTCCCAGAGTGCTAGGATTACAGGCGTGAGCCACCGCGCCCGGCCTATCTACATCTTTTGTTGATTTTAAATCTCCAATCTCCCCATGAGAGAGGAACTCAGTGGGGGAAACTTTAAGCGTAAGTTTCTTGGGAAAATTTATACCTGTCGTGTATGGGAGCTTCCTCGGGGTTCCTTTGGGGCTGTGGAAGTCCGTGGGAGGAGAAGGGCAGAGGGGCTGGAATCCAGATTAGAACAAGAGTGTAAACATTTGGTTTCTGCTGCTCATTAATGAGCGATGTCTACTATTTGACTCGTCTGCTGGATACATATGGGAAATAGGGGATTTGTTTTTAAATGAAAGATAAGATCATTTTAAAATAGAAGAAAATAAGAAAACCAAAGCAGTCGTTTTACTGAATTAAAACACTTTGAATCACACGGGCATGTCTTTTACCCCTCTCGGTGCCTGCTTACTTTTCAATCAATACAAACATTTACTGAGTCCCTGCTACGTGCCAGGCCCCGAGCTCTGTACTGGGAATTCAGAAATGAATGACACAATCTCTGCTCTCATCCAGCTCAAAGTTAGCAGGAGAAGCAGAAACATGGCCCCCTCATACCTAAAAGATTGCTTTTACACAAAGCAATAACGCAACAATGAGAGAAATAACAAAGCTTTCAATAACAATTTATGCAACACCCTGTTTGTGTTTCTCTCATTTAATCCTCCCAACAACTCTTGGAGGGGGATGTTCTGACCCTGTTTTATAGAATAGAAACTGAGGCATAAAGAGGATAAATACTTTGTCCAAAGCCACAAAGCTAGTAAGTGGTAGAAACAGGGTTCAAATCCAGGACTGCTTGAAGCTGGAGTCTGTACTTTTTAACATCTTTCTCAGGTGACTTCGCTCTACCCTAAAGCTCCAGTGTCCTAGTCTGGGTGTTTTGGATCTATGCATGTGCATGGTTTTGAATTTCACACATCTCACCTGTCCAAGGTTATCAATAGGCTCAGAGAATGAAGAGCCCAGTGAAAACAGTTCATGAGGCTGGAGGGATCACAGGAGGATGACTGTAGGAGGAAGGCCAACATTTTGGCATTTCCATTTTTTTTCTTGTAAGAAAGCTGTTGGTAGCCTTTCAAACGATAAAGTGTGGCAACGTGGAAATGCATATGTTATAATAAGTAGAAAGAGGAAAAAGCAGAACACAAAATTGTATGGCTGCTGTGATTCAACAGTGTAATAGTACGCCTGCATTGGACTGGGGACATCTCAACAAAGGAAAACATAATGGGCTACAGTAGTGGGATTATCGGTGATTTAAAAACAAACCTTAAGGCATTGATTTTCACTATTAACGTCAAAATGTTTGTGCAATGAATTTTTTTTTACAAAAACAATTCTAGTTTATAGGAAGACGGGAACAGCCCACCGGTCTTTTGCCTTAGCGGGTAAATTATCTTGCTGTGCATTTGCTTCCCTGGCCTGGAAGCCAGCACAGCGTAAGCATAGGAACCCTCACTGCTCACTGTCCTTACAGAGGTGCACAGAGTTGTATGTGCGTACATTGGTGAGGCAGCTGTGGGATGAGCAGCTTCTGGTGTTTGGGTAACTGTCCAAAGCAGAGCCATTGGAACATTGAAGCCCTGAAAAGAACACGATGAAATCTGCAGACACACAGAGGCAGGGAAGGCAGCAGAACCCTATATGCTATTTGTTTCCATAAACGTTGCCTACTATATGCTCTACATGGTTCTAATGGTTGTACAAGAGTTGCCTGCTAATGGGAACTGGTACTTCCTGCTCCAGACCCATGCGTTTGCCACCCGAGATATGCAAAACAGTAACAGTGATATGAATAACCATTAATTGTACAGTATCTGGGCCAGGCATTTCTTCTCACACATTATTTCATTTAATTTTTTCAATAATGCCCTAAGTTTCATATCCTTACTCCCATTCTGCAGATGTAGAAATGGTCTTAAAGAGTTTAAACAACTTATCCAAGGTCATGCAGTGCTTAAATGGACATCTTGGAATGGCTGCATGACCCAAAATCCTTGCTTTCTGACAGTGGCTGTGGCTGGTCAGAGCCTCTCAAAGTGTCTGATGTAAGATTGTAAGATCTTAGAAGAGAGGGAGCTCCAAAGAAGGGCGATGGGGTGCAAGAAGGATGGGGAGCTATGCATCCAAGTGGAGAGGGAGAGCCAGCCTGTTGAGGAGAAGGCAAGGGCAGGAGGGAACATGGTCAGTGTGCGTTTGTGGGGGTGGTGCTGGCTGAGCCGGCATTGCAGCTCACCTTGTGTAGGTGCTTGGAAACCAGGCCAGAGAGTGTGAATCTGAAGCTTGTTTTGAATATGAGATTAAACTTTCTAACAGTTGGAGGACAGTAGAGATGGAATTTTGGTGGGAAAAATCAACACCCAGTGCAGCCATACGTAAGTGCTGAGAAAAGGGGTTATCACTGACGATTTCAAGGTCCATTTATAATCACAGGTTGCCAGATTCCTCCCCTGTTTCAAGGTCATTGCTCTCCTTAAGTCTAAATGCTACTTACACATGCACAGGAATTCCCCCTGGGAAGGATTCCAAAGATCGCAAGTATAGAATCTCATGTTGGTCGAATCTAGAAAAAGGAACAGAAAGTAAAGCCATTTAAGAGGTAATTGTTGTGCATTTACAATGGTGCAAAACATTGTTCCAGGCATGGTTGAGAACGAGACGTAATGCAGAAAAAAGGTACCTAATGATATTGGGAAATCTTGATAGATGAATTCATGATCATACAATGAAATGCTTTCTGTTGATATAAAGTAACATGGAGAGTGATCCATGTGACAAGGCAGAATGGACAAATGTCAAAAGAGTGTCTACAGAAAAGGCACTGACCAGGGGTATCTGTTTAAGTTATGACTAATGGAAAAATATACATGAAACTCTTTTGTGAATTTAAAGTTTTCCATGTTTTACAGGGGAAACAATGTTAAAGGCGAGAAGGCGATGATTCATGTGGTCGTGGTGAAGAAGATGATGGCATTTGTGATGCCTGGACGACAGTGGATCTGACCGGTCGCCGCTCTTTTCATTTGAGCATGAAGGCTTTGAACACTGATGGGATCTGAAGGGCATTCAGCTGACTGCAAACCAATATTTCATTTGCTACAAATCTTTTTTGTGTTAATAAATTTTGTCTAGTCGTATTCCTTGGGGCAGGGAGTATATATCCTGAAAAGAAATATTGAAAAATTAGGGAAACATTCTTATTGCTAATGACTTGGTCAACTGAGAGTGGGTATTAGGCCTCATTTCTGTTTGTTATTAAGCATAACATGTTTTATTCCTTAGTGTAGAAAATATGAGCTTTTGATATCACTGCTTAGTATAATTGACTCTTCTGAGCCCTGTTTGAACTTAGTGATTCATCATTTTTCAAATTAGTAGGGACACACTTAGGGTAATCTGAGGCTGTAATCAGTAAAACCTTCTGAAGCTTCCTGCAATAATGGATTAGGTTGTCATTTGCAGTATCTCTTATTTCTGCGATCGTGTGAATTTTGGATGCTAATTTAAACTCATTAGTTTAATTTTTAAGACGTTTCTCCTTGCTTCTGACAGCCATAGGAAGCGTGTCCATTTGATGCAGGCTGCCTTGTTTCTTGAACTGGGCAGAAGTGACGCCCCTGGTAAAAGACAAGATACTCCAGTGTCAGGCGCTCACAGGGTCATCCATCTTCTTCGGCCCCTCCACCCACTGGGGCTGGGCCACATGCACCCACGGTTCAGGCCCCTGCTCTGCGTTCTCTTTGTCATTATGCTGTTGTCAATTCTGCCGTTTATTCAGTGATTAATCATCATTTGGAAGGTTCTGCTGGGAGCCCACAGAAAGGAGAATATTCCTGCAGGTGGTTTCTCTCTGATTAGTCAAAAGTGATAATGACTTGCTGCTGGGGCTTTGTCATACGGAGGGGAGGAGGGTGAATTCTTTTTCTTTTGCGGGAATGCAATTGCATCTTATAAACTTGGGAAATAAACTTAATTGTACAAAGAACATTAGAACGGGTCTTTTGAAAGTGTTCCCTGGAGACACTGTTTTCAGAGAAAGCACATTTAGAGTCACAACTTGCTGATACTTGCACCTTAAATTTTTTTTTTTGTTTAATTTAGGGAATTAAGATGCATATTCACACCAACTTAACTGCCTGAAAAGCACTGGTGGAAGATGAGATATCTGATGGTTTGTCAGCAATCGCTTCTCACCAAAGTAATATCTTCAATATTTTTACCTTCGACAGCCACAAAGACGGATAATGTTGGTATTTAACTTGATGCAGTGTTACTCTGTTATATTATTTATTTAGAAAAAAAAAATCTCTGACAGTGAAGGTTTCGGTTGTACGGTTGAAAGATGACTGCTTCCATGGGGGAAAGAAAAGCGCGTGGAGGGATGGGCAGTCTGGCAAGTTCCCAGAGGGGCTTGGCCGTTTTAGAAGGTGCTGGTGCCTTGTTTGTGGTGTTGAAATGCTACCAGAGGAGGAAATAAGAGCGTCTTTGGGTGACGGAGGGAAGGAAGAGGACGGGAGAGGGTGGGGAGGGGCAGAGCTGCCTCTCAGCCCACTCCCAGCCCAGCCAGTCTCCCCACCATTAGCATGTGTCGGATTCCTAAGTAAGCAGGCAGCCTTCCAGAACAGGGCAATGAGTCCTTCCGTGGAAAGGGAGAGAAAAATCTGAACATGAGTGTACATGAGCTTTTTTTTTTTTTTTTACTCCTCAGTTTGTCAGAGGATTACTCATTTCAGCCTCAGTCCCATGAGCAGTATCAGAGCTCCTGGACACCCCAAACCTGCTCTGTGGATTAATTCGTTGTTTTCATCTTCTCCTAATGTGGAGTTTCTCTCAAATGATAGGTGTTGCTGAAAGAAACTAAATATGTCAAGATTCTGGAAGCCAATGCTGGTATTTGCCTTGAGTAGCAAATTAGGTCCCCCTCCTTAGGGCCCCCTCCTCACCACTCTTCTGGTCTGAGGCTGAGTGCGGAATTTGGAGCCTGAGTGTGATCTCTGAAGTGTCCCTGTGTGGGTGGAGGAAACAGTGCCGTGAGAAGTATCCTGCTGGTGCCCATGGCTGGTGTGTGTGTGAAGTGGGGAAGGGGCCCCTCCCCCAGGACAGCTGCCCCTGACCAGCCAGCTCTGGCTGGTCCTGGGGTGATTTGCAAGTCACAGCCCCAGGACTGGGAGCAGCTGCTGCCTGACAGGGAGATGGGCAAGAGTGACAGCTGAGCTGCTAGCCCAGCCCAGGAGGTGCAGGAGGCACTCTTGCAGGAGACAGGTCAGGCGTAAGGGAGCCAAGTGGCTGTTGGGGGCAGCTCAAAGCTCTCTCCTGGGCAAAACAGCAAAGCGCTGAACACAAGCCTCAGTCTTCCTTCTCAGCCTTAAGCTCCCTCCACCCCCAACCCAATTTAGCCTCAGTCTTGGGTGTAAGAGGCTGATGACAGCTTGAGTCCAATCCACCCCAGGTGGAGACTTGCCTTTGATTGGCCTGTAGACCCAGAACAATGGTTCTCAAGGTGTGCTACTTGGACCTGCAGTGTAAGCATCACTCAGAAACTTGTTAGGAATGTAAATTCTTGGGTCTTCCCAAAGACCTAACTAAAGCAGAAACTCTAAGGGGTAAGACCCAGTAATCTAGTTTAACAAGCCCTCCAGGTGATCTGATGTACGTTAAAGCTTGAGAATCACTGACCTAAATTGACCAAGCTGTGACCTAGTGGTATTTGGGGCATTTATCAATAAATTGAGGCAAAAGGGCACTGAGGAGAACAGGGCCTCATGAGCCCCTCTTATCATTCCTCCCCCGAGACCATCTACTCCAAAGCCATCCCGCCCATGGGCCCTCAATAATCTTGAATGCAAGAGCAAAAATAGCCTTTGGAATTTAACTAATCAGAGAATTTCAACTCTGGACAAGTAAACTGTTGACAACTTGAGCAGATATGGCTTTCTCTTTCCTTTTTCTAGAGTTCAGGTAAGGCTTTCTAATTATTCTTCTGGAGTTGAATCATTGATGGTGGATGATTCTCCAAGTTCTGGGTGAGGGAGAAAGGGGATTTTTATTATTTTAATTTATGGCAAGAAAATAGTGCTAATAAAGAGTATAAGGACATAGGACATTTCCCAGAGGTTAGCAAACTCTCTCTCTAGCCTAGCATCTGCTTCAGGAGTGGTACCAAGGAACATTTGAGGGAAGAGTATGAGGCCTTCAGAAAGTTCAGAATGTGTTCAAAGCTGTGGTCAGGCCATAGCAGCAGATCCGTGGTAGACGCCTATTGAATTAGAAACCTTAATTTTATCTCAAAGCCTGTTTGTAACTCTTCATTCATATATTTACCTCAACCTTCTTGAACCTAGTTTTATTTGTGGTTTACATAGGATCTTGCAGTAACAAGTTCCAGATGAGGTAATAAATTAACTACCCACAGTGTAAAAAGAATGTGTGCCTTTATTTGTCCTAAAAGGACCTCTTCCAAGTTTCATGGGTGCTTATCTGAAATCTTAACTCTTGGGTTTGGGTGTTGATGCTTCCGACTTTGTCTGAGATAGTCTCTTTATGATTGTGCAAAGATGAGTCAGTTGCATTGATTAGCACTATCACACCACGGCAGGGAGGAAACTCTTGAGAAAAGGAATTCCATCTGACTCCATTCCAGGGCTGGGCTTACTTCTGCTAGAGTTGGTGGTAATCTCTGTAGCATGGTCTGAGAAACTCACAAGCACCCCACCACTTTCTTCCTGAATCCATGACTAACCTTCTACCACTGGAAACTCATTTCTTTGGGTAAAGCATTTCTTTTACTAGTATTTTCTTTCAATAGGTTTAACTTTCAGGAAGGCAAGGAACATGCCTCAATCACTTTTTGTTAGCCCCTACCACTTGTCATAGAGCCTGAAATAATAGACTTGCCATAACCCTTTTTGTATGCATGTATGCATAATCTCAGAGGGGGATATCAAGTCATCCATTTACACCTTAGTATGAATGGGATGTGAGGGTGAATTTGGCTTTACATTTGGGGACAAATGATTGAGGCATGTTCCTTGCCTTCATGAAAGTTGAATCTAGTGGAGAAAACACTTGTAAAGAAATTGGTTTACCACCCCCTCCCCTGCCCATGCAAATGACTTTTCAATGGTGGAAGTTTAGGCATTGTTGATCTGGCCAATGGGTCTGGCCAGACAGGGGTCACCTTCCTCACTCCTCTACATGGTATTGGAGGAAGCTTGTCTTAAAGGAACAGTTTTCTCCATCCTCTGAACCATGAAGACCAGGGTGGCATGAGTGTTCTGGTGACAAGAAATGTAAGATAAGGATATATTGAAATAACAGCTAACATTTATTGAGCATTTACTATGTATCAGGAACTCTTTAATGTGCTTACTATTTATCAGCTCATTAGATTCTTTTAATAATCCTGAAGTAGGCACTCTTAGTATCCCCATTTCACAGAAGAGAAAGCCAAGGCACAAAAAGTTAAGTAACCTGCCAAAGGAGACCTAGCTAGCAAGTGGAAGAGCTCTGAATTCACACCCAGCCAGCCTAATTTCAAAGCCTGGCTAAGAACCACTATGCTATACTGCCTCCCTGTGAGAGGAAAAAGGGGCACAGAAAGGCAAAATCAGGGCTGAAGACAGACTGTCGGGTTTTAGTCTGAAATGTCAGTTCTTGACGTGCTCATGGGTGAAGAATGACCAGATGCACCAAAGTAAGGCAAGCATGAAAATTAGGTTTATTGAGGAGAGAAAAGTAGGATTATAGGGCAAGAGCAAGCTGGAGGTCTACAGAGCATGATACATATGCCTCCGATGATGACTGGACCCACTGTCCCAGCAAAGGGAGAGCACAAGGAAGGGTGCAAAACGGGACTTGGTTACGGTCTGCATCTTGTTTTATAGTGCCCAGATTGGGACCCCCTAGTGGCTCAGATGTCACCATGGAACCACTTTGATTGGACAGCTGGGAGTTGCATGACCTGAGTCTTAACTATGCATGTGGGTTGTCCTAGGTCAATTTCCAGACTCT
Source organism: Varecia variegata (assembly GCA_028533085.1). Lineage (NCBI taxonomy): Eukaryota > Metazoa > Chordata > Mammalia > Primates > Lemuridae > Varecia > Varecia variegata. Next base: position 21,911,651 of record CM052446.1, read on the forward strand.
ATGGTACTTACGCTGCCTGGCCTGTGGGCTAGAGAGTCCTCTGCATTCTTTTGCAGCTGGTGCACTAAGTTATGATTGGTAGATTCTTAGGGTATTCCCTCCTCCTCCAGGTATGACAGTCGCTGGGGAGAGAATCAGGGTGGGGCAGGACCAAGATGGGGGCCGCCTTCCCAGGTGGGGCAATTGCCCCAAGGCAACAGCACCCACTTTCGTCCCTAGGAGACCCAGAATTCCTTTGCTATCTATCTGACAAAACTACTTCCATTTCACCATTTTTTGTCAAGGATGAACCAACCAGGGTGTGGAGCAGTGCTCTAGAGAACCAAGATTGGATATCGGCAGGATTCTGGGCGGGAAAGCATGAAACAAATGCTCTATGAGATCCTGCTTTGTCAGGTAGGGGAAGGAAAGGGTTATTTAGAGGGAGATCAGAAGGTTCCTTTCAACTCCTGCAGTGTCCTCCCCTCTCCTGTTCACCTCTCCCTAATAATTTGATCAGTTCTCTGTGGAGAGCACTTAGTTGCTATGGTAAAAAGTACTCTAAAAATATAAAGAGAATAAAGCCAGAGTATCACCCCGTTAATGCAGAGGCTCAAGGAATTAGCCTTGAACATCATGGTCTAATGATGTGCCATTCAGTCATTTTGCTTTAAATCCTATTGAACACATTTGCCCGTTCTGGACCTCATAGGGATGCCTTACAAAGACCCAGAGAAAATGCCCCCATGTTGCTTTTAAAGCCCAACCCACCTCTTCTCAAACGCTGTGCACTTCACGGATGTTCACTGTTTCCATTTTTTTTTAAGTGGGACTTAATAGAAACAACTGCTATTCTGACTACTTGCTATTATATTTGGTAGCTTAACTCATGAGATTTTAGCATTGAAGGAATATAGATTCATCAAATTTAGAGCAGAAAAGGATCTTAGTGATTGTTTGGAATAGGAGTCTCAGACTTAAACATCTACAGGATTGAGACAGATAAGGTAAATGAGAGAAGTAGGCTGTGCACAAAACAGTTGGGAACGGTGTTGTGGCATGCCTGGAGCTTGGAATCCTACTCTAGCTACATGTGTTTGTTTGTTTATTTTGCCTCCATCTCAGGATTTCAGGCGATGCAAAGAAATACAAAAGAAAAAAAAAGGAGTGTGTGGGGGGAAATGATAGGAAAAATAAAACTAAGGATGAGGCTAATGAACATAATGATTATAAAGTTGTATGCAGTTGTTAGATTTATGTCACAAGTCTCCAAGCTTCCTGGCAGCCAATATAAAGAAAGGAACACAAACCAAATATTTAGGAGAAGCACAGACTACTTCTGGTTCTGAAGCCTTTGGATTCCCTGTGGATTCTCTTCTTTAAACTCTGTCCTCTTTTCTTTCTCTCTTGGTTCTCCTCCCATCCCTCCTGAATTGCTTTTGTGAGTACCTTTACTTCACTGATCTCTTTAACCCTCTTACCAGCATTCATTCTGGCCTGCTCATTTCTGCTGATATTTCTTTTCTTTTATTACCTGCTAGTTTTCTCCTTGACACGGCTGAGATTTCAGCCTCCAGCAGGTGAATGTTGACCACTAATGCTTTCACCCCCCAGTTCAGATCACTCTCCTACTTCCAGACCTCTATGTCCAGCTCTAATTGCCTAGCGTAGATCTCATTACAGATGTCCCTCGTGCCATCGTATCCCCAAATTCAATTTATCCTCTTTCCCTGTCCTACTCCTAACCCCTTTTACTCTTAGATTGGCTCTTCCTCCTGTTTTCCTTGTCTAGTAAATTACACTACCAGCTCGAGCCATCGGGTTGCCCTAAATAGAAATCCAGGATTCATATTTGACCATTTTCTTTCTCATTCCATACACAGTTGAAAAGGCTTACTAGTCTTACACGTTCTATATCATTCAAATCCCTGGAGCTTTCGTGTAAAGCCCAGGTTCCTTCGCAGAGAGTAGGGAGGCACCCATGTATTCCTTCAGGCAGGCATTTCATGACTACCCTTCTCGCACCCTTTGCTCCAGTCATATGGAAAACGACTCCAGATGAGCTGCAAGCTGTCTCCTTCACATGGAAGAGTCCTCTTCTAGGAGCATTTTTCCCACCATGTCTTTTGGGATGTGACTGTTTTCAATCACCCAGGAACTCTTTCCTTTTCCAGAAAGCCTTTCCTGAATCTCTTGCTTTGGGTTTAGGTTAATACTCCCAAGAACCCCCTGTGTGATTCCAAGAAATTTTGGTTAAGGAATTCAATGGCTTGAAACTCAGGTGTAAATGGATTCAAGGACTAGGGGCTTATGTAAGTATTCAGGAGTTGATTTCACCTCCCTCTGTCAGCTCTGATTTTCTCTTTGCTGAAGTCCTTTCCAGCCAGGATTTCTCATGTAATAGCCCCTGGTGGCTTCATACCTACTTTAAAAACCAACCAACCAAACAAACAAATATAAACCCCACAATTCTGCTCTATACCCTTCAGTAACTTCCATTTTTTCTTCCAAAAAATGATAAAATCCTGTCCGGGCGCAGTGGCTCACACCTGTAATCCTAGCACTCTGGGAGGCTGAGGCGGGAGGATCGCTCAAGGTCAGGCATTCGGGACCAGCCTGAGCAAGACTGAGACCTTGTCTCTACTAAAAATAGAAAGAAATTAACTGGAAAACTAAAAAAATATATAGAAAAAATTAGCTGGGCATGGTGGCGCATGCCTGTAGTCCCTGCTACTCGGGAGGCTGAGGCAGGAGGATTGCTTAAGCCCAGGAGTTTGAGGTTGCTGTGAGCTAGGCTGACGCCACTGCACGCTAGCCCAGGCAACAGAGCGAGACTCTTTCTAAAAAAAAAAAAAAAAAAAAAAAAAGATAAAATCCTTAACATGGTATACAAGGCCCTACATAAATAATAGCCTCTCCCCAATTCTACAACCTCATTTTGTTTCTGTTGAGAAGTCAGTTGTCAATCTTTTGTTGCTCCTTTGAAATAAGGTGTCTTCTTTCTTTCTGGTTACTTTTGAGAGTTTTTTTTTTTTTGTCTTCGGTTTTTAGCAGTTTTAGTACAATATACCTAAGGGTTTTATTTGTTTTGGTGTTTAACCTGCCCGGGGTGCACAGTGCTTTCTGAATCTGTGGTTTTATGTCTTTGTGTCAATTCTGGAAACTCCTTAGCTTCTTTCTTCACATGTTTCTTCTACCTCATCCTCTCTTCCCTTATCTTCTAGGGTTAAGTTACATGTATGTTAGAACTTTTCACTCTGCCCCACATGTCTGTTATAAACTTTTCTGTATGTCCCTTTTCCTTTCTGTCCTTCATTCTGGATGTTTCCTACTGACCTCTCTTCTCATCCACTTCTCTTCTCTTCATCTTTCTCCAATTTTCTTGTAAAAACATATACGTTTTTAATTTTCATTACTATATTTTCAGTTCTAGAATTTCCATTTTGTCATTTTTTTGGTAGATTCCAGTTGTCTGCTAAAATTTTCCATCCTGACCTCTTCTTTATTAAATATATTGATCACAGTCATTTTAAGTCCGTATCTGATAATGTTGAATCTGTATCACTTATGGGTCTATTTTATTGTTTATATTTTTTCTCTCTTGGTCCTGTCTCTTGATGTACCTAATTAGCTTGCCTGAGATTTTCCAAAATGCTGTTCTCTGGACAAGACCAGTTATTCTTTTCTGCTCAGAAGCAATAAGGAATCTAGAATTTCCTAACAGCACTCTGTTTCTTCCTTCATGGTACTTTTCACAGTTTATAATTATTATTTATTATTATCTGTAATAATCTTTTGTTTACTTATTTGAAGCATATGTCTCCATCACTGAACCAAAATCTTTACTAGGACTTATTATTAATATAAAGCAAAATTTCTCAACCTCAGCACTATTGAAATTTTGGACTGGATGATTCTTTGTTATGGGGGGATTATCCTGTGTGTTCATCAACATTGCTGGGTGTTGGCCGGGCGCGGTGGCTCACACCTGTAATCCTAGCACTTGGGAGGCCAAGGCGGGCGGATCGCTTGAGCTCGGGAGTTCGAGACCAGCCTGAGCAAGAGCGAGACCCCGTCTCTACTAAAAATAGAAAGAAATGATCTGGCCAACTAAAAATATATATAGAAAAAATTAGCCGGACATGGTGGCACATGCCTGTAGTCCCAGCTACTCAGGAGGCTGAGGCAGTAGGATCGCTTAAGCCCGGGAGTTTGAGGTTGCTGTGAGCTAGGCTGACGCCACGGCACTCACTCTAGTCCGGGCAACAGAGTGAGACTCTGTCTCAAAAATAAAAATAAAAATAAAAAAACATTGCTGGGTGTTTAGCAGCAACCTTGGCCTCTTCTCACTAGATGACGGTAGTACTCCTCAGTTGTGACCACTAAAAACAAAAATGTCCAGATATTCCCTGGGTGGCAAAGTCATTCCCAGCTGAGAACCACTGGCATGAAGGAATGCATGCATGAATGAATGAATGGGCAGCCTCATTTAGAAATCTAATGGAATTTCCAAATCCTCAAATAATATAGAAGTATGTTTTTTGTGCATTCATTTATTCTGATTCATTCATTCATTCATTTAGTCATCTCTCCATTCACCATTTACTGACAACCTGTTATGGGAAGAGGTCAGAGGTGCTGCTTAACAGCCTACAATGCTCAGGGCGCCTGTGCTGGGCATATGGGGTTAAGGTTGAAAAAAATATGAATTATCCTTAGATTATTGTGCTGTAGGGAGAATGGTAGCTTGAGCTACACATTTTCGATCAAGCTTACCCTGCCTGCAATTACTTCCTGGTTCTCCCCTGCTTTTCTTCCCCTTAACCCTCCTTCACAACCAGGTCAGCAGGGAGGATCTGGGTCTAGGGTTCTCCCCTCTCCCCAGCTGCCTTAATGCATCTTGCATTGGTCATTAGGCCTTTGCATCTATCACACAGTGTCGGTGTTTTATAAATCTTATAAATATGTCTAGACTTCCTAAATAAATGTTTTGAAGTTTACTAGAGTGGGACAAATCCTTAGATAAAAATGTAGTTCTAATCCTACTTTGTTATCAGTCTAGCGTCGGGACCCTGGGCAGGATGCCTAATGGCTGAGGCTTACACTTACTTCACTTACAAAATGGAAATGGTTTTACCTGTTCTACAATTACCTTACAATGATATTGAGGATATTAAATGAAATAAGGGATATAAGTGTATTTTGTATATTTAAATACACGGTACAAATGTAATGCGTATTTATCACATTGTCAGCATTAAGAATAAGAGTCACAAACTTCTGAGGCAGGGACAGAATTTTATATGTCTTTGTATCTCTAGAACCTGCCGTATGGCTGCATATTTTGTAGTATTTTGTAGTGGGCTCCACAGATGATACTTGGCGATGCTACGGTGTCTTGTGAAGTGTGGATCTCATTCACTCTATAAACTTGTTATCTCAGATTATTCACTAGTCAATAAATAGTTGTAGAGCCAAAGTGAATTTCAGATAATCATCCACGAAGTCTGTGTTATTGCTCATGCATATGTATGCTGGCACCTTCTGAGGCTAAGAGCTGTAAATATTCTATATGAAACATATTTTAAGGATCTAATGGTGTCTTATGAATTTTTATTGAGAACTTTAAAGAATATTTTATTTTATACAAGAGCACATTAAATAAGGTAGAAATTCTGGTAAGATTTCACTCCAAAGTATATTAAGATTAAAAGTAATGTATTTTCAGCACTTGGATAGATTTCATTTTCTTTTTTTGGTTTTATTATATAAGAAAGTGATAAATCCTCTAGAATATAGTAAGAGATTAATCTACCTAAAATGATCACTTTCCCTAGCTATTGCCTGAGTTTAAAAAATTATTTTAACCAATGTATAAACTCAATTGAAGAAAATTTGTTACTGCAAGAGTCACAGTTGGTTTTGCCTTCCTGATATTGGTCTATTTCGTGGTAATGCTAAAATTGAACACCATAGTAACAAATTTGTTTTACTAAAAATATTGAGATAACACAAATAAGACATTAAGCAAACCCATGCATTAGCTGAGTTGACCTTTCTTGAAAAATAAATACTAAGGAAATATTTTAAGGGAGTTCCTTTTTGTTTTTTCAATTTAGGGTTCATTTCCAGTCAAATATTGCTTTTGTTTATTGTTTTAAAAGAATTAGGTTAATACCTGTTAAATGTGGTAGTAAAGTTTTACTACATATAATTAAGTTGTAAAACTAAATGGACTTTATGGATATAATTTCCAATACAAGCTTTTATATATTTTAATGAAAAGTAACTGGCTAGCTTAGGGTATTAAATACTATACTAGCTACAGAGCTTTAAAAATATTTAGTTTGTTTTTCTAAAATGGGAAATTCACAATGAGTTTTTTTTAAGTCCATTAGAAAAAAGAGTGATGGATGTTGTATTTAATTAGTATAGTACTGAACTTTTTTTCTATATAAATTCGGATTCAGAGGAATTTACTGACTGTCTTTATGGGCCAGATATGATGGTAGCTTCTTTCTCATTTATGGCCATTTAATCTTCAAACAACCCGATGATGTTATCTTTGTGAGAGAGAAGAGGAAACTGAAGCTTTTTGGGTGGAGTAACTTGCCTACAGTTTCAAAGTCTAAAAAGTGCCAAAGCTGGAATATAAACCTAGATTTTCCTATTGTGTATTCTCACCAGTACATTTATTCAGGATGATGTGAAATCAGTTGCCATCATGGTGATATTATAACCTTTCCCAAGTCTAATGTGCTAAGAACTGTTGACCTCATGCAGGACCAGTAGATATGTCTATAACCTCTAAACTTTTATAAAGTTTCCCTGAACTTGACAGAACGATTACTCATACCATCCTATTTGAAAATGTTTATTGGCTACTCTTTTATTTCAAGATGGTGGGCTGGACTTGAAATTTTTATTGGTCTAAACTGCTGAGTCCCTTCCTAAGTTATCATGCAGAGAAAAAATATAAAATACTCATGGTTGAGTTGAAACCAAAATTTTACTTCATTCCATGATTATTTAATTCATCCATATGTTTTTGTTTACGAATGCAAATCCCATCTAATTCTGTCAAAAGGCTAATTTAAAGAGGCATTTCCATGAGACTAAACCTACTTTATGATAAAAAAAAATGGGTGAAAAAAAATTTTTTAAATGAATAATTCTTTGTTTCTTTGTTGAAACTGGCTAAGCCTGGAATACATAACATTCTGGGAACTCTTAGACAAGGTTGGGGAAAAGTGGAGAATAGTTAGGATGGAATGATTGGCCAGGTCGAGGGTGACACTACATTTTAAACCCAAGGGAGCCTGTGAAGTTTAATCCAATTCAACATGAATTAGATCTCTTGGAATTATATCCAAGGGATCTGATTCAGGGGTCAGGGCTGGTGACAGAACTTGGCCAAGCCAAGTCTCAGCATCTAGTGGGTGTCCCAGTGGATTAGGGAGGTTATAATAAGTATTGCTAATCCATTCTCTCTCTCTTCTTAAAAGTGGTGATAGAAATTGATATTTATCTTCAATATGTATTTCCCCTTCTTCAAAAATTAGAATTCCCAAATGTTAGCTGGATACATGGTTACCCAGAATTTATTTCTCAGCCTTTCTTGTACCTAGGAGTGGCCATGTGATTAAACTCTAGGTAATAAGATGTGAGCACAGTGGCACTTGGAACTTTCAGGAAAAGTTAAAAATCTCCTGCCTTTCTTTCTTCTAGCTATTTGGACTGTGTGTGTGAAAAGTAGAGCAAGAGCAGCCATTACTGATCATAAAGTAGAAGTTCCATGTTGAGGATGGTAGAAACAAATGGTAAAAGGAGCCTGAGACCCTGATAATTGTGGAGCCTTAAATCAACCCCTGGACTGCCTACATTACAGGAACTTAATCCTAATTAATACACTAATGAAACTCCTATAATATTGAGGGTGGCAATGTATCCAACAAGACAGCTATATTCTAACTTCTGACCATTGAAATAAAGTAGAAATTGTGAAGGAATCCTGAAAAGATTTCTTAAAAGGGGTATAGACAGCTGGAGAAAGTCCATTATGTCTTCTCTCCTTCTTACCTACTGTCTGAAATGTGGATGTGGTAGGTGGAGCTCTGGTAGCTATGTTGGAACATGAGAGTCCTGTAGGAGCAGAAAGATAGGAGGAGCCTGAATTCCTTGATGACTTTGCGAAGTCAACTTACCAGTATGGGATAACTTACTTTTGGACTTCTTTTACATGAAAAAGTAAACCTTTTGGCATTTAAGCTGCTTTATTTTGGGTTTTCCATTAGGTACAGCCAAATCTAATCCCACCTGAGAGAGAGGTTCATCAGAATGAACAAGAAGGTTCAGGAAAAATGAATGAACCTCAGGGAACTGAGATGTTGGGCCTGTGTCTAGTCTAGTTGGGAAGCTGGAAATGGAAGTAGCGACCAGAACTTGGCAGACTAGTCAGCCAATGTTGGAACTGTAGCCAGTGCATGGATGTGACCATCTGGGCCCCCAGCACTGGTGGGGAAGGGGCAGCTAGTGTGCTGCCGGAGTTGGTACTCTTTATGTTGGGCACAGCTGGCCTTGCAAGGGTCAGGTCTTCAGTGCTAGATATGGGCCGAGCAGAGAGAGAGGCAGGCAGAGGCTGACAGAGTCCATGCCTGATTTAGACCCTGTTAAGGCAGAACTATTCTGCTGAGCCTCTCTTTGTCTTCTTGGGGTTCTCTGTAAGCAGCTAACACCAGCCTGGTGAGAATCAGCTTTGCTCCTCTGTCATGTGTGGGCCAGCTGCATCCCCACTGGTCCTCGTTGCCCCTGCACTGAGCTCATTTACTCTCTGGGGATTCCTTTGACTGTAAATAGTCTGGACGCCAAAGTGTGGGAAAACTAGAGACACAAACAACAGAAGCCTCAATGCTACAGGGGCAGAGAGTAGCATCTTTTCCTTAGGTAGCATCGCAGAAGACCCAGCAGGCAGTCCCGTTGCTGGGGACATTTCATAATCAGAGACACTTCTATATGGTGACTCAGGGAGGCAGCCTGCTGCTGAGCAAGGAGGAGGCTGTTTTGTGAGCTGAAGTTCAGAGAAATTTAGGCTCATATGAGAACTATCGACCCAGAGCTCCGTAATCAAAGAGGTGAGGCGAGTGGAAGCACGCTGGGAAATAGAAAGTGCCATGCAGATTATTGTACTTTCATTAATGAAATGAGTAACAACAAAAGCACCCTCTTCCCCACTGTTGCTGAGGCTATGGCTTCTTGTTCATTTCTTCCCAGCAAGGTTGCCCTTGGAATTCATTGTAAACAAAGTTTGCGTGTTGTAAAAAAAATTGGGGGATTTGCATCAGAACGCCTACCTTCCCAGGGATGACTTGTTCAGAATACTATTGCAAACTTAAATGACAGCTCAGTACACTTTCAAAATTAGCCATGCTAATGATGGGATATACTATTAATAATTGTGTATGATACATATTAATCATGTACCCCATTTACTGTTATTTACCCCATATCCAAAAGTCCATTCTACTATTTATATATATGTGTTAAGTGAAGAAACAGAGATAGAATAATTTTGGGAAATGCTGGGTTGAACAAAGCTGAGTTGGGAAATTGTCACTGACTGTGTGAGTCCAGGGGAAGGGAGCTGCTCGAGGCTCCGACGTCCTGGAATGAGGGTCTTCATTGCTCCCTGCAAGGAATCTAATAAAACATTAGGTAATAATTTTTTTCTGCCCTCATTAGTCAGAGAACAGGCCTTTAAGTTGGGCTTGTCTAATCAAATCCTTCCTCCTGAAATGGTTCCTCTGGGACACAAAGACAAAGGGAGAGATAAGATGACCCGTGGTGGTCATGGCTGTGCCTTAGCCAGACGGCTTCAGTGTTTTTCTGCAGCCAACATCCTTGGTTTTCCAACCTTCCTGCCTATTCTGGGAGTTCAAAACCTCTCTGTGGCTGTCTGTAGCCAAGAACATTGACTAGTGCAGAATTGAAGGACTCACAGAACCTTTAATATGCTAGTTTGCATTGTCAGTCTCCAAAAGGGGCTCAACAATGTGGCATTTCTAAACACATTTGCCCCAGAAGCCCTGACTCCACATACCTCCCATCTTCCCTTGCACCCAATATCTCTTAGGATTAATCTGCTGAACCACTGAACACATCAAGAGAAATGCTATTTTAGTAAGTCACTGCTTAGCTAAATCAGAAAATATCTTGGTGGTACAGAAGAGTTTATTTAACTCAAAAAGGTAAATAATTTTCTTCCTGCTTATAATAAACCCAGGATCTCATAACAGATTATGTTCTAATGATGGATTCATAGTGAATCTTTCTCTAGACGACCATCAAAGGCCACACATGTATTGTCTCATGTATGTCCTCCGTGCTGGCAGTGAAAGTCTGGGACTATTGTGGATGCTGCGGAGCACTTTGTAGAAGCCAAAATACATCTTCTTTTTACCCGACCCATTACATCTGCTAATGACTTAGGTCAACTGGGTAAGCAATGTGGTCATTCATAATTAATTTTGCTGTTCATTATAGCCAATTATTTTAACTGCTGGATCATTTGTATTTTTATACAATCTGCAGTCTTCCAGGAACATACGAAAGCTTAATGGGTTGTATAATGTGTAATCCCTGATCCATGATTAACATGCTGTTTAATGAGTACAATTTTAAGAAAGCTTGAAACTTTAGGTCCCTGGCTGTTTCTACAAAGCCAGACACTGAAAATGAAAAGTCTGCAACAGTAATGGGTTTTGAATATTTTAAATGGAGGGTTATTCTTACATAAATGAGATTCTCCTTGCAAGCTGGGAGCATCTTACCCTTACCTAGCCATCCTGAGATGTTACTAAACAGGGGCAGCTCTGGGGAGCATGTTAATCATCCTGAGTTTTGGTTCACAATACTAGGTATTCTGATTCAGTAAGTCCAAAGTGAGCTTTTCCAAAAAGTGTACCAGGAAATTCTGACACAGGAGTTTGCAGTTCATACTTTCAGAAATACTAGACTAAATTTTTTCTTTTTTTAAGGTTTCTTAAGTGTGCAAGGAACTGACTTCTCCAGCTGGGGAAGTTGGAGGCCAAGTGACTGTTCAGGGACACCTGAGCACTAACTAGTTTCTCTCTCTGGAAGAGCATGTGAGTTCACTAAGGCGGAATTTGATTTAAGAACTGAGAAATCTGCAAGCACATAGACTGTTAGCATAAGTTTGTCTGGAATCCTGTGTGTGGAAGGCTGTGGTGTAGCAGAAACTGAGCTTTTTACATTCTGTTACAGCTTACCTTGTGTAGATGCTGTTCCCAAGAGTTGGTCATGTCTCCCCTTTAGCAGTTCCAGGGGCCATGAGAAGTTATACTGAGATAGGTGGTAACTGCTCCAGTCTGTGTGGCTGCCATACTGCCTTGGCTGGCACACTGCGCACTTAACCCAATGTCATAGACTGGTCTATGCGTGTGTGCCTGGAATGCCACGGAGGGAAAGGACAGACTGTCTTTATCTTGCTCTAGCTCCTGACCCCTCCCATGAGGTGCCAGGGGAAAGATGATGGTTAGTCATGAGCACCATTTATTCAATCTGCTAACATTTTCTGAGTATTTGGCTTTGCTTGTTACTGGTAACTCTGCAAAGTTACTCAACTTTTGCAGTTTTCTCAGCTGAAAAATAACCTAGTGATAATCCTCCCCTTTTAGAGCTGTTGGTAGAGTTAAATGAGATAAAGCATGTAAAGTATTTGACATGCTTCATGGCATATAGGGCTCAAGCCTCAAAAATGTTAAACATCTTTCTTGCTCTTTTCTCTTTTTTAAATCTCCTTCTCTCCTGATTCCACCCCCTATCTCCCCCACTTCTGACCCCTTCTTCTAAGTGTCAGACAGCTCTGTAATTTCTGTTTAGGAAGGAGGCTTAAGTTATGCAATCAGATTGGAAGATGAACAGGAATGAGCAGCGAGGGAAACTGTCTTAAGCTTGAGCTTGCCACGTACTCAACCTTGGGTTATATGTTTACTTGGGATGACTTAGGCTGGGACACTGCAACATCCACAAGCCATCCCTTGGTACCACCTTGGAAGATACAAGGATGATGGAGACACTTTCTTTCCTCAAGGAGCATGGTCTAGGGAGACATTTGTGGTTTGATTGGCTACCCAGTATATAAGGCAATTTATATTATTTATGTTAGAAGAGGTACCTTCGGCGATGGGAGCACAGAGGAGGGAACAGTGAATTCTTGGACAATGTGTTCTATGTATATTCAGAATCAGAGAAAAAGATCTGCCTCCCTGCTAAAAATAACAACACAGTTGTGTGTATATTGCATCAGATAGATTATTAGGGGGAATGTAAGCAAAGACAATACTGATATATCAAAGTATATCTACAGGATCAGGAAGAAAGTGGTAGCAGAAAGGATCTGAAAAGCTTCTTCCCTACAGCACAGTTCTGATTTCGCACACAAGTCTTGTTAAGGGAGTTCTGCTCTCACGTAGCAGTGAAGGTGGAGTTGAGAGACACCGGGGAAACCAGTGTCTGCGTTTAGTTGTAGGCAATAAATTGTGTGGGAAATGCCAATTTCAAAATTCCTCCTCTCTACATAATTCAACATGAGTAAGACAGAATCGTTGTCGTTGACTATAAAATCCATCTCAAAGACTCAAAAATCATTAATGTCCAATAATACTGATTTGTTTTCTGTTAAATCCGAGACTTACGGGTTCTATAAGTCTTTGCTTTGGCAGAAAATTCAATAATTTATTATCACTGAAGGTAAAAGTAGTCTCAAAATTGTTTAGTTTGGTTTTGGTGTTTTACACTTTTAGTTCATAAAATGCTAGTGTGTCTTCATAATTCTGAACTGGAGAATTAATTAAGGTTCTTATTTCTTCAATTTACAACTTGGATATTTTTTGTTGTTGTTGTTAGAGGTCTGGTGGGAATTCTCATTTATTTTTGGTCTTTATGGGAATAGTTTTTATGTTTAACACTGCAGAATGGAGAATCACAGCCAATAATGCTATGATATGGCAACCAGTTTTTCTAACTTATTTGTTTTAATGAAAATAAGACTGGCAGCATCAAAACCTGACAGCATTAAAAAAAAAATTCTTCCTGGAAGTTTTCATCTGAAAAAAAATTGTGCTGATTTTCAGACAGGAATCTCGCATCTCAAAGTATTCTTTATTGAACAACAAACACTATATTGTCCAGTAGCAAAAAATCCCATGATATAAAGATATTCACTGGGGAAGGCTCATGGAACAGAGAAGCATGAAATTATTTTGAGAGAACCAGAGGAAAATTGCATTTTTAATGAACGCAGAATAAAAATAAAAGAATGCTGGCTCGTTACTTTAAGAGAGTATCCCAATTTGGACACAAAGTTTGAGTCTTTTTAAACTTAGGGGATTTTTTAAGAGAATAGATTCAAGAAACTTCTTTGAGACAGACCCCGTTAGTATCAATTTTGACCGAGTAAGCACACGGGGTCTAGCCCAGGTTGCTGACTTCTTTCTGTTCATGAACTTGGCAATTAGGAGCACTATTTTTAAGAATAGCATATTTGGAAAACAGAAGAGGTTAAATCAGACGGAGCTGATAGCACATTTTTAATGTGTTGTAAGTAATAATAAATGTCACTAGAGAGACCAGTTCCTTGCCTTCTCAGTCATACCTCCTGCATAAGAATCTTTCTCCAGAAACCCGAATATCCTGTTGGGACTACAGATCTCCTTCCTCCTTTTGGGCAACGGACAAAACCAAGGACTGGGTTGAGCCAATCAGATCGTCTCTCTTAAGATTTGAATGGAGGGGCCTGTGCCGGGGAGTTGTGCAGGTGCTGACCTGAGAGGTTTAGAAGCTCTGGGCTGCAGGAGGAGGCGTGTGTCTGTGCAATGCTCTGAAGGTGTGGGAGGCCGAGAAGCCACGAGGAAGCAGAAAAAGGTGGACGCAGACAGGCTCCAGGGAATGGAACTGCGCCCGTTGGTAACCTGACTGTGTGATCTCCAGGAGGTGCTGGGGTGGTCTTGGTGTCTCGCTCAGCACTTCTGGCGCTCAGGAAGCCCCTGGGTTCTGTGCGCCCCTCTGTATCCTTACTAAACACACCTGCTATGTGCTTGCCTGGTGCAACTGTGTTTCTGTTATTTATGACTACACAGCCTGACCAAGCCGGAAATGGGGTCAATAGTGCTATTACTTCTTCTTTTAAAACATACTCTTTTATGCATATTTGTGGCATTTGTAACAGTTCTTTGCAATAGCTAAATATGAATGAAAACAGAAAGAGAAAGTTCTCTTATGTTGCAATTAAGTGGGACCCCACTCATCCGATGACCTTAGAATGGAGTTTGCCAAAAAGAAATCAGGCCGCCCTCCTTTACCAAGAGGTGTGAAGACTCAGTCCCTTGTCTCAGCGAGCCTGCAGCTCAGTCAGGGGGAGGCAAAAGTAGCCCCTGAAACAACCGGAGGACGGTTCATGGCAGGAATAATCACACGCTAGCTGCGTCATGTGGCACTGACTAGATGTGAATTACATCAGAGGAGGGGAGTTAAGAACAGACCGGAGCTGCCGGAAATGATTGAGAGAGGCAGGAGGTAGCTGCGAAGAAGGGGGGCAGTGGAGCTAAGGTGGAGGAGGGGTGGGCAGGCACAGGGGGTAGGAATGAGCCTGTGCCTGTGGGTGAGTCCCCTGTGTGAGCCAGTGCTGAATGTCTCCCATCGCACCTGCGCCTACGGTCCACGTGGGCAGACAAGACATATGGAGATGAAAATGCATCAGAAATGGACTGCAAGGCAAGACGTGGCCAAGAGTCAAAGAAATGTCCTAAGAAGGAGTTCAGAGAAGGAAAAGATCTTTATGACCTGGAAGGGTTGGGTGGACCACGTGGAACAGAATGAACATACTGAGAAATGGTGGGCATGGGAGTGGTTTGGAAAGGAAGCTGGCAAAACCAGTGGGCAGATGATGATAAGTGTGGATCTAGGCTTGCAGTGAGGGACAACAGTGATTTTTGAACTTCTTTTGGGGATGGAAGTTTTTCTTTCTTTCTTTCTTTTTTTTTTTAAAAAAGAAATAGTTAGTGGAAGCTCAATGAATAAAATAGATGAAACAGGCTGGTTCTGGGTAAAGGGGAGGAGGAAGGACAGAGGAAGGAACCCATCTTTTAAATTCCATGCTCCTGCCCCACCCCTGAGGTTTGTCCACAGCACCTAGGTGCTGCTCTAGAAGCTGCTTGAAAATCCAGAGCGGTAGGGAGCTGTCATGGAGTTGGGAATGGTAGATAACCCAGCATATAGCTTCACTGGAAGCTTATTGCTGGGTGAACTAGAATAGGGAGAGAGTAAGAAAAGGAGAACAAAAGAGGTGACTTTGAAGGAACTCAGGTGTGAGTTCGTACCTGAGACTCAAGGTGGGCTTAGGGAGGGTGGGAGGAGAGGAGACACTCACCTGTCCTGCTTCCCAGGAATATTGAGTGAGGAATTTTCAGCACTTTCCTAAGCTGCAGTCCTCATGCTAGGAATAAGCAACATTAATAGATGAGCAGTACAACTGCTTAATTCTCAGGGTCCAACTCACGAGAATTCCTCCTAGAAGCATACCTGTCTTTCCTCTTCCAGATATAAGCCGCTTTTTATGTATTTCTGACATTTTGCGATTTGCTGTTCAGGGAAAAAGTGTGCTTCCCAAGGGGTTATATTAAATTGAATTGATTGTCAGGCAGAATTGAAGAGTTACAACAAAAAAGAAGAAAGCAGGCGATATTCATCTCTCCAGCTCTTCATGTTCACGTACATTTTTCTTTTCTGCTTCCAAATTAAGTCTCTACTGGTTTTGTATGGTCAGCCCAGCTTCCATCCTAAGACACTGAGCCACTCGGGCTGACTTCAGTGAGTGGGAGGTTGCAGTGACACGGCCCCTAAGGGGACACTGATGGACTAACTCATTCATCAACGTCCATGTTCTTCATTAACCGGCCTAAGCTGACTGAAATAGCTTAGCAACCAATCCACATTTGCCCATATGGAAGTAATTTCGTGAATGGGAAAATAACATTGGTCTGTAATGAAAGACTAATATGTGAGGCTCAGGCAGTGAGTTCCTAAATGGTCAGATTTACGTTGTGGCTAAGAACTTGGTTAAAGAAATCCGTATACTAAAAAGTATAAAAGGACAAAAACAGAAACAAAACTTCTGATGTTTGGAGATGGCCATTATTTGCTCTTCAAAGATCAATATTCCTTTAGGAAGTTAAATGGGGAAAAACACTAACTGGACCAAATACTTGTAAGTAAACATATTCTGAGGCACAATTCTGATTGTGTTATTTCTCTGCTCAAATACTGCCTATAGAATAAATTCAGGCCTCTCTCTGGCTTGGGTTAAGTCTGCCCTGCCTGCTGTGTCTCCACCTAGTGCTTCAGGTACCCACGGACACTCACCTTTTCTCAAGCTTACCCCCGTGGTCCCACCTCTACGCCCTTCTCTTGCTGGAAAATGCCTTCGCTGCCATCCCGTCTGAATCCCTCAAAACTCCACGGCCAGGTCTTTGTGCCCCTGTTTCCTTTTGTGACGATTTTCCTCCAGTATCTCTGGAAC
>CM052446.1:21935696-21991431 GCA_028533085.1 Varecia variegata
GAATCAATGTGCAGAATATTTTCATGAAATTTGGCTGTCAAAAGTACAAGGAAAATTTGAAAAATTTGTGGATATTGATAAGTTTAGAGTTGTATTTCAATTTATTAAATACTTTAAAAATTTGATGTTAATCTTGAATGGACACAGGAGAGAGTGAACTCACTTAACTTTTTAGACAGATGTAATTTTGAAACTGACAATGCTTCTGCTTCAAAGTCAAAGGCAAATCTTCTTTAAAAAGAACCTGTTTTGTCAATGTGAATGCAAATATTAAAGTAAAATGATTTTTGGATACTTGATTCAATGATTGGAAAACTTTTAAGTGTGTTTTGAACAACTTGGGTATAAAAATCTATTTTTTAACTGAAATTTTATAAAATCTAAATCAGATAAAGTATTTCTCAGCATATAAATTGAGAGATTTTGTACATATAAAATCCACATTAAATTTTAAAGATTTAGCTCAAATAAGAGAATGTAAATATCTCAATAATGTTTTATGTTGATTACCTGTTGAAATTGTAATATTTTGGACATACTGCTTTAAATAAAATATGTTACTAAAATTAATTTCACATATTTATTTTACCTCTTTATTTTTATTTTATTTATTTATTTTTTTGAGACAGTGTCTTACTCTGTTGCCCAGGCTAGAGTGCCATGGCGTCAGCCTAGCTCACAGCAACCTCAAACTTCTGGGCTCAAGCAATCCTTTTGCCTCAGCCTCCCGAGTAGCTGGGATTACAGCCATGTGCCACCATGCCCGGCTAATTTTTTCTATATATATATTTTTAGTTGTCCAGCTAATTTCTTCCTATATTTTTTTAGTAGAGACGGAGTCTCGCTCTTGCTCAGGCTAGTTTCAAACTCTGGAGCTCAAACGATCCTCCCATCTCGGCCTCCCAGAGTGCTAGGGTTACAGGCATGAGCCACCATGCCCGGCCTACCTTTTTAAATGAAGTAACTAGCAAATTTAAAATTATATATGTAGCTCACATTATGTTTCTCTTGCCAGCACTTGCCTTGTAAGTCCCAGTATTAGGGGCTTAGTGGCATGGGTCCAAAATCCCGAAGGTATCAGTATATAGGTATATATAAAATCATCTAGATCACTGTCAATTGCCTGGTAATGCCAAGTTATTTGTCAGTCACTGATTCACTCGCATTCTTTTTCCATTGTAAACTAGGGCATCTGTTTGTGAGATACCTACTCAGAGTTCAAGGTTCAGTCTGATTATGGGACTGAATTTCCCTGAAAATAGCCTGTCCCTAGAGGAACTGAACCAGTGGTCCTGGACTGGTTATCATTTACCTCAATCACCAGAGGTAAACCCTGACCAGGAGGCTAACCAGAAATCAAATCCTATAGCATATGTTAGGCAGTATCGATATGCTCGCCTGTGCCTGAAAACAAATCAATTCACAATACTAAGGCCTTTATGAGGTAAGACAACAGCTGGATTCATTGTCTAAGTTCCCGAAAGAGAACAGAGACCAACCAGGATCAATACATTCCTCTGCCTGGTTAAGGAGAGATCACTTGCTGTAATTCAGGGGGAAAAATAATCTGGAAATTTCTATCTTCCCTAGCTACATTTTCCATACTCTTTTTGTGTCTGGATTCATGCCAAATTCAGGATATTTGTGGTAATTATGTCTTGGGATTTAAAAAAGCAATTATTGAACTTAAGTCTGAAGATCTGAGTAAGAGGTCCTATCTTGTTTATGGAATACAGGACTTTGGATAACTTACATAGTCTCTCAAGTTTTCTGATCCGGATTAGATCAGTTGATCTATGAGAAACCTTCTAGAACCGAGGTTTTGTGTCTCTAAGTTGTCCTAGCAGTAGCTGAGACACAAATCCCAAACTATATAAAACTCACTTAGAATTTCAACTTTATTCTAGGAATGGGATTTGAAAAGTCACCATTTTCTTTCTTCTTCATCAGAGGAAGAAGAATGTAGAATAATATACTTTTGCAATTTTCTATTTGTAGGGAGTCACTATTACATTGTTTTATAAGACCTACGTGATATTTTTCCCTTGTAAAAATTAAGTAGTAAGAGGAAAGATCTAGGAATGCTATTGTACTTCTAATCTTGCTCTTTATTTTAAGTGTGGGACCCTAAATATGAAACTAAAGACATCATACAAATTATACTGTATGTATGATGGCAATATGGAGAAAATGGCCAATGAATCATATTCTTTTTTCTAACTCACTTAATAAAGCCTTCAAATGTTAGTCTGAACAAACTTTTCATGGTGTTACAAGTAGAAACTAAGCTCTCCGGGGTAGATAATTTTATGCTAATTTCATGCACCTCAATGTACACAGTTATTATAGGGCATGTGAATGATCCATTCACTGAATGAAGAAAAATTATTCCAAATGATTATTGATGAGTTAATCAAGATAACCATGTCAACTTTCTTTATCCATTAGTGGCAACATCTACAGTATTTCACAATCATAATAATAAAAGAGCCAAATGCTAATGGGCGAGGTAATCAGACCTTAATGAAGAACAGTGAAAAATCTGCTTTTAAAAATAGTTTACAGTTTTCATAATCACTGAAGTGGTCAGTGAGTCCCAAGATTCTTCATATTTCATAATGTGCATTTGCAATTCTTTTCTTCATTTCAAAAATGAAGTTAGATTTTCCTAATGTAAGAAAGAGTAGAAATAAATGGAAAGGGATTCCTTTTTTAAAAAAAAATAAATACATATTTAAAAAGCTAGTCATATTGCACTGGGGACTTAAAATGGGAGAAATCTCTATCCATTTAAAAACTCACAATTATTCTTTTATGCTTTTTCTCCCATCTTTATCCTTTCACCCAAACTTGGTAATTTGGTAAGCTCAGATAAGTCTGGATTTGCAACTTGATTATAATTATTTATTGTATATTGTGGTTTAAATTTATATTGCTTTATTGATTCTGCTAACATACTGTCATGATGACCTGAGAACCTGCCATGCACAACTTCCTTTCAAAAAAAACATTATAAAATGGTTCCTTATGAATATGTCACGATAGTTTATATCCTGTGGCCTCATTACTCTGGTACCATTAACAAAATATTCTAGGGAGTGGCAACTGACTGGAATGTACCCAGTTATCTATAAGTTGGCCTTATAACCTGTAAGATAGCTTGACATAAGAGCTCTGCCCACAAAGACACACTTTACTGAATGTTTGAGTGGGTGACCCAATCAGATTCTTTGGGCTCCTGAATGTGAGACATATCAAGAAAGACAGGAGACAGAGAAAAAGCAATGTGAAAATCCATGAGGTTGCAGAAGTCCTTATTAAACAGAAGCCATGAGGTGGGTATGGAATGGGGATCAGTAACTGGTAGAAGAAGCAAATCTTTACACCAAGTGGTGAGTATGGCAGTGTGGCTTTTTGATGACACCACTCTGAGAGCTGCTGTTGGATCGATAGAGTAACTATTGGATGATGAGACCTACTGTTGCATCCACAGGGAACTTCTGGTCATTTATAGGGTTTGGTTATGCCAGTGGTTTTAACAATGTTGCCTGTGGTTCCCTAAGGGTTCCAAGGAGCTGTTCAGGGGCCTCCACAAGGGCAGAGGGGGACACTGAATGGACAGGACATCCCTTGGCTCCCAGCACTAGCCAGAGCAGTGCTCTTTGTTTTGTTTTGCATATTTTTTCCATGTGAGATTTTTTTAGAAGGACAGGTTCTACTGAAGTTCAAAGTTATTTGCAACTTTACATGTTAAAGAAAATCCACTGTAACTTTTGTTGAATGTCATCTTAAAATATAAGCAACTAAGAGCCTTTTATCCCTCCTTCCGGACTCTTTTCCCTCCTCTATGCAGTTTTTTTTTTAAACAACTAACATTTTGTGATGCCAGTTGCATACAACTCTTTTGTCATTTTGTCCCACCAGATAACTTTTACAGCTTCTCTTTATCATTGGTTCTTTTTTTTTTATTCTTATTTCAGCATATTTTGGGGGTACAAAAGTTTAGGTTACGTATATTGCCCTTGCCCCGCCCCCTTGCCCCGAGTCAGAGCTTCAAACGTGTCCATCCTCTAGACAGTGTGCATCGCACTCATTATCACACTCAAGAACCAGTGATAGGGTACAACACTATCATTGGTTCTTGAGTGTGATTGGGCCATAGTCCCTCAAACCTTGCTGATAATGAGAGTTGCCTAGTATTTGTAAAAGCTTTCCGGATTATTCTGATTCTTAGTCAAATTTCAGCACCACTAAATTAGAACAAGAAGGTACTGATTGCCTATAGGGGGGTGGGAATTGAGGTGAGAAACAGGCAGGTCAGGTAAAGTGTGATTCTATATATAGAGAAGGACAACTCCTAATTCACAATTTGATCTAGAGTGGGCCCAGGGAATATTAATTAAATAGAAGCATTCTTATTCTATGCTCCTAAAACTAGCAGTTTGTGCATTAAATTAAAAAGTAGGTTAGTACAACAACAAAAAGGTAACTGTGAGGTAATCATGGGTTAATTAGTTTGTGGTAAGCATTTCACAATGCATATGTATATGAAAACATTGCATTTACACCTTCAATATGTACAATTTTTATTTATTAATTATACCTCAATAAACCAAAAATGTTAAAGTGAGGACTAATAATATGTACATATACTTTAATATTTTATTTAAACTTAAAATGTATAAACATATACTCTTTAGCCAATCTTTTTTGCAGGGCCATGGACTTATCATTTCCTAAGCATTTTGCCTATGGAGTTTCCTGTCATCTTTCTTGTATAAACCACACTTACAATACCATACTTCATCTACTTTTTCAACTTTCACTATCTTTAAAGTAGGTTCCTTAAGGGATTTAAAGACATTTGCAAAACTGTCTGATGAATAAAGAATTCTTCCAGAATCTATGATTTTGTGAAAAACTTCTATTAATAAT
This sequence comes from Varecia variegata, assembly GCA_028533085.1. Lineage (NCBI taxonomy): Eukaryota > Metazoa > Chordata > Mammalia > Primates > Lemuridae > Varecia > Varecia variegata. The sequence goes on from CM052446.1 coordinate 21,940,632, forward strand.
ATTTTACACATATCTTACCCACACTAGATTCAAAGGCAATTTAAACATTAAGCTTTTATAGAAACAATTCTCTTCTTGCACTCATATTATACTTATATTGGCTTATATAACACTTGATTAAATTATGTAAGTAAAGGAACACATAGAACCAGCATAAATACATTTGGAAAAAAATGCAATTGACTCTTGGGAAACAGAAAACTTAATTGGAAGTGCATGCAGCAAAGTTGACTATAGCTGCAAATATCCAAAATGTTTTGGTCATCAATCAGCGTGTCTTGTAGCGGGAATTGTGAGCATTGGTTGATCTGGTGAGTTGGTTAAATAGAGTTTGGCTAAGAAAACTTCCATTGTACATTACTCTGTAGATATATGAAATAGGGTTTTAGGGAGTTAAAGTTAAATGGATAATGCATTTTAAATATTTACTATACAAAATGCTCTCTTTTTTAAGGCATCAAACTCTGTTTTTGACATGCTAAATTTCAGGAAATAAATTTTTTCTACTAAACACAGAACAGTCATAACAGTCAAGTCTAACAGAAAGATTTATTCCTGTGGCTCAACCAAAATTATGTTTTATTATATTAAAAATACTAGCTGGACATGATGGCTCATGCTAAGTAAGGCAGGAGGATTGCTTGCTGCCAGGGGTTTGAGGCCAGCCTGGGCAACATGGTGAGACCCCATCTCTACAAAAACAAAAAAGCATTAACTGAGTGTGGTGGACCTGTAGTCCCAGCTACGAGGCTAAGGTGGAAGGATCTCTTGAGCCCAGGAATTCGAGGTTACAGTGAGCTGTGATCTATGATTGCACCACTGAACTACAACCTGGGTGACAGAGTGAAACCCTGTCTCTTAAATAAATAAATATGTACTTTATCTATTAATATCTTATGCAATCTTGTATAGTACAGTCAAATTTCAGAAGTGGAAGAATAAGAGAAAGCCAATTTCAGGTTGGAAAATGAGTGGATTTTCAAGGTAAATAAATGCTATTTTATCACTTTAAAGTCCATTGGGTAACCTACACACTAATCTTAAAGTTTTATTTCTAATAGGGAACTTTAGTGATCTGATAGTAACATATCAATTGTTGGTATGTAAGCAGTTAATGTGTGAAGAAGCATGTCTTATACTTAATAACACTCAATAAGTATTTACTTACTGAATTATTAAAGTATGTGGCTGCTTCCAAAGTGTCGGAAATTATTTTTAAGCTTCCTTCTCTACTATTTCTTAAATGTTAATTTTCTTACTAAATTATTAAACTTCTTAACAATGGTTTCCTGGAAAAAATGGTCTCAGAATTATGGCATCCGGTGTTTTGTTTCCCTTGAAACAAATCGCTCTACCATATGGTACCATATACCATGATGTTATATGGTAGAGTGATCAAGAGCATGGATTCTGGAATCAAATTGAGTTCGTATCTCAGTTCTATCACTTAGTCTGAAATACTGGGCAAGTTAGTTTGACCTCAGTTTCCCCATCTGCAGATGGGTATAATAACAAATCCTATCTCAGGAGTTGTTATGAAGATTAAACATAATAGAAACTATTTGTCAATAATAGATAATACCATTTGTTGAAAACACTATCCTTTTGCCAATGAATTACCTTTTCATCTTTGTTAAAAGTTAGTTTTCCATATATGTATGGAAATGTATGGATATATTTCTAGACTTTTAATTCTATTCTACTGATGTAGGTGTCTATCTTTATGCCATTATCACACTGTCTTGATTACTGTAGCTTTATAGTAAGTCTTGAAATCAGGTACAATTAGTCAATTAATTTTTCTCTTCTTTTCCAAAATTGTATGGGCTATTCTAGACACTTTGCATTGCCATGTGGATTTTAGAATTAGCTGATCAATTTCTAAAAAAAAGCCAGCTGAGAATTTTGATTGTGTTTGCATTGAATTTATAGATCAACTTGGAGAAAATTAATATCTGAACAATAATGAGACTTCTGATCCATGAACAAGGTACATCCCTGCATTTATTTGTCTTTATTTCTCTCAGCAATATTTTATAGTTTTCAGTGTACAGGTTTTGCACATCCTTTATACAATGTAACTCTAAGTATTTCATATTTTTGATGCTATTATAAATGTTATTGTTTTGCTAAATACACTTTCTGATTGTTTATTGCCAGTGTATGGAAATACAATTGATTTTCATATGCTGATCTTGTATCCTACAACCTTGCAAAACTTACGAGTTCTAGTAGTTCTTTTATAGGTTCTATTAAATTTTCTACATAGATGATCATTTTATTCATGAATTAATACAGTTTTATTTCTTCCTTTCTACTCTGGATGTTTTTTATTTCCTTCTCTTGCCTATTGCCCTGGCTAGAACCTCTAGTACAATGTTGTAAGGAAGTGAAGTGGACATCATTGACTTGTTATTGATTTTGGTCAGGAAACATTCAGTCTTTCACTTTTCAGCATAAAGTTATTTGTAGATTTTCATAAATGCACTTTACAAAGTTGAGGAAGTTTCCTTATATTCCTAGTTTGACAAGAGTTTTTTTTTATTATTAGAAATGATATGTTTGAATTCTATCAAATGCTTTTTCTCCATCTATTGAGATAATCATAATGTCTTACTTTTTTAGTTTGTTGATGTGGTGAATTACAAAGCATTGATTTTTGATTGTTAAGCCAACCTTGCATTCCTGGGATAAACTCCACTTGGATATGATGTGTTATCCTTCTTACATTGTAAAAACATTTTTAAAAATCATAAGAACATTTAGCAGTTTGCTAAAATTTTGTTTAGAACTTTTGCATCTATGTTTCTGAAGAATATTGGTCTGTAGTTTTCTCTTCTTGTAATGTTATTGTCTGGTTTTGGTATTAGGGTAATGCTAGTCTTATAGAATGAGTTAAAAAATGTTCCCTCTTCTTCAATTTTTAAAAAAAGTTTATGTAAAATTTATATTATTTCTTCCTTAAATATTTGATAGAATTCACCTGTGAAGCCACCTGGGCCTGGAGTTTTCTTTGTGGGAAAGTTTTAATCTATAAATTTAACTTTTTAATAGACTTAGGTATGTTTGGATCATATCTTTCTTTTAGTAAGATGTGGTAGTTTGTATCTTTCAAGGAATTGAAGCATTTTATTTAAGTTGTCGAATCTGTAGGCATAATGTTGTTCATAATATTCTTTTATTATCCTTTTAATATCTATAGAACTGGTAGTAAAGTCACTTCTCTTATTCATGACATTAATAATTTGTATCTTCTTTTTTTCCTTATCAGTTGGGCTAGAAGTTTATTGATTTCCTCAAAGAACTAGCTTTCAGATTTTTATAAATTATTTTTTGGTTTTCTACTTCATTTATTTTCTCTCTGATTTTTAGTATTTCCTTTCTTCTCCTTAAGTTAAATTTGTTCTTTTTTCTTGCTCCTTAATATAAAAGCTGAGGCTACTGATTTAAGACCTTTAAAAAGTTCTAATATAGGTATTTTGTACAATAAAATTCCTCCTAAGTACTATGTTAGCAGTAGTCTACAAATTTTGTTGTGTTTTTTTATTCGATTTAATTTAAAATAGATTCTCATTTTCCTTTTGATTTCTTCTTTGACCCATGAGATATTTGAAGTATGTTCTTTAGTTATCAAATATTTGGAGATTTCCCAGAGATCTTTCTGCTATGATGTCTAATTTAATTCCATTATGGTTGGAGAGCATACTTTGTATACCTAAAACCTTTAAAATTTGCTTAAGGCCAAAATATTGTCTGCCTTTACAAATGTTCCATGTGCACTTGAAAAGAATGTGTGTTCTTCTATACCATGGAGTGTTTTAATGAATGTCAGTTAGGTTAAGTTGGTTGTTCATGTTGTCAAGTCTTGTAAATTATGGGTCTAGGGGTCTGCAAACTTTTACTGTAAAGGCCAGACAGTAAATATTTTCAGTTTTGGGGGCCATACATTCTCTGTCACAACTACTCAAATGTGCAGCTGTAGCCAGGCAATACAGAAATAGTTATAGGCAATACATACATGGGTGTGGCTGTATTTGACTCACAATGAGCTGGATTTGGACCAAAGGCTGTAGTTTGCTGACTCCTGTTCTATATCCTCACTGATTTCCAGTCTACTTGTTCTATCAATTATTGAGAGATGAGTGTTGTAGTCTCCAACCGTCATTGTAGATTTGTCTATTTCTCCTTTTAGTTCTATTAGTTTTTGCTTCATGTATTTTGAAACTCTGTTACTAAGTACATAAATGTTTAGGATTGTTATATCCTTTTGATGAATTAACTCCTTCGTAATAGGGAAAAACATTCTTTGTCCTTGATCTTCTTTATCCTTTTGAAGTCTACTTTGTCTGATATGAATACAGACACTCCAGCTTTCTTTTTGTTAGTACGAGCATGGTATATCTTTTTCCATACTTTCTGAGAGCAATCTGTCTTCAGATCAAGCTTCTTTCCTACTTTGCCATAAGGTGAATCACCTGTGCCTGCCTGGAGATACACCTGAGGTTGTTTAGCCCCACCAGTGCCTGGTCGGGTAAGTCTGATTTACTCAGGCATGAGTCAGGACACTATTACGGCTGCACATTTAATTCACTGCCCCCAGACTAGCATTAACCTGTAATAAAACAGATAGACTTCAGTGTCTCTATTTCCATCCATTCAAAATTTTGGAGGAAAAGGGAGAAGTAATTTTTTGACTTGCTAAAACCCCTGCAGGAGAGCAGCGTGGGGAAGGAGGTATTGCCTGGACACCGGCTTTAGTCATCTCATAAAGTGCTGATTCTGAACACTGTATTTGTCCATTAGGTTGTTTTAAAAAGAGGCAGATCATCTTCATGTTGTCCTCTTGGCCATGGCAAAAGTGTAAAAATGCTGCTTTCTGGTAGCAAGTTATTTTTGCAATAGACATCCCTGTATTTTGTTACTGAGTAAGATAAACAGCATCTCTCTATTCCCATGTTATGCTCCATCACTGGGCCTCACTTTGTCTCTGACCTCACTATGCTCAGGCCTCACCCCAGATATCCAGGAAAGATGTCAGGGGCAGTAATGGGATGAGGCCCAGGGAGGGTGAGCCTGAGGAATGGGGTGAGGAGATGTGTGTGGTTGATCTTTCCTGGTAAGAATAAATGCCAGAAAGTTTAATGACCTGCTTTCCCAGCCCTGTTCAAATGAAGACTCCTGTAGTCCAAAAGCCAAAACAGCTTCTTAGGTCACACATCTTTAAGCACAAGCTGGCTGCACCACCTTCCCCACGTCATGGTCTGGCCTTGTCACTTGGCCACAAAGTCACACCTTGCAGCCTGAGTGAACATGCACACTTGACATTTGACATTTCCTAGGGATGGTTCTAAAAATGATTTGGGGCAAAACAGACCAAATGTCCAAAGATGGTAACAAGGCCCCAGCCCCCTCCCTCCCGCCCCAAGAATAGTGCCAACCCATTTCTTTTTCCGTGACCTGGTCTGCACAAGTCATAATTTATGCCTTACATATTTATTACAGGGCCTATTGAGGTCCATTTCTTCAGACACCTGCATGGAATTTCCAAGAATTTGTGCAACTTGTAAAATGATGAGAATTTCTCATCTCAGTGCTTTCCCTCAGTTTCATTACACAAGTGACCATTCTAGGTTTTGCGTTTCTACTTCCTTGAGATTATTTAAATATTTAAATATCTAGCCATGTAGAAATTCAGATATCTCTTAATGAGGCAAACTTCTAAGCAGAGACTTCGGTTCAGTGTTAACTACTTTCCAATTGCAAATGATGTGAAAGGTTCCCTGAACGAATGGCTGATTCGATGGAAGATGTCACCTTTAAGTTCCCTAAAAAGAAAAAGCCCTCCAAGCTCGTCCAAGTCCAAGCACACCACACACCGTCACAGCATGAGGGGATAGCACATCTCCTTGTTCAATGTGCTTAAAGGGAAAACAGTGAAATATGAGTTGACAAGAGGAGAAGAACATCCGCAAAAGGGGAATGAGCACAGAGAGAAATCAGTCAGAACCTCAGAGGAAGGAGCTGTGCTGAGTGTCACACTTTATAAACTTTAACTAGCTCTTCCTCTGACATTATGAATCTGATATGATTTGCAGAGACAGTAGGGCAAAATGAAAAGAAAATTTATGCTAGCCTAACTTTCTTCTTCTTCCATTTAGCAGGTGGTGTATTATTAAAGTTTATTTCTCTCAAAACTTGGTTTCTAGGTGGCCAGTTGGTTTTGTTCTGTTCCACGGCCCCAGCCTGACTCTTAACCCTGCCCTGATACCCAGCAATCAGGGACCAAGGAGAGAGAATGGATACCCCCAGGAAACAATAGTGCATCAGTTCCAGTCAAACAGTTCAGAGAAGGGTCTTGTGAAAATGGGTCTGTAGAGGAATTGCCTTTACATGAGAATGCAGCATGCATAGGATGGCTGTTATCTACCTGTGTTTTCCAGAAACAAATGGCAGAGTGGAACTATTGAAGGATAATGCTGAACTCAACTCCTTCTTGAGATCGGGGGCAAGGAGGTGGGGCATTTATATCTTGAAAGAAGATTGTACTAAGTCTGTTGACTACACCTTCTCTCCTTTCAGAGCTGTGAGTTGGTGCCCTTGCCAGGGGTGGTGTCTCCAGAGGATTTCACAGGGGGAAGCAAGGAGAGCTGCTTAGACTCCTCAAGGTAAGAGACATGATGACATCCTCTAGGATCTCTGTTTCTCATTCTAGTGCACATGGCATTAGAGAGCAGGCAGGGCCTTAGGACCCAAGTCAGCAATTGAATGTGTAGATTTGACTCAAAATTTTCTTGTGTCAAGCCTCTTATGAATGGGGTATATACCTGCTTAATGAAGGAGAACCCATCCCATATATTAGGAGATGGAACGCCAATAAACGAGAGCTCCCAACTATGGGAACTCTAAAAGTGCTCCTAAATTTGAATTCCCTCCCTCCCTCTCAACCTTGCTGAGACTTGGCCCTCCAGGAAGATAGCAAGGTGCAAAGGTGTTGACTCTAAGCAGTTAATAAGTCCACTAGTGTTTCTGCATTACTCACTCTTAGTCACCAGGCATTTCACTAAGCATCCACTGTGAGCATGAACAAGACTATGGGCTGTTAGCTTGTGTCATTCTCTGATGTGTCTGCCCTCTTCAACTGCTCCTACTTCCAGTGTCTATGTCATATTTTGTAGCTCCTGACAATGCAGCCGGGTTGGGTACTAACAAAGAAGGCCAGAATGAGCTCAAGGGTATTGCATTATTGCTGGAAGAGTGTTCCCATTAATAAAAGCAGGCATTGTGTAATGTCATTCACATATTACTGTACACGAGATGATGCAATGTAATGCTGGCCCTTGATTCACCCAGAGCTTAATGGGAGAAATGAGACTGGTCATTTCAAATCCCTGAATTTTTGCCACTGAGAATCATAAAATATTAGAGCTAGAAGGGACTTTAGAGAATGTCTCACCCAACCTCCTTTGTTTTACCAATGGGAAATCTGAGGCTTATGTTATTCTTTGTTGAATCTACCAACTGGAATCTGGCCAAAGTGCCTGTTTCTACTCACAAATGCAACGTTTGGAAACAGATTGGGTCCTGTGCCATCTGCTACCATCCTTGGTAGACTAGAAGACTAAGCATCTAGAATAGTTTCAAGCCATCTAATGCACTTCATCTACATTATTAGCATCCCGGTTCCAGAAATTCTGTCCCTGAGGATACAGGTATGTGGGACAAAGGTAGGGAAAATAAAAATATTTCTTGTTTTCGTATGTTTTCATCTGATTCATCACCGCATCAAGGTGAGCTCGCTAATCTTAGATATCAGATCTCCAGGGCATGGACCCAGCCCTCTTTGTTGGATACAGAGCTATGAAGGTTGTCCAGCTTTGGTAGCAATCTCAAAGGCATGTTTGTGTTGGACCATTTAAAAAATGACATAGTCCCCATTGGAGCTTGCACCTGTGTGTTTGTACCTTCTGCCCTATCTCCTTAATAGGGGAGGCAAGTGGGGATAGTTTGCTTGTTTAGAAAGAGTTCAGGTTACGTAGTGTATACAGCATCAGGATGTGGAACATGGTGTTCACAATTCACTTTTGCCTGAATTATTTGTGTAACTGTGCAATAGGTTATAAGACGCTTTTAAAAGAGTTATTCTTGGCTTTGGAAGGCTTTGTTCAATGGAAACATGTTTGGCTTTGTGTGAGTTGGCCTAACAGAAAAGTCATGGACAACATTGTCTTTCTCTAGGAAAGTTTTCAACTACAGAGCACTGCAAAAATCTTGGGTACACAGAGCCAAATGAATCTGTTGACCCAGGGTTGGCCATCACAAGTGTCTTGCAGCCCAAGAAATTTGCCGGGGTTCAAGATGCTTAGCAGGACTCCTGAGGGTGCCAGAAAGGAGACTGGAAACGAGCGGAGGTTGCTTCTGTTTTTGAGAAGGGCCCTCCCATGTTTACATAATACAAAGTTTTAGAAATAGAAACCCCCGGCCAAAAAGTTAGAGGCCAAGAGAAGAAATAGAAATTAAATGAAATTCTTGCTCTTGCCTCCCCCTCAGTCCTTGCAAAAATAGACAGAGACTTCCTTTTCCACTTACAGACGGGGAGAGTGCTGCTTTACGGTTGGAGCTGAGTTGTGAGGTTGAGGCAAGTCAGGTCCATGTTGGCAGCTCTGAGTTATAGTCACCCCAAATTTAAACCCATCCCCAAGAGGGTCTTTGGACTGGAAAATAGTGCGACCTCCTGGGCCATGCATGAGTAGGAGGCACCCCATTTAACTCTAGAACACCATTTTTTGGCAACTTAGCTAGACCCTTCTCCTACCTCATCAGAAGGTGGGTAGTGAAACTCAACCCCAACACTCACCCTGGAGAGAATACAGGATCAGAATGAGTTTTTGGAAAGATTTATAAATTCGAGAGAGAAACATGCAGTTTTATTTCATTCATTTGCTTACTTAATAAGCGTTTATTCAACTTCTGCCTCTCCTAATCTGTACCATTTGCCACGTTTGTGGAGAATAGGATATGAAACGATTGAGTCTTGGCCGTCCACGATCATTCATACTAGTCAGGGAGATAAGACAGACCCACAAATAATGATAATAAAAATCAGAATGTAGCAAGCTCCTTGAGAAAGATAGGAATAAAAGGTCATAGGAATTCAGATTAGAGAAGGATCTGGCTGAGCTGAGGAGAGCAGGGAAGGCTTCACAGAGGAGGTGACAGCAGGAATGGTGAAGTATATATAGCATTCCAGGGGGCGAACTAAACATGCAAAGGCATAAGGCCAAAAAGCGTGGAGGTATGTTTGGAAAATAATGATCCCTCTAGTTGGAGGCAATGGATAACAGGTACTAAGGCTGGATAGAAGGTTTGAACTGCCAGGAGACAAAACTGGAATGTAAGATAGGAGAATAATGAAGAATCACTGTAGATCTCCTAGAATGAAAATGAACCATGCTGTAGGAAAATATATCTGGCAGATGAGTTTCAGGGGTGAAAGAGGAGAAGTGAAGGTGATTCAGGAAGCTCTTACCACAGTCCAGGCCACAGACAATGAAGGCCAGGAAGGTGGGTGGAACAGGGAGACAGAGGCAGACATAGGAGACCCTGTGGCACTAACAGGGTAACCATCAGATGTGGGGTGGGTAAGACGAACTCCTGTCAAAGGTGACTTTGAGGGTTTTTAGCTTGGTTGTAATTCCCCCTGGGCTATGACCATGACCATTGCAATTTAGGGGGAAAGGTTTAAGAGAGAACTGATCGCCATGAAGAATTTGTCCAGGACTCATACCTGGCAAATGTGATGATCCCCAAAGAAGTAGCCTCTGAGAATGTGTTGAGGGCCACCCTGTCTACCTGTGTTGGAGCTTTCTTGAGGGTGACAGATACAGAGAATGTACGAGGCAGAAAAGACCTGCTTTCAGTGAACTTATAGTAGGGGAGGAAAGAGTAACATAAAGAAATAACACTAAACTCTATAAGAAAGAATGTAATTATAAATTATGTAGACATTTAGAAGACAAGGAGAACAAAGAAGGGGTCAGGGTTCATGGAAGAAATGGTACATGAGGTGTTGTTATGGGTGGGATTTGGAAGGAAGGAAGGAAGAGAGAGAGGCAGGAGAGTGACACAAATGAAGGCAGAGTGCTGGGGGTGGTTGGTCGTGTTTATGAGGGAGTGAAGATATCTCCAGGAACTTAGGAAAGTTCTCTAAGTCAGTCATCTGGGGGATGAGAAGGGTGCATGAGAAGAGAGGCATTGGTTCAACCTACTGCTCATATCAATGGTGCACAATATGTGCATGCTCATTTTGTAAATGCCGACCACTGACTATTAATGTAACAATATAATATTATATTCTGGCATGATGGGAGAAGAAAAGTTGGATGTGTGGGTATGAAAGACCAAAGTTCCCATCTTCTTTGGCAGGAAACCAATAAGTAATGCTTAAAATTAATAAATCAAGAAATAGCATTGTCAGCATATTGTTCACAAAAAGAGGGGTGCCCAGGAGAGGCGAGAGCTGAGTGAGTTGAGGACGGGGGCCTCTGGGGCAAGAGGATGGGGCTGAGGGGGGGCAGAGGACTGCTAATTGTAATTACACTATGTGGATTTAAAAACTAGATAAGCATAGTTACAGTTTTTGACAAAAAAAAAAATTAAATCTTAAAATGCCTACCTGATCTTCCTGTGGGGGTGAAGATTTGAGTGAATGAGTAAGACGGGACACTTTGATCCCCTTGGCCACCTTTGATCGGGATCCCAGAGTGGCTCCCCGGGAAGCCGCAAGGCTGTCTCAGCTGAGCTGGCTCCCTGGTTTTTCCTCTTCCACCTTCCTGCTGGTCCCCAGAACCCAACCTGTCCATGTTCCTTTCCTTTTTGAACACTGCCTTAGCCTTCCCTGTGGGCTCTTCTTCCACCTGGTCCTGGGTAGCATGTCGGGTAGTGCCTGCAGCTCCTTACCTCATCGACGGCCCCAAGGAGAGAAGTTTGAGACCCTTGTCATTTCGTCTTACTGCACATTAGTAATAGGATGCCTCCTGTTAGTGTTTATTATTAGCAAGGTGCTAATAAAGATGACAGTTGTGAGGAAGTTATCAAGTTGAACCCATCTTACAGAGTTCTTACCCTCATGGTCTTGGTCTGTGGTCCCTAATTCTCTTGTCCACTTCTAACTCTCTGGCCTGGACTGACTTGCTCTATTTTTAATCCAGACATTTCATCCAGTCAAGAAAAAAAGAAGATCCTGGGCAGAACAGTTAAGTGTCACAAGTGGATGATTTGCATTTCTGGGGATCCCCCAGATAGAGGAAGCCTATTTAAGTGAATACTTGTTCTATAAATGGTTCTTCTTTCTCCAGACTAAAAATGATCATCAGATGTCTCAGTTTATTTTGAACATATCTTCCTCCAAATTTCTCTACTTCCCATCTCCCCAACCACCCTTAAAAAAAAAGAAAAAGAAAGTTCTTTAACCTCTCCAGTTCCGGGAGAAGACAGCGACAAAGATACACTTGGAAGTTCATATCCGGCTCTGCACCTTTATTTTGGGGTCTTCCCCAGTGGGCAGCCAGGTCAGAGCTGTCTCATCAGTCTGGGTAGGAAGTCCATAAAAGATGTTTTAACATCTCCTGGTCCTCATCATTCACCAACAGCCCTTTCCTTTAAAAAGTCCCTGCTCTCGATACTAAGTTTCTGCTGAGGGAAGTAAAGGTTTTCTTTTCCCCCTTCCTCTCCTTCTTCCTTCGGCTTAGATCAACACAGCTCCAAACCCTTGCTCTGGGGCATTCGAGTTTACAAAGAACCTTTGTCTCAGGCAGATCCGTCAGAAAGGGGCCTTCTGATAGGCTGGCTTGTTAGTGATCACAAGCCCCAGGCACTCAGGTGGCCAAATTTCTTTATCTAGCTTTTTCATAGCCAACAATCAGAGATAAATGAGCATAAATATTCAACAATAACCAATAAAAGCCCACACTGATTTCTCAGTCTTTGGGAACCCCCCATTTCTGAATGGCACCTACTTTCATCTCAAAGAGATGCTAATAGTTTAGGAAACAAACTGTTGTTAAGAGCTCAGGCCTTACCCAGGTGTTCCTCTGACTCTGTACGACATCCTGGGCCCCTCCGGACCCCACATGAGGCTCAAGGAGGTTAGGACACAGTCTGCTCGTCTATCCCGGGATGACAAGCTTTTTTGCTTTGCTTTGTTTTCTGGTTCTTCAACAGAGTGAGTGAGGAAGCAGAGCAAAGGTCTCAGCAGAACGGCCAGCCCTCCAAAGCCCTGAGCCCGGCAACAGGGAGCGAACATGTAGGGAGTAACTACAGAAGGGTGAGACATCTGGCGAACTAGGCTGTCTCTTTTCTTGTAGCTTTCTAGTCTTCTGTAGCTGGTTAGGGCAGTGCCCAGAGCAGAACAGTGGGAGGAATTGGGCACCTCCGGAGATGTCCTCACTAATTTTGCTACCGAAAGTTTGGCACTTGTCTCCAAGCCTACATCAGAAGAATGAGGATGAGTGGTTTGAAGAAAGGGAAAGAGAAGTTCATTAATTTGCTGGCAAATGAGGAGGATGTTAGACTCTCATCTTAAAGGGCCATTGTCCTATCTATAAGCAGAAATACAGAGCTTTTAAAAGGAGTTTTCAGCTTCAGCCTATTGCTGTTTAACTATAGCATCTCCCACAAAGACAATCTCGTGACTTCTGCCCAGACAATTCTGTTGAGCCATCTCCTGCGGTACAAAGAACAAAGGACACTCCCCTGTCCCTCTGATTATTGGCCTCAGACAGGAATGCAGGTTTTAATTCCCCAAAAGGGTGAGGGGAGTTTAAATCTTGTAAAACATTTTACCCTTTCCAGGCCGTTCCTTCTGTTACATATTCCCTACTGTGAAATTTACTCTCCCCATATCTATGGGAGGAGGGGCAATGTAGTCATCGAGCTACTTTCTGCTGAATCAGGGAGATGTTTTAGATGGAAGGTTTATACTTATTTATGCCATTCCAAAGCTCTGGCAGTAGATAATGCAACAGATTACTGGACAAAAAAGGGCATAAGCAACAACTACAACCGTGAGTTTTGACAAGGCAAAATAGAGGAGGATACCTGATAAGAGAGATTTTACCCTGCTTGATATCTAAGACACCAGTGGGTCTGTGGTTCTTTCCTGTCACCTTGCACATAATGTCTGATACAGGGCTGGGCAAGAAAGAAACATGGGACCTTTGAGTATGGAGCTATTAGTCACACCCTGTAGTCGATCTGAGAGACCGGCTTCTGCAAATTCAGAGTGTAGGAAGGTGAATTATATACAGGAATATGACAAACCCAGCAGCAAGACAGATCAGTAGAAGAGGAAATCCTCACTAAGGAGTTGTCTCTCCATCCTATAGACAGAACAAATAACCAAAGAAAGGATAACGAAAAAAAAATCATCATTCTTGTTTTTCCCTCTTCTTAAACAGATACTTTAGATCGCCTAAAGCCTGGCCCATTCACTGGGGTCTTGGGTCCTCTTCCTCCATGGGATACCTCTTTACTCTCGTATGATGCACCCAAGGTTTTCTCCTGACAATTTCAACAAGGTGTGAGGTGTTAGAGGCACCTCATGGGGTCTCTTCCACTTCTCTGCCAGGGTTGTTTAGGTCCTTGTTCTTTCCAGACTTTAAGCAACACCTGGTCCCTGGTTTAAAGGGGAGGAGGGGTGTCTCCAACCGAGGCAAGGACCTGAAAGAGGCAAACTCATACATAATGGTTAGCATCTGACACACTCGCTTGACATATTGCTTTATTCTGCTTTCTTTACTCATGGTTATGTTACCTACCTTGGGGTGCTAGCAAGGGTCTCTCATAAACTATTTCATAGAAGCTCAACTTCAGCCTGCTTCTAGGGGCTACCCTTATCCAGAGGAGGGAAAATGGCAACAACCTATCCCACTTTAGATGGGTTTCATGCAATTTCCATTCTAGATGTAGGGCTTTGCTTACTTACTGAGCTACCTTCAATATAAAGGAGGGTCCATTATCACTGTCTATGGAGGAAGGGAGCCCATACCTCGGAATGAGTTCCTTCAGAAGGATTCTGGTAACTTCAGATGCTCTCTCCATTTGGGTAGGAAAAGCCTCTACTCAGCCTGAAAAGGTATCTACTAATATAAATTTAGGTATCTGAGTGTAATCAATTTGCCAATCATCGAAAGGGTGGATCCCCACATTTTGAGTTCCCTGTGCAGCAGGTCACTTTTCTGTCTTTGGTTTGTTTTGAGCACATAGTTTGTTGCAAATGAAGTCCTCTTAAATGAGGTCCCACCAAATGCATTAAGGCTTCACACCCCTAATGGGTGCATGCATGTAGGTGCCTCATAAGAGACTAACCATGGCTTCGGAGAATGAGTCCATGAGAATTCTGTCTCCACTTAGCTGTGCTATCCCAAATGTCAGAGCCACAGTCTTTAGTTTTAAAGGGAGTTTATTTTTATCTAAATCTAGCCTGGGTATCAAGGCCCCAAGGAATAGATCACCTTTAGTGGCTTCCTTAGTGGCTCTGCCAGCGGCCTGATTTCTTTTTGCAACATAAGTGTTTCCCTTTTTGGTGACCAGGACAGCGCATGATGGCCACACACTTGGCCTCAACCATGGCCTGTATCAGGGCCATTCTTTCAGTGGCAAACTTAATATCCTTATTTCCTGCTGTCAGGAGCCCCTTTTCTTTCCAAATGGCACTAGGAGCATGCGCAGTCATGAAAGCATATTTAGAGTCCGTATAAATGTATGCCCTTTCTCCTCTGGGTAACTGAAGAGCTCTGGTTAAAACAATCAGCTCAGCTTTTTGGGCTGAAGTCCCAGGCGGCAGTGCTACTGTTTCTAGTACCCGTCATTCCATGACCACTGCATATCCGGCCCTTCATTGTCCATTGTACAGAAAGCTGCTCCCTTAGGTGAAAAGATCTCAATCTGGCTCTGGCATTGGCTGATACGACAAATCCATTCTGGTAGAATAGACAGCCTCCAGAACCTCTAAACAGTCATTCTGCAGAAGCTCATTCTCTGCAGCTGGTGACAGGGTGGCAGGACTGAGAGTCCACGTAGTCTTTAAGAACAACTCACAAGTAGCTGCTACTGCCCGGAGGCGAGGAGGCCACCCTCTCACAATATTGTCCGGTGGCTTTGACAAGTTATGCCACTGGCCATGGGACATCTCCCAGTACCTGTACTAAGACTCCAAGGCTCATTCCCTGTTTTTAACATATAATTTAAATTCTTTCTGTAAGTCAGGCAACCCCAAAGCGGGGACAGTCATAAGGCTCTGCTTTAGTTTTTTCAAAGGCATTTGACAATCTGTGGTCCAGATCAGGGCTCCACATCTGTTCCTTTAAGGGCCTTGTAGAAGGGCTTTGCTATTAGTCCAAAGTCTGGGATCCAGGTGCAACAGAACCCTGCTATTCCTAGGAACCCGCACAGTTGTCACGGGTTCCCTTGCTAATTTGGAATCCCAGATAAGTAACCTACTGTTTGCAAATCTGTCCAATTGCAGGTTCTGCAAGTCCCCTGACAGGCCCTCACCAAACAGGGCAGGGGAGACTTTTTAAACCCCTGAGGCAACACAGTCCAGCAGTCCCGTGAGGCCACCCTAGTCCCGGGATCCTGCCATTCAAATGCAACTGAGTACCACTCATAGTCACAGGTACGATAGCATTAATGACACATAGATCCTGCATGAATCTATACTCATTGGTCTGGGGAATTTAAATTCTTTCTGCATGTCCCAGGGTCCGGTTGGCCTGTATGGCCTTACTCACTTTTTGGTAGCTTTCTTCTTGCAAATGCTTCAACAATGTGCAAGTCTGCTGAGACCCAAACTTCAAAGCCAACTGCTCCTCAGTGGCAGCCACCTGTAGGCTTCACCAGACCCTAGTATTCAAAGGTGTCCAGCAGGAGCTTGGTGGCACCCTCAGAGGTGAGCTTCTTCTGCTTCTGGAACAGCTCCTAGTGCTCCCGCTATTTGTCCAGGGCAGAGGCAGTGGTGGGAGCAGCACTAGCTCCAGCAATGGCTTCCTGGTGCCTGCCTTGTGGGCCTTCGGCGACAAGTATGGCTGCCTAGCCTCCCCCTGGCTCCCACCCCCAGCCTGGCTCACAGAGTACCACACATGGCTGATGCCAGGGGACAGGATGGCAGCCAAAGGGGGGGACCCAGACCACTTTTGCCCATGCAGCCTGGCATTAATGGAGTCCCCACTGTCAACTGCACCTAGGGCTCCTGTGGGTATATTTGGATTGGAGCCACTAGTGAGACATGGGGTCCCAGACTGCCCTCCTTTGTCATCTGAGTCCTGGACTCGAAAAACCATTGTTCTCTTGGGGGTTTCTTGTTACCTACAGCCCTTTCCAATTTTGGGCAGTATTCTTCCCAATGTCCTTCCTTTTTACAAAAAGCACACTGATCGTATTTCAACCTGGGGTGACTTTTTTCACCCTTTCCTTTTGACTGTCTCAAAGGACCCTTGGTTGACACAGCTAAGAGAACACACACAGGTTTCTGTTTCTGTTCTTCCCTGGCATTATGTACTTTAAAGGCAATATCAGCAAGCTGTGAGGGATTCATGCCAATTTTCCCTTCCACACCCTGTAGCTTCCTCTGTATATCTGCCTGATAAAAGTCGTATCAACCATGTGCATATTTTCAGGGGTCTCCAATCCACATCTGTATATTTCCAATATGCCTGATAGATGTGTTCCAGAAATTCAGAGCGATCTTCATTAGTTTTTTGTTGTAATTCTTGGACCTCATTTAACTCTTCTGTCTAGGCACTCCCCTCTGGAGGCCTGCCAGAATACACTTTTGGTAATGATTTATTCTCACACTGTGTGCATCCGTATTAGGATCCCCATTTGTGTAAGTCCTATAATACTCTGCCGGCTGTCCTTGCTCATTGAAGCCCCCTATCAGATATTGCTGCAGTGGAAATTGCTCCAGCTATGTGCCCTCTGGCCAAATTGAGTTCCCTGCTGGGTCTTGGAAGAAGAGAACATTCCCACTCTTGAGTCATAATCCAGGGGGTGTGGGACTGAAGAATTAATTCCAGTCGCACTCTCCCCCAACCCTCTTATGGTGCCAACATGGTGGTGGTGGCAGGTGGTGGCAGCGTCAGTTGCCCCGGGCCTGGCTCCACTTGGGGCTGCTTCCCAGGCCAGCTATGGGACTCTGGCAGGGGCCCCAGCAGCATTAACGTGAGTGTGGCTGAGCCTGTGGTGCCTTCCCTGGCAAGTGGGGAGCTGATGGTGGTGGAGAGGGTTCATGAGATCCTACCTGGTTAATCCCTGCCCAATTTTATCACATGGCCTTTCAGCCTCTGTATTATGCAATTGCATGAAAGATTGTACATATTGGATTTTGTCCTATATGTCTGACCTTTGAAAAAATAATTCCAGCTGTAAGGTAGTATGATAATTTAAGGTTCCATTCAATGGCCACTTCTCCTCATACTCCAGCACGTACATTGGATTACAGTAACACCACTCTCTTTTAGATGTAGACTTATAGCTATAAGCAGGCCATTCTGAACCACGGGGTTTTCGGATGGAATAGAAATGGAGCCTCCCATGTTGAAACAAAAACTCACAAACAACAATGAACACAACATGACAAGTAGACAATACAGGGAATTCCCAACACAAATCATCTTAATGCCAAGGCCTTACCAAATGAATGGGAACTAGATAAACGAGAACCAAATTTTCAAACAAGAGCCAACATCTCCCAATCCAAAAGGGAATGAATTCCCCAGGTTTCCTATGTTGAAACAAAACTCACAAACAATAAACCCAGATGATATAGGGAATTCCCAACACAAACATTCTCAAATGCCAAGGCTTTACCAAATGAATGGGAACCCAACAAACGAGAACCAAATTCCCAAACAAGAACTGACATCTCCTAATCCAAAAGGGAATGAATTCCCCAGCTTCCCTAGTTCTGCTCAACTGTGACTTCCATCCCCAAATGGTGCCACAAACAAATGCCCTGCCATAGGGCTGGAAGGTTCAAAACCCTTCCCCAAAGGGGTAGAATCAAGGGTCTCAGTGTGCACGCCAGGGAACTTACCAAAAATGGACAAGGTGTCTTGACACTTCCCAGATCCATTTCTTTTTCCTCAACAAGGTTCAGGTTGGTCGAAGCTGCGTCTAATTTGGGGAGAAAGAGATGGGAGTTTCTCAGAGCTAAACAGCCTCCGTAGCTGCTGGAGTGATCCCTTACTCTCTCATCCCAAAAAGACGGTGCTCCAACCAGTGCAGACCCATGGCTTGATCCATCGCTGCTCCTCGCCTTTTCCAGCCACAGCAGCAGTTGTGGGATGCCATTCCACTGGGGCACTGATGGGCCCACCCAGGGACTCCAAATTCTGTTACCAAAAGTTCAGCACTTGTCCCCATCCCTGAGGCCACATCAGAAGAATGAGGACAAGTGGTTTGAGGAAAAGGAAAGAGAAGTTTATTAATTTGCCAGAGAATGAGGAGGATGGTAGACTCTCATCTTAAAGTACCTATAAACAGAAATATAGAGCTTTTAAAAGGAGTTTTCAGCTTCAGCCTATTGCTGTTTAACTATAGCATCTCCTGTGAGACAATCTTGTGATCTCTGCCTGGAAAATTCCATTGAGTCATCTCCTCTGGTACAAAAAAACAAAGAACACTCTTCTGCCCCTTTAATTACTGGCCTTGGGCAGGGATGCAGGTTTTAATTCTCAAAAAGAGAGTCTGTGTGGGGGAGGGGTTAAGGAGACAACTCATAAAACATTTTACCCTTTTTCAGGCCATTACTTCTGTTACAATTTCTGGTTGCCTACTCTGGTTTGTCTTCAGATCAAATAAATCTTTCGCCTTTTACAATTTCTGGTTGCCACATATCCAGTCACTGCTGGTGCCAATGGGGGAGGCCTCAGGAAGAAACATCAGGGACTGGAGTGAACCACAGTCTGTACTCTGCTACCAGCAGCTTCATCCTGCTGCAACAGCCACCAACAGAGGGAAAAAGAGAGAGAGGATTCTCCCCAGCAGAACTTCTTCCAAAATATGGATCTGTAGGCCAACGAATCCCTGTATGGTTCTCTCCCTGGACCATTCAATAGTTGGTCAGGCCTTCTTGGGCTGGGCTGACACATCTTCAATGTGCCTCTTCTGGGATAATTTAATGATAACTCAAGCTCATTTTGACCTCTGAGTCTGTCTCCTCAAGAAGAGAGAAGCCATTCACACACAGAATGTCTTCAGGATTGTGTTTTATTAGTCAAGGCTGATGATCAGATGGCTCCTCTCTTTCTTAACCACATGTAGAGCCCTTCAATGTGGAACATGTGAGATGCTGGGTTTGGATGAACTTTATTAATTGTGCTCTCCTAGGAGCATTCTGTTTTAAATTTATGTTTATTTTAAATTTTATTTATTTATTTTAGAAACATGATCTTGCTATGTTGCTCAGGCTGGCCTAAAACTCCTGGGCTCAAGCGATCCTCCTGCCTCAGTCTCCCAAGTAGCTGGGACTACAGATGTCTGCCACTGAACCTGAGTCTCCTAGGAGTGTTCTGATTTACTTGGTCTCCATTACCAGAATGAAACACACCTACTCCTTTGGATCTCCATCTTTCCCCCTCCTTCTAAGCCTGGATTCCTAGGAATTAGCATTCTTATCTGGGAGAAGCTCTCTGCCCCCTTGCTGAGAAGCTCTTGAACACCTCCCTTCATCCTTGAAGAGACAAGCCCAATTTTATCCCTTCTGAACCACCACAAGTTTGTCTGCCAGTTGTATCAACTACAAATGTCTTGGAAATACTAATCTTGAAATTTTTTTATTTCCTAGAGGTTTACACAGTTCAGAGAACTATTACTTTTTCCACAAGCTCATGTGTGAGGACCCAGGAGCTCTTGGCTACCAATCATAGTACTTTATTCCAAAGATAGTGCAAGTCTGTCTACAGTGCTGAGGGTTTGCAGACTGAGTTACTCTGGACTAAATTTCATCAGACACCCACTACCTCTTTAACATCTGTGTATCTAGTCTTCCCCTTCCTAATAGGATATTTCTTGATCTCAGCTTATTCTTCTAATAAGCAATGGGGTAGTATCCCTGGTGACTCAGAGGAGAGGAGAAAGGCGAACTCCCTCGGCTTTCTGCCCATGAAGGGAAGTTTTGGGGGGGATAGTTGGATAAGTTTTTTTAATGGACCTTTGGTATTTGTCTCTCCTGACTTTTGTGTCTTTGCTGTTTTTATTTTCTCTCCTTGCATCCTTAGCAGAGTTCCCGAAAGGCTCACACATAGCCCTTTATGGCTAGGTAATTTTGAGAAACATTGTTTTCTTCATATCACTTTCATGAAATAAATCAGCACAGTGGATGACTGGCATACTCTAGGTCCTAAATTAATTTATTTTCATTTTCTTCTTCCTCTTCCTCCTCCTCTTTCTCTTCTTCTTCTTCTTTTTCTTCTTCTTCTTCTTCCTCATCTTCATCTTCTTCATTTTCATCTTCATCTTTGTCTTCTTCTCTTTTCTTCTTATTTTTTTAAAATTTTATTCTCTCGAGGAAAAGGAAGTCTTTAGGAAATGTTCTGGTCTGGCAATCTCTTAGTGCTTATTTTTAGGCCAAGCTACCAGCTACTCGTAAGGATTAATGCTATAGATTCATGACCACAAATATGCTTTAGTTAGTAGTCATGTGTTGGAGAGAACTGTGCTCAATTCCTAGCATGATGCCTACAGCTTTATGAACTTGGACAAATTTATTAACTTTCTCAGAGCCTAATTTTTTAGAAATATTAAATGGAGAAAAAGAGCATGCTTCATAAAACTGAGGGTAAAATTATACAGTGTATGTAGCACAAAGCCTGAAACGTTGCAAGCACTTAATCAGTGGTACCTATGGTGTCAAACGGATAGATCACTTTTGAAATTTTCCATGGGAATTTAAAAAAATCTTAAGCATTCTTTCCCTATTCTTCTAGCATATTTCTGACCTGTTCTTACAGTGAGTTGATGTATTCTGAAGGAATACAAAGTCATTTTGAAATTAGCTTAAGCAAAACTTTCATGGGGAAATAATTTTTAGTCATCTTCAAAGTGCATATATTTGTGTGTGTGGGGGTGTGTATGTGGGGGGGGTATGTGTGTGTGCCACTAGAGATAAATTTCTAATATCCAAAAAGTTCTTTTTATTACCTCTTGGCTTTCTAGAATGGATAACAAAGAATTTATTCAAATACTCCTTCTTCCATGAAGTCTTTCACAACATCCTGGAAAATCTGATGAGCTTTGAAAATCTGCACAGTCCTTAGGAAGATGCCACTTTTATTACTAGTATTTCTTAGTGACTTACACTGCTCTTCTTCTCTACTACACTGTAAGTTCCTTGAAGACAGTGCCTTTCTCTGCTCACGTCCTCCGTGGCACCTAGCCGAGTCTTACCTGAAGCAAGAACGCAGATCAGTTCAGACTTGACAGTTGGACTCCGGAGTCAGACATGCCTTCGTTAGGTCCAACCCCCCACTTTCTCACTCCTCGAGCAGCCTTACTTAATCTCTTCTAGGTTTCCACTTTTGTCAAATTGGAATAATAGGGTTGTTATAAGCATTGAAGGAGCTTATATAAATAAACAAATACCCAATGCCTGGAACGTAATGAGAAATGAATAAAATTTTAGCCACTTTTTATTATCACCATTATTCATGTGCTAAATATATGCTTGAAGGTTGAAATTAGATGGACAGGCGGATGAATGGATGGATGTCATTCTTTATAGCTGCAGCAAGCAGACATTCCGATGAATTACGAAAGTATGTCCCCAACATTCTCATCTGCCAGGTCTCCAAACTGGAATTAGAAGTTGGGGATTTCCATATTTTTCAAGCCCCGCCTCCACTCTCAGTTTTGTTCTGATCTTCCCTGTGATACTTGAGTTTCGTTCTGAGAACTGCTACCTGACTCTCCCTGACTCTCTTTTCTAGAGTGAAAGCCCATCTTTTGCTGATAGGCTATTGCCAATAGCAATATTATTTCTAGAAGCATAATCCTTATCTTGATGGCTGCTTTCTAACATAAACACAGAAGAGAAAATAGGAGAACACCATTTCCACACCATGTAGGGGAGAGATAAAGATGTGAGTAGTCACTGCGGTAGAGGAGTGCTTTTGCACGCTCAATTACCTGCCTGAGCTGTTGGCCTGCTTCCTGGCTGCTTTTCTTTGCATTGCTTGACCTTTAGACTAATGCTATTAAAATACATACCCAGTACCACGTAAATGGTTTTCAATGGCCTGGCTGCTTAGGAAAAACTTATTGACATGCAGCATACAGTTACTTATGCATGTGAAAAAGAGATTAAGAGTCCTTTTTGTCATCAGCTTGCTAGGATCACATTTTGTTATGGCCCCTCCATAGATTAGTGGCCTCCCTATGGATTGTTGGCCTCAAATGACATTATAGCACCTGGCATCTCCTTCTCTAGCTACCAAGTATGAAGGTGTATCTGTGGCCAAGAGGTTCTCTGCCCCTGGGTTCAGTTCTGGGCTCATTGCTGAGTCACGAGTTGATGGAAGCAGTGGCATGCTATTCATCTACACTTCTATGATTGTCTAGATTTATCTGTGTCTTTCATCTTACTCTTCATTTCATTTGATTCCAGATACTGAAGCGCATACTTTAAGAACATGGAGCTCTTTTCCCTCCTTATCCTCTCTTACCATTCTTTCCTAGAAAGACAAACAAGACTATAAAGCTGATATGGATTCTGATCCTAAAAGAAAAAATCAGCATGAGGGTCCAGATAAATAAGAATGCCCCATGGGTTGAGCTGTAGTATTTTTTGTATTCACAGAATGATTCATCCATTCATGTACATTTTAAATAGCAAGTTATCTAACTTGTTCCTTTGTTTTAATTTATGTCAAATATTAGGAGGAAACAGAAATGAATATAAAACATGTCCTTGCTTCCTGATGAGATAGGTCATTCTAAGTTGGAACATAAAGAGAATGAGAGAGATAGTAAGAACATGATAGTGGACAGCTGATTATATTCCAGAGGGGAGATGACATTTGAACTGGGTCCTGAAGCAGAAGGAAAGGTTGGGTGCATAGTCAGGTAGAGAAGGGCATCTGCCCTGAAAGAACAGCATCTGTCATGTCAATGTGGCTGCTGAGAACCACTTCCTGCAAATCAGGGGCTTAGTTCCACGAAGAGGGGGTCTTGTGAACCTCAAAAAACGTCTACTGCATTCATCTTGTACTGAACTGACCTCAGAGTTAGTTTACAACCACTGGTTTTAAAACAGGTAAGAGAGATCATATCTTCATTTTCACGAGTTTCTAGTGCTACATGGCTGTTCTTGGCATCAGCAAAGTTGTGGCGTTTCATCCAGCCTCATACCACTGGGTAAAGACCAATTCAGCACTGGGAGGTGTCTTGTCGCCAGTAGTCCAGGATACCTCCAAGATGCATTTGTTCATGTGTTCTGGAGCCTTGCTTGGCTAGATGCTAAGGCAGCAATGATAGGAAATGGAGAAGAAATCTCCATACTCACTTCCTGCTGCCTGCCCACTTGCTCTCAAAGCTCCCGCTACAATGTCCTTTCTGATCTCTGTCATGCCAGAAGGCCCATCTCAGCCCTTCACATAGCTATTGTCTCTGCCTGGAACACTGTTTCCTCTACTTTTTGCTTGGGAAGTTCCCACCCATCCTTCAAATCTATGAGCACTGACAGGACCAAGTCTGGTTGCTCTTGTGGTGCCTATGCTATTTCTTCACAGCAAAATTGTAATTAAAGTGTTTAAGTCTTAAAATATTTCCTTCCTATCTCTCCATTGGACTATAAGCTCCATGACGTCATGGATTATGTTAGTTTTGTTCGCCTCAGTTTCTCTAAAGCTTAGCACAGTGCTTACTGTACAGTAGGTGCATTATAAATTTGGTGGAATATTGGGAGAATTAATGCATTTGAGAGTCTTACAATCATAATGGCTAGTCAAACCATGTGCAGAATTAATTAATTACTAAGACATTTCAAACATTGAAGTAAAAACTGCTGTCATTGCCAATCCCAGGTTAGAGAGATTGTGGTGGTGTTCACAGATGTCTTTGCTCTAAAGAAGTCCCAGACAGTTATCATTTATTGAAAGAGGCCAAGAGTGACAGGTGCTTGTCTCCCAGCTATGGTGACTGGGTGTATTCTTTCAGATGATTTTGTAAGCCCTAGAGCTGGAGAAGGCAACTAGAGTGAGACATTATTATGGGCAGACTTTAACCTCTTTTCCTACCTTTTTTTCCTTTTCTTATTTTCTTCTATCCTTATTTGTTCCATTTATTTTCTCTCCTGCCCTTGGTACTCTGCTGCCCCATGGACATGGCTTGGTTATGGTGTTCCGATCTAAAGAGGAACCGATTCCTGCTCTGGAGGAAGTAAGGATTTCTTACTGAACTCATAGGATGGTTCAACTTTAGGCCACAGGTTTTGGCACAGGAGGGTGCCATGTGGGCTGAGAGTGTAAGCGGAATGGAATAGTTAGACCATGGCTCTCCTGACCTCATTTTCCACTTCTCTCTCTGTTTCAAGGAACTCACCCGGTTTTATAGACACCCATAGTTAATTGAACCCTCTCTGCTCTCTTTCATGTCTTTAGCCACTTACAAAGGCTAGTTCAGGCCTCACCTTCTCCTTCCTGAATAATTGCAGTAGTCATCCAAGTCGTCTCCCAGATTCCAGGAGTTATTGTTCCCAAAGCATAGGTGGTATCTTCTTGTCCAACTCAAAATTTGTGATGCCTCTTGTTGTTTCTATGAATTCCCAGCCTCTCAGCAAGCATCCAGGAACTCTTTGCAAGTTGTCTCTCAAATCCCTTCCACCTCTAACTCCATCCAACACTCCCCAAAACACACAGTAGTTCAGTCCCCTGCTCTCTCATTACCATCCCTGGCTCATTCCGTTTCATGTTTCTGTGGCTTTGCACACCCTTCTTTCATTGCTGAGACACTCGTCCTCCCTGAGCGTAGAGGTTCCCTCTTCTGAATGCCTCTTCCTAATCCTGAGAGTCAGAATTACGAATTCTCTCCTCTGCCCTCCCAGGCAAGTTTACTTATAAGTCATTTACAGTTTGCCTAGTTTTGTACTGAATAGTTTGTAACTGTTTCTGGCACTGCCTATGAGCTCTGCAAAAGCAGAAATTATGTTTTATTTGTACAACCTCTATATGATTATGGTTTTCCAAGGAAGTTACTTTTTTTTTCTGTCTTGTTGCTCCCGCAAGTATACTCATGGCTATCAGACCATGCATCTCTTCAGAAAACATGGCCACAGCTTTTATTCATCTTTATATATTCCCTGTTACAGAAGAGTCTCAGAAATTGTTTGATTGTTGAATTGAATGAATTAGGTGACTCCTCAAGAAGCAGTGGTTCTATAATTCAATTAGGAAAAGTATACTTATGTCTTAGACCAGCTTTTTCTCCAGATGTCCTGGCAGCTGGGGAAAATTGGAAAGATAAAAACAACACCTATCCATAAAGAATATTGGAGATTGAGGTTTGAGGTGAGGAAGAAGGAATTCAATGAATGAAATAAGAACCATGAAACTTTTAAGGTCTCTGCCCTCTTGCTTGTTGTGTCATTGTGTCAACACATAGCAACAGCTTCCTCTCCTTGCCAACAAGGCCTCACAATATTACCTTTCATGCTGAAAAACAACAGCTGTAGCATAGCCTGAGAACAACACTGCTTCTGTATTAAGAGCCCGGTTCTTGGGAGCTCTAATCACTTCCAAGATAGCATCTCTCCAATTTTTAGAATATCCCTCAGAGGGAAGGAGGAGGCTTGTATTGTTATCCACTCTATTTTGCATACAGTAAAAACAAGGCAAGGGGAGGTTAAGTGATTTGTCCTTGGTCATGTGTGAGTCAGAGGCTGAGCCAGCCAGAGAAGTTTCTTCATTCTCAGGCCATTGTTCTATCTTGACATTGGCTAACTTCTTTCTGCCATCCTTGTAACTGGTGGGGAAAACCTACCGGGGAAATGCCAACTGCGCTACCCTTACTTCCCAAAATATAAATGTTGGCCACTGACCAAGAGAGTTCACATACCTCAAGTGTAAGGGCAGTTGCGTGTCTGTAGTCGTGTGTGCATTCCTTCAGTCCACAGACACCTTTGGAGGACTTGTGCGTGCCAGGCACTCTGCTACGCACTGGGGATGTGGTGTTGAGCATGACAGCCATTGTCCCTGCCTTTAAGAAGCATCCACTCTGCTAGCATCACACACATTAAATAAGGAAAGAAACTAATACAATTATCATAACAAATCAGTGATCTTTTAGCAGGCTGGGCCCATCCATTATGAAAGTTCCTAGCCTTTTTTATTCCCTACCTCTCAGCAGGACATTCAAGACCCATTGCAATCTGCTCTCAAAATATCTTCCATCTCCATTGGTCACCAACCATTTTCCCCTTCTTCCATAAACAGATAGTGCTCCAGCCCCACTGGACTCTGATTACTGTTCCTATGCCACTCGGTTTTAAGTTTCTGTGGTTTTACTGAAATGGGCTGAGAGGCTCTTGGTTTCTTAGACTGGAGGTGAGGGTGTGTGGAGGATGAAGTGGAGGTGGGAGCTGTGCCTACAGAGAGATTAGGCCACTGAAACGCCTGGCTAGTGAACATGTGTGCTATTAATGAAGGGGTTGGAGGATGGCTATTATAATATATATTCCTGTGGTTATACACGTTGACACTTTGGCTAGCACAGTGGAGAGAGTACTGGGTTAGGAGATTGGATGCCTGGGTCGTAGTCCTGCCTAGATCTTGATTAAGTCACAGTATGTCTCTAACCTCTATTTTCTCCTTGGTCACATAAGCAGATAGGATTAGGTGTTCTCTGAGAGCTTCAGAGTAAGACTGTACCTATCATTCTTCAACCTGAATTTACTTGCATCTATGTGTGTGTGTGTGTGTGTGTTTGTGTGTGTGTGTGTGTGTGTGTGTGTATGTATGCAATGGCTTGGGGTGACAAGATAGGGGAGAATGATTTTAAAAATTGGACCAGCTCTTGAGAACTACTAGTTTCTTCCAACTGTGCATCAAACAGTGCTAAGGTGGAGTTCTATATTCATATTTCTGTTTCCACATCAGTTACATTGTACCCAACCCAGAAAGCAATGTATTCTGCCCATTGTAAATACTTCTGGATCTAGCAACCTCTATAGCTTCCCAAGCCCTGAAGACTTTGCGGGGGAGGAAAGACTTTTCCTCTGCCCTCTTAGGTTCTATGGCTGGGCCTGAGAATTAAACTGACAAAAGACAGGTGAACAGGAGGAAAGCATACAAATTTTATTTGATGTTAATATTTTTACGTGTACACAGAGGCCTTTATATTAATATATAAGAAATGAAGACCCAAAGGAACAGATCGAACTGAGAGCTTACATACCATTTTAACAAAAAACAGTAAATTGTGGAGTCAGGACAAGTCAAAGGCAAAAGGGGTTTGGGTTAGGGGTGGGAAATTGTAGGAAAGTGACTAGGAAATAAATGGGGGAACTAATGGAAGACAAGGGTTATTTTAGTAGGTTTGTTTGCACAGATTCATCTCAGTGTCAACCCCCCCACTTCTGGCAATAAGAATGTTCTCCTCTTTCTCGCAAAAGGGAAGGTACCATTCTCGTGGGAAATTTATGTCCTTGCTTCAGGTAAAAAGAGGGGAGGTCAGAGAATCATCCCTGCATCTGCTGTTTCTTAATTGTCTTCAGCTCAAAATAATATGCCAAAGTGGCATATTTTGGGGAGGCATGTTCTGATTTCCTTCAGCTTTTCTATGTTTCTTCCTTTCTGGGAGCCCAGTTCTACCAGGGGGCAGTGCCATGATGTGCCCAACCCTCCAAGAG
Source organism: Varecia variegata (assembly GCA_028533085.1). Lineage (NCBI taxonomy): Eukaryota > Metazoa > Chordata > Mammalia > Primates > Lemuridae > Varecia > Varecia variegata. Next base: position 21,968,530 of record CM052446.1, read on the forward strand.
GCCTAACTGGCTGCTCTCTGGGAGATGTCCAAAGCATCTGCTATTTAGGACTTGGTGACAGAGCCCTGTCAGCTTCCCCAAGGTCAGCCAGCACTGGCTTCCAGGCCATTTAATTTAGATCTTGATTTTACTCATTGCTCATTTCTAGGGAGGGAGTCAATTTCCTGGGCTTTTACAGCTCTCAGGCACACACAGATTGAGTCTTGAGTTTTGCTCCTGAGATGGGACTTATTTCACAACACTGGTGGCCCAGCACACTCTGATTTCTAAACCAAAGAAACATGCCGTGCACTTGCCAGTACTAGGTCCCTGCAACCAGTTGGGCAAGAGAATCTGTTAGTGACTCCTCTGAACTAATGCTTGGAGGGTATCGAATCAATGGGAGGAGTTTTACAGAAACTGTAATGCGGCCAACATTTACATGTTTTCAAGTATTTAAAATCTACTTTTCTTTTCATAGGGAGCAGATCTTTCCAGTAATTCTTTCCATTTCTTTCTTTCTTTTTTTTTTTGAGACAGAGTCTCGCTTTGTTGCCCGGGCTAGAGTGAGTGCCGTGGTGTCAGCCTAGCTCACAGCAACCTCAAACTCCTGGGCTTAAGCGATCCTCCTGCCTCAGCCTCCCGAGTAGCTGGGACCACAGGCATGCGCCACCATGCCCAGCTAATTTTTTCTATATATACATATTTTAGTTGGCCAGATAATTTCTTTCTATTTTTAGTAGAGATGAGGGTCTCGCTCTTGTTCAGGCTGGTCTCGAGCTCCTGACCTCAAGCGATCCACCCGCCTCGGCCTCCCAGAGTGCTAGGATCACAGGCGTGAGCCACCGCGCCCAGCCTTCCATTTATTTCTTTTAACCAGTTTTAATGCTATGTTCTCAGTAGTAGATTTGAATCTAGGGCAGAGAAGATCTGTCAAAAATACTTTCTTGTCCAGTAGTTGGTGAGACAGGGCCTTCTAGTTTCTAACTATGGAAACCCAGAAACCAAGTCATCTTTCTCTGGGCTCTGTCACAGTCATTTTCAGATGCAGGAAGCGAATGACTCAGAAATGGCACTGGTTTTGACAGTGCAACACCTTACTTTCAGGCCCAGAAATCAAATTCCCGTCTCAAGAATGTTGTTCACTTGTTTTTTGGTTTTTTTTTTTTTTTTGGAGGTGGGGAGTTGGTAGTTGGGGAAATTGCATTTTTTTATCCATCAGAATGTGTCTTGCATTTGTCCCCAGCTCCCCGCAGTTGGTTGCTTTACATACAGGCCATGGCTCTGGAGCTCTGCTACGTGGGACCCTCAGTGCCCCACTTTTAAATGTATATTTCTGCTCCTTGCAACTAGATCTGGAATGAAATAGAAGGAAATTTGCTTCAGAAGAAAAGTAACACTGTTAATTGATACAAGGTTTTACATTATATGTAGGTGGCCATTTATTCATATCACCTCTAACCTTTTATTATCACATAATCACAGTTTTGAGGTCTGGGTACATGTTCTTACTGCCCAGGAAAGAAAGCATGCTTCTTGAAGAAGGCTTGCTTGGCAGGCAGAAGCTATCCGAAAGCATTTTGGTCTTGGGTTCTTAATTGTTAGGGGCTAACATGTCAAGGTCGACTTTCTATTAGCCTGTCTCTTTTCCTGTAGGAAAAAGTTTTAAAACAGTCTACCCAAAGGTCTTTCTATTGCCAGTTCAAGAGATGACTTGTGTTTGAATTTGGCCAATTAACATGACAATGTCAATGTCAAGATTCATTTCCAGGGAAAGAAAGAGTTGTTCTTTGAAAGGCAGTTCTTGAGGGTGTCCAGGCTGAAAGGCAGCTTCTCCTCTGGGACTATTTGGATTTTATGTTCCTGAGCCAAAAAAAAACATTCTTTAGCATTGGCTGACAAAATGGGTTTGAGAACAGGAGTTTCTCAAGCTGCAGTGGAAACTTTAATTATGCAGGTCCTGTCAAAATCCATCTGCTTAATTCAACTGTTTCTGGGTAAGGTACTTTTTATTTTTCCAGCAGTAATCCTGGATGATTCTCTGATAGGAATATGAAATTAGCTTTCTTCATGGGCAAGCTTTATAGTCTTTATTCTTCTCGCATTAGAAATATTTTCTTCATAGAGTTTATTTGCTTGATAGCTGATTTGGTAAAGACATTTAAGTGACGTTTGAGCTGAGAGGTAGATGGTGTCATTTAAGGAAATGCTATTGGAGGTTTCAGCAATCGATGAGTGCTCAGGACTTATAAATAAATCAAGCTTTTCTATAATTTTTAAGAGTAGAGGGGCATCAAAAGTTGTTTTGGTTTTTACAAGACCCAAATTCTTGGCATGCTCATGAGCAAATCTGTGGTCTTCACCTTTTCAATACGCCTCACCGAAACACTTCGAAACCCATATACTAAGCAATATTTCCATTTATGATGAGCATTCATGGATTTGTCTCTAGGGAGGGATTGGGTGCGAGTTTGAGGTGGTTTCTCAATGTATAAATATTGAATGTGCCAGCATCTGGGGTTTTTCAGCTTAAATATCAGACAGTGAGCCCTACGGAAGCAGCTGACTTAGTGAAACGGTCTGTTATTTTCGGGTGCTTGCCTGGATACTAATCTATAGGACAAAAACAGAATTTTCGCCATCAGCAATGTCATGTGTATTTCAAACAGAGATTCAGAAAAAACTTTCGCTAACGATTCTTCTCCGTGTTGGGAAAACCTCAGTGAAAATACATGTGAGAAAATGGACTTGTGAGTGGTGGTAGCCTTATATTTGCATGAGGTCTGAAGCCAAAATGCTTTCGAAAACAAGTTCCTCTTCACCAGGTAAAATAAAGAACTCTACTAATTTCACTAGGTCTTCACACCAAAAAAATTTCATGACGAGTTTGGGAAAATACATCCCTGGGACCTTATAATTGGGGAGAAAAATGAAAATATTTTGCAGGCTTCCTTCTGTATAATGAGTAACGCTGTGAAAGATCAGGGCTCCATGATCTGAAACTCTTGCTTTCCTGGGCCTTGTGTAGCGTGGTTTTCAATTAGTGAAGAGCATTCTTCGCTTTTCCGTTTTCCCCAGTTTTTCAACCTCTGACGCATGTTTCTCCCGAGGGATAAAAATGTGGCTTGAGAGCTTGTTGACAGGCCTTGCCCTACGCTTTGCAGTCTGGCAGCTGTGCCCGCTGTCATTGTCACCTGCTTTGGAGACTGGTAGTATGCATGGCTGCCTGTTGTTACAAAGCTCTGATTCCTTTCTCACCAGACAGGGTTTGGGTCTTCTCCAACCATTGTAGACATGTCTTGGAGACTATTCTAGTTCTCCACCCACCTCCTCATTTAAGCTTTCAGGCCCTCAAAGAGAACAGGAAATAACTTAATTATTTTCTTCTAGGAACAATTTCACTGTGAGATGTGGGCAATTGAGGTAACCTTTCTGTGCCTGAATTCTGCTTATCTGTTGTTCTGATCTCAAGGGAACACAGACTCTTTTGAGTTGTTTCTAGATCTTCAGTGTGCCTGTTAGCAATTTATGGTGCTTTACCATTAAAAATTCATACTCTTGAGTTCTACTCACTGATTCTAGGATGAGGCCCAGGAATCTATACATTAAACAGGCTCCCTTGGTGATTCTGATGCTTATGGTTCTAGGACCAAGTCTGAGAAACATTAAGGCTTTAGAACTTTGATATACCAAGACCTAAGTGACCAAATGGGTCCCATCTTTCTTATTTTACAGGGGTAGAAACTGAGCTTAAACAAGTTCATAAACGCCCAGCTAATCAGTAGCAGATCTGAGACCAAAACCAGGTCCCCTGAGTTCCAGTTTATGAGGCTCCCAGTGATAAGGTGAGACACAACAACACAAGAAAAACAGCTCAGGGTTTGTGGAATTGAGTAATGTGGCTGCCTTATCTCCAGCACGTGAGTTTGTGATGTCACTGAAATGCAACAACATGAGGCCCACAGATTCTTTCCTGTATTATCTGGAAAGGATCTTTGTGCAAGTTATGAAGTCCAAATCTGCATTCAGTTCTTAATATTCCCACTACAACATCCCTGCCAAGGGGGCATCCATTTGGTTGAAGACTTCTAGTGATGGGGATGTTCCCAACCATCCCAAGCCCCTTTCCCTTGTCCACTGTCTAGCAACTCTGATCCCATACAATTTTATATTGGGCTGCAAATCTTTCCTCCCCACCTGTAGCTTCTACTATCGGTGCTGGGTCTCCTTTCAGAGAAGATATAGAACAAGTCTAATTTGTCTTCCACATGACCATGATCATGCCTTCTACCTAAGCCCTCTTTTGTCCAGGCTGAACCACCTAAGATCCTTTGGCCAATCTTTATGTAACTTGGTTTTCAATATTCTCTTCATTCTAATTGTCTTTCCCTGAATGCAGTCTCTTGTATCATCTTTTGTATGAAAATATAGCAACTGGAACAGACATAGTACTCAGTATGGTTTGACCAGTTCAGAATTCATTACTTCTCAGACACTTTGCACCTAACCATAAATACTAAAGTTACATTATCATTTTGAGTGGCCCAATGACATTTAACTCACAATGAAAACGCCCAAGTCTTTTCATATGTGCTGCTAAAATCATGTGTCCCCTGCCTAGTATTTGAGTTGATGATTTTTTTTACACCCCACTGTTCCAGACTACTGATACCTTTTTTTGGATTCTGATTTTGTCACTAATCCAAGATCACTTGATTTTATTCAATCATTCATTCCACAAATATTTATTGAAAACCTACTATGTGCCAGTCATGGTACTGGATATCATAAAACGATGATGCAGATAAGCACCTCCCTTCCCTCGTGGAATGTGTAGTCTAATGAGGAATATAAACAAGTCACCAACGTGTCCCTTGTGTGTGATGATGAGGGTGGTATGGCACGTTGTGGACACACTTGGGAAGGGGATCCAGGGGTGAACGTCTTGTCCAGTTTTGAGGGACGGGGGTGGTCAGGGAAAGAGTCTTTGTAGCAGTGACCTCTAAGCTGAGATGTGAGAGATGTGGCTTTAGAGAAAGAAGAGTGCTCCAGGTGGGGCAATTGCGTGAGTCAAGGACCGAAGACACAGAAAGCACAGCCCGAGGGAGGGGGCCGTGGGTATGTATGGATGGGACTGGCAGAGTCAGGTAGCAGGAGAAGGGCTTTGACTCTCCACAGAGGGCAATGGGGAGCGCCTGTGGGATTTTAGACTGTCTGGGCTGTTGATAAAAATGTTGGACAGCAATGTCTGAGGCACACACCAACCCATTCATGAACAGTCTGTGGGGAAGACAGTTTGCCACAACTCCAGTCTCTGCAATTCTTCATCCTGTCCACCGGAGGATCCTGAGAGGTTTGGCCACATATCGTGTTGAACATCAGATACACCATGTCCCCCGACTGAGCAGACTAACATCCTTATTAAAAAAGAAAGTGTGGTTGGCCTTTGTCTGGCCTGACTTGGCCGGGTCCCGGCCTCCCGGAACTGCTGTTTGGTTTCGTGTGCCACACAACTCCCCCGAGAGGCCCCTGCTCTCTGCACCAGGGAGGAAGCCAGAGCAAAGGAAGCTCAGCCTCCTAAGAAGTAACGGTGGGCGATTATTAAATGTGACATGGAAAAGATTTCCCTTGCTCTTAAGATGTCAGCTGGGCTAGAAGAAGTCCTCATAGCCTCTGTCTGGCTGTCGTAGCGGAGTGGTTAGGAGGCGGGCCTGGGAGTCAGGTCAGCCTTTCCCAGTCACCACCTGTGCAAATGGCACAGCAGCTTGACTTTCCTCAACTGTGAAAGGGAGACAAAATGTCGACCTCGCAGGGCAAATGTATTTGAAGTAGGTTAAATAACGTATGCCCCGTGCCTGTGACATAGTAAGTCCCTGATAAATGTTATCTATTAGTTTTTTGAGAACAAATTGTGTTATTCAGCAAGCCATAAAGGTTTTTGTGCTTTCCAATTTCTTGTCCTCATGTGCTTCATTTTCTACCACATTGTGTGGAGAGGGCCCCTTCCTCCTCTTCCTCCTCCTCCTTCTTCTTCTTTTTTATTTTTTTATGTTTTTGGTTACAGCAACTATAAAGTGCAAAAGGAATGAAGTATCTGGAAAGAGTAATTTCTTTTGATAAGTTATCCTTTTTTTCCACTCCTATTTTTGGAGGCCTGGAGCCAGCTAGCCAGGCCGATGTGAAGAATTGCTTATGGCGTGAGCAAGTTGGGTGTGGAGGGGACAGAGCTCGGTGCCTGCACAATGACACTCCCCACCCCAGCCCCCAAGTCTGCAGCGAAAGCCGTGGGTGGGCCTCTGACAGGAGGTATTCTTTCTCAGTGCTGTATGTGACATCCCGGTTAAATGGACAGAGTGAGTCTTTGTGACGTTGCAACGTTTTATTGTCACTTAGCACTTTAGATTAGCAGCTATCCAGAGCTGATGGGACAGCTGTTCAGAAAGGGGTATTTTCTCAGCTTGTGTAACTCATCAATGAACCAAAATGTGTACTTCACTTGTAAATTAGGAAAGGAGGAAGAGTCTTTGAGCCCTCCGAATTTGGAAATCCTTCCTACCATTCAGCTATTCACACGACATAATATCTAAAATTCTGACTGATACTCATTGGGTTTTCTCCTCCGTTTGGATCAATGCAGGTATGAACAGATCAAGGTTAAGGCCGAGGTTTGCCCTTCAAGACACTTTGGGGCTTTCCGAAGGTATCTAGAAACCAGCTCTATATTAATGCTCATTTGTGTCTGTCCTTGGTTTGCGAGCAAGCATTCTCCCAGGAGATGGTGTGGCCAAGATATGGCCTGCTTCTGTTCCCATTCTCCTGTCTGAAACAAGGTGAGCCTATTTCAGGAAGAGTCGTGGCGAAGGTGCATCATTAATGAGAATGGCATGCCCTCTGCAGCCTCCTCAGGCGTGGAGCTGGGCCGCGCGCTGGGAACACCTGCTCTTAAGTGCTGTATGTTTCAACCCATTGAAAGATCTTAGTGCAAAGTCAAGCATGGAATGATGTTCTGTGGTTTTCAAAAAGGTTCCTAGAGGGTTTGAGTTGGACAGGCTGAGGACAAACCTATTCACCTATAACGTACAAAACCAGATTCCAATGTCCGTCCAGGGGAAACCAGACATGTTTTACAGAACCCAGCACAGTGGGGCTCTTCATTTAAAACATTTATAACATTAGAGCCTGGCCCCAAATCCAGCTGAGCTGAGAACTGGGAAGACGGTAAGTGTGTTTGGGTCTGTGTGTTCATGCAATCTAGAGAAATCATCGAGTTTGTTCTCTAGAAAAACTGCAGATCAATTTGTTGCATCTTTGGATAATTTCCCCCTTAAATGCCAGCTCTTAACCTCCTAAAAAAGCTCCAGTAATTATCTCCAAACCTAACTTTTCTCAGTTCCTTTGGATACATAAACTTTCCCTATGAATCAATTAGAGGAAACTCCATTTTTTTTAAATATCAAAAAATTGGATTAAAATGGATTGTACAGGAAATGCTGTCATTAAAAGGGCCAAGAAAAGAAGAATGCTTAATTATTGAGTGGAATATTCATAATTTTGCATATCTCTCAGCTCAGTGTGTCCCTAACATGTTTTAAGATGTACAAAAGGAACACATATTATAGCTCTCTCTCTCTCTCTTTTTTTAAGGAAAGCAAAACAAATGCCAACATAAGTCTTGTTTTTGAATACTTCATTTCTCTTTAGTTGAGAAAAATAACACCATTTCTTTTTCAATCCTCTTTTTCAGGGACACCCTCCACCCAGCCATTGTCTAAAGAGCTTCATTGAAAGGTAACTCTGCAAGACCTTGAGGAGGGTTTTGCTACCAAGTTATGGTGTTTAATCACAGATTATTAGTAGCCCCTGTCTTTTCTGCAGTTAATTGTGGATTTCTGGGTTTTTAGTCTTGGTAAAGGAAGTTTCTGTCTATAGGAGCTCTGGGAGAGCTGCAGGTTTACCGTATTTTTCTTGGAGCACACTCTCTTAGGATCTTTCTGAATGCTGCCTTCAGGTGCACCTCTCGCTGTTAGGAGTGGAAACTAGACGTAGGGAGTTTGGAGTAGGGAGTGAGTAGGCACTGTGGAAACCATCCTCAGTAAACCTCTAGGAGGCCTCTGTGTTAAGATGACGAATGGCTTGAGTCTGGCTGGGAGTAGGCAAGGGGCTTGCCGCAGGGGTGGGAGACTAGGGAATGCACAGTGACAGCTGGCTTCTCTCTCTGAAGGCTTGTGCCCTACCTACTCTACCCCCATCTCTCTCCTCCCTTTGTCACTGTACCTTTTCCCCTTCTCTCTCTAGCGGTGTCCCCCTCTCCCTCCACCCGCCATGTCTCTGTCACCATCTCTCAGTTTCTCCTCTTCTGTGCTATCGTGACCATTCTCTCCCAGATCAAAGGTAGAAGTGGGTCACTTGATTAATTGCCATGCAGCAGAATCCTTTGCCTCCTTGACACACGAGCCAAGGGGACAAAGGGCTGTTCTTTAGAAGCCTGGAGCTGTGTGGGTGCGGTGTGGGGAATTCCCAAGCCTGAGAGAATCCAGTCTGCCCAGCAGGGATGCGAAGGTTCCTAGAACCTACGGAAGAATGAAGTCTTGTGTAGAGCCGTATTTGCATTTGAGGGGAGAGTGCACAACTCCAGTGTTAGACCGTAGGGACTATGTGGAAACGCGATTTGAATTTTGAAATCTTTCACGTGTGGAAATCAGGATGACTTGGAAAGAAAAGGAGGTTAAATCACGATGATTGACAGTTTAACCTTCTCTGTCCTGCAGCATGAAAACTCCCCAGAACTGCACGGCATGTCACGGTACCACTAGTCCCATGTGGTTATTTTCACTTAAATTAATGAAAATGTTATTCAGTTCTTCAGTCACACTGGTCACATTTCAAGTGTTCAATTGGACCGTGCAGGTGTAGGACGGTTCTGTCATCGAAGGAAGTTCTGCCGGACAGTCCTGTTCCTAAACCTTTGTTCTTTTTAAGGCAGGTAGCTTAAAGGAGGCCATGGAGTACAAGACAAAATTAAGAGGTTATTCCAGAACTGGCTGAAAGGAAAGAGAACTTGACAGAATGTCAAGTTCAAAGCAAACCTATTTAGAATTTAGTTGATCCAAATGAGAGATTATTTAGGAAGGTGTTGGAGAAGTTGAAAAGGACTAGGACTATACAATAATAGTTGGAATTATGAAAGTTATTGTGATTATTCCTAAAGAGGAGGAATAGTCAATTGAGTTTGAAAACTTAGCTAATGGCCATGTGTATTCTCTACTCATCAAAGTTGAAATTTAGGGACCAGACCCTCTAAGTCTTGGCTAGGTCTCATTTCTAGTTAGAAATTTTTAAAAAGGGAGCCATGCCTTTTTGATAAGATGAATAGTTGATCTGAGTAAGTGAGAAGTGTTTGAACTCCCAAAATGTGAATATCATCTTCTCCCAAATCCTAACAAGAGTCTGGGGTCACTTGATACCTTCAGATGATGACATTGATAATTAAAGCAGAGGTTGTTTTTATATTGTAGTAACCAATAATCTTCCTCTGTAGTTGAGCACATATCTCACCAGATCTCATTCTGAACTTAACTCATGGCTCAAGCCTGATGTGGATCTTTGTCACTGTGCAAGGAAAGACCATACAGAAAAGACCCTTGAATCACTCCAGTGTCATGATTTCAAAGACACGGATGGAGATAATTGATTCAAATCCTTCGGCTTGCATGAGGTAGGCTTCTCCCAGGATGGATGGTAATGCCATGGAAATTTAGTGTCCCTCAAAGTAAGAACACTGGGTTCTTAAGAGACGGTAGCTTTTGCCACTGTACTGTGACTTCCTCAACTAACTTATAACTCTGCCCTTCCTCCCTTCCCCTGGTGCTTTAACTTACTTATCAACCCCTTCGGCTCTGACCTCTTGAGTTCACAAAAGGAAATGGGTAAGAGGATTGGGGAATAATCCACCAAACCTTCTTCCAGTCCTAGGCTCAGGGTTTCCCAAGCATGAGTGACTTTAGGTATTGGTTCTCTGTGTTGGATCCCTCTCCCTGGTTCCACAGTGAAACATGTGGGAGAGCAGTCTGGGCAGTGGATGTTCTGGTAAAGTCTTAGTTTCTGCGGTAGATGTTCAAGAAGTCATACTGGCTTGTCTGAGGATGAATGAAGTATATGATTAACCCAGGAGAAGAAACAGATTTAATCAGCACACATCCACCTGATTCTTCATTGGTAGCAATGAAAACTTTGCCTCAATACTTTTGTTACTAATCAACAAATATTTATGGAGTGTCTGCTCTTCACCAGATACTGTGGTATAGGAAAGAGACTTACCATTTATTTGTCATGTTTTGGACAGATTGATGATATGTTATGATTCATAAACTTTGGGAGTCTCAGCCTTTTTGTGTTGAATATTTGAAGGGTTTTGTTTCTATCATCAAATGGAAAAAGTAGAGCATATGAAGAAGGGTTGTGGCGGGTAAGGCTCCTCCTTGTCCGTCTGTGTCTTCTCGATCTGGGATGAACTTGAGTGAAAATACGTAGTTTGAAGGATGAAAAGCAGAGTCTGGAAATAAAAAGGTGGCTTTTAATTACCTGGCTGCTTCTGCATTGATGAGTTGTTGGCTGAAATAGAAAGGCCATGTCAGAGCTTCCTCTCACATTCCTGGGATCTGAATTTACATGTCTGGTGTCTGCCTTCAGAGCACAGTTGAAACTTGCTTGTCATTTGTTTTATCTCTTCATCACCAACAACCCGTATAGTTGGGGGAAGAATAGAGACTCTCAGCCTTTTTTAGAGAAGCGAAGGATCTCCAAAGTCATCTCTCTTCACTTCTTCATCACACAAGTGAGAAGTCCCAGGTCCAGAGAGGTGAAGCACCTGCCCCGAGGTGCACAGCTTATTCTTGGGTCAGAGGCTGGATGAGAAGGTTTCCTGCCTTTTTAAGCGCACTCTCCACTGCGTTGATCTGTCTTGTGCTTTAAAACGTTCCCACTGCTGATCGGTTAAGCAGGAAATTTTTAGGCAAGTCTTTGGATACCTTTTCAGGCAAAATCAGAGTCATTTCTAGAATTTGGTACAAAAATGATTCTAAATAGAAACTTCAAACTTCTGGATTCTGAGTAGTTCCCAAGCTTGATAAAATGAGACCTTCTAGCTTTACCTCCTCAAAGGAAGGCCATTCTCTGAGGCACATATTTGGATAACAGTACACTTTAAATAGCAGTGCAGTACAGTGGTTAAAGCATGGATTCTGGAGCCAAACTACCTGGATCCATGATCCCAGCTTTGCCACTTATAAGTTATAGGACCTTGGGCAAACTACTTAATTGCTCCATGGCTTGGTTTACTCATCTGTAGTTTGGGGATGATGATGGTAACAGTAATATCTTCCTCAGTTGAATCAATATATTGTAAAGTACTTAGAGTGGTGCCTGGAACATAGCAGGTGTTAGTTAAGCATTAGCTATTTTAAATTATTCACTTGGCTAAATGCAATGAACTGTTTCCCCTATTTATTTCCTACATAAAAATAGCTTACAAGGAACAAAGCAGAAAAAGCATAAGAAATCAAGAGAGTGGTGTGAATTGATTCTGTGTGTTTTTTCTTCACCCTAATAGGCCAGAACACACTATGAGAGTACTCCCCTACAGCCCAAACCATCGAGCATTAAAGCTCCAAGAGGTTACCTGACCCTCTAGCTGGTTTAGGAATGAAGCTGAGGCCCAGGGAAGGGCCCGTGGTCTTGAATGTCATCTGGTAAACTGCCTGCTCCCCACACACACCACCTTAAAACAGGACATCAGCTGGAAACGGGGGAGAAGTCCCTACATTTAGTGGATCCTGGGCAGAAATATGAATAACTGATTTCAGTTGTTGGAAAGCCTTTCATCTAGAGTGTTCAAATAAAAGGGGAAAAATTGGCCTGTGTCTTTTCCGAGTCACACTATACTTCCTCTTAGCCTCATTTCTGAGCCTGCTTAATGATTTACAGGAGTAGTTTAGTTGAGTTCTCACTGGTGGCGGAAGCAGCACTAGGATTTCTGACTCAGGTCCCCAGGAGGAAAAACAAATTTCTCCTTAGATGAGGGGCATCTCTTCTCTTCTCTTCAAACTTAGCACCCACAAACTGCAAAGAGAATTAGATGCCCTTAGCTTTATCAAGCATCCCGCTGACGTCCAACACAGCCAAGTTCTCAGCCAAGTTCTCAGTGGGTCATGACCTCATTTTTCAAGATGGTAACATGGATGAGCTGGGGAGATAATAAGATGACACATCTTAGTGCTTAACTTCACTTAAGTTTGAATTATCCTTTCTTATTGTGAAATAAATAATACATTTAAAAGATTATATGCCATATATGTGCAATTAAAAGACAAATAATGAAATGAACACCCAACATTTAAATTAGAACATGTTAATATTATCTTATCTGGGCTAGACTGAAAACTCCTTGAAAGGCTGTGTATACATATTGTATAATATATATGTGTATATATATAATTTTTTTCATATTTGGCAATACCATACATATTAGATGCACAAATATATGTATTCTGTAAATATACACATATTTATTTGTGTATATAAAATGCATTGCTTAAAGAGGTTAAGCAATTTGACCAAGGTTACACAATCACAAGGGGCAGATCTGGATTTGAAACTAGGCTTCTTTTAAAACCTGCACGCTTAATCACTCTACCTTATTGCCTAATCTTTTATAGTCCTTTTCTCTCCACAATCTTTCGTAGAGTGCCCAGTGCGTGATTAGCATACAGTAAGAGCCAAGGTAGGGTTGGCTCATTGAGATTTAGAGCGCGGAGGATAGAACAAGGTTGACAAGCAGTGGTGGCTGGAGCCCACTCCCACTGAGGAGCTAATTGTGCACATCTATTTCCAATTTTGTGTTTAGTGACGTCACATTGGGTATGCGACATTGGCTGAGGTGGGAATACTTACACCATGGATATCATGGATATCGGCAAGTGCTGCAAATCGTGGCTCCCCTTCCCGTCCCTGGGAGGAAATTTACCAGAATACCAGCCTGGCGCTTCTGATCTGAAGAGAGACAAGCAGCCTGTGGCTCCGGGGCCAGGGAGCAGGCTGTAAGGTCAGGTGCAAACAGAGCGTTCAGTGGGGTGAAGGAGACATGATAGGGCACAGGTAGTGCAGTGTTACTGGAAGTGAGACCCTGCTTAGTTCCGGGCTCCACTCCCAGCGATCTCAGTTGATGTGTGGTGAGGCCTAGAGATGTGCATTTTTAGGCACCCCAGGTGATTTTGAAGCACACTAAAATTTGGGAACTAGTCCAGTGTTTCTCAAACTTTAAAGAGCACACCAATCACTCCAGGGAATCTTGTTAAAATGCAGACTGTGATTCAGCAGGTGTGGGCTGAGCTGAGATTTTGAATTTCTACCAGGTTTCCGGGTGATACTAATGCTGCCGGCCATGGACCACACTTCTTATAGGAAGGATCCAGTCCAGCCCTCATTTGACCGATGAGGAACCTAAAGTCCAGAGTAGTTAAGTGACTTTCACAGCTAATCATTTGATAGCCATTTTCTGAATATAGGAAGGGAGATATGAGAGAGTAAAAACCATTCCTCTTCAATGAAATAATAAAAATGGTACTATTTATTAAATACCTTTGGTGAGAGAGATGCTGCGCTATCAATACTAACCCTGCGTGGAGCATGCCCCCAGATTGCTTATAATCTGGCGGAGGAAGCAAGGTGTTTTGCTACCTGAAGTGTACTAAGGCCAGGAGGAGGTGAGGTGCAGTAATAATAGAACAGGGCAGGGACTCAGGGACACGGAAGCTGATCTAGCCTCGGTTGTGACATCTTGGACAAGTGACTTAAACTTTCTGGAACTCCAGCTTTTCCTGTATAGACCCAAGAGTTTAAAGTCAAGATCCCCTGTAGCACACCAGAGTTAGGATCCTATGAAATATAAGAGTTATGTGGGTTTTTTTTTTAAGTCAAAGGCTAAAAACTGGTGGCCCATGGACTATATTTTGCCTATAGACTTTTTCTTTTTTTCAGTTCTTAAGAAAAAAAATATATTTTACTGATTTGATTATTTTTAAATAAACTTTTTCTTTTGGAATAATTTTAGATTTACAGAAAAGGTACAAATCTAATACAGAGAGTTCCTGTATACCCCTCATCCAGTTTTCCCCGTTTTACATAACTGCAGTACACTTGTCAAAACCAAGAAACTGAAATTGAGGCATCACTGTTAATCAAACTCCAGACTTTGCTTAGATTTTTACCAGTTTTGTTTTTTGTTTTGGAGATGGGATCTTGCTCTGTCGCCCAGGCTGGAGTGCAGTGGTGAGATCATAGCTCACTCCAACCTCACCCTGACCTCCTGGGCCTCTTCCTGCCTCAGCCTCCTGAGTAGCTGGGACTACAGGGACACAATGCCACACTCGGTGCCAGTTTTTCATTAATGTCTTCTTTTTGCTTCAGGACCCAATGCAGGGTACCACGCTGCATTTAGTTGTCCTGTCTCCCTGCTCTCCTCAGTCTTTCCTTGTTTTTCATAACTTTGATAGTCTTGAGAAGTACTAGGCAGGTGTCCTGTAGAATGTTCCCCAATCTGGGTTTGTGTGTTGCTTTTTTCATGATTAGAACTGAGGTTATTGGTTTTGGAAAGGGTACAACAGAGGTGAATGGCCCCCATTCACGTATTTCTAATGTTCTTCCTTGCGAATGGCCAGACCCACCATCAGAATAGTACAGCCCCAAACCATCGTCTAGTATTAAAGCTACTAGAGGCCTAAGGGATCACCTGACCCATCCTTTTGTGTCTCCAAAAATCTCGAACGAATTCTGAAAAATTGGAATCGTTTACATAAAAATCTGGGTTTCTACTTTCTCTTGAAAGCTAGAAGACCCGGAAATACTGGGCTTGCAATGACACTCAGCAAAAACCGGCTAGAACTGAGTTGTCCCTTTTGATTGGTTCCTGAATTTTCTAGTTCACAGTAGTTCATGTCTCTCACACAACTGCATTTCAATGCATCTGAGCCAGTGCAGTCCCCTCATATTCTATTGCCTCCTCCTTGAGGGAGCTGGGCTTATTCTTGTGATCTTTATTAACTTAAATATGCAGTAAGACCAGGTGGAGAAGCCAGCAGGGCTGGCATGCTGGGGAAATCTGCCTGGAGAGGTGCATTTGCCAGGTGCCATAGAGCAGCAGTCCTCAAAAGGTGGGGCCCCCAGCCTCAGCATCCCCCCGGGCACTTGTTGGAAATGCACATTCTTGGCACCATCCAGACCTACTGAATCAGAAACTCTGGAGGTGGGGCCTGCAGTCTGAGGTTCGGCAAGTTGGCCCACTGTGGGAGTGGACAGCCGGGGGTAGGTATAGACCATTTCATGGGTTTGCAAATCAGTGTGCTCTGGGACAGAGCTTGGGGTTGGTGTGAATTTTCAGGCCCGTGGACCCTGGGCATATACTGTACAGCGTGGGCTTTGCTTCTAACTGCCTGTTGCTCTGTGTCACACCGGGTGAGCACAGCCTGCCCGGGCTGAGGCTCAGGATCCCGTGTTGTGATCCCGTGTTTGTCTCCTCTGGTGCTTCCTTCATCAGCCACCCTGATCCTTGCACCATCAAAATCTTACCAATGTGGATTTAGTAAGAAAAGAAAAAAGAGCCCATTGTGGTTTCTTTTTATTGGCAGGCGATTATCCCCTTAGTCAGTCCTTTGTCCAGGTGGCCATGTTCCCTGGGTCTGAGTTGAGCGAGGTTTTGTAAATATGAGAATATACACATTCCTATCTTTTTACTCTACTTTGAAGGACCTGGATAGCGTTCTGCCTCCTCCCGAGCCCCTCCTGTCAGGACCATGTCTCCTCCCCCTGGGTGTAATTCCTCCATAGTTGCTTCCTGGACTGACCCCTGGATGCCTTTCCTACCCTCTACCTCCCCTCCCCACTCACTGCCCAACTCCTACTCATCTTTCAGGTCTTGGGTTACCCTTCCTCACTTCCAGAAGCCCTTGCTGACCATGCATAATGGGACAGTTTCTTAGATCTACCAGAATTGCCTGACTTCCCGGGACAGGGCTTGTATTCATCTCTGCCCCAGCACCCCGCACAGTGCCCGGCACATAGGAGGCGCTCAGTCAAAACTTGCCTTACAAATGAGATGCCTGCAAACACTTAGTGCACAGATTGGCGGTTAGGCACCCTGGTGCTAGAATCCATCAGCCTGGATTTGGATCCTGGCTCCACCTAATTGGCGGTGTGGGCAACCCACTTAACGTCTCTGTGCTTCCTAGAAAGGGGTTCCTTGTTAGTACTGACCACAGGTGTTTGGTGATGACCAAATGAGCTAAAATACTTAAAGCACTTAAAACAATGCCTGGCAAATAGTAAGTGCTCAATAAATATTAGCAGTGAACAAGCCCTTGGTGATGATGTATTGAACTGGACTGATGACAATCCCCAGCTTATATTAATATTTGACCTGAAGAAATTCCATTTCGTTAAGGGGAAAGATTTGTGAGGGCTGACCCAAAAAAGGGGTGGAGGTGTGCCTATCTGCATGACAAAAGTTGCTTTTATTGCTCGTTTTTCTTCTTTTTCTGGGGTAGCAACAGGTTGGGACTGATCATGCTTACGAGATTGGGGTAGATGCCTTCTAAGAGATACACCCAAAAAGTTCAGAAGCACTTCTGCTGTTTAGACTGACTCCATAGGCGATTCTTCCAAACAGCATAAAGAACGTGTTAAATGCATTCGCTTGCTGGAGACATATGTATGTGACTGCAAGCCTATTTGTATCTGGGGAAAAGATTCTGAACGCAATCCAGTTCCTGTGCATTTTACCTACTTTATCTTGAGTTGGCTGCTTTCTGCGACAGAGTTGTAATTAATATTGTTGTAGAACAGGAGGCTCATTAAATTGTCTCATTATGACTGTTCAGGTTCTGGGGCTCGGCTGAAAAGGATTTCCCTATTATCAGTGCCTGACATATATTCCTAATCAAGCAGGCCAATTCTCTTCTGTCAAGGACTGTCTCCCAAATGGAGATGATATTTATTCTGACTTGTACTATTAGTGTGAAAAATGTTGCCTCTGCTGACAGACATAAAGGCTTCTGTCACAGGTTGGGGGCTCTGTTTTCACAGTCTCGCAGAATATAGGAATTTATAAGACATCGTGGTTTCAGTGGCTAAAATGGTCCATTGGGTTCAAGTCTTTGGCTCAGGGTGAAATTTTGAAAAGGAAAGGAAACCTCATGATTATAAATTTGTGGAATTTTTGTGTCAGAAGAGGCTTTAGGAGGCATTTAACCTTCTACTCAACATATGAGTTTCCTCTTAGCAATCATGATTTCTGATTCTTAGTCTTTGCTTGGCTGCTTCCTTTGACAGAGAGCTCACTACCTCCAGTGTGGCCAATTTCATTTTCAGACAGGTCTAAGGAATATCCTTTGCGACATTGACTTGACGTTTGTCTCCTTCTTACTTACCCATTGCCCCTAGTTCTGTTACCCAGAGCTGCACAAAACAAGTTTGATCACTCTTCCTTGAGAAAGCTCTTTGAGTGTTTGAGATGGCTGTCTTTTCCCTTCTACCCTTCTCTTCTTTGGATTAAATGTCCTCCCTTTATGGTTATCCAGATCCTTCATCCTCCTTTCCCTGATTCAAGGTGAAATACCTTTTGGCTGTCCTGAGATGTGAAATCCAAAAAGGAATGAACCTTCTAGGTGTAGTCAGTCCACCAAAGGGCCCATGGAGGAGTTTTTGGAATTTTTCTTGGAGGACTATGTCACATGGCACCTTCTCAAAAATAGAAATGTTGTTCTGTCTTCCTGAGGACCTTTTTCTGCAGGTACCTGTACCTGACTTCAGCCACACCTGCTCACTGCATGGCCTTTGGGGAGATACCCTGGGCTTATGTTTGGGGGCTTTGGAGCCAGGCTGCCTGCATTCAAAGCCTAGCTCCACTGCCTGCTCTCTGGTGCGATGCCGGGCAAGTTACTCAACTTCTCTGAGCCTTGGTAGGGATGATAATAGGGCTTACCTCATACGCTATTGTGAGAATTAATGAGATCATGCATGTAAGGGTTTAGCAGAGCTTCTGAGAAATACTGGATAAAGTGTTGATGACTATTAACGACAAACTAACACCAATAATGAACTTCACGTCTTTTAGTTTTGACCTTTTAGGGGTAATCCCAGTACTGAGAAGGGGACAGGGCAGGCAATTTATGATAATTCCAATTTATGTTAATTCCAAATGAATTTGTCTTCTACTTGAGTTCTTTTTTTGCGTCCAATCTTAGTACAAACATTTATTGAGAACATTTTCATCCAGATACTTTTTATATAAGATCTCATTTCACAAGAGAGAGATAGAGTCCATGAACTCCATGTTCTTTCAAATGTTTCAACAGAATGATCTTTCTCCTGTCCTATCTCCTTCCCTCAAATGAAGTCTTACTCAGAACTGCAATATGTGACAGATAATAGATGAACAGGTCCCTCTGGCAGTTCTAATCTTCTCTCCTTGGCAGAAGCAGCCTCATTGTTTGGGAACCCCCTGGAGGTTGTCGATGGAATCCTGGGATTCTGAGCTCCACATTTGGAAACCTCTGTGTGAACCAGTTCATATCCAAGTTTCTGAAATCTGGCCCCAGTCTTTTTCATTCGTCTGACTCCCTCCTCTGCAGGCCCATCTCACCTCCACCTTAGGTTAGAAGTCCCCACTCTCCCCAACACACATCACTCCCCTGCCCAACTCCTGTGAAGATCTTCCCAGCGTGGTCCTCCAAGTGATTTTTTATTTTATCCTCTTCCGACCTCGGCATCCTGGGCCATGCTGAAGGTTGACAGCCATGCAATTTCAGAGGCATTTTTTCCAAACAGCTTAAAGAAGGTATTAAACCCATTGCTTCTAGAGACATAGGTGTGTGACTGCAAGCCTATGTAGCTTGACAGCCATTCACCTTTGTCCTAAAGAAGGACCCCAGGGGTTAGGGATGGAGTAATGGAGGGGAGAGGGGAGAATGGAACAAGAGACAAGTGAAAGCCACACTGGGGGTGGGGAGTGCTGGCAGGGGAGAGTGGAGAAGGGGGAAGATATGCCTCAAAGCTAAGGAGGTGGCCATTCAAGCAACAAACCTTTTCAAAATCCTTATTCTCGGTGACCTTTCTGCAGTATTTATTCATACATGCATGCATGCATTCACTCAACAAGCATCCGATGAGTGCCTGGTGTGTGGCATCATGCACTGTTCGATGCAGCTGGGCTCCAGGAAGGAAGACATCTCAACTCCAGTCCTGGAGAGTTCATAGTACAGTGGGGGAAACTGATAAGTGGACTTTGATGATTCTCGGACACAGCACCCTGGAGCCCCTGATCACTTGTTCATTTGGCTCAAGGGGTATACTCAAGCATGCCTTGTCTTCCTAGCCTGCTTTCCTCCTAGAGCTTAGATTGTGTGATACCACCTTCTCCAATTTCCCAGGGCCTGGCAGGTAAGAGGAGATAAAAGAACCGCCCACCATGATGCACATTTTTACATTGCACACCAGTGGCCTGATCAATCTTCATAAAATTCCACCTTGTCACAGCATTCTTTTACCAAAGGAGTTTCAAGGAAGTTCTAACTTCTTAGCTTCTCCTTAGGGCTCTCCGGTGCCCAGCAAGCTCTTCTTCTGAACTCCCAGGTATTGCATGTGGTGATTGTTGGGCAATAAATCTATTCTGTCTCGTGTTGGCGCTATGTTGTGGTCATGGGAATCGGTGAACTCTTATGACTTAGCTTCTCATGTGTTTAGTCTGTGCCTTCCTAATTGCTTAAATGGTTTCATTGAAATTTAATTTCACAAGTAATACATGAATATATTCTTTTTTTTAAAAAAAGAGTAATTATGGAAAAAGAATAGCCCCTTTGAGCTAGGCCTATCCCTGTTTCATCCCCTCTCCCAGGCAGAGATGTGGGTGGTGTGTGTCCTTCTGGGCCATTTAAAAAACGTGCTTTTACATGCAGATTTATTGTGTGTTTATAGAATATATAGAGTACTATTTTCATTATGTGTGCGCTTACATCAATGGTATTGTACGATATGCATCATTCTATAATCTGACTTTTTCATTCAATATATTTTTGAGATCTACTAATATGGACATATATAATCCCTAGTTAGTTCTATTAAATTACTCTGCTGTATGCTATAGAACGGGTTTACAACATTTTATTTGGCCCTTCTTATGACAGGTATTTAGGCTGCTTTCAGTTTTTTTCTTGTTGTAAACAATGCTTTGGCAAACATCCCATAAATATGCCTAACTACTTGTAAATTCTGTGGGAGGCAGGAATGGCGAGTTCTGTTTTTTGAATCCTCTGTTCCCCTTAGCACAAGGCCCTGCTTATGGTAGATGATCAATGTATTTATTAATACATCCTTTGTGCAACATAAGTATATGCAAACTAATGTGCAAAGTTATGTTTAGAAGTGCTGCTCTCTCATGGAAGTGCACGTTCAGAACTGACAGTTTTCAGGGTAGTGAGGTCTGATCCATTTGATGGGTGAAAATGAGTCTGCTCTCTCTTCTGAGGCAGAAGCAGTAAGGATCTTTCCTCTGGGTACAGAGGAGAGGTCACCCCACGGAGACTCTTAGGGAGACAAACAGATCACACCCGAGGGACCACTTGCTCAATCCCTGTTGTTCTTCCTCCTTCCACACGCCCCATTTGTTTTTCCTGATGAGGACTCTGGAGCTGGTTTTTGGAGCACTGAATGCCTTAATCAACCATGGCAGCCCAATCCCCCGTGCTAACCAGGGCAATGTCTAGGAGCAGGGATGGTAGCAAGGCTTTTGCTTACATTTTGAATTGTGTGTCCAGCAACAGCTGATTAGGGAGAGAAGACCAAGCTGGGAGGGTCTGGGAAGCTGTTTGTGGTGTTTCTCCTTTTTTTCCTCTATTCTTTCAATTCAGCAGGTACTTGCCGAAAACAGGTGGATCAGAGATGAGCCTCTCGCCTGAAGGAGCTTGTATCTATTAGACAAGGTCAGGCAGGAGGAACACAACCCCCGAAACAGGTCCTGAGAGAAGCACCAAGGAATGTAGGGTTGCAGAGGGGAGCAGAGACCTCTCGGGTTGATGAGAGGAATGAGAGCCTCATTCCGGAGCTGATCTCATTTTTGAGCCTTGCAGCGGGATTTCAGCAAGAGGGACCAGGAGTAGGAAGAGGTGGTGGTGACAGCAAGGGCCATAGGGGTTTTAGGGGAACTTGTGGAGGCAAAGAGATGTATCTGGGACCTTGGCAGACGGTCTAGTCATGGTGGTCCAGAAGAACAGGAGAGAGGCCTGGACGGCGAGTTCGAGGGAGCAGTGGGAACAGGGGCTGTGCGTTCTATCCCTGAATCCTGCCACATTGCAGTCCCTCAAAAAATGTTCGCCAAATAAAAGCAGACTTTATTTTATTTTTTACTTTCTAATTGAGGGTTAACATACATATAGTAAAGTGCATGAATCTTAAGTGTAAGGCTCGATGAATTTTTACATATGTGACATATCTAATATGTAACTTAATAAGATCAGAACACAGAATTTCAAACGCCCCAGAAGGCTCCCTCAGGCTCCATGCCAGGCGATACTGAGCCCCCTCGCCACACACCCAAGTGCCACTATTCTCCTTCCATCCCCTAGACTGGTTTCGTCTGTTTGTAAACTGCACATAGGTGGATTGCCACAGAGCTCACTTTAGGGACCTTCTTCCACAGCACTGTATAGAAAGATCTGCGTGAGGAATGGGGAAATCTGGGTGACACATGTTTCATTTCGAGGACTTTGATCCAGGCTGTTGGCTGCGAGAATGAGGAGGAGGCCACAGATGCTCTGGATGGCAGGGACGCCTGGGTCCCCAGGGATGAAACGGGATGAAGCCAGGCTGTGTGCTGTCTGTGCACTGCCCTCCGGAGGGCCACCTGCCCCAGGGCAGCATCCCACCAGCCCAGGTGGTCCAGAAAAGGCTCTGCAGAGGACAGGAGAAAGCAGGGCTCTCAGCTACAGGGCCGTGGAGGCTCTTGCTGTCTTCCTTAGGCCATTCTCCGGAAGCCGATCCTCATTGCTCAGTCACCCAGCAATGCTGAGAATGAGGGCACCCAACCTTTCTGCAGCTGTGGGGATAGCCAGAGGTTCTGGGCATACAGCTGCCTGCCAGGCTGCAGGTGATGGCAGAGTCAGAGGGATTGAAGGAGCAATCCTTAGTGACGTAGAACCACTGCAGTCTGCCCTGCCAGCACTGCCGAGGGTGTGCCACCTAAGTGGACATGGGGGGTCTGGCTGTTTGCCACCCCCATGGGAAAAAGGCAATTCCAGAAAGCAGTAGACAGAGCTATTCCTAGGGACTGGGACAAATACTTCCCTATCCCAGGGTTTTCACCTGGGTGAGGTCAGAGTCAAGTAGGTATCCGGGAGTAGGGGGATAACCTTGAAAGGGAAGAGAAGAGGCCAAGTGCTCTCTGGGGGGGGGGGGGGCTGGGGGCATTGGTTGGGAATGTCCTAGTGGGGGTGATGCTGGAGGAAGCCTTTAGCCCTTGCCCTAATTTCCCTGTTGGGTGCTGATTGCATAGATGAATCCAAAGACTTTGGGGGTACCATTGACTCCCTCCACCCCATTCCTTTAGAAATAGCCACCTGGGGGCCCAGGTGCAATCATCAAATTAATCCCCCTGACATCTTCCCATCTTGGAAACATTTCTACTAGCTTCTTGCCCCTTCATGCCACATGGCAACTTTGCTAAGTGTTGGATCTTTAATTTGCTACATAAATCAGGGTCCTTTGTTGGAACAGGTGTGAGAAGAGTGTTTCCAAAACCAAGTAAACAATGAAGAAATCTCCCTTCCCTCATTCATGGGCTGCCAGCATGTGCGGGAGGTGGGGCAGCGGTTAGGGAGGCGG
>CM052446.1:21991931-22187290 GCA_028533085.1 Varecia variegata
TGTGTGTCACATGTTAAGCCAGAGGGGTTGGGAACACTTACTTTTTTAAAAAAGGAAATATTGAAATTTATAATATACACATCACAAGAAGTTTGTCATTTTAACCATTTTTAATGGTTAAATGATATATTAACTATATTCAGAATGTTGTATGACCATCACCACTGTCAATTTCTGAAACGTTTTCATCACTGGAAATAGAAACTCTGTGACCATTAAACAATAACTCCTCGTTGCGCCCTTCCCCCAGAGCCTGATAACTTCTATTCTACTTTGTGTGTAGAAACTTGCCTATTCTAGGTTATTCATATAAATGGAATCATACAGTATTGGTCTTTTTGTGACTGGCTTATTTCACTTATCATAATGTCTTTGAGGTTCATCCATGTTATAGTGTATGTCAGAACTTCATTTCTTTTATGATTGAATAATATTCCATAACATGTACATATTACATTTCATTTATCCATCTGTCTATAGACATTTGGGTTGTTTCCATCTTTTTGCCATTGTGGATAATGCTGCTGTGAACATTGGTGTACAAGTACCTATTTGAGTCCCTGCGTTCAATTCCTAGAAGTGGAATTTCTGGGTGCTAAGATAATTTCATGTTTAATTTTTTGAGGAACAACCAAAGGGAAAACCCATTTTTTCCATATGTATTGGACAAAGCTGCCCTCGAGTCCACTTTCCAAAGCCTGGCTCTGAGATTAAACAACTGTAAGTATTTGCTAAAACTTACTAAACTACGCATTAAACATTTTTTTCCTATGAAAATGTCATCTCCAAGGTCTAACTGTGAATTTTAAAATGGTGAATTTAACTCTAAGTAAATTTTAACTCAATAAACTAGACTTTAAAAACGTAGCTTCCTTTTCTAGGAGAGTAGATCCCTAAGCAGAGGCCTGAGATGTAAACAGGACAGGGGAAATTGTGGAAAGGAGGAGAGTTTCTGAAGGGAAGAGAAGAATGGTAAACTTTATCTTATGTACATTTTACCACACACACTTGCGCGCGCGCACACACACACACACACACACACACACATGCCTGCTAGCAGTACTTCTTCACTCCTGTTTGCTTCAGGGATCTTTTTAAACCTTCAGTTCAAAACTCCTCAATATCTAGTTTCTGCTCTTCATCACCGGACTGTATTAACTCCTAACATCTTCTCCCACTTGAAGCTCTGGCCACGTTGTTTAATATGCTCCAATAGTTTCCTGGTCTGTCCTCCTGAGCTCTCTGCATTTCCCAAAGTTGCTCCCTTGACCTGGAATGACCTTCCTTCTTCCTCATTTCCACCTTTAGAATCCCATCTATAAATATTTCCTGCTTCAGGGATCTGGTCCTGACCTCAGTCCCTCTGTTTTGGTACTTTTCACCATCTGCTTTGTCTCAGAGTGATACTTTCACATTTTTATCTCTCTTGATACATTTTAAACACTCTGAATGATATGTGTTATTTAAACCAGCCACAGAGTTTAGCATGCAGCAATGAAGAGATGATTATCAAATGAATGAAGTCTTCACAAAAGCAGTTCCCACTGGGAAAACCAAGAAAACTTGGGTCTATTTTGATATTTGACCAAGAATCTCAAATGCAATTGAGAGCTTTAGTGAAATTTTTCAATTTATTATGCCAATATTTTATATGTCCTGGCTTCCAGGGGTGAGCAAAATGACACTTGGAATTTGTCTGCAGATGCATATCTTAAGGTTTTTTGTTTGTTTGTTCTTGAATTTAGATGGAAGGATCATGTGATATAATGTGTGAGGAGCGGTTCCTTTGAAAACTATATTTTGTTTATTCACAACTGCTTTAGGCGTCAGAGGTCAACACTCCTGAAAGCCGGCGCAGAATGTGTGCGGGTGGGAAGCAGTCAGTCGTTTGCTTACTGATCGGCTTGGAAAGCGGTGTCTTTGCTCACGCAGAGGATCAGTTTAATAAATTCAACTCAGGGTAATCAGGTGTGATTAGGGGGTGAGGATTATGTAAGATATAAGCTGAATATTCAAAGATTGCAGCTCACGGTGAAACAGCCCTCAAAGTTTTCCATGTGAAATAAGAACACCTTTTTTGTAAGAACATTTTCCCAGAAACAAAATTTAGAAATAAATCTTTTTAGTTGTTTTTTTTAATTTTAATTTTAATTTATTTATTATAGCTTATTATGGGGGTACAACCGTTCTCGTTAAATATATTGCCCATGCTCCTCCCAACCCCCCGAGTCTGAGAAATAAATCTTTTTAAAAATTGAATTAGTAAGTGGCCACGAGCTCCTAGAAAGCAGTGACTTAGTGGGAAGGGCAGGGAGGCAGACTGTGCCAATAGCTAACAGCTGGGGTCTGGGTGACCACCCCATGTTACTTCATCAGATGCTTGATTAAGCCCAGCCTTCCACGAGGTGCTGTTTTAGGATGAACTCCAGTGGACACAGTGCTATGGAAGAAAAGACACTAGAATTAGTGTGAGCTAAAATATGATCTTTAAAAATATTACTTAAATGCAACATAGATACAGAAAAGTGCACAAATCACAAATGTTACCAAACATGTCTGTCTGACCAGCACCCAACTCAAGAAAGACAATATCACTAACACCCCTGCAGCCTCCTCACCAGAGGTAACTTCCCACTTCTAACAGCATATACTTGTTTGCATGTTTTTGAACTTTATATAAAGGAATCATATACTATGTAAAAAAAAAAGCCATTAAAAAATAAAACTATCAAGTTCAAGTTGAATAATAATATTTTCAAGTGTGCCCATCTACCAGTTTGCTTTGAGGGAGGGAAAGGAGAAGTGAAGTGGGGAGATGACGACCTACCTCTCAGTGGACTCGCCAGTGATGCTATTGTTGGGGTGTTAGTAAGTGTTGGTAATTACGCCAGCACAAGCCACCAAACCTATGAATTTTCTTGA
This sequence comes from Varecia variegata, assembly GCA_028533085.1. Classification (NCBI taxonomy): domain Eukaryota; kingdom Metazoa; phylum Chordata; class Mammalia; order Primates; family Lemuridae; genus Varecia; species Varecia variegata. Next base: position 21,994,854 of record CM052446.1, read on the forward strand.
GTTGGTGGATGAATCACTTACTCCTTCCTTTCATGCTGACAAGGCAGGATGCAGATGTCCTATTTGGGCTTAGCATGTGCATAGGAAAACCTAGTAGATTCCTAAACTTCAAAATAGTGTCTCCAGCAAGATGGGCTGCAAGGAGCTAATTCAGTTTGGTGGCTCCCATCAGTGTGTCCTTCCAAATGCATAGAGTCCACGTGGTCACAGAACTAGAGTGGCCCGTGAAGGATGTGGGGGGCCAATACCTGAGTAAATAGGGGGTCTGTTAGCAAAAGAAGGGAAGGATGGCAGTTGGCGGGGAACCGACAGTGTCTGCCATGGTATTGTTGTCTTGACATAATCACAACAGAGACAACAGAGAGCCCAACTCTTGGGGGTGAAAGTGGAGAAAACCCACAAAAGGACATGCTCTGTGTGTTCCAGCTGCCCCTCCAACTCTGGGTGGGCAGTGGGACAGTGGATTAGTTTCCTAGGGCTGCTGTAACAACGTCCCACAAACTGGGTGGCTTAAATCAACAGAGATTTATTGTCTGTTGTTTTCTGGAGGCTAGAAGTCCGAAGTCATGTCGTCAGAGCCATGCTGTCTCTGAAGCCTAGAAGGGAGATGCCGTCCTGGCCTCTTCCCGCGCTCCGGTGGCAATCCTCGCCTTCCTTGGGTTGCAGCTGCTGCACTTCAACGCCTCACAGGATGTTCCCCCTCGTGTGTCTGCTCAGAATCCTTCTTTCTCCTCTTCTCATAAGGACACCAGTCATATTGAACGAGGGGACCCCTTTAGTCCAATATGACTTCATTTTAAGTGGACTCGTTACATTCTACAGCATCCTATTTTCCAGTGAGATTCTGGGAGTTAGGACTCAACCAGGCAGTCGTCAGAGGCCTTTCCTCCTTACAAGCTTTGGGAGCTACAGAGCTAACCCTGAAAACTGGCCTTGAATAAATATTTCCTATTAATCTCTAGGCCATGAAATTCTACTCAAAAGTTTATAAGAGACATAATTAGGAGCAACAACGAAAAAGTGTGGTAAAATGTAAAGCTCAGAGCTTTGGGGCCAGCTCAGAGCTGGGTGAGAATCCAGTTTTGCCATTACTAGTAATGTGACATTTGAGTCTCCTGTTTGTAAGATCAGAATCATAGTGATTGCAAATAAGTGTTAAAAAAGGAAATTTATGTAAAGTGCTGAGCTCCATGCTTGGCCCATAATGGGCTTTCAACACTGACAGCAGACTTTTGCCTCAGTTTTCTCAAAGGTATAAAAGGCTGGAGGTATATTTTTACACAAGATATTGCTAGCAATCTTGAGTAGATGGGATTTTGTTTCTCATGAGGTTTTTTTTTTTCCAAAGTCCCCTTTCATCCTATCATTTTTGGGATTCTGCTCTTACCCTCTCTTTGACCATATTTTTCCAACTTCAAACTTACCACCAAAAGATGAATTAGGGACTCTATTAGCTTAGTATTACCTTGGTTTTGCAAGTCCTATGGAGTTGAAGCTATCCCGATAGGTTATAAGTCAAGTCCCCCGGGTTGGAATTAAGCAGGGACAATGATTACTACAGAAAATCTCAGCATGTGTTTGAAAAAAAGGCCAGAGGAAAAATTCCAAGCTAAAGTGTTCATTGACTCCATATTATAGGGTAAGAATCTAATTATAATAGCTACTATGTATTGAGCAGTTAATATGCACCAAACGTTATTCTAAAGATTGTACATATTTTGGTTCATTTACTTTTCAGAACTCTATGAGTTAGGTACTATTATTATCCCCATTTTACAGATGAGGAAACCAAGGCACAGAAAGGTTATAAAACATGTCCAGCATCACATACCTGGTGGAGTTGTAATTCTAACCAAGGCACTCTGACTTCAGAGCCCATCTAAGTAACCATCATGTTACTCCAGTATTGAAACAGGAAAGTTCACAGTCAGTCTCTTGGGATCTGGTCATGGCAGCTGGGTCTGTGCCCTGTTTACCCATCTGTAGTGTGACTCCCCAAGGTCAGATAACCTTTAACCTCCTCCAGACTGAAGTACACATGTCATCCATGTTCAACCTGGAGGTGTCTTGCTCAGGTTCCTTCTCTCTCCCAGAGCATCCTGGCTATGTGGGTTCAGATTGCAGGCTAAATCATCATTCCTGTGAGAAAGTATGCTGGCTTTGCATGGCCTGGGAGGTAATGAGCAGAGCCAGTAATCAGCATCGGCAAAGCCAGCCTCACTAATTACAACGAACTAGAGCTCAGCATGGCGGATGCAATCACCTGGGATTGATGCCAATGAACAAGTACATGATTACGTCCCACAGACATCTAGAAGTGCCTGCTATATACCAGTTATTGTGTTGGGTAGGGTAAATGAGACATAGTCCCTGGAATCTAGAAGCTCCCAGCTCGGTGGGGAAGATAGCTACAGAAGTAAGTAAAGAAAGCACGAGGAAATGACTGCCTTGGTAGAGGTTTGGAGAAAATATCACACGAGTACAGAGACTGGAGATCATCTTTTCCTGAGGCAATCAGGAAAATACCGCCAATCTTCCAGCAGTCTGGCAGAATGCCGAAGTGTCCACCAGGCAGGAGGACAGACCTACCAGGCAGAAAAGAGCATTGCTTATTTCCCGGAAGGTGTCCTTGAACCTTGTCTCAGAATCACACAAGGTGCTTATTAAAGCAGATTCTTAGCCTCTACTGCAGACTTTTAAATTTGCATCCTTGGGGGTGTGGTCCAAGAATCACCATTTCAAAGGAAGCTAGAATTTGAGAATAGCAGTGTTGTGCTGTATGAAAGCCAGGGTTTTCTACAGTGATTTTCCTGTCCAGGTTTGGGATGGGAGGTAGAGTGCTTAGAACAGAGAATGCAGAGACAGAAAATGGCAGAAATTGTACTAGAAGGGTAGTTTGGGGCCAGATTTTGAGAATCCCTAAGTAAAGACATTGGGTTTTATCTTGCAAGCCATGGAGAACCAGGGAAGTTACTGAAGCAAGGTTGTGACATGGTCAAATTCTTCTTTTGAAATGGGTGAGAGGGGAAGGGCCAGGCAGAGCTATTAGCAGGCTCTTGAGACAGCCCAAGGAGAGAGGGGAGGATGGCCCCACAAGGAGGCACAGTGGAGTGCCCTTCCTTACAAAGATCATATAAGCATATTGCAGAAAACAGAAGAGATGAAATTTCCCTGTGGTTTAGCAGCATATTAGGTGACTTGCACATAGTCAATGACTGACAAATATTTGCAGGATGAGTAACTATTTAGTCAGTGTCACCATATGCCAGTCCTATGCTGAGTGTTTCACGTAAACTAGCTTACTTAATCCTCACAAGAACATGGTGAGATGGCTATTACACTCTACAGATGAGAAAAAAACGAGGTCTTAGAGAAATCAAGCAACTTGCCCGAGGTCACAAAGCTAATAAGTAGCAGAAGTGACTTGCAAATGTAGACGATCTGATGCCACAGTTCATGCATTTAGCCAGAATGCCACACTGCCATGCCAGGGAACAAGGGCATTTCTTTCAGTCTCTTCTTACATGCATATAATTTTACTTATTTGTCATCACTATCTATAAAGTTTTAGATCCTGTTATGTCCAAAGCATTTTGCCATGTCATAAAATCTTTTCAGAAGCCTAATTTTTAATGGATGTGACTACAATGGATATAGACTACAAATTTTACTCAAATTTTATCTCCATTATTGGTATTTTGAGAGCTTGTTTGGAGATTCTAGCAGAGGAGTGCAGCTACTCATATACCCTTGACCGAAGAACGGTCCCTCTCTATCGTGGAAGGTCGTCCTCTTCTACGGAGCGTGCAGCTTCGGGAGGGACACACATGGAGCGGTGAGGGAGGAAGGGGACACCCGCCTAGCCAGCCAGATCAGCCGAATCAACCCTGGCGATCAACGGGGTGACAGATGTCACAGCCAGGTTGCCTGCCCTCACATCCCATTGTTAGTATTTTGGTTGTTCCTAGGTTTTCACTAGTAGAAGCAATATGGTAACAAACATTTTCATGTATATAATATTTTCTGTATCTAGATACTTCCATAGGCTAGATTTCTAGGAACAGAATTACCACTGGATCAAAGGCCTCATGGAATTTTGGACCCTTGATTCATGTTGCCAAATGGTGCTTTGGAAATGTTTTTACTGGTTTGCAGTCACTGTGCATCACATAGCCACATGCAAAATGCAAAAGCATCAATTTCAGCCCACCCTGACTTGCAGTAGGCACATTTTCAAATATTGCTCTTATTTAAAACGGTTAAAATGATAAATTATGTCTAATTTTAATCTGCACTCATTTGCTTATTTTCCCATACTTTTGCCAACTAATTACATTTCCTCTTTTGTGAATTATCTGCTTGTGCACTTTGTCTGCTGGAGGATTTTTAAGTCATTTCCTGGGTAGACTACCCAGATTTGGGGAAGATATTGAGGGTGAGGGGATGAGGGAGAGAAGAAAGTCTGGGTTTGAGAAAATCTTCACCACTGATTGCTAAAATGGCCTCATACCTTCTTAAGTTCAGGATCCACCTAACTGCAATATCTGGGGAGATGACAAAGTAACCCCCCCTTTCTCAGATACAAATTAAACAGTTGGTACACAGCAAAACATAACACTCAACATACAGTGTTGAATTTCTTCTCTATAATAAAGACAGCATTGGTGAGTGTGTGCAGAAATCCTACTGAAAGACCTAAATTACAGAATTAATATACTCGATTATATCATAATTTGGGGACAAAATTGGGAACAAAGCATAATCAGTGTTTTCTAAAAGTGAGCTGCCTACTACAGGTGTACTTATTTAGGAGGTACCTGGATGAATATTGTTTATTTTAATAGCCATTTACTTATTTTAATATATATTAGGAAAGTTATAACCTGCCTCAATCTGTGATTGCATAGATATGATTACACAGAATGGCACAAAGTAAAAAGAAGAAGGATGAATCAGTTGAAAAATTGAATCAGTTGAAGAAGCAAATAATTGTACAGGTGCCAGTACTTGGTTAGAACAGAAAGCACAAAGTTGGCAAGCCAGTAGTTGAAGTTTGGGAAACACAGCTTCTTTACAGGGTTACCACTATGAGCACTAATCTCCCGAGTGCCCACTACATGCTGGATGCCACATGCCTAGTACCAAGGACACAGAGATAAAGGGATGTGCGTCTTCCTCCAAGAGTCCACAGTCAGAGCAAGAGAGAAGGACATGTAAACTGGTAAATAATGCAAGTCTGCACTGATGGGGGAGTGGGGTATGCACTGAACAGCCAGAAAATCACAGACGACAGCAGTGAGTTCGTTAACAGCCGAGGCTACACAATGGCACATTACAGATGTCTTATGCTTATTTCCTTTTTCAGTGTTCCTGCCTGACAAGATGAACTAAATTTCTTTTTTTCTGCCTTCTTCCCTCCCTTCCTTCCTTCTTTCTCTCCTTCCTTGTTTTTCTTCTTATGCTTATTCTCTCACCCCACCCCTCTAATTCCGGATTTGTTTTACATGCCACCAAATTGCCTACCTACAAAATGAGGCACTCCAGATACCCAGGTGTGTGCCACAGGGCACCGGGGAGATAAAGTTATGCGTGTGCGCCTGGGACAACAGCCTAGACTGGTAAATCAAGTCTCTGTTCTTCTTACGCTGATGATTTCCTTTTAAAAATTCATCTTGGAGGAAGTTGTGTGACATTTATTTTCCACTCCGGGCTTCTAGCTCACTCAGCTTTGAATAACAACTGGCCACCTTGAAGACTGTGAGCCCTGCTGACTGTGGGGAGGGGGAAAAGGAAATTTTTCTGGGTGATGGTTCACTACTTATAATTGATAAAGTGACCTTGGGAGGATTATAGTGACACTCAGAGGACCAGTGAGATGGATTGTTATCCTCATCCCCGAATAGGTGTGGCACCTGCTATAAGCGAGCTGTCAAGCAAAGTGCCCTGGGAATAAAATACAGTCACAAAAGTCTCTGCCCTGGAGGACCATACAAAGAGACTGGCTGGAGAAATAATGGTGCATATGAACACTAACCCTATTCAAAGGAGCGTATGATAAATGCACTGGAGATATACAGTAGAAAGATCATTTGTGACATAGAAGACAGATATGGGGAAAAAAGGTTTGAGCTTTCCCAAACTCGTTTGACTGTGTGAATGAACAAATCAATAAATGGAACTTGAGGCATCTCTGGATAGGGTTTCAACAGATACAGAGAGGAAATGAGGGCATATGGTTAGAAGAGGATAGACAGTGGGGGTGGGGGAGGGAAACCAAGATGAGAAGAGTAGGAAGCACATGTTTTATCTGGGAGACAAGAAGTGCTTGGGCATATGAGCAGACAAGGCTATGGTGGAGGGTTCATTTGGGGAGGTAGGAGGAGAGAAGCCTGGAAGGCGGATTGACCCATCTCAAGGGTAATGGGGAGCCATGGACATTTTGTTATATGAGTGAGAGTGACATTCATTTGTTCTTTGGGAATATTATTGTGGCAGCTATTCAGAGCATGGGTTGGAGGAGGAAGAAACTAGAGATAGGAAACCAGTTGGGCAGCTATTGCAATAGCCAGGCCAGAGCTTATGAAGTCCTGTTTGGGGCCGTGTTCATGAGAATGGGAGAGAGGCAAAGGATGCACCAGGCATTTTCAAAGTAAAATTGCCATTGCCTGGAAACCGTTTGGATATAGAGGGTCAGACAGAGAATTGGAAGATGCCCTTAATGTGGAGGCTGGAGGAGAGTGGAACCACTAACAGAGGCTGAATTGCTGGTTTGGGGAGAAAGTTTGGAAATCTCTTTCTTCATCTATGCATGGGTTTACCTGAAACAGGACCTGTCTTTATAGAACCATTCATCCCTGGCTGTGCCTGGAGGAACAGAGATGCTAACGGTTAATAGCAGAGGTGGCTGCAATTTTCTGATAAGAAGGAGAGACTCAGAGACCTTAGGCAGGGAGGCTTGGAAGAATGCTTAACACACCACTTGGCATCATTATTGTGCCTTGAGAAATGAGTGCCTTCAACGCTTTTTCTCTTGTGCTTGCCAACTCCATGTCAAGAGCCCTATGATTTTGTACATTCTTCTCCTGGAGCCATTCACTAAGACCACAGTCAAAATTTGCCAGTCCTGTGCTCCTCGTCTCAGGGTACTGATCTCAATTAGATGGCAGCTAGCCAGGCAATTCATCCAGCAACTCACTCTTCAACAAATGGTCATCGAATGCCCACCATGGCCAAGCACTGTTCTAGGCACATTTTACTGCTAAGATTATTGGATCAAACAAAACAGAGAGAATCCGTGCCCTCATGGACCAACATTCTAGTGGTAGAAGTAGACCACGAATAAAATAAATAAGCAAAAGATATATTAGACAGTGGTAAGTGCTATGGAGAAAAACGAAGCAAGGAAGGAGACTAGGAATTGGTGGGTGACAGAGCTGCTTAAATAGGGTGGTTAGGGCAACTTCACTGAGAAAATGACATTTGAGTAAAGACTTGAGGAAGGGGAGGGGGTGGGCAATGTGTATATCTAGGGAAGAGCATTCCAGTTGGAGGGAACAGCAAAGGCAAAGACCCTTAGCTGGGCACATGCTTGCAGAGTTTGAGCAGGAGCAAGGAGGCCAGTGGGGATGGAGTAGAATTGGGGAGGGAGAGGGTATGCAGCAGGAGATATGGAAAGCGAGGCCATGCTCGAATGGGTGGCCCATCATTGGTAACTATATCTTAGCTAGGATCTCCTGGAGATGATGCCTGGACCCTATGGAGTGGCCCTAAAAATTGGAATTTGGAAAGAGACGTAGTTGGCCATCTTATGCTTTGGGTGGGGCATGCTCTGCAAAGAGCAAAGTGAACGCCCGGGCACAGAAGCAAGAAAGGTTTCTGGGCAGAAAACACCAGAGCTCTTGTTCCATTTGGTAGAGCTGACACGAGTGCTGGAGCCTCCTCCTTGTAGTACTGTGGCTGGCAGGAGTCCTGGGTCTTCCTGGCAGCCTCCTCGAGGCTGATTCACATCAGTATTACTCAACATGTATAGATTCTAAAAAAAATAATAATTTAAAAACTACTCTAAAAAAGTATCCATGTTCTTTAACTTCTTACATCAGAAGTTGCATTTAGTTTACAGACTTTTTTTTTTTTTTTTTTAAACACCAAACTGCAAGGTGGAGCTGGGAAGAAGAAAACCACGCAGGCTGGAGTCCCTCAAGTTCTATACTTAAATTCCATCTCCATGGCAGCATGACAGCTTCCTGACCACGTGGAACTGTCACAAGTTTTGAAAAATAGCTTTAGAGATATAATTCCTTGCTTATCTAAAAGCTGCATTTGCTTAATGAAGAGGTTTATTATATCTCCTCCACGGCTATTGACCATCAAATTGGGGAGGGGGGTGCTTTCCTTTATTTCTCTGAATCGGGCAACTCACTGCTCCATTCTGGCTCGGTGCCTAAACGCTTGCAAGGGCAGACACAAACACAGGAAGGGGGAGGGGCTGGAATGGGACAGCAGGCCTTGCCCATGGTAGAGTCACATGAACTTGTAGATCAAAAGAGCAGTCCTGGCTTTAAAAGACTGTGGCACTATTCATGAACCCGGTGACTGCCCAAGAAGGAATACAACTACTTGTTGTCACCAAAAGATAAAAAGCTGCAGCTGGCTCCCTCCTCCCCCATCCCCAATCCAACTTAGATCTCCCTACTAGGAAGGTGGAGGCTTTGACGAATGACAGACCTATAAAATAGAACCAACAAAAGGAAGTTGGCAAAAAGTGACACTAGTAATTTCCTTTTAGGGAATATTTTCAGACCTGTCATTCTCTTAATTTTTCACCATTTGCTTGGTAATGAGATATCCTTGCCCTTTACCTTAATGCAGAGAATGTCAGTCTGGGACAGACCCCAGAGTCTCTACTCTAGCAATTCCTGAACTGTGTTTGCTTCCTAGAATCCTAATTCTACACGGTGTCAATACATATTATATAGAGGAATACAGAGAGGCTCCTTAGTCCAAAGAATGTTGGGAAATGCTACATTTAAATAATATTTAACAAGTTTTCTTAACTGCAGAGCTCCCCAGAACTTTTAGCATTTCTAAATGTCAAAAAGGAGATATCACATGCATTTCCCAAACTTGCGCCCAACACGTTTCCATGTGAAGCTCAGGAAGGTTACATGACTTGTCCAAGGTCAGAGCCAGAACCAGAAACCAAATGACTTGGCCTCCCTAAGCTATTTTAATTTGCCTGGAGTAATATAGAGCATTGAAAAACTGAAAACAGAGGTATTCATGAGCCATTATGGCAAAGAAAAGAGTAAATGTATTCGTTCTTTCATTTATTCAACAAATCCTTGCTGAATGTCCATAAAATACTAGGCATCATTCTAGGCACTGGGAAGACAGAGGTAAAGAAAGGCACATGATTAAAGGGTGCTCCTGGGCCATGCTTACCTGGAACTCTAGCTTATAGGTGCTTCTGATAACCCCCCTGCTCTCTTCAGTAGCCCTCCCCCTTTACCTCCGATAAGGTCTAGGTTCTGTAGGGTGCCAGTGTCTGCTTGCAGGTCCCACTCTTGGGCTTTGACTTGTCCCAATTACCAGATGCAAGAGACAAGCAAGCCAATGGTTTGAATCATCTTTTTGATGCTCTGATTATTGCTATGGAGACAGAACAAGAGAGGGTTGGATGGTCCTCTGTGCTTGGCCAAAGTGGACCCAGCAGGGCGTGGAGCATGTGCTTCCTTGATGATGGGAGCAAACAGCAGAGGTGAGGAGGGCAGGCCTAGGGAAGGACCTTTGTGACTTTCTCCCGGATTCCAGTAAGTCTGAGAGGCAGGGAGATGACATGACCTCTCCCTCCAGTAGCTCATAAGAAACTTCAATGAGAAAGACCCTCTCAAGGCGCAAACCTGAATTTGTAAGAAGACCATTTAGTTGAGAGCTTGTGAAACCCTTGGGACAGAAAATCCCTTTACAGGGATAAGGTACGCCATGTTCAAGCAGGGGACTCATCTTGATCACCTCCAGGTTTGGGAGACTCTCCAGGTGGTCAGGAGAGGTGGTCAGGAACTCCTTTTCTATAAAGGGATATTTGATACAACCAGCAGGAATTTTTTAAATAAAAAGTACTGTAAGGAAGAAACATGTGGCTTTGGGGCTTTCTTGGCACACAAAGGCATGAGTAGCCATAGTTGAACATTTATTTTTTCCATCGATGGATGGTGAGGAATTGGGCATGGTGTGAGATTATATTTTAGACTCTCTAAGATTTCTTTGGCCACTGGAAACAAATAAACAAACAAAAAACAGCTAGCCACCCCAAGGAGTGTAAACTCAACTACCTACAGAGGCCAGGTAGATAATGTAAATGCAGTAACTGGCCTGAGTGTAATGCAATAGGGAGCAGTGGGGACTGGGTCAAACTAGGGAGCACATACCCTGTCCAAAAGGAGAGCAGCTATCACTCATCTCCAGCTGCTTCTTAGCAATTTGAGTGCAAGGTTGCTTCTAATTTTTTAAGAGAAGCTAGCAAGCAAGATTTAAAAAAAATTTTAATTGTGGGCAAGCAAATTCAAATTTAAAATAGCACATGGGACATCACACTGCAAAACTGAATACATCCAAAGGCTGGAGGCAGCTCATGGGACACCACTTTGCAACCCCATCTATTAGGTCCACTATGAATTCTTTTGACAAAGGAAATGTGTCTTTTCCATTTACGCTGCGTAAAAGCCAAGTAGTTGGGACGTGGCTGGGCAGGGAACCATAAAGGCAGTCGGCACAGAGAGGCACATGGCAGAGCCAAGGGCAGTCCCTGGGGCAGGGTGGGAGAATTGCCAGAGTTGCGAGGACCCAGAGCTGACAAGAATGAGGAGCTGTGGGGAGGAGAGGCCAGGCAGCCAGAGGTTTTGGTGGCCAGGCCTTCTGGTGTCAGAGCCGCATTTAAAGGGCCACGCAAACACCTCCCCGCTAAGATGTAAAGATGCTCGACGCTGTGGTGTTTAAGATTTTGAAGTCAAAGGAATTTCTGTCTGCACATTCTGAGTCTCTTTTCCCAGAACGACTCAGGCTCTTTCGTATGCCCGATATCTATAGGTTTCTTCTATTCTGAGCCAAAACTGGGATCCGAGGACTTTTTTCCCCTAGAATTTATTAAATATTTATATTAAAATCGCTTCAAACCATAGACCTTACATTATATTTTACTGTACATATTTATGACTTTATTCTTTATGTAAAAGAGCAAAATGAAATAAAGAGAAATACAAAACTGGTAAAAATATCTATGATAAAACCATAGAACTGTACAACACAGGAATGAGTTCTACTCTAATGTATGGATTTTAGTTAGTAATAATGTGTCAATATTGGCTCCTCGGTTGTAACAAATATAATGGACCACACTAATGCAAGATGTGATAAGAGGAAGTAGAGCATATGAAAACTGTACACTATCTGTTCAATTTTCTATAAACCTAAGACTATCCTCAAAAATAGTCTATAACTAAAAAAGTTTTTTTAATGAACTCAATTGCTGTGTTTAAAAACACAGAAAATCTTTTTTTAATGAATCATAATCTGTCTGAAAATTTATATATCTCTCTTATGATTTAATGCAATATTTGCTTTCTTAGTTTAATCATTTATCCAATAATGATGCTGATAGCAACTTATTTTCCTTACATTTTTTTGAAGAATGCAGCTTGTTCACTGATTGTTTATTTTGTCTAATTTTCTCAAATATCTCTTAACCAAGGCTCTGAGTACTTCATTTGAATACTAAGAGAGAGTCAACAGTTTCAATGCTCACTGAACCTGAAGATGTTTCACAGTCTCTAAAATTGTTTTTTGCTGAAATCTGCTTCTCCATGATGGTGTACCCATCAGAGGATGAATTTGCACTTTTAAAATAAGACTGGAATACTAATGTACACAGGACAAAAAAATATTTCAGCATAGTCAGTTGTTTCTCATTTGTAGATACTTTCTTTTTGCCCATTAGGCTAGTGAGTTCTCATTAAACTATAATTTAATGACATGGTGTTCATTGAAAAGATCAGTGCATGATAAAGAAGGAACAGAACTTGGAGAGGGATTAATGACTCTTCTGCATGATTTTATTTATAATTTCCCCCTAAGAGAACGCAGTATAAGTGATAGGCCCTATGCAGACTTACCTCTCCCAAAGTTTCATGATTTAGACAGTTTTAAACTCATCTGTTTAGATATAGATCTAAACCAGAGTGGAAACCACTGTTAATGACGTTCTTTCACAATTCTCTGAGTTTGAAATGAAAGTGAAAACTTAGAATTATTTATGACTTTTTCATACTGCTAGAAACGCACAGTCTTCAGCGTTCTGGCCCTACTTTTAGAAAAAGTGTCATGTAAAAAAGTGGAAGTACTTTGCTGAAAGCTAGAACTAATGTTTTGATTAGAATCTTTAATTTTTAACTGATTTTCGAATCATAAACTATTTGAAACATTTTTAGTCTTCTTTCAAGAGGCATCAGGCTCAGATATCTTGGATTTAAGGTAACACAATTTGTGCTGCACTTTGACCAAATCATCAAACTCTTGAAGTGACCTATTCATACTGTATAAATAGAAAAATATTTTTACAAGAACAACTTTCTTCAAAAACTGGAAAATCATCAGAAGTGTCATTCATAGAGTTGATATGAGTGTACTATTTGAATCAATCTTCACAAAGGTTTTGATGAAGTTAGTCATCAATTTCTAGAAAAAAGTCTTTGAACTGGTAGGATTTTCCATCTCTGAAGTTAATATTAATATTATCAGCTGACATGCTAATCATCTTATCAACCAGTGTGCTGCCCCCAGAGCAGAGAAAGTATAATCAGTCACTTGTCGCACCTGGCAGGACATCAAGTTCAAGAACTTTTACATTATCTCCAGGAATTTCATTAAAATATCTTACTAATATAGGGACAACTTTTTGATTTTTGTGGTTAGCTGAAGCTGTCATATTGCTGGGACCTAACCCAATTCTTGTTAAGTTTTTTGAGGTCTTGCAGTGAGTTTTAACTTTTTTCCTTTTCTTTTCTTTTTTTTTTTAATTTTGCATTATACCACTGGTTTGTGCTGATGGAAATTTAAGTTCAAATGCCATGGAACATAGCGTCAAAGGTTCAGTCTTAAGATCTGAAGCCATGATTGTTTTTTGTGGTGTTACATGAAATTACCGCTTCTTTTCCGAGTACCTTTTATGAGCTATTTCATCACTGAATCATGGAAGCTCCAGATCTGACAGATAATGGTGGTTTCCTTAAATTGAAAATGCAAAAAGATAGCAGATTTGGCTTCAACTTTTGTCTCTCATTCACTACCACATAAGAAGCAAAGTGCTACATGTGAATTGACACTTTATTTTCTATGAGTGTTATTTTGCAAGTCTCATTAAATGGTTTTTTTTTTTTTGGCCCCTTCCCCCTTTGCAATCATTTTGACTCTAAAATAAAATAGTTTAAATACTTTTATGTATACTTCAAATATCTCTGAACTACAGGAGCAGAAATGGGCACTATAATTATCATCCTACATGACAAGCATCGGCTTTGCCCGACAATTTTTGCCACACTTAGAAGTGTACACCTAAATTCACACTTACATAACAAGGGAAAATACCCATCTCAATGTTCCCAGGAGCCCAAGTTCTCCCTTCCTGCTCCTCTTTCTCCCTCAACACCCTAACACTGTCTTTCTTTGCCTTAGAGGTGTCTATCTAGCCACTGCTTTCCTGTCCCTATCCCACATCCCCAAGTGCCCATGAATCCCACAATAAACCTTTACCACATTTGACACAAACATTTACAAGTTGTCATAATAATTTATTCAGCTTAGAATGCTTCATCTTTCAGAGACCTCCATCTTAGATTTCTTAATTCTTTAAAATGAACATTATGAATTTGATTCTTTCAGTCACTATTCTAAGATACTGGAAGTTTTGGAACATTTTTTTTTTTTTTTTTTGAGACAGAGTCTCACTTTGTTGCCCGGGCTAGAGTGCTGTGGTGTCAGCCTAGCTCACAGCAACCTCAAACTCTTGGGCTTAAGTGATCCTACTGCCTCAGCCTCCTGAGTACCTGGGACTACAGGCATGCGCCACCATGCCCGGCTGATTTTTTCTATATATATTTTAGTTGGGCAGATAATTTCTTTCTATTTTTAGTAGAGACGGGGTCTCGCTCTTGCTCAGGCTGGTCTCGAACTCCTGACCTCGAGCGATCCACCCACCTTGGCCTCCCAGAGTGCTAGGATTACAGGCGTGAGCCACCACGCCCGGCCTGGAACATTTTTTTATTTATGCAAAAAAAAAAGGGAACAAGATCTTTGAAATAAGAGTTTTCCTATCGAAAGTCCACCTTTTCCCAAGCCTGTGTATCCTGGCTCAAATGGTCCCACCTCTCCCTCCAACCCTCCATCATTCAATCCCATTATCCTGTCTTATGTTCCCCATTGCCCTTATAATTATGATTTTGTAAATGTATCTTAAATGTCTATGTGTCTTGTATGCATATGATTCCAGATCATAATTCTACTTTTAGAAACAGCAATCTTGTCTTGTTTACTGCTGTTCTCTGGTGGCTAGTACATGCTCCATGAAGATTGGTTGTAAGAGAGAAATAAACCTGACAAAGTGTGATGGTCAGTCTCTAGCTCCAGATTTTGGTTACTCATGAAAGACCCTTGGTTGGGAAACACCAAGGGTTTTAAAATCTCTCTTAGAGCTCCACCACTTTGGGGTGCTAATGCTTTCTGAATTTAGAAAGGGTTGCCTCCTGACAACCATAGCACCAAAGAATTCTTTGACAGGTAAACCATGTATTTTTTTCAAATTACTAGATGATTAAAAGAAGCCCCACCATGGTCAAATAAGGTGACTAGGTATTCTAGAGACCAAGGGACTAAACAGAGGTTTCCCCATAAAAGAGAACTGAATAATTTTTCAGGACACACACTAAGATGTTGCATAAACAAAGCTGGATAGGGTAACATTTTTTTAAAACTAAGAAATGATGACTAGCTTGTCTTTCTTAGAAATATATTAAGCATTGAATTATGTTATAAAGAAATGCATTTCTAATTCCACATACTCTGTTTGAAGAAGCATTTTAATAGCAGCAGCTATATCTTGGTCTATGGACAATATCTACCTTTGGAAATCTACAAAAGTAATATGTGAGTATTATTTTATCTGGAGTCATAACATCCTTGAACATTAGGCAGGAAGGCAGCATAGAGACTCTAATGATCAGCCCACTCGTTTTTATAATAAAGATCCTGAGGATCAGAGAGTAAAGGGACGTGTCTGGAGTGACTGAGGGGGACCCTATGCTGGGTAATAATTATTTTCCCCTCAAGATTCACCGTCTCTCCATTGCCAGCCTGCTCTGTGGACCACATGGTCAAGCTCTCAAGCCTTCTGGGTGAAAGGCAAGGGCAAGAGATTGGAAGATGAGAGGAGGGCAAGGCTAGGATGGTTATTCCCTCAACAACCTCCCTGCTGGGTTAAGATTTAGCAGAGGTTGCAGTTTTGGGCCCAAGGCCACAGCTCCCTCCCCTGCTTCCCTTGGACCTTGATGTGATAAGGCTTTCAGCTGTTGCTAGCTCCAGGGTGCTCCACCACTCCTGCTTGCTCCCTTAACCCTACCCACACCTTGGATACACAGTCCCCTTTTACGGAATAGTCTCCTTTGAACATGCCGTCTGTTTCTCACCTGGACCCTGACCACACATATATGAATACAAGTTTTCTGCCTCCTGTCCACAGCTCTTTCTTTTATATCCCTAAATTTATTAGCTTCTTTAGAAATACAAAGGACTCTGGATAAGTTCTGGAGACCTCATGTACTATGGTGACTGTAGTTAGTAATACTGTATTGTACACTTGCCATTTGCTAAAAGAATAGCTCTTAGGTGTTCTCACCACACACACACACACACACACACACAAGGGTTAACTATGTGAGGTGATGGAAGTGTTAATTAGCTTGATTGTGGTGCCCATTTTACAATGTATATCAAAACATTATGTTATACTCTTTAAATTTATACAATTTTTGTCAATTACACCTCAATACAGCTGGAAAAAATATAAAGAACTATATTTGACAAAAAGGAAAAAAATATAGATGACCCTAAGTGTTCTGATAATGTGGAAATATTTTTAAATACTTTGATGAAGAAGTAAGTACTAGAAACAGAATCTAAAACTATGAGTAACGAGGCTGCAGAGAGGGGAAAGGCTGACTTTAGGGAGGCTCTGCAGGAAATCTTGCAAAGGTGAAATTTGACTGGGGCAAAAAATGGAACTGTCTAGAAGGGCAGGAGGGCACTGTGGTTCCTGTGTGGTTAGAGGAACTGGGCTTGCTGCTTTCAATCCTGCAACAGCTGAAGTGAACCCACCCTCGGTGTGATTTTATGAGATATGTATTTTTCATCCAGCACAGCCCCTAGACATGAGCCAAATACTTCCTCTGTGTTCAACTGATGTTTTTCCAGCACTGGATGGTAAAACTGGTTGTGTTGGTCTCAGTGAGAGGGGGTCTGCTTGTCTCCAGCGTGGCATCTAATTGAGATATTGTCAAGGGTCAATCTGACCAGGAAGGGTTTTCACCTTCTCTCCTGGTTCCACTGGAATATCATCTTTATATACTGGTGTTTCATCTTCATTCACTCCCACTTGCTTCTTTTTCCCCATGAAAATGGAGTATCAGTAAAGCCATAAGGTAGAATGTAGAGGGAAGTTTCCTGAATAGTGTTATGCCTCAGAACTAAAAATAACTTTCTTCTAGTCTCAACTCTGGAACTAATTTTGTGACATCTTGTCTGGGACTCAGGTTCTTTGGAGTAAAATGAAAACCCTGGTTAGAATGACATTTGAGGTCCCTTCCACTTTTTGGATTCTATAGTCCTCTTAAGAACTAAAGGAAACGACCCCATCTTCCATCAGGAGCTCTTTTCCTGTTTGGCGAAACAATGCATGCAGTCAGGGTCCTTCCTCTTGGGTCTTGGAATCTGTTTCACAGAGAAAGTATTGAGGTCCCAGTACCTTCAGCTCTCCTGGATCTCTGCAACTTGCATCAGATCCAGGTCCCTCCCCACCACCCCGCAATTCCTGGAGCTCATCCTCTGGCCACTGTCTTCCTGGAGACATGTCATGTAGGAAACACGAGGGAGGAGATGGAACATCCCATGGTTTGATTGTGCTGTTGGGAAGTCCAGGAGAGTCATTCTGAGCTTGGCTGGATTATCCAGATCACTTTTCCATTCTACTTGATTCCACCTGTCAACATGTACAAAAGGAAAAAAAAAAAAAAGTCAGTCCAGTGCTTTTCCTTTTTGGTCTGCCCAAGGTCAAATAATCATTTTCTCAAACTTCTCCCATCATTAACCAGTTGTTTCCATGGGCTCACTCTGTGCAGAACTCAGTTTCTCTGGTCTCTTTCTGCATAAGCCACTTAAATCAAGTGACTTTAATTTCTTTTCTGCCTGGCAAATTCTGCCTTCTCCTAACTTTAAAGTGTAGCTCAAATAGCACCTCTTCTGGGAAGCGTTTGTCGATGCTCCTTCCTCAGGTAGGATTTACGTTCTTGTCCTCTGTGCTTCTCAGGCACTCTGCCCCCATTGCTTTCCCAGCATTTTTCCCATTGTCGTTGAGTTATTCATATCTGCTGGAAGGGCAGCTCCTGCAGGTCAGAGACCAGGTTTTTGTGTAGCTCTGCCTAGAATAGCAACCACTTAGTGAGGACTCCTCACGTAGAAGGAAGGGAGGAAGGAGAGGCGGGAGAGAAGGAAGGAGGGAGGAATTTTTCTCTGTCAAATGCTTGCAGTGCTCTTTCCTTAAGCATATTCTGAGCATAAACGACATACTTCATAGAAAATGTATGAGCATCTTTGACAGTGAAGCAAGAAGAAACCAACTGTGGCAGAGTACAATTGAAATAGCTTTTTTCTCTTGCTCTGTCGTACCTGACTCCTCTATGGCTTGACTTTGGGTGTCCAAAGTTGTTCACTAGGAGAGGCAGAGATTCTGGGAGGTAAAAAAAAAAAATTAGAGGCAGAGATTCTGAAGAAAAAAGCCAGCAATGACATTTATTTTATCAGATACCTTCAAGAGATGGGTTTTGTTTCTCTGAGAGAGCCAGTCTCTACACTTCCCCGGACAATAAAGGCGTAGAACAATGGCTGCATTCAGCATTGCTTGTTCCGTAGGACCAGGGGACCTGGCTGAAGTCTCAGCCTTGCCTTGGGGATAGCAATCTGTTCTGAGCATTAGATGCCATGGGATTAACCAGGCAGTAGTACAACCAGGAAAATTAGGATATTATCTCCACCAGAAGTCTGTTCCCAACTAGCCTGGGGGTCAAAGGGCATCCTGTCTGAAGTGTTCAAAAGTTATTGGCTCATGCAAACTTCATCTCAAAAGCCTCTAAAAGTTCTGGTTTTCTTCTTCTTGGTGGCTAAAGCCACTTCGCAGACTATCCCTCTAATGGTCAGAACTTGGAAAATGCTGTCAACTCTGTATTTGTTTTTATCTTATGGTACTAAATAACTTACTTGGCTAAACTTTTCCCAAGTGTTTCTGAACTGGTTGTGGTTTTGGCATTGATGAGTTTGGGGTCACTGCCCATAACATGAGGTGTATTTTTGCTGTCAATCCACTAGGGCAGTGATTCCCAACCTTTTGGGCACCAGGGACCAGCTTCATGGAAGACAATGTTTCCATGGATTGGGGTTGGGGGGTGGAAATGGCTTTGGGATGATTCAAGCACATTATATTTATTGTGTACTTTATTTCTATTATTATTACATTGTACTATATAATGAAATAATTATACAAACCTCTCTGCTAATGATAATCTGTATTTGCAGCTGCTCCCCAGTGCTAGCATCACCACGTCAGCTCTACCTCAGATCATCAGGCGTTAGATTCTCATAAGGAGCGTGCAACCTAGATCGCTTTCAGGCACAGCTTACAGTAGGGTTTGAGCTCCTATGAGAATCTAATGCTGCCACAGTCTGACAGGAAGCAGAGCTCAGGCAGCGATATGAGTGATGGGGGTGGCTGTAAATACAGATGATGCTTTGCTCACTGACCTGCTCACCTCCTGCTGTGCAGCCCAGTTCCTAACAGGTCACGGACCATGGCCCGGGGGTTGGGGACCACAGTACTAGTGGGTGTTTACCTAAAGTGTTCTGATAGAATGTTAGAGTCGCCAGACCTAGATAAGAAGTCAGCATCTCATCTAGATTTCTACACAGTGTAAGACTAAAGCCATGAGAGATGTTACTGTGCTTTTAAAATCACTGTTGGATAAACTTGAGCTTAGTCATTTTAACCTAGCCCTGCAAAAGATAAACATCTAGTTCATACAGGACATGATTCATTCATTCAAAAAATATTTATTAAAAACTCAATGTTGGGCACTGTTCTAGGTGCTTGGCAAACATCAGTGAAGAAAACAAAGATCTTTGCCTTCATGGAGCTTACATTCTATGTGGAGAGAGAACAGGCAATAAACAACACCCACAGTAGATAAATAGATTATCTAATATGTTAGAAGGTGACAGGTGCTTTGGGAAAAAGGAAAAGTGAAGCATGGTAAGGAGAGACTTGAAGGGGGGTAGGGAGTTAGCCAAGCAGACCTGGAGAGCAGCATTCCAGAAAGAAGGAACAGCATGTGCAAAGGTCCAAGGGTGGGAATGTGCCAATCTTGTTTGAGGAATAACAAGGAAACCAGTGAGGTTGGAGTAGAGCGAGCCAGTGGGTAAGAAACAGAAGACAGGAAGAAGAAAGGATCTGGGAGTCTGGCAGCCTTTATTCTGAGTGATATGGGGAGCAATTGAAGATTTTTGCACAAAAATCTGACACTATTTTGCGTATGTTTTAAAAGGATTACTTTGACCTTAGTGTTCAGAATAGACAATGTTGTATACAACCCAGGCTCTGGTGAGTAAATTTGATCAGGCGTAACTTGATAATAGGATACTTTTCCAAGAAGAATCATAAGACACCACATTCAAAAAAAGCATTTGGATTCTACTTCCAGAATGTCGCTGTGGGTGTGCTGCCACGCAGCTTGATTGAAATAGCCATTATATCCATATTTGTAACAGACACCATCCTTCTTCCAGACTCTCTTAGCATTGTCATTCTCCTTCATCCACTACATTCAAATAAGAAAGTTGCTTCTGCGTGCAAAGCTCTATGTTAGTCACAGAGAATGAGAGTTGAGAATACCCAGGTGGGCAAGATGTGGTCTCTGTCCTCTTCCACAGTTCCCAGAGAGGAAATTTAGATTTTTGATCTCAAAATGATATATTTCTCTGACATGTGTCAGGTGCTTGCTTTTTTTCTTGAGATAGTCAATGATTTCTTTGGGGAAGAAATCTCTGTAAGAATTCAAATGAAGCTCCTACACTGGTAGGTAGCATAATCCTTGCTTGGCATAGTGTTCAGTTTGTCCTACTCACTGTGTGATGAGCAGATGAACTTTAAATGCTCATTTCTATAAAGGGCAGTATTCTCAACCCAGCCTCCTCCAAGAGGGATGTATGGCTATAGGGAATGAGGTAGAAAATGGTATCAGAAAATAGAAAACTTGAGGTTCTTAATTCATTGTCTCTAGACCTACAAAGCAAAGTCAAATCAGAAAGTGCTATGTAGTGGTCAGAGTGCTAGGCGTAGCTGGGGACCTAGAAAGCAAACAATTTTGTGGCGTTGGTATAACCCACCTTAACAAGATTGCTAGGGCTTGTATAACAAAATAGCACAGACCGAATGGTTTAAACAACAGTAATTTATTTCCGCACAGAAGTTCACGGTGTTGGCAGGTTTGATTTCTCCTGAGCCTCTCTCTTTTGCTTGCAGATGGCCACCTTCTTGCTATGTTCTCACGTGGTCTTTCCTCTGTGTGCATGCATCCTTGGTGTCTCTCTGTGTGTCCAAATTTCATCATCTTATATATACCAGTCATACTGGATTAGGATCTACCCTAATGGCCCCATTTAACTTAATCACCTCTGTCTCCAAATACAGTTATAATACATTCTGAGGAACTGAGGGTGAAGACTTCAACATATGAATTTCAGGGGGACACAGTTCAGCCCATAGCAGATGGGATAATCTCATTATTCAAGTATGAGACTGATATCTTGGGAGTGTTGAAGCATTTTCACAAGGGAAGCTTATATGGTTTGGAGCTGAATTTCCATGCAAAAATATAAGACTTGCATTAGGAAGGACCCAAATCCGAGTTAGTTTTCCAAGAGAAGAAATGGCATTGTGTACCCTTTTATACAAGCCCCCTTGGGAACAGACTGTGGCCATGAAACTCATTAACAGAAGGGATTGAGCCAACCTTGGCCTTAGTGTGATTCTTTAACTGACTCAGCTGACAAAGCCAAGTGGGAAAACTATGATTGAAGGGCAAATGGTTCTCTGTTCAATTTTTGGTACATTCTGAAAGGGTTTCACTTGTTAAGCACTTAGTTCTTATTTTCTAATTATGACTATGAGAAGATCACAGAAACCAAGCATGAAAAGAAGAGATTTCATGGTTGGATGTCTTTGTGGTTGCTGGTGTGGAATTTTGATTCAGAGTTTGAGCATGGTCTGACAGATCAGGGCTACAGGAGGGAGATGGGTTTATTTCTAGACTTCCACACTCTCATTCTTTTTCCATTAAGCTGGCTGGACATATTCTCATGAATACTAGACAGACACTCTGTTGTTCGCTGAACTTAACTTACTCTGCAAGTGGCAAATATCTCTTAAGTCTTAGAATCTCCTGCTTGGAGTTACTTTAGGAGTCATCACAGAAATTTGAAAGAAACAAGGATGCATGTTGCCATGCTATACAGAGATGATGAGTAAGTTATCTGGAGAAGCCTGGTGGTCCAGATACCTCTCCACCTGGGGCTATTATCTTGGTAGATCTGCCAGAGTCCAGTGTTTGGTCTTCAGATCTTTGGTTATCAAGATACCTAATTTGTCATATTGAAAGAAAGATTCATTTGTTTTAAGGAAAGGATTTGCAATAACTGAATTCATGATACTGATGTATAATGAAAAATATAACTATCAAGAGGACTGGATACTCCTGCCTTCTAAAAAGTCCATTTGGTTTCTGTAACCTCCATGGGAAACTATGTTATAATCAGAAGGTTGCTTGGTGAGTCAGAGATCTAAACAAAAGGAGTTACTTATATGATTCAAATGCTTAAATGCAGGGATGAAAGATAGGTTTCATTTCACAAGAACTCTTATCGATTGTTAAGGGCTGTATGGAGTGTTGAGAAGTTATGAGGCCACATTTAGGCTTGGTGGGAAAGTGAGAGTTGATTAGCAATGTCTGCCATGGGCACAGGATCAGGGAGAAGGGATATAAGTGCTATGTTTGAGCCATCCCTAGTGTAAAACCATCAGACCAAGATAGTCTTATGAATTCACACACAAACACATTCTCATTCTCTCTCTCTCTCTCTCTCTCTCTCTCTCTTTCTTTCTCATTAGGACTGGGAGCTCGGGCACCCTGAGCAGTCCTCAGTTGGTGACCACCAACATCCTTTTTCAGTGCTTTCATATGTGATGGATCTTTCTTCTAACCAGCCCATCTTTCTGTTCAGTCAGCTGAGACTAAGTGCTGTGGGCCTGAGAGTGAACTGGTGTCTTTGAGATGACTACATAATTCTGCTCTGAGCCATTTTAGGCTGACTTGTCTTTTTGATCCCAGAGGAGAATCTTATTCACCAGATTTGGGGCACCTCTCTATAGCCCCTGTAAAAGGAAAAGAATAATCTACTTTTGTGATTTTCATGCTTTAGGAAAACTCTTCTTTCAAATTCGATCTTACCTGGAACCCTAACATATTAAACAAATAAAAGCAACAGGCAGATTTCTCTGGAAATTTCAACCTTCATTGTTTGGTAGACACTATTTTTCTGTGTGAAGATATCCTGAAACACATTTGTAGTGAGCCCTGGGAATGTACTAGAGTTTTATTTGGAAATCACTCTTTTAGTCCAATTTCTTCATTCCAGAGAAAATGCAGGCTTTGGAAAGCAAAAGGGCTTACTCAAGATCACACAGAATGTATGAAGACGTGTTGAGAAGAAGAACCCTTGTCTTTTAACTCTTCATATGGTGCCTTTCCATAAGACCAACACTTGTGGATTTGGCAAAGATTGTCCATCAACACCCCAGTGGCCAACCCTAGACTAGACTGCGGGTCCTCTAGGGTGAGGGGGTGTGGCCCCAGGCCCACCAGAGGGGACATGCTGGGGACCCTGCAGAGAAACGTCTGCTTTGTCTCTCCCCCATTTCATAAGTGAAACCTGACAGCATAGATTAGAAAAATAATAAAAGGCCATCTCATCTGTGTTCCTTATTTATTACACATTATACAGGTATCTGGTTGCAAAACCTGAACTCCTACTCCTCTCTCATTGTTAACCACGTTTGAAGCAGAACACACTGACCTGCTTCATCAGATAACACTGGCATTTCGGCGAGTGCTCACTTTCCAGGTGACTTCCACCCTTCCTCTCCATCCCTCCTCTCCCTCACTCCCTGAAAAAATTCAACAGGGGAAACATTTTCATTAGCAGTGGCAAAACACCCCACCTTTTCATGATATATATCCAGCCAAGGAGAAAATAGAGGGAAATAAAATTGCACCCTTTTTAAAAGAAAATAGACTACCCAGATTGTAGGGTCAGAAAATGCAGCCTGGAGGAATGTGACCCAGTTAGTTAACCAAGAGGGGGCTGCCCCTCTCCTTCTCCTTTGGGCCGCTCAGTGACTTCCCTTGCAGCCTACAGGGGACACCAGATTTGTGTGAGAAAGCAGCTCTTCTTCATCTTTTGTCAGAGAGAGAAGGAGAAGGGAGAAGAAAACCAAGGAAGAGAAGAGATGAGAAGTGAGGTAGAGAGAATGGGAAGAGAGGTGCAGGTGACAGGCAGAGCAAAGGTGGAGGAAGAGCCAGATGGACAAGGAGAGAAGGAGGAAGAAAAGGAGGAGAGAAAGGAAGAGGAGAGGGAGCTTTGTTTCTAAAGGGTCAAAGTCATAACCAGATTCAGCAGTCCCAGCCTGAGCTGCCACACAGAGGCTTACGGGGTGGGAAAACTGGACGCTGGGTGGGGAAACCCAGTCCCAGCCTCGCCTCCATCACCTCTGTGTCATCTTGAGCCAGTCCCTTTTCCTCTCTGGGCCTCAGTTTCCTCCATGTGCAGTGAAAAGTGTACGTGAGAGGCCCTGAGTGTCTCCCCTTCCCCGCCCCCCAACCACAACCCTTGCCCTGGGGCGGTCTTGAATCTGTGCTGAGGAGACACCAAAAGGAGAACAGAGCCCTTTGTGGCAGGCCGGGGACAGACAACTTGAAAGGCAATGGGGGCAGAAGAATTGAAGCATTTTTGTTGTGGAGGAAAGCGTGGGCTGCAGGCAGGGAGCCAGCAGCCACTGACATCACCATCATACTTGGACCGGGCCTCTGAGCGGTGGGTGGGAGCCTCAGGGAGTGGGCAGAGCTACCTGGTGAAGGGACCCAGGGCCTGAGTCTGGCCCAGGAGCGACAGAGACACTTGAAAGAGGCTCACAGGCCCTCGCAGGATCAGGGGACAGGCAGTCATGAAGTCAAAGACAGGAGGAAAGTGTGTAGAGTTTGGGAAGCCATTTCTCTACCCAGTCCCTTGGTTCGGGTCTTGGGGTAGAGGATGGGAGGGAGAGATGAGCATGGTCATCTCTAGACAAAAATCCATTCGTCCTGATCACAGGACCCTAAGTTGGAAACACGGATGCAGAAGATGCTGACATCCACCTTCTCTCCTTGGCCCCATAGCCTGCTGATGGGGCATGGAAGTGGAGGTCACCTCTTTGATAGGGCTATGGCGATACCAGAAGGTACTTCTTTCCCTCAGGTGTGGCCTCCACTAAAATGCCACAGTGTTTTCCATCTC
Organism: Varecia variegata; assembly: GCA_028533085.1. Lineage (NCBI taxonomy): Eukaryota > Metazoa > Chordata > Mammalia > Primates > Lemuridae > Varecia > Varecia variegata. The sequence continues at coordinate 22,019,826 of CM052446.1, forward strand.
CACTATTGCTAAGCCCCTCTTTGGAGGTTAAGCATTGCCCTCTTCCCACAGATTTTGTAAAAATTACCTCTCATTCCTCCCTAGGGATATGTAAGCACTAACATCTTAGTGCATCTTCATGCAAGCTCGTTGGATCTACGGCCTGTGCTCCACGGAGCTCAGGGCAGACGGTGCTGATCAACTGCCATGCTCTTCCCTGCTGAGCCCAGATGCATCATCAGAGTCCCTCTCGATTCAGGGCTCTGGGCAGGCACTCCCAATTGCTTGGAATACGCTCTTGAGAGTGACCCTGTTTGTCACGCCCAGCTTAGGGTGGATTATCAGACATCAGGAAAGTCCTGGGAGAGGATGGAAGGGAGGGTTATGGGGAGCTGTGAAGGCTGGTAAGAGGCAGAGAAAAAAGTGATGAGAGAACTGGGCAAAGACAATGCCTGTTTTTAGTACTATTTGTTTTTTCTTCTTTGTAACTTTCCCTTAAATTTCTCTTTTCCCAGCAAGAATCAGGATGTTAGGGAAGGATTGTGTGAGGTGTTGCAGGTTGAGGTGCTGGAATAAGGGGAAAGCAGACCAGGAACTCATTCCTTTGTCCTTAGGAAGCTGGTTTCTCTCCCTGCTTACAGGACACCTGGAGCTGCCTTACTCTTCAGGATAGCCTTTGCAAGATCCTTAAAAGTCCACACCCCACTTCTGCAACCTCTTCAGGGATGGGAACCTCATTACCTCATGAGACAGCTCATTTCATTGTTGAATGACCTAAGCGGTAAGAAAGTGGTCAGCTCAAACTGGGTTGAATCTCTCTGCCTGACAAGTCCACCCATTAGTGCTGGTTCAGAGAGCATGTCTGCTCCCTCTTTCCCCACGTCAGCCTTTCATGTTGTCTAAAGATGGCTATTGTGGTCCCCTTAGGTTTTCTCCTCTCTAGGTTAAATATCCCAGTTTTCCTACTCTACCTCATGTGACATGGCATCAGAGTTTTATCATCTTAGTAATCCCCAGGTTGTTATGACCAGTGCCCCCAGTGAAAATTAGGTAGTCTGACTTAGGCAAGTCTGTAGGATAGATGTTTGCTGAATTAAACTGATTATTTGATCCTGTGATCTAGAAATTATCCTTCTATTTATGTAACCAAAGAGTTGTTTTTGTTGTTGTTTTTAAGGTGTTGCTTTATCTTGCCTTGTTTTAAGCTTGTGGTCAAGCTAAGACCCTTAGATTGCTTTCACAGAAACTATTACCCATGCTGTATTCAACTGATAGGAATTTGCAAAACTGGTTACTATTATTGCTAAACAGGAATGTGTACCGACTGTCTATTTGTGTGTATTCCTGTGCTGGGCACTGAACAGAGAGAAAAGCCCTTTAGAGAATTATGATTTGAAACTTATTCATTGAACACATATTTATTGTTGTTATTGGCTTTTTAGTGGACAATTTGTCATCATCAAAATTTTTGTTCTTAGAATTTGCCCAAGATTATACCCTTATTATACATATCAGATCACTCATATAATGCATGTAAAGATACATGTACAAGGATGTTAATTGCAGCATTCATTTTAATTATGAAAAATAAGAAGCAAACTAAATTTTCGAGAAGAATGGTTAAATTTAGAATAGTACCTCCATAAATGGAATGTCAGGAAGCTGCTAAAACTAAGTTAGATCTATATGTAATGACACAGAAAGGTCTTCCAGATATATTGTAAAGCGAAAAATGCAAGTCACAGTAGAGTAGATACATGGTAATCGCATTTGTGTTTTAACAAATAAAATTATAACCTAAAACTATTTATATTTTTATACACACACACATATGTGTACTTAAATGTTTAAGTGTTTGAAAGATACAAAGTCAACCATTAAGGAAAGTTTCCTGTTAGAGAAGGGTAAGAGCAGAGAACGGATTTTTTTCCCCCTCTTCATATTTTGGTATTGTTTGGATTTTACATAAATTCATTTATTACTTGTGAGTTTTTTTAAAGTTTTTTTTTTTTTTCTTTTTAAGAGACAGGGTCTTGCTCTGTAGCCCAGGTTGGAGTATAGTGGTGTCATCATAGCTCACTGCAGCTTTAATCTCCTGAGCTCAAGTGATCCTCCTGCCTCAGCCTCTTGAGTAGCTAGGACTATAGGTATGCGCCACTACACGTGGATAATTTCTTTTAAAATTATTTTTGGTAGAAGTGGGAGTCTTGCTATTTTGCCTGCACTGGTCTTGAACTCCTGGCCTCAAGCAATCCTCCTGCCTCGGCCTCTCAAAGCCAATATTAGGAAAGATAAAGAATCCAAAGATGGAAGAGGCATCGTCTGTTTCCCTCAACAACAAAAATCTAGTATGAGAGGATAATGCCACATAGATAAAGATGGTACGACATGATACAAGGTTTTGGGGAATCTGGATGAAGGAGAGATTCCTTCTGCCTGGAGAGATGAGAGGTCAGCAGAGATGGCAGGGTTCTGCCAGGGGATGGCATGAGGCGCTTTTTGTAGGAAAGTGGGGTCAGCTGTGCCTTCTCTGGGTAGGACATTCAGTCTAATTTATTGGAAGTGTAGGGTTTGTACAGGGGAATAGTCAGCAAAATGTCTAGAAGGATGAGTTGGACCTAGAACTCAAGTAGCCTTTGATGTGCTTCCTTTGGTAGACTACGGGCGATATCCCTCGTGCCTCACGGCATCTTAGGCAGGTTAATTTAGCTGTGAGAGCAGAATGTTGGGGGACTGAGAGTGGAGGCAGAGAGACCATTCAGGAAGCTGTTGCCATATTTTAGTATTTTTCTAGATCAATTCAAAGTTCAAAGCTAACAGTGCTTCTCCCATCTGCCTTCCGAAATGTGTTCAGCAGCTACATAATCAGAGCCCCCCAGTTCCCCGCACAGCCGACCAGCCTGCCTGGGGGTGGTGGTGGGGTGGTGGTGGGAGGGGTGGAGGTCATGCCCTGGGCCAATTCCACCCCCACAAACTTCCCCAGGCTGAGGCAGAACTCCCAGGAAGTGAGGAAGCCTTCACACTAAATCTCTTTTTGGAGATTTGTAATCCTCTTTAACATAGTATAGGCTCTGAGAAGTCCTGCAATTAAAATACGTTTGGTTTTAATTAATCCAGCATTTCTCAAATTTATTTGGACCTAGAACATTTAGTGTACAGCCTGTTTTTCACAATGGTATTCTGAACAACAGCAAGCACTTTGGGAATCTGCTACAGTAGAATCATAAAAGTCTGAATGAGGGCAGTCGCAGAACAATGGAAAGGAAGGGCAGATGCCACCATACTGGAGAGGGAAGAATTAAGAGGGTGTGGCAAGTTGTTTGGATGTGGAATCAGGGGAGGGACAAAGACTGGTCCGAGATATCCTTACTTCTGCTAGATTCCTTCATACCAAAGTCACAAGCCTCAGATCTACACCTCTACCTGGCTGGCCAAACACATTGGGGCTGTCCCTGCTTTAGCATAAATTGCTGGCCTGGAGAGAAAATCATAGTTCCTTTCATGTCCTCACCCCTTCTGGAAATATCTAATTGAAAACAGGATGTAACACAATCAGCAGAGTGAAATGACAACCCATGGAATGGGAGAAAATATTTGTAAGTAATATATCTGAGAAGGGGTTAATATCAGAATACTGTAAAGAATTCCTACTACTTAACAGCAGTAAAACAAAGAAGTGGGCAAAATACTTGAACAGACATTTCTCCAAAGAAGATATACAAATGGCCAAGAAGCACACAAAAAGATGCTCGACATCACTAATCATTAGGGAAATACAAATCAAAACTCCAAGGAGATACCCCCTCATACCCATTAGGATGGCTATTACCAAAAACTCAAAAATAATAAATGCTGTTGAGGATGTGGAGACATTGGAACACTTGTGTACTGTTGGTGGGAATATAAAATGGTGCAGCCACTATTGAAAACAGAATGGATGTTCCTCAAAAAATTAAACATAGAATTACCATAGGATCCCCAAATTCCACTTCTGAGTATATATTCAAAAGGATTGAAGTAGAGACTCTAAGAGATATTTGTACACCCATGTCTGCAGCAAAATTATTCACAATAGCCAAAAGGTGGGAGGAATCTAAGTGTCCATTGATAGAATGGACGGATAAACAACATGTGGTATATAAATACAATGGAGTCTTTTTAAAAGTGGAAATTTTGACAGATGTGACAACATGGATGTTCAGGACTGAATGTCTGTGTCCTCCCAAAATTCATACATTGAAATCCTAATCCTCAATATGGTGGTATCGGGAGGTGGGGACTTTGGGAAGTGACTAGGTCGTGAGGGTGGAGCCTTAATGAATGGGATTCGTGTCCTTATAAAAGAGGCCCCAGAGAGCTCTCTTGCTCCTTTTCCTACACGTGAGGACCCAGCTCAAAAGTGACTGTCCATGAACCCCCCCTTGTCAGACATAGAATCTGCCGGCCTCCTATCTCAGACTTCTAGCCTCCAGAATGGTGGAAAATAAATTTCTGTTGTTTATAAGCCACCCATTCTATGGTATTCTATTCTAACTGTCTGAAAAGACTAAGACAATGGATGGACCTTGAGCACATTATGCTACGTGAAATAAGCCAGTTACAAAAGGATTGTATCATTCCACTTACATGAGGTACCTCGAATACTCAAATTCATAGAAACAGAAAGTAAAATGGTGATGGCCAGGGGCTGGGGTAGGGAGAATGAGGAGTTACTGTTTAGTGGGTGCAGAGTTTCAGTTTTGAAAGATTAAGAGTTCTGGCGATGGCTAGTGGTGACCTTTGCACAATAACGTGAATGTCCTTAAAGCCACTGAACTGTGCACTTAAAAATGGTTAATATGTTATGCATATTTTACCACAATTAAAAACCAAGCAAACAAAAGGGATGTCATACTTTGGTTTCTATAGTTAGAAAGATCCTAAATGTCTTTAACTGATCATTTTTATTTTTTCTACAATTTGCTGTCATTGTATAAGTGGTCTGTACTTTTGAAAACTACACATACAAAACATTATCCACTGTAGAAAATGTGGAAAATACAAAACTACAAAAAGAAAATAAGAAAGTAACCACTCAACAAATGTCACTTATTATCATATTCAGCTTTTTGTTTGATATTTTCATGAACATTTCCTGTATCATTAAAATTTTCTGAAAAACCTGTTTTTAGTGGGTATGTACTATTCCATACAGGAAATTCACCATAATTTATGGAGATTTAAGTTGTTTTTAGATTTCCTCTATTTTAAATCACTCTTGGATAAGCATTTTTGTAATAGGGTAGTTAGGAGTGCAGGTTCTGGTACCAGACTTCCTGGGTTCATATTCTAAATCCCTTTTATAAGCTCTGTGACGTTGGACACTTAATACCTCTGTTCCTCAGTTTCCCATTGGCAAAGTAGGGACAATAATAACAATTCATAGGATTGTTAGGAGAATTAAATGAGCTTATAATATATGTAGGCTGCTTATAATGACAATTGGGACAATTTAAGTGCTTAATGAGTATTTACTATTATATTATCATTGCTAATCTTTTACTTTACTTGTTAATTCTTTAGACAACTAAAGATTTTATTAAATTTGTGGGGGAAAACAGATATTATTAGGATGAATGTTTATCATAGTCTAGATAGGAACCCTTAACCTAAATGATGGTTTGGTGTTAGAAAAACCTGGGGATCATTAATTATTGGAACTTGTGTTAATCATGTCCCTGCAATAGCTAAATGCATTCAAATAAATTTAATATCTTAAAAATGCTTTTAGATCTTTATGGTTTATAATTTGAAGAGTAGCTAAATGTTAATTCCCCGTATTACTATGTATAATCTTAGTAATGTAAATAACCCCGTATTACTATGTATAATCTTATGTCTTATACAACAATTACCTTGCTGTGTTTCTATACAAAGACTATTTGAAATATGAATTTACTTGCACTATCATTAATAAGAATGCCATCCTAAATCTATATTTGTGCTTTGGATATTAGTAGTGATACTAGTACATTCACATTATTTGTAAATCAATAATATATTGATTTTGGTGATATGGACTTTTAAATATTTAAGTATTAGGAGTGCTTAATTTAAAAAGATTGAAGACCATTGGTCTATAAGCCAAAGCTCTAGTCCTTTAGGGTAGACTGAAAGAGCTGCCGAGTCTTATCCGACTTTATCACTTGCTATGCACTTTTTTTTTTAAAGTAAACTTTCAATTTTGGAATAGTTTAGATTTACAAAATTATTGAGAAGGTAGTTCAGAGTTCCTCTGTATTCCACATCCAGTTTTCTCTGTTTTTAACATCTTATATTAGAATAGTATATTTGTCCCAATTAATGAGCCAATGTTGATACATTATTACTAAGTAAAGTTTCTATTTTATTCAGAGTTTCCCAATTTCTTCCTAGTGTCCTTTTTCCTGTTCCAGGATCCTATGCAGGATACCATATTACATTTAGTCATCATGTGTCTTTAGGTTCTTCTTGGTTATGACAGTTTCTTAGGCTTTCTCATTTTTGATGACATTGACGGTTGTGAAAATTACTGGTCAGGTGTTTTGTAGAACGTACCTTAGTAGGGATTTGTCTGATGTCTTTCTCATGATTAGACTAAGGTAATGTATTTTATGGAGGAAGATCACACAGGTGAAGTGCCATTCTCATCACATCATATCAAGGGTACATGCTATTGATATGACATCATTGTTGATATTAACCACGATCACCTGACTTGAAGTACTGTCTGTCAGTTTTCCTCACTGTAAGTTTCTCTTGCTTTTCCCTTCCTTTCCATTCTGCACTATTTGGAAGAAAGGCCCTATGTGCAACTCACACTTAAACAGTGAGACTTCCTAGTCTTGGGGTAGGTAAATCTTTAGCTTTAGAACACACTACCAGTTTTCCAAAGAGGTTTTACCAAATTAACATCCTACTAAGAGTAAATAAGAGATCTGGTTATTCTGCATCTTCACCAATAATGGTATCTTCAGTTTTTTAAATCGTAGCTATTTAATATTAATATAAATGTTATGTTATGCTCCATTTCTTCAATAGAAATGGATCTACATGAATTATTTGACATTCTTCTGCATGTGAGCTATATATACTCTCCCTGTTTTTTAATTTATTCAATCATTTATGTATATAAACATGGATTCATGGATATTTTTATATTTTGGCTTATAACTCAGTACTATTTTATTTATTTTTTTATTCAAAATGTTTCAGTTTTGGCCCTTGGGAGCTCTTTCAGTTGGCTCCTATATCCTTTTGACATACCCTCATCATTATATTTTTAAATTTTTTGAATATTTTCTTACTGTCTGGCACTATAAGATACTCCAGGCTCATCTTGTATATTTCCTGCTCTAGTCTTAGAATCAACGATTTCTCAAAGGAGCTCTGGTTCCTTTTATTGGGGAATGGTATTAGAAACCAAGATCTGGGTGCTAGGTGTGCTCTGCAATTAATTTTGAAGTTGTTAATATTATTTTTGATTGACAAATCATAATTGTATACATTTATGGGGTACATTGTGATATTTTGATATAGGTATACAATGTGGAATGATTATGTTAAGCTAACTAATATAGCCATTACCTCACTTTACTTATCATTTTTTATGGTAGACATTTGAAATTTACTCTTTGTAGTTTTGAAATATACAATATTATTGACTACAGTCACCCTGCTGCAATAGATCTCAAAACCTATTCCTCCTGTCTATCTGAAACTTTGTACCCATGTATCAACTTTGATCTCAGATTATCTCTCTAAAATTTTCAAATCTTATCACTTCATAGAATATTTCTCTATCATTCTCTCCATGCTTTTCTGGAGCTCTTATAAAAAGTTTGTGGAAGAATCTTAATCTATCCCTCAGGTCTTTTAAGTGAACTTTCCTTTTTTTTTTTTTTCTTCCTTCTTTTCTACCTTCTCTTCTTCATTTATTTGTCTGTTCTATGTTCTGGTGAATTTCTCAGTACAATGTTTCCATTTAATAATACTCTATTTGTCTCTAATCAAGATTTTTATTTTATTAAGTTCATTTGTTATTTCCACTAGCATATTTTTTCATTTCCAATATTTCTAATCAGTTCTTTTTCTTTCTTCTATTGTTATTTCATTCACAGATTAGATCAACAAGTCAGCTGGTGGCTAATTAAGGTCCTGGTGTTGAAGTTGTGTCTATCTTTGTATATTCCTTTAAGCCATAACCTCAAACAGTGGGTCAGCAGCTGATTAATTTTTTCATGCTGATTATATAAAGTGATAGTGAAGAGTCTGCCCCAGCCTTTGGTCTTAAGCAGTGAGCCAATTCCTGTTCCCCAAATTTAATTCTTTTTACCTCCAGGACCTGAACTTTAATCCTTTTCTAGCTATTTTACTGTGTTGGCTGGAAACCCCAATATGTTATTTGTTTTTATGGTTTCTTTTTATTTATGTCAAATGATAGACATTTTTGTTTTGTGGTAGCAATATAAAGTTTTCTTTTAAAAATATATTAATTTGTGAAAATAAATAAAGAAATTATGAAGTAAATAATAGTGCAAACATAAAATAAAAATCACTGAAGTTTGAGAAACCTAGCACTGAGCCACATGGAAATTCCATGATTCCGATGTTATTGGCAGAACGTTGTCAGGACTAGAAGCTGGATGTCCTCATAGTACAGGTCCTGATATTGGGCCCTTCCTGCAGAGTACCCTGTATAGGGAGTCCTGTGCAATTAATGAACATCTGTCACTGTTTGGCAATGGAACATAGGTTTGGGACACCATGTGTCCACTGATGCTGAGACAGGATGAACATGGAAGCTACTGGTTTGAGGAACATGAAAATTAGAGACCTTCTCAGAGGCCTGCTTGTGGGGACCGCAGCAGCTCACATTGGCTAGCCAAGGACAGCTCTCCCATGAGGTGAAGGGGTCATGGTGCTGATGCCTGGTATCAAGGATGGGGGGTTCTGGACCCCCTTCCTGGCACAAAGTCTGACTCTGGAGTTTGAGAATAAGTGACTTGATTACTCCAGAGGTGACTCACTGCAGTTTGGAAATTCTCAGCTGCACCCTGCACTTTAAGAAAAATTATTATTATCATCTCTGACTAATAACTAGCAAACTCAAAGTGAAAAATAACTCAGTGGGAGATGAAGAGAAAATTCTTTTTTAAAAAAAATCTTCATATTGAACTGGAAAGCACAATAAGGCAAAAAGAGAAATGCAGATAACAAATCTTAAAATATTAATGGGAGTAATTATGCCAATTAACATTTAAGTTTACCTATGCTCATCACATTTTATCTATAATAGTATCATAGGTAGCAGTTTTTACTGTAGACTTCTGAAAGTTAATTAAAATCACCGAAACAGAACCAAAAAAAGTCCAATTTTTTTTTATTATTCATTGAAATTTAAATAATCAATTTCCATTCTTAAAATTTACTCTAAATGGAAAGTTTGAGAGTCAGAGCCAGACACAGGTGTTCTTTCTTTCCTAACAACTCCCTGTCATCAGACTTTTGTTGCTATACCTCCCCTGGGCTTTTAATTGAGTCAGAGTCTGCAGGAAAGGAGTGGGTAGGGTAGGGTGCTAAGTCCTTATATTTCCCCAGTTCCTGATTTCTTGGGTCCCTCGGCCTCATGCAAAGGGCTTCCCTGCCATGAAATGGGCTTCTTCCCAGCTCCCCAAACTCAGCAGCTGCAGCTCGAGTGTGTTCTCAGTTCCTGTTGCATCCAGGAGCCTTGTGGAGGTGTAGGCAGCAAACTGAAATGAGCAGGCCGATTATTCCTCCACCACTCACTTCTAGCAGGGGCTGGGATCCCTAGGGGAGAGGTCTGCACAGTGTGTTCACATGGCAGCTGGCCATGTGGAGGGCCCAGTGATCAGGGCTCGGGGTAGCAGGATACCCCATTTCTAGGGGCCTGCCACATCACGGAGGTCCTCTCCACTGCCAGCCCTGTGAAGTTTTCAAGGCTGAACTTTTACTTCCTATCCATCTATTAGGTAAAACCAAGCCAGCAGAGTTCAGGGCCCACTTCTTCCCCTTACAGAGCCATATAACTACTTCTTGGTGAAGTGTCTGTGAAGTGTTCTCAGAACATTCTGATGGAAAAAGAAAGTCTGGCTGCTGCTAAATGCAGCCTCCTTCATTTTGGAGTAGGCTATACAAATGCATGCTTTCTCCTCTCTTGATTGGGTTCAGTAGTTTTTGCCCAGAAAACTAAAGATGATAAATACATATAGGACTTGTGTTTATGGATCTACAAATACAGTAGCCAAACTTTTTATCAGTCTTCAGGTAAGTCCCCAGATTCCACTAACTAACCAATTGGCTTCTAAAGCATGTGTTTGGAAATATGTCTCCTTTGTCTTTTATTACGTATCAATCAAATCAATTGACTGATCAATGCTATTGATCATCTCTCACAGCCATCCATCTGTATTAGGTATAGTGTAGAGAGGTGTTCTGAGCTATGAAGGACACAGAGCCACCTAAGTCTGAAAAATGGATGGCCTTCATGTGCTTTGCCTTATTTGATCTTAGCTACCACACCTGTGGCTCTTTCCTCCCTCCTTGGGACCCATAGCAACATTTTGAACATGTCCGATCACACCTACCGTGTCCTCCATGCATTCTACTATTTGTGCACTTGCCTTACCTCTTTCCTGGACTATTGGTTCCTAGAGACAGGGGCTCTAGTTCATCTTTCATTCCCTGCAACCTCAGGCACAGGGCTTAGCACCCACTAGGTCTCAAAAATACTTACTGATTATTTTGCCAGCATTGGCCCCTCAATTTTAATACCTGACATTCGTATAACTATCAGTTACAATTAACATCTGACATTTTGGATACTTTTGGACCATGACAATTAAAAATCGACTTCTTTCTTTGCATATCTATTTTCTCTTTACATCATTTATTGATGTGTGTGTGTGTGTGTGTTTTAAATAACAAGGCCCCAATTAAACCAACTTATTACTGATTTTCTAAAAATTATATAAACTGTAGTCTATTTTATAGCCCAAATTAAAATACATAATTGAAATTCAAGTAAGCCTATGGGAGTGCCATTAGCGTATTCAAAGCCAAATGCTGATAATAATGGTATTTACGTACTGAAATTTAGAGTATTCATTCATTTAGAGTAAAACAACATGTAGCCCTAACTGCATTAGATCAAAGAATACAAGTTACTTTAAGGTTCTGTTCTCTAATTAGGTAGAAAAATCACTCCTTTTCCTCTTATTAACTATCTCCTTTCCATTATTTTCTATGTTGCTTTAAGCAGAACATCCTTTTGAAGGAATTAATAGAATTTTAGGGACTTACTTGAAGATTTAAAAAGAATAAATGGCCCTTTTGTTATGACAGAGGGGTCTTTTCGCTGTTCTGTGGCAGAAGCATCTTGCTCTTACTCTATAAACCTGTATCTTGCTCTTGCTCTGTAATCCTACCTTTCTCTTCTCAATAAACCTCATTTCATTCTAAAAACAAGAAAAAAAAGGAATAAATCACTTTCACTTATAAAAGTAAAAAGAGGTCCCAGTAGTTACAGACTCATTACGTCTTCCTTATAAGCACAAGTCATGTGTATATCAGAATATTGATTTGCTCCATCCATTTGCAAATGCCTTGGCATGAGCAAGGCAACAGGATTCAATCAAAAATATTTCACAGAGAACAATTCCTACTGGGATCATTCGACCTCTTCCTAGGAAAAAACACAGCCCGACTCCTTCTTTGTAGACGGAGGGAGGCCTCTTCTACGGGCCTAATATGCTTTGCCTTTATTAGGATTTGTGATGTTGGCTTACTTAGAAAGTCACAGTCCCGTTTGGGGTGATGGTTGAGTCTGAAGCCCTTGGGCTTTCCAGAAACAGATAATAATGGACCGCCAAAGCTGTACTGGGCCTTAGATGCCACAGAAGCTAATACCCCTATTTTACAGAGGCGACAGCTGGGCCTAGGGAGGGAAAGGGACCGTAACAAGGTAGCTGGCTGACCATTGCTCATTCATCCCATCTCTTCAACAAATGCTCATGGCACAGTCCTCTATGCCAGCACTGCTCTTGGTGGGGATACAGGGTTGGTCAAGACAGGTATGGTTCTTACCCTCATGGAGCTTATACTAATTAAGCATATACTTTTTATAAGAAAATAAAGCAGAGTAGTGGACAGGGTGAGCAGGGAACAGGGAGGAGGGCTGTGAAGGGGAGGCTTGTGTTGGGATCTGAATAAGGACTAGATATAGGATAATCAAAGGGTGGGGACAGGCTATTCCAGCCAAAAGGAATAGCTAACGTACAAGATGGGAAGGAGTTTGGAGTGTTTAAGGGATGGCCAAGCATGGGGAGTAGCTGGGAGAGAGGAAAGAGATGTGACTGGAGGGACAGGACAAGGCCAGGTCATGTAGCTACTCGTAGGTCATGGTAAGGAATAGGGTTTTTGTTTGTTTGCTTGCTGTAATGAGAAGCCAGCTTATCACCAAAATTAGCTTCTTAAAGGGCATTTTCTTGGTTGTTCTTATTGCTCTAAAATAGATTATTGGGACTAGGATTCTAATAATGAATCAGGACGAAGATGGCCCAGCACGGTTACCGGCCAGTTCCTGTAGCAGCAAGCCAGCTCCTGTCATCATATTAAGGCCTCCCTGGCAGCCCTCTGGGAAAGATTGAAAGGAGGGGTTCAATGTTTCCCATTAGACAAAAAAATTGTGATGAGGCCAAGTTTTAGCCACAAACACAAATGATTTCACCTAAAAACAATATTGGGATCATCTTTGAGCACACTGTGCCATAGGTTAGCTAAGTTTGAAAATAAAAACAAAACCATCAAGGCCTTCTGTTGATGAAGCTGATGAATTTGTCTCCTCCCCCTGGTCAGGCTGGTCACCCCAGTCAGGACCCACCCCTGTCCCAGTCAGGACACTGAAGCCACCCCACACAGATGAGAATCTCTTCTGATTGCACCACAAGCCGATAACCCAGAGGGTAGCGATCAGTGAGTCAGTGCCAACCTCACAGAAATGGGGCAAATGAGGACTTCGGGGGATGGATCTGGGGCTGGTGGGGCCCAAAATTGCCCTCAGTAACCTCCAAAACCAGGATCTGGCTGGTTGGTGATTGTTACTGTTTTATTTTATGCTACCAGTCTTCACCACTGGGGGTAATAGGACCCAGAGGTAGGGAACAGGGTCAGCACACACCTGGGGAAGAAAACACATGACCTAAATGTTAACTGGCCACCAGCCATCACCATGCCTCAGGGATTGCACAAGCATTCACGTACCTGGGCCTTCCCAACCAGCAGCTGGGGCTCTCATTAGACAGATAGAGCTCTCAAGTTCAGCACCTGGAGACCTGGCTGGAAATGCTGCCTCTGCCTCCTTACTAGCTGTGTGACCTTAGGTAAGTCACTTGGCCCTTCTGGGGCTCACTTGGCTTCTCTGGGCAGTGGGAAAAGTGAACGTGGCCTTGTCAACAACACAAGGTTATATTATGAAGTAACGTGAGTAAAAGGAACTTAGAAAGGGTGGAGTGACACCTAAAATGTCTTATTGGGATTTACAACTACTGGGAAGAGTGGAGAATAAGGAAATTTTTCAAAGAGTTTATGTGCATGGTGAAAGACTCAAAAAAGCAAAAATTCTGGGAACAGGCTACAGAAGCTCAGATTTTTGTCCACGTTCAACAGAAAAGGTTGAGGGCTCTGTTCCAGCCTGTGATTGGTTCTTACTCAGAACGTTGTGACTAACTTCTTTCAAGTCTCCTGAGGAGAAAAGAAAATACGGTGTACAATGAAAAGGGGGTTTATCCAATCTCTGAAGAATGTCTTGTGAGAGTATTAAACACTGGAATGAGTTACTAAAACAAGTTTGGTATTCTTTCTCTGATGGCCTTAGGAGAGATTCATACCTGAGTGTGGGTGGTTTCAATGTGATGCTAGCTCAAGACAGAGAAAGACACTCCGAACTGAGTTCCCTTTTTTGGTTCCTGAAACTAAATCCACAAGAATTTTCAGGATGTAACCTCCATGAAGACAGGGAGTTTTGTTCACTGATGCAGTCTTAAGCACCTAGCATGGCACCTGGCATATAGTAGGCACTTAATAAATATTTGCTGAATGGATTAAGGAACATCCTGAGCTTGCCTGGGCATCTGGAAGTGAGACAAGGCCATTCCTATGTCTTCACTTACTCCCTGGCTCACCCACCTGCTTCTCCAGAGTCCCTGCCCCGGCACACTGTGGGCTGAGTCTGTAAGTTACCACAGTGACTTTCAGACCCCAGGAGTTTGGACAGGAGGTCTCTGTCCTGTTCGTCAGGGATTTGCATGAGGTGGAGGAAGTCAAGTCTACTCAGGTTCAACTACAGCCACCCAGATTTTACCTGATATATACATATCGGGCTTCCAGATGCCATTTCCCATTTGTTTGGTGACAGTCCACTTTGCCACTGTACAGGAACACCTTGGGATGAAAAGCCTGACACACAGGGCAAAAAAGGGAGTAAGTCCCCTGTTAAAACACCTTCCATCCTTAGGATTTCTGAGGAACAGATGAAGGGACTAAAATGGTCATTTTGAGTATGTCTTTGGTGCCTCTTGTTTCATGAAATTCAAACAGAGAGAAGGGAGGCTCTAAATTATTCTAGTTGTCCTCTTTTTGATGTTTGCACAGGCTGTTGCCTGAATAATCATATTCTAATTCTACAAGGCTAGTGGTTGCCAGGTTTCTGGGGGACTCTGATTGTGTGCTTACAAGGCCATTGATGGAAATCGTTCAGTTACTCAGTGGTGAGCACGCTGGAACCACAAGAGTCTCTTAGGCACAACAGCCCTTGAACAGAAACCGGCATCTAGGTAATTATCAGGATTCAGGAAGAAGTGTGACCCTGTGTCTGGGCCTGTTATTAGCATCAGGAGACGCAGACCCACCAGGGACCAGTTCCAATCCGCAAGACTCTAGAGGTCCCACCTCCCCCCTTGCCCATCTCCATGTGAAAAGGTGCACAGATCTGGACCACTCTCCAGCGTGAGGAGGGGAAAAGAGACCACTCTGAAGGGCCTTAGGATTGGTCAGCAAGCAAACAAGTTACAAGTTCAGCTCAATGGTTGATTGCTTGTCCCTGTCCTGGAATCATCAACGTTGCCTCCTACCCTCCCCTAGTCTCTATTCACCCCTGTCACTGAAGCAACCCAAACAATCGCCATGGGAGACAACAATTACATTCGCAGCGTGTGTCCTGATTTTCCGAATGTGTTCTTAATCCTCTGCCTCTGATTCCTCACAAGGCTGTGGCCAAAGGCAGTCAGGGCAGGCATGTCCAGCCTCATTTTAAAGATGAGGAAACAGAGGCTCAGAGAGGTTAAGTGGCTCGTCTAGTTACACAGGCTGGGGGAGGTGCTGGGAGCACGTGTCATGGAGACAGACAGCTTGAGTTCACGTCTTCCACTTAATTAGCTCTGCAACTTGGGCTTTCATGACTCAGTTTCCTTATCTGTAAAGAACAGTAGTATCTGTTTCATAGGGTGGACAGTAGTTTAAAAGAGATAAGGCATCACAGTTAGCAGAGTGCTTAGCACCCTGGCATGCTCAACAGATACTAAGCATCATTGCTACTAAGAGCTTATTATTATGGCGAGGCAACCATGGAGGATGATTCCTAATCTAGTGCTTTTTCCACTAGACAGTGGTGCCCCAGCACCAGGTTCTTGCATTCTCTCTCCACCCAGGCCTCTTCCTCTGCCCCCACCACCCTTCTGCCTCAAAATAGTGAAGACTTAAACTGTATTTCTAAACACTGTGGCCTCTTTGGCTGCTATTTAAAATCCTGGCAGGCACGAAGGGATGTGATGTTTCTACATCTCTCTGGCATATGGTTAAGAAGTATCATCAGATATGGGGAAAGAAAAGCCTGTCTTCCAAAGCTGCCACTAAAGCCTTGCGTGATAGGACTGTAGTAAGCACAGGTGGTTCCTCCCAGCATCAACCACCAAATGCAAAGTAATACCATCAGCCAGTGGCAGGGGCAGAACTGGGAAGGAGGTCTTGGGACGCCTTGCCCTGAGTACTTTTCAATCCCTAGGCTACGTGCATTGCTGGCTCCTATGACCAGTAGGAGGTGGGAGGGCAGAGTCAGGAGGGAGCAGAGCTGACCTGACCTCTCCTTAGTGGTCCTCGCTGCTGGCTGCCACCACGTCAGCAGTGTTCACTATGCTGACAGCAGAGGGTGGCCCCTCAGAACTTAAAGATGCATTTATTTTTCATTTAAAAAATTTTATTCTTTGTTTTTTTTATTTTTCATTTTTCTATTTTAAATCTTTTTATTTTCTTTTATCCTACTGCATATTTGAAGAACTTAATGATTTAAACCTCTGCAAAAGGAAATATCTGAGGATAAACTGTTCAGAGGATGCTTTCCAAGGTAACTGCCCTTGCTCTGAAATACGACACCTCTCAGAGAAACTGGTAGACAAAGCATGCCGCGGTAGGGACAGGATTAATTAGGAGTTATCTGGCAAGATAGAGTATGAAAATTTCAGATGGGCTAGGTCTCATTCCCTCTCCCTGCTAGGAAGGCACATATTGGATTCCTATCCAGAGCTCTGCTTTATATTCCTGGAATATAAACAGGAAGCACAATTCCAGGGTCTCTGCCTTTGGAGGACTTATAATTGAATTGAAAAAGCAAGAGCATAGAGAATGTGTGAGGAGATGACACAAGGCAGTTCTCCTGCATGAGCTGTAGCTAAAGCTAAGAATACTCCCTGTCTCTAAGTTCTGCAGGTAACTCGCTAGTTAGTGCAGATTTTGCACTGAACCATTCTGCCTAAATTTTAAATTTCTAATCCACATTCCAAAACCTCCTTGGATGAACAGCACTATTATTATTATGCATTTTGATCTTGTGGGGGAGCGTTATGTTAATTAGATTATTAATGTGGAACTTGGCTTTCCAGGTTTAGATGACATTTTTCACAAAGGTATAGCTTGTTTTAAATTACATGCCAATAAGCTCTGCCTTCTGGGTTCCCTTTTCTCCAACTCAGAATTTGGGGGAAGAATATCATGAATCCTTCATATACCAATATTTGAAGTATAGCTAGCTACTGTTTTGATTTTATCTGCTGTGGGTTGTTCCGCATCACATTATGTACTTGAATCATGGGCTTTGGTGATTGAGAGAACAGAGTTCATGTTCTGGTTCTACAACTTACTAACTGTATGAACTTGGGCAAGCTGTGTATCTCCTCTGAGGCTTAGTTCTCTCATCTGTAAAATGGGGGGAAAAAGCCCTGTTTGTCAAGGTGGTTGTGAGGAGTAAAACAATGAACCTAGAAAAACATAGTATAGTGTCTGGTGCAGAGTGGGCAGTCAATAATTGTAATAATTTAATAGCTAACAATTACTGAACACTCAACTATGCACCTACCAGCAGTGTGCTATGGGTTTTACATATATTATTGTATTTAACCCTCAAAACAACCCTGTGATCATTTTGTCCACTTTATGGAGAAGAAACAGAGGCACAGAGAAGTTATGGAACTTATTTAAGAACACAAAGCCAGGTAGTAGCAGAGTTAGGGTTTGAACTCAAGACCACAGGAGTTGAATCCAGGCCACATGGGCCACCAGAAATAATCTTAACCATAGCCATAAGAAATAGCAACCATTCTTATCACGATTATTCAGTTGAAATACAAAATGTTTGATTTTTTTTTCTTATGTTTTGGTTTAAATGCTGTGAAACAACTGCTCTGATAACTGGATGCATTGACTTGCCTGGTTCTTTTGTCAGCATAAAAGCAAAGCTTCTGTAAGAAGTCTCACGTTATTTGGAAAAAGACAAATTACTTCCTATAACCTGGTAACAGAAGCACGCTAGTGATATGTGCATAAAAAGTCCCTGGGTTCCCTAGGTATAGCAAAATTCATTTTTAATACAATTAGAGAGAATAAATTAAATGTATAAGCTGAAAGATTAAAAAATATTAAAAGGTAGGATTTGGAATGGAGATTATGCTTTGAGCTTTTATAATCAGACTGACAAACTATCACTTATTAACCTGGATGCCAGATTGATACATACCTTATCTTAAACAATCATGATAAACAATGCATTGATTTACCTTTTATCTTTTGCCAGCAATGGTAAAGTAATCTGTAGATTTGACATGATGTGTTTCTACTAGAAAGGCTGCACTTACATGCTCTATTCATTTTAAATGGGACAAAATTCATTGTCTGTCATTTCCTTATTGAGAAATAGGCAACTAAGGAATGTTATTTCATTAAGACTGTCACTGAGACACAATGCTGATGTCAATAAGCATTTCTGTATATGTTCTCCTTGCCGAAACCGTGTTGGCATGTTCTCATTTGTTTGCAGAAGTTGGGTGGCAATAAAATCTCAAATATAAAACTTATAATGCCACTGTCATTATCCAGAGAAAGAAATGGCAGAGAAAAGAGAATTGTAGAGATTAAAATCTCTTTGGAGAAGCTCCCCAGGAGGATGCTTATATCGGCTACCCGCAGCCCCAGTGCACTAGGCATGGAAGACGACCTTGGACATTTCCACCCACGCTAGACTTTCTCTATTCCACAAATGAATTTTGCTTCCTCCCACCTTGGGGCCTTTCAACACCTACTCTTTCTCCCTGGAATGCTCGTTCCACAAATCTTCCCCTAATCCTGGCACATCCTTCAGATCACAGTTTAGAGAAGTCTCCCTCAACCTCCTGGACTTGATTGGGTCCTTTGTCCTTTTTTTCCATTGGCAGGCAAGAATTCTACCACTGAACCACCCATGAAAGTCTTTTTTTCATTGGGATCAAACATTGGCATTGTTTGTAATCGTATATTTATGTGATGCACCATGTTAGTAGCTCCATGGGGTGGGAACCAGACCTGGTTTTAGGCACCATTGTATCCCCAGGGTTTGGTGTAGTGCTGGATACCTAGTAGGTGCTCAAGAATTATCTAAAGGGAATCTGAGCACCCACTGCTTGGCCAGTGCTGCTGCTTCTATGAAATAAGGTCATAGAGCTTTTATCTCCTGTCCAGATTATTTGTGCCAATGACATATGACTTTGATTGCACACTTGACTGGTGCAAAGCAATGCTTTCCTCAGGCTTCACAACAATTTTGTTTGGCATAACCTGGGCTTGGTTTATAGCCCCTGGGATTACCAGATTAGCAGTGAGAAGCTGAATGTAGGGAACCATTCATCAGTTTTTTTTTCAGCACACAGGGGCACCTTTAAGAAGGCTTGGCTGGATGGCAGAGTTGGCAGTTGGCCTGATTTTCACTGACATGCACATGTTCTGTGCCATTCGAGTTCAGGATCCACACCCTCATGGATGTCCACAGTTAAGGGAAATTCTGATACTCCTTTGTCTCCCACTCCAGTAACAGTATTAGTATGGAAGTGAACAAAAAAGACATTTCCATAGGTAGGTAGAGCCTGTGATGAAGTGCAAAAATGTTTCCTAATAAATCAAAATGCAGATGTTAACAAATTATTTGTGATGTCCCTCATGGCTGATTGTGATCCTGTCACCACATTGTGAATGAGAACTGCAAGTCTGAGAAAAAGCTGAAAACCACCCAGAGAGGGGACTCTGAGGGCCACCTAGGACCAGCCTTGTGTCCCCACACCCTGCCCTCCAACGCCAGGAGCAAGCCTACTAAAGGGCTTCTCTGTTTCCTTAATATTTTACTTCCTGGATCTGGAATCTGTACAAAACAAACTGGAATCTGGCATCAATTCGCTACTCTTTTAATAACCCCGATACATCTTGGAGTGCCCCATTTACTTGGGCATTTTGACAACTCTATTTCAAAGAAAGGTGTTTATTTGTTGAGTTTTTGATCAAAACAAAAAAGTTCAAATGCTTAACCCTAGGGACCACGGTAGAGCTTTGCATTAACTCCCACATCGTCCCCTCCCCCCCAGCACAGTACCTTGCTCAGTAAACGCCTTTAGAATTTCTATTTGTCCCTACTTTTCTGTCATCTCTTCTTGCCTCCAGGAAGGATACTATGGCTTCTCTTATGCCTGTGCTTAAGTGCCTGGCTGTGTGCCAACCTGATCATTCCACCCATAATGTAGGTCTGGAGAGCCCAAGAACTCAAATTCTCCCTTTACGCTGGGGAGGGGTCATGTCCATGACAGCCCCTTCACCCTTGCCCTTAGAAAGCCCTGACCTCAGCTTTCCTCTCCTCAGAAATGCCAAAGAGAGGAGGAGAAATTGGCGAAGGCGACCTGATTCTTCCCTAGTGGGCGGTCAGGTTCCCAATCCTCAAGAACTGTTCACTTTCCGGAACTGGGTTTTCCTGAGGGCATGATGTAGCGACCAGTGGGTACTGAACTTAGATTCAGAAGACCCGGTTGCAGGTTTGGACACAACCACTTACCAGCTGCGTAACTGCAGGCAAGTCACTTTAGCTTTCTGAACTTACTACCTACTCACAGGGTGGCTGGCTTGAAATGAGTGCGTCTTGATTTTTTCCATTATCTGCGCTGCCCATATTTAAGGGTTTGTACTTAAAGAGACACACTTAAAAAAAAAAAAAAAGGTTACAGTATCTACTGACCCGTTTCCAGCGGAGGTTCAGGAAAGGCCTCCCAGGGCTGGCCGCAGGCACCCACCGGGAGCCTGCACGGCCTCTCTGCAGCTGCCGATTGCCCCTGCCCCCACCCTATTCCCTGCGCACCACGGACTTGACGTAGCGCAGCTCTTACGGGAGGTGTGAGTCCTTGGAAAGCTCCGAAGATTTTCAGAGGGTCAGTCACTCCCATTTACTCTAACGCGCTTTCAAGACTCTTTGGGGCCCCCTCCGCCATCTGACTCTATTGGCCTCCCCCTCCGGGAAGGGTGGCAGCCGCAAACGGCGCCGTTCCCCCTCGACGGGGCCGCCCCCGGCCGGCGTCTTGCCCTCCGTGCCCTGCTCGCCCGTCATTCGGGCGTCCAGGAGCTCCCCCTCCGGGCGGCGCGCGGCGACCGCCGGCGGGGTTGGCGGCAGCGACAGCCGCAGGACTGCCGGGGCAACTCGCCCGCCCGCCCACGTGCGCGGAGAGGAGCGAAGCTCGAGCAGTCGCCGGTGGGTGCCTCACCTCGGGGACCGGCGGGGGCCGTAACCCGAGCCCCACCGCCGGGATCCACATTTGCATAATTCGGCTTCCCCCTTTTCTTTCGGATTCAGGGCTGGAGATGCGAGTCGGGCTCCCCTCCGAGGCGTCGTCTTGCCCGTGGTCAGCGCGGGGGCCGCGGGACCCGCCGGAGCGCAGGCGGAGCGGGCTGGCACACGTGGTAAGAGCACAGCTTTCTTTTCTTATTTCTTCTTTTTTAAGAAACGGGACTTTGCACGTTTTTGCTGGGCGTGAGGTACCTACATGGGTGCTAACCTTGCTATTTCTTTCCTTTACCCTTTTATTTTTATCCCCAATTGGAAAAGAGCGCGCAGTGCGAGCGAAAAACTTTCCCAGATTTGCTCTGGGCGCTTGAAGCCAGAGAGATGGCAGGCCGCCAGAGACCAGCTTTTTCGGCGGGCAGGGGGAGAAGCAGCGCTCAGGTGGAGGAGCAGAGGCGGCTCCCGGCCGCCCCGGAGCCCCTGACGGCGGCGGTCGGGACCCGGCGGGAGTTGGCGCACCGGCGGCGGCCGCGGCAGGTGAGCGGCTGGAGAGCCGCCTGCAGCTCCGCGCTCCCTCCACGGCGTGGCGCTGTGGCTCCCGCCCGCCCCAGCCCCCAGGAGGCTGGGGCGCTCCGGGCCGGGGGTGGGAGAAGGACGCGCCAGGCCCCTGAGGTTGTCCCTGCGCTCTATCCCTGGCCTCCTCACCTTTGGAGCGGGAAAGGGCCGGGGCAGCTCGCAGCCTGCTCAAACGACCACAGGCTAGGCAGGCGGCGGCGCGCCAGGCTTGGGGACCCGGGACCAGCCTCCAGTGGGGCCCCCGGCCAGGCCCGGAGCGCCCCCGGAGCGGGCTGAGGCGCGGTGGGAGGTAGGGGCGTGCGTCCAGCAAGCCAGAACCTGCCGCCCACCGGACCTTTAAAAAGTTTTTTAAAAATGCTTTGGGAACTAAACAGAAAGGTTTCCACTGGGGTCTCTTTTTTACTCGCAAAGGGAAACGCGTGTGGGGTGATGGCGGCTTGAAACTGGCGTTAGAGACGGTGTTTGATGTCACTCGCGACCGCGCTGGGCTCACCGAGGTGTCCCTTGGCAAGGGAGAGGGAGAATCTTCCTCCTAGTGTTGTGTATTATGGCCCGAGTCCGGGCAGGGCGCACCCTGGAGCGTGGGCTGTCGGGGATCGGGGGCATTCTGTGGCTCCCGGACAAGCAGTGAGGCTGCGGACAGCGTCTCGCAGAGCGCCCTTCCCCGCGAGCCCGGGCACCCTGTGGGCCAGGCGGACGCACGGGCGCACACTGTCAACAGGGAGGTGTGTAGCGTAAGGTGTGCGAGTGGGTGTGCGAAGAGGGCAGCGGAGGCGGGAGTGTGTAGCGGAAGTGGAGCGAGTGTGTGTGAGTGTGTTTGTGTGTGTGTGTGGCGGGGCAGGGTGAGTGTCCAAGCCTCCATCTGGACGCCCCCACGCAGCCGCCCGCCCAGACGCGCCGGGAAGGGCGCCCGCTCCGCGCAGCAGCTGAAGGGGGGCGGGGAGCGCGCGGGCAGAGGAAGGAGGGTGTCTCCGACTGAGGATCTCTCTCGAAGCTCCCCCCAGTTATTCTACTTCTCCTAGGGTCGGGTCTACTCCCCCAGCCCCAAGGTGCCCAAAATACTTAAACAAACAAACAACCCAAACCTGTTCCGTTTTCGCTCCTGTATAAATAGAACAGACTTTCCAAAAAAGCAATACCACATTCACTCTTATCACCAGCCACTTCTTTCCACCAAGTAATTCAGAAAAAAGCAGTCAGCTTCCGTGAATGCATGTAGCTTTTTTTTTTTTTTTTTTTTTCTTTCTTCGCTGCCTTCTTTTGCTTGCGGTTTTGAGCTGCCAAGAAAGTGAGTAGGGGTTTGACTGTAGTGTCTCGGCTCGGCTCGGTTTCTTTCCGAAGTTTAATTTTCCGGAATGGCTCCCAAACAAGGGCTGGGGAGGCGGAGCCGCCGGCACCGGATCTTCGCCTTTTTTGGAAAGTCCCGGAGAACCGGAATTCCTCCCCGCCCCGGGAGGCCAAGCCGCAGCCCCGACCCCCTCGCTCTCCTGCAGTGGCCGCAGCGGGGTCCGTGAATCCCCGCTCCCCGCCGAGGCTTGTGCCCAGGACCCGGGCTGCGACTCCGGCCGCGCGCCTCGGACCCCCGCGGATCCCCGCCGGCTGCCAGTCGGGAGTCGCGAGCCCGGCGGAGCCCGCGCGGCCGAGCCCGTATGCAAATCAGCCATGTGACGGCAAAAGCCGCCTGGCCCAGCCCTGTTCCTCAGTCCATATATGGGCAGCGACGTCACGGGCATTGAAGACCTGCCCATAAATACTTAGAGCAACACTTTCCGTCTAACTGAGCGAGCAGCAATTGATTAATAGCTCGGCTAGGGGACACACTGACTGTTATAATAACACTACACCAGCAACTCCTGGCTTCTCAACAACCGGAACACAGGAGAGAGTCAGTGGCAAATAGACATTTTTCTTCTTTCTTTAAAAAATAATCCAGCAACTTGTTTGCTAGTTTTATTTCTGTTGGATTTTTTTTTTATTTTTTTGGTGGTTGTTTTTAAGTGTGGAGGGCAAAAGGAGATACCAATCCAGGCTCAGTCCAACTCCTCTCCAAAACGGCTTCTCTGACACTCCAGGTAGCGAGGGAGTTGGGTCTCCAGGTTGTGCGAGGAGCAAATGATGACCGCCAAGGCCGTAGACAAAATCCCAGTAACTCTCAGTGGTTTTGTGCACCAGCTGTCTGACAACATCTATCCGGTGGAGGACCTCGCCGCCACGTCGGTGACCATCTTTCCCAATGCCGAACTGGGAGGCCCCTTTGACCAGATGAACGGAGTGGCCGGAGGTAAGCCGCGTGTCTCCTTCGCAGGCCGGGACCTGCGCGACCGGGAGGTGGTGGGTGGGGTGCAGTGGGTGTGTGGGAATCGGAGGAGAGGATTGGGGCTCGAGGTGGACAGTGCTGACTGCACTGGCTTTGAAGACTGGAAATAGGTGCAGGGAGAGCCCGCGAGAGCAGGGACCAGGGAGCTGGAGCTGGGCGCGCGGGCAGATGTGCCAGGTCGCCAGCAAACCGCGGGGCGTGCGCCCCGGCGCGCCCAGCGAGCGCAGGGATGGAAGTGGAAGAGGCGCCCCATCGGGCTTCCAGGTTTGCGCAGGCCCTTGCGGCGGCGCTGCGACCTCCCGTCTCCCGGGATAGGGGCAAAGTGACAGTAAAGTTCGGGATTACCGGGGAGAGCTACGCGTCTGGAGAGCCGAGCAGCGGAGAAGCGCCAGAGGAAAGCGTCCATAGCACCCTCCTTGGCAGAGCCGACTCCGAGAAAATCTCGGAGCGCTCTCCTCCTGTGGTCTGGAGGCGCGCCCCCACCTGCGCGCCGCCCGCGAAGTTGAGGGGGTTAGCGAGGCGGGGGCTCCGGCCGGCGGAGGCAGGGAGTAGGTGGTGGAGGAGGGCGGGCAACGGCGGGAAGCAGCCCCCGGACTGCGGAGGGAGGCCCGCGGGGGCACCGGCGCCGCCGGTTTCCTTGGCGATGCTGTGGAAAGTCGTCTCCCGCGGCCCCCGCGCCTTCCTCGAAGCCCGGCCACTGGCCTTGGACTGAGGCGGAGACACGCGGGTGTCGGGCAAGGCTGAGAAGGTTGGGAGGGAAGGGAAACCTACAGACTCCTTTCTCTGCCGGTTCCCTCCTGCAGCCATCAGCTGAAGCGCAGCGGGAGGGGAGGGAGAGAGAAAGATGGGGAGCAGCCGGGAAATCACCGACCCCTCTTCTCGGGCTCCCCTCTCGGTTTGGCACCTCCCGTCCGTGGCACTAGCTTGGATAGGTTGATTCTTGGGTGGTATCTGTTCTGGTGCTCCAGTCTTGGGATCCCCCAGGCAAAAAAGAGGGAGAAAAGTTCCAGGCAGAAGGGGAATTTTTTAATATTGTTGTTGCTATTATTGGGTGTTTTTATTGGGGACTAGAGCCACAGATGGCTGGGGTGGGGGTGGTTGGGAGATCATTCTGCTTTCCTGGAGGTAGTTCTTGAGTCCCAGACTGTCACTGGTTGCCACAGTGAAATCTTGGGCTAGCCTGCTCTTACTGTCTTTTGGTCTCAATTTCTGCACCCTTTGGACTTTGCCCCAGCTCTACAGTGTTGGGATCCTGGGCCTTGGGAGTAGACCCATGTGAGAGGGGGTGAGAAGGGATTGTTGGCTGCATTCTCATTGCTCCACCTCCAATCTGCCCTTTCCCTCCCCAGATGGCATGATCAACATTGACATGACTGGAGAGAAGAGGTCCTTGGATCTCCCATATCCCAGTGGCTTTGCTCCCGTCTCTGGGCCCAGGAACCAGACCTTCACTTACATGGGCAAGTTCTCCATTGACCCCCAGTACCCTGGTGCCAGCTGCTATCCAGAAGGCATCATCAATATTGTGAGTGCAGGCATCTTGCAAGGGGTCACCTCCCCAGCTTCGACCACAGCCTCGTCCAGCGTTACCTCTGCCTCCCCCAACCCATTGGCCACAGGACCCTTAGGTGTGTGCA
Organism: Varecia variegata; assembly: GCA_028533085.1. Taxonomy (NCBI): domain Eukaryota; kingdom Metazoa; phylum Chordata; class Mammalia; order Primates; family Lemuridae; genus Varecia; species Varecia variegata. The sequence continues at coordinate 22,045,483 of CM052446.1, forward strand.
CCATGTCCCAGACCCAGCCTGACCTGGACCACCTCTACTCTCCACCACCGCCTCCTCCTCCTTATTCTGGCTGTGCAGGAGACCTCTACCAGGACCCCTCTGCGTTCCTGTCGGCAACCACCACTTCCACCTCTTCCTCTCTGGCCTACCCACCTCCTCCTTCCTATCCATCCCCGAAGCCAGCCACGGACCCAGGTCTCTTCCCTATGATTCCAGACTATCCTGGATTTTTTCCATCTCAGTGCCAGAGAGACCTACATGGTACAGCTGGCCCTGACCGCAAGCCCTTTCCCTGCCCCCTGGACACCCTGAGGGTCCCCCCTCCACTCACTCCACTCTCTACCATTCGTAACTTTACCCTGGGGGGGCCCAGTGCCGGGGTCACAGGACCAGGGGCCAGTGGAGGCAGCGAGGGACCCCGGCTGCCTGGCAGCAGCTCAGCCGCAGCCGCTGCTGCCGCCTATAACCCACACCACCTGCCACTGCGGCCCATTCTCCGGCCTCGCAAGTACCCCAACAGACCTAGCAAGACGCCAGTGCACGAGAGGCCCTACCCGTGCCCAGCAGAAGGCTGTGACCGGCGGTTCTCCCGCTCCGACGAGCTGACACGGCACATCCGAATCCATACCGGGCACAAGCCCTTCCAGTGTCGGATTTGCATGCGCAACTTCAGCCGCAGTGACCACCTCACCACCCACATCCGCACCCACACCGGTGAGAAGCCCTTTGCCTGTGACTACTGTGGCCGAAAGTTTGCCCGGAGCGACGAGAGGAAGCGCCACACTAAGATCCACCTGAGACAGAAGGAGCGGAAAAACAGTGCCCCCTCCTCATCGGTGCCAGCCCCCTCGACGGTCTCCTGCACCGGGGGCACGCAGGCTGGGGGCACCCTGTGCAGCAGCAACAGCAGCACTATTGGCGGAGGGCCGCTGGCCCCTTGCTCCTCTCGGACCCGGACACCTTGAGAAGAGACTCAGGCTGACACACCAGCTCCTGAGGTCCCGTAGGCCCTTCATCCACTCGAGCTGCACGACAAACACTACCACCCTTCCCTGCCCCTCCCTCCTTTTGTTGGGCAGAGGGCTTTGGTGGAGCCCAGCACTGCCCCACTGTCCGCTTGAAAGCCAGTCCTTCCTAAAACTTGCCCCATTTTAGTCTCTCTTAGGTGAGTTCACTATCACCCCGAGGCAATGGGGAGGTCAGAAGGGGGTTAGAGGGGTTCTGGCCAACAGGGCTGAGTTCCCACCCTGCTTTAAAGGGTTGTTTGACTAGGTTTTGCTCGCCCTTCCCCTTATTTCAACCCATTACAGGTTTTTGATCTGCAACTCTGCCAGAGTTGATCTAAGACTTCTTCGGCAGTAGGTTGGGAGATGCTGATCCCTTCAAGCGGGGACAGCAAAAAGACATGCAAAACTGATATGCACTTTATGGCTTGGGACTGATGTGGGGGAATACTGTACAATAAGTGAAGCATGGCCTTTATGCCACATTCTGTGGCTCTAGAACAATGAATCAAAGCTTATCTAGTCGTGTCAACCCTTTAAGCAATATGTATTATAAACTCAGAGAACAGAAGTGCAATGTGATGGGAGAAGCATAGCAATATCTGCTCCTTTATGAGTTGTTTGAGAAACAGACTATTTTTTTCAGTGTATATCCACTCATATTTTGTGTATTTTTGATGTACACTGTTCTCCAAGTTCAGAACCTTTGGGAAAAAATGTAAAGCATTTATGATCTCTTGAAATGGGTCAGAGATTAACTTATTTAAGGGGGATGTACATATATTCTCTGAAACTAGGATGCATGCAATTGTGTTGAAAGTGTCCTCGGTGCCTTGTGTGATGTAGACAATGTGACAGGGTCTGCATGTAAATGGGTTGCCTTATTATGGAAAAAAAAAATTACTCCCTGGGTTTAGTATGGCTGTATATTTCTGCCTATTAATATTTGGAATTTTTTTTAGAAAGTATATTTTTGTATGCTCTGTTTTGTGACTTAAAAGTGTTACCTTTGTAGTCAAATTTCAGATAAGAATGTACATAATGTTACTGGAGCTGATTTGTTTGGTTATTAGCTCTTAATAGTTGTGGAAAAATAAATGATCTATTCTAACGTAAAACCACTAACTGAAGTTCAGATAATGGATGGTTTATGACTATAGTGTAAATAAATACTTTTCAACAATATTTTTGCTGCACAAATCATTTCTAAAATTCTTGATGGGAATTAAATAGTCAGCCAACACTTGTGGGACTGTTAAAAAATGGCACTAAGTACTAGTGGGTTAAAGTGCTTTGACCAAGCCAAGACCTCCAAGTTTTCTTTGCTAGCCTGTGGACACCACCTCTCGCACTCCAAAGCAATCTCCATTCATAATCAAACAGTAGCGTTCTGGGGATTTCCCCCATGCATTAGTGTAAAAGTGGGGAGGCGTTGTTTTGACTCATTGTTCCGTCCTCTGTAACAGCCTATAGCTTCTCTCTGCTCCTGAGTGGGCTCCGGAAAATAAATACTTACAAACAAGTGCCCACTCGGAGACTACACATTTGCAACTGCTTTCAGAACCCTGACCAGGGCCTGGAACTCAGACGAGATGTGGCTTTGTGGAAAGTGTGGTGGCGTGGTCAAGCTGGAAATGACTTTCAGGTTCCAGGATTAGTCTCATGACCACAGAAAACTTTTTTGAAAAGCGCTATCATCTCTTCAGATCAAAAGTGCTCTCAGACGTTGCTGATGACAGCATTAATGGGTTGCCAAAGGAATTACCCCAGAACTCATTTCTCTCCAACCTTCACTTCTTAATTGATTACCCCTATTTGGAAGGATCATTAATCTGCTACAGGTTTGGTGGGTCTAGAAGTGACTATCAAAATACCCAGCTCATTATGTAAGTTAGGTGTCCCTCAAGAAATCTTCAAAATTTCAACACAGTATTCCTGTTGTGTATGTGTGTGTGTGTGTGTGTGTGTGTATGTGTGTGTTTGTGTGTATGTGTATGTATATATGTATATAAAACTCCAAAAAAGACAATCTAGATTAAATAGGCAAACATGGTCCTCCATGATACTGGATAACAGTTTGCAAAGAATACACTATAGGGTTAATTTTAATGCAAGCCTTTTGCAGTGATTTTAAAATATAAATTGACCCAAAGAAGTTAATTTATCCACCTATCATACAAAACAAATATGACTTTGTGAAGTTATCATCTTTACTCTAAAATCTGGACCTAAATGTTATTTAAGTTCACCCACTTCTAGATCGTTACACAACCGTGACATGTTGGAGCGTCCAGTTTAGCTACAGTATCTAAAATCCCTTCATCTGTTTGTCCTTTACCACTGTTAAGACTCTCTCAGACTTGGCTGATAATTACAGCCTGTATTTCAGAATAGCAGACAGTCACAGCTACTCCTGGAAATCACCTTTTGCCCCTACTAGCACTAGAATTTGAGATCTAATTTGTGGAAGTAATTAACCCTTTTCTCCCATGTCTTTCTCTATCCTTATTTCAGGGATGAGACCTCTTTCTGTGACCACTAACTAGAGGTTTCAAAACTTAAGTGTCAGATTTTTTTAGTGACTGGTGTTTTCCTATTACATTCTTATTTCCCAGCTTGTCAGCATAGTATCATTCTTGCTTGTCTAATTTTAATAAGACAATTCTACATTTTCATAATTATATATTTTTAATGAATACCTCCCTCCTCCTACAAAGATTTCATTATATTAAAATATAGTACACCCAAGTTTTATAAGCTATGTGTCTTGCCAAATATGAGTATCTTTAATCAAGATAATCTAAACAATTGTTTACAAAATAAGAGACTAAAAGTCATTTTAAAAATAAGATTGAAGACATTTTGATGATAGCAAAATCAATTACATTAATCACTTTCACCTAGACATGGGCTTAGTGAGGTAGCCATACTCTAACGCACGTACCATAACGAATAAACCTCAGCATTTTCTCAGAGCCAACCTTGTGGCTTTTACTCCTAGATTTCAACATGTAAGTCCAATACCTTTAATCAGATTTTGCTCTCTGCTTAAAACATTCCAGGTTCTTTTCACAGGTGTCTCATTTTTGACTTTGCTTAAGAAATGAAGCATAGAAATATAAGTCTGCTTCTGATCTCTTATATATGCTTGACAGAATAATATTATTGATGTTTCAGTTGTTCCTGTTAGCTTTTATTAAAAAGTAACTTCTGGAGAGTAATTCCTTAAGATTCATAATGCTTTTGAGATGGTTCAATTCATATTAAAGATAAGTTGAGTATACCTACATAAGGTCTTCAAGTGTTCATAAACCAGGCTATTTAATTTCAATATCTTAACTGCTAATGAGATTAAGGCAAATTGTTTCATATATATATTAAGACGACTGTAGTGACATTTTAATAGTTCAATACAATTTTGTTGTGGGAAAGAATGGTTAGGATCCACAAGTACTCAAAATGCTGTCCGTCTAAACTACAACTAAACACATTCTACAGGAAAGGAAAAAAACAATGAGGAAAGAAAATATTTAAGTCCTAAGATTCTTTCCTTCTAGGATGAAAGTATTTTTGCTTTCTTGTACATTACTAGATTTTCTTTAAATATATTAAAGAAGCTTTTTTTATGTTATAGCAAAAGAGTATGACCAGACATTAAACAGTTTCAGATGTGTTTTCAGTCACACTGTTTCAAAGCTCACTCTCAAGGAAATAAACTACCAATTTTAAGTGTATATTATTACTTGGACTTCAGAAATCTGTAGACGGCGACCAGCATAATCTTACAGTATAGGCCATGAATGTTTAATAGTAATCAAAATGTAGATATAGAAAGGTTTTCCTTGTCCATTTTGCAATAATCAAATAAGATTTATCTCTAAGCAATTTTAAACATGACTTTATTTTCCATAAGTACATTGGTTTTAAGCCAGAAACGTAAATATCCCTGGATTTGAAGATTCAGTATCTAGATGGGGCTTAACAAATGGTTTCCTTCTTTGATAGTAGATGCCTCACTGCAATGAAAGTGACCAGAGGTTGGCTTCTGTATCTAACCTTAAATTCCAAATTTAGACCTGCACAGTTACAGGAGTAGCACTACCCTCAGGTTAAAGTTGAAGAGCAATGGGCAGAGCCCTGAATTAAAGATATATTGCTTCTTCATTGGGCAGTAGAGCTAAACCACAAGATTCAGAATCATTTGGAATAGACAAGTGATGACAGTGTCCTCCTGAGATGCCAAGACTGAGGCACCACTAAGGAGACAATAAAAAGGTGAAATAAAAGGTGTGGATTTGGGGATAAGTTAAGGGCTATTAGTGTTAAAAGCTCAGCGAACCCACTCCTGTTGACAAAACACGTATTACTTAAAAAGAAGGCTACCATTTTCCTTAATAAACAGCAGTTGGTATAAACTCAATCCTTTCAAATCAGGCTTAGCAAAAATCAATTCTCATAAGGTAGGAGGTAGGTACACAATATTCTGCATTGATATAACTGGTCACTGAAATAACTAGAGAATTTAAAAGCTTCAGAAGTATTCGGACAAATGATTTCTCACCCATGAGAGGCAATTATTGCATTTATTATTCAACAGAAAAATTAAGTGATTAATATCATTGTGCTCATTAGTATTTCCTAAGGGAAGAAAACTTTTATCCCACAGTTGTTATTAAAACATAATCTATATTGCAGGATTATATGGAAACACAATAGCAGCACATAAAGTCAGTTATGACTAACAGTTTATGCATAGAGGTGCAAGGTTTTTCCTGCATCACATTTTGTCCTTGTAATGAGCATATCCTTTCCTTAGTGGCTCAATAAAACAAGTTACATTTTGTTTTCACCATTAATTTACTCAGAATTTATTAGTGTACCAAAAGCTTCACTGTTCTTATTGAACTAAATTAGAGATGCCATATTGCTCTTCTGGACTGCAACAATTTCAGTTACTCTTTTGAAAAGCACCTTAGTTTTTTTCTTCCAAATTGCTTGTATTTGAGGACTTTAAAATTTTTTCATAATGAAGTCTTTCATTATAATTCTTCCTTTATTACTGTCCTGTGGCCAGGATGAGTTTTTGCAGGTTTAATGTACTCCAGGTTGTATTATTAACAAATACATTGCTATCAACAATCTTTGTAAACTATCAACTTTTTGCTACAATTCAAAAAAGGATGTGATTGATAACCACATTTATTACTGTGCTATGAAAAAAATAAACATACAATAGTTTTCTAAGAAAATCATTTGCATATCTAATTTTCTAAGTGACTGGCAAGAAGAGCTGCTTCAAACTGCCCCCAAGGCATTTTAAACCACACAGAATGTGAAGCTACAATAAAACAATTTTAGCAACCCTGGAGGAAATGCTTGGTGCTTTTGCCTGTGTCAGGTTTTACAATGTAGTGGCATGTTGTGCTGAATTAGCATCTTTATTGTTAAAAAAATTAATTAATTTGCTTCTTCATATTGTTTTGAAAATTGGGAACAAACACTCCTTTACCCTGGGTCTCTGTAACCCAGTGTGCATAAAGAGGCAAAGGCACATGCTGTTTCCCCACAGGGTCAACAAATACTTTCTCCCAATAATAGCAAACCTCCCTTTATTACAGATACTAGAACTTTATTGCCACACGGGCAAGTCAATCAAGAGGGCTTAGACGACAGCTGGACAAATTTTAATGTGTTTATTTCTACAGTTTGTTTTTATTAAAAGTTTTGTGAAAAAAGGAATCCTATAAATAGTAAAAAGAGGGAAACAGTGCTCCACGGCCTGAAGCAAATGGTGTCAATACATCTGTAAACAAGGTAAAGTTGCTCAGCCTACTAAAAGGACAAAATTTAAACTAGTCACAGATAGCACAACTGTTCATTTCAAAAGTTGGGAGTGAGAAGTGTTTCATCCCAAGTTTTGGTGCCCTAAAATGGCTAGTAGTGGTTAATTCTTAATTCTCTAACCTTGATCATCTGTGTCTTCTATCTCTTCCTACAGAAAACCACATTAGACAAACCAAGCACTCGCTCTCTTGTTTTAGGGAGAGGGTTGAGATAACACTGCCAGCAACACAGCTGGATCCACCAACTCTCTGGAACATTAGAGTTCCTGAGAGAATATTACAGTCATCAACATAATATTTTTCTCTACTTTTACAGGAAAATTTTGAAAGTAAATAGGGGTATGGAATTTAACAGCTGGCTAGGAATGTTTTACATTCAGTTGTTTGGAAGCATAACAGATTCAGCTCCTTTGAATCTTCCGGTTAGAAAATACAGAATTACCCTATAACCTCTTAAAGTAGATTAAGAAAAAAAAGTCACTTGAGGATAATATAGTGTTTGCATTAAAAGTGAATCTGCAACAAGAAATCTGCTCAACTCACAGATCTGGAGATTCATGGGGAAGATAAGCTTTTAGTGACCACGTCAGAGAGATGCAGGTGCTGAATTTCTTAGTAGATGCTGCCTGAGTAAACTAGATGTGATTACTGGGCAACGGGAGGAAAGAAAATAAACCTTGTCCTCTACATGCATAGTTATGTTTTGAGGGTGACCCCTGAACTCAGAACGAGTGATTTAATTTTCACAAGGAATTAATTAGGCAGGGCAGCTCACTTTCAACAGCTCATCTCTTTAAACCTAGTTTTTACCAATGACTTGACCACTGGGTCATGCACAGTCAATAATAAGTTAAAACTACAAGGAGTAAAAGGGTGCAAGGGCATGAGTGGAAAACAAATCCTATTTACCGAAGGGGGGGGTTTAGTTTATTTTGTATGGAATGGGGAACAGAGGAAGAATATTTTCATTATGGCTTTAGGATGGAAGCGCTTCAGATAGTCCCCTGTCCCACTCCTCCCAAATCAAAGCCCTGGTGGCAGTGACTGTACCAGGAAACAACCTAGCTTCTCCGCCCACCCCGCCCCCATAACCGTGCCCGGTGGCTGCGGTCCACTCGCCCGTGCTTCCCAAAGCTGCCGAGGAAGAGGCTACTGCTCATTCCAGTAGATCCAACGCCCAGGATAGGGGGCAGAGACGAAGCCCTTGTGGTGGGTCGCGGGCAGCCAGGCCCAGATATGCTATGGCACGTCTTCGGCCCACCGCTCCCGAGCGCCGGCGGATTCAAGGGAAGACTTTGGGACCTGGATAGGGCTCTCCCTCGCACCAGAAATCATCGGCCTGCGGGGTCTCCAGGAGCCACACCTCTCGGGGCAGGTCACAGGTTGAGCCGGAGGCCTCCTTGGCCCTGATGGGCTCCAGCACCCGGTAATAGTGGCAGTCCCGGCCATTGTCCGGGTCGTAGGGCGGGGCCAGGATGTCCAGAAAGGCGGCAGGCCCGTCCACTGCGTCGATCTGGTGCAGGTTGTCCCGGTGCGGCGTGAGGACGCAGGGACCGCTGGCCTCGGTGTACTCCGCCCGCGAGCGCAGCACGCCTAGCCACACAGCATCCCGCTCTCGGGGCTGCAGCGGCGGCTCGAACTGCTGCTCTGGCGGCGGGGCCCGCGGCCGCTGCCCGCCGCTCGCCTCCAGCTTGTCCATGCAGCTGATGCGCACGGTGCCGTAGAGCACCTTGAGCATGCCGTGCATGCCCGGGTGGTCATGCAACGGGATGGACGTGCCGCTCTTGAGCAGGAACACGCCCAGGCTGAAGCTGTCCGTCTCGTAGATGTGCATGTAGGTGACGGGCGGCAGGTTGGGCGGCAGTGGCTGCAGCGTGGCCTTGCGCGGGGCGATGTTCAAGTCCTCGGCGCGGACCTGGGTCAGCAAGCTCTTCAGCTTGCTCAGGTTCTCCGGGAAGCCCGGCGGCATCGGCGCCTCGGGGCCAGACGCCGCGCCGCGGTCGGAAGCTCTGCGACCGCCCCCGCCGCCCCGGAAGGTGAGGCAAGCCTGGCGGGCGATCCGTTGGATCAGGGAGGCCATGTTGTCCCGGGGCATGCTCGGCTGTTCCTCCGCGTGCCGGGCCCGGCCCCCTCCTTTCCTCCGCCCCTTGCGGTCCCCGGCGGCCGCCACGGCTGCCCGCAGCCCCGGTCGAGGCGGGAGGCCCCGCAACCACCGGCCCCTCGGGCCCGCGGCGCTGCCGTCAACCTTAGCAGCCAGGAGCCTGCAACGGCCCGGGGCTCTCGCCGCGCGCACGCGCACGCCGCACGGCCCACACCTCGCACTCACGCGCCAGGAGCAGGTAGCGGCCGCGCGGACCGTGCCAGGCTTCGCCTTACGCCCGGCGCCCCATTCATGCGGCCCGCACCTACGACGGAGGCCGGGCGCGCCAGCAGCCCTGCGGAGCATTCTGGAACTTGTAGTCCGGTTTCCGCCTGTGCGCTGAGAGTGCGCTTCGGCGACTGCAAAATGGAGGGATTATTAGACATGTTGGGCATAAAGCGACCTTCTTCAGGGTTCCAAGATGTTTTCTTGTTTGAAAAAAGATGAATTGGGGTGTGAGAAGTGGCCACTTAACTACAACTCCCAGCATCCCCAGCAGGTTTGGGTGACGCACTTCCGGCAGCTGGCCTGTTGGGGAGAGGAGGCTCTTGGCCTTCACAAGAAACAGGGCAAGAGAGTCGTTAACCTTCTGGCGCCGCTGGAGCCTGGTCAGCCATCCAGGGTCGCCTTCCTTTGGTCTTGCCCTTGGGAAGGAGGCTGTTGAGTCAAACTTAGCTCCTCGTGGTCTCCTAGGCAGCAATGTCTACCGCGGAGATTGCTGGGCGGCCCTTTAGTAGTTTTCTAAGTTTCCTAGGAGTTGAGGAGGTTGAGCCCGTCCCTGTTGATCACCACGGTTACTCTGCACAGCCGGGCCCAGCTGTTGTTTGCATTAGAGCCTGATGACGCTGCTCTTCTGGTTACAGAGCACAATAGTTTTTTTTTGCAGGGAGGACTTGAGAGGCCATTTACTGTGGTCATGGATTCCGAATACTAGTGGTCATCAAACTTCGCTTTGCCTGAGAAAGGGGAGGGGGCTTTTATAAATGCAGGTGGATTCACTAGGTAATTCAGAGGCTAGGAAAAACAATGATGTGCAAAAATCAGGCTCTTGTGAAGTTAGTTCATAGAGGCATTATTCTCTGTTAAGTAAACTAACTTTTGACAGAAATGGATGATAACTGGAAAAACAAGACATTAGATACCATGACTTTAAACTTAACCCTGAGTTTAAAGTCTTTTTGGACTCCCAAAGCTAAACATGGGTTTCTTGTACATTTTGTAATTGGCGTGGTTCAGTAAATCCTCTCCAGTTAAAATAGGCATGCATTTTTAGTGGGTTACATAACCTAGCTAATGAGTACTCACAATATGCCAGGCACTGTGTTAAGTGCATTATATAATGAACTTTATATTATTTAATCCTCACAGCAACTCTTAAGAGGTAGACACTATTATTATTCTCAGTTTGCAGATGGGGGAATAAGTTGTAGGATAGTGGATAGTAAGTAATCAGCAAGGCATAAGCAACAGAGCAGAAATAAATACAGTTTTATCAAAAACAGCAGCTTGAAATGGTGTAAAAAAGCACCAAATGGGAGTCAGGACATTGTTTTTTCAGCATACTATGCCACTTATATGCTGTGTGTCTTTAGGCAAATTCTACCTTTTAGGTTCTGAATTTGTCATTTGTAGAATGCTGGTTTTAGGGTAACAGTAGTTTTGAACCTCAGTTATTCATCAGAAGCCCCTGCAGAGCTTGAAAAAATAAAGATCTTGGGGTCACACCTCAGAGATTCTGATTCACATGAACTGGAGTGAAGCCTAGAATTTGTTTTTAAGATGCTCCTCCAAGTGATTCTTGATTATCAGCCCAGTTTGAGAACTACTGCTAGATCTGTTAGTACAGAAGCAGTCTCATTATAATATTAGATGATTCTTATTAAGGGGGTGATTATTTGCCTTAGAAAAGGATTCTTAAGATCGATTCGTTTTCACAGGTTGCCCTGTTAATGTAATTTAAATGTATTTTCAATATAAAGAAAATAAATCTCATGAAATCTTTTTCTAAAGTGAGGAATATTTAAATTAAGGGAAAATCCCCTCTCTTGCTTTATTTAGAAATGGATTTTTATTTATTGGTTTTAGTTCTACTAAGGTATAATTTGTGGGAGATATAGCTTTCATATGATGCAGACTTTAGTGACATACAGATCTGTTTCCAAATCTGTCACTTATTAATAGTTGTCTGCACTTACTTAACTGAAGCTCAAAATTTTCATCTATAAAATGGGCTAATATGATACATGTGTAAATCACTGATGACAACATCTTGCTCTAGAACATAGTAACTGCCCCTGTTGCTGTTTTAAAATGGCTAACAGCTATACTTAAAGACCAACGAATTTAAATAATACTAAGCAAATACCGAAATGGAATTTGACTAGTTTTGAGAATCAACTTCAGGGTAGAAATGGAGAAAAGATCAATTTTATTGGTTGAGCCATCTACCTGGTGATACTATTCCTTAGGTTCTTGCTATTCATTCTTTGGCCTGAGTTCAAAGTTTCCAAAGACTGCCTGTATCAGTCCTTGGAATCACCTGGGGGCATTTGTCATAAGTGCAGATTCTCAGATCCTGTGAAAACTTACTGCATCTGAATCTTCTGCGAATTAAAGTTTTTAAGAACCACTGAGTGTCCGTAGGGCATGTGGTACTTTTTTAGGGCACAGAGATGTTACCTCCATGATGCCTTTTGATGCTGCCCTTCAGAACTGCACTAGTGGATGAGATTGACCCTATGGGATTTTGCCCTTAAGAAGTACTTTACTTGGCCTTCTGCCCAACAGTCAGTAGCACAGGCTTAGTGGGTTTCTATTTGCATTAACGTCCTTTTTTATGTTTTTTATTCTTTAATTCTTCAGTGTTGCTGTAAGCAGAATGAAGACCAAAAGAAATTTTCAAAAGGGGACAGATAAGAAAAGTGATGATGAACAAGTACTAGGAATATGCATGGCAGAAACAAAGTTTGATCTCTCATTTGATAAATAATGAGTATCCACTGAGTACCAGGCATTGTTCTAGACTTTGAGGATTCAGCAAGGAGCAAGGAAGACAAGGTTCAGATTCCCAAGAAATTTATCAGCAAGTATGTGTACGTTACTGTAGGGGGGGTGCTGAGGGAGTGTTACACAGTACAAATAAATGAGCCACATATTAATAATTTCAGAAAGAGATAATTTATGAAGACAACAAAACAGGGTACAAGGATGGTGTGGTATTTCTGTGTGTGTGGTATGTTACTTTAAATTGGGTTGTCAGGAGTGACCAGAAGATAACATTTGAGCTGTTCCTGAATATTAAGGAGTTAGCCTTGGAGAAATCTGGGGTCATAGCATTCCAAGACCAAGAAACAACCTTAAGATTGTTAAAGGGTATTGGATACCATGACTTTGACCAGGTAGTAAGGAACTTGGTATAGTTAGTGAAAAATCTACAGTCCTGCGAGGTTAGACTGCATAGTGAGCTTCAGGGTTCCTGGAGGGAGATGAAGTTGGAGAGGTAGGCAAGGGCCATATTATGTAGGCCCCCAGGCCATAGGAGGGAGTTATAGAGAGTTGTAGGCTGTGGTAGGGAGTTGGATTTTATTATAAGTGCAATGAGAAGCCTTTGGAGAGCTTTGAATAGTGGAGTGACTTGATCTGTTTTACATTTTTAAGAGATTGGTGGTGGGACGAGTGTAACAGGAGAGAAACCTGGATTGGGGGCAGCAATCCAGAGGAAAGACAAGAGAACTAGTGTAAAGATTAGGAGTCTATTTTGTAGGTACCCCTGACTATTGCTTGAGCAATCTATTTCAAAGTATTATATATTCTCTCCACATTTTCCCTTTTACAAATTGACAGCTCTGTGGTGATAGGTAAGACTGATAAAGCTTAAATCCCACCTCCTGCCCACGTCTATTAAATTTAGGAATGGGGGAAGCACACAGAAGCATGAGTAAAGCTGAGATTTTTTTTTTTCTTCTTTACAGTTGCTTAATTGACCAGGAAACAAGGAGAACTGGAAGAGCCCCCAGCCTATATCTATTTAATTCCACCTGCTCATTTGTATGATCTCTTCATTCCTGGGAACTAGGCTTGTACTTTCGTCTTTCACCCTTCTTCCCCTCCCTACCTTTCCACTTTATGAGGACTAATTTTCCACAATTCACATGATTTGTTACTTTCTGACTTTTCCTCATGTCTTTCTTCAGAATTCATTTTGCCCATCTCTTTTGGTTGCACTTTCACTCAGTCAAAAGAGTACTGAAGTATCGACATTCTCAAATGCTCAGAGTTCCTAGTCTGTAGGTTTGTTTTGTTTTTAAAGTGGGGAAAAAGGTTTCTTTTATTTTTAAATTGTGATAAGGTTCTATTTATTTATTTTCTGTTATTGAGAGTACTTTTTAAAAAATTATTAAGTTAAACTATATAATTTACCATTTTTAAAGTACAGTTTAGTGGTAATAAATACATTTATATTCTTTTTTCCTCCTTCATCTCCCTCTCCCCACTCCAGGAAGGTTTCTTTTGTCCCAGTAGTCCTTTGCCAGCTTACTCCTATATCTGCTTTTTATGTTAGTATAGGACATGGTAAAGAAATGGATAAAAAGTTTTCCTATTTTCAGATTAACATACTTGATTATATTTAAAATATTTTGGGTTCATATTATGGCTTTCCTTTCAGTTTTTAAAAAATGTTAGCATATATTTCTCATCCCTTGTCATGAATGAATGTCAAGTTGTAAGAAAAAATAAATACTAGTAGTTGCAGAGTCAAAAGAACTGGTGTCATGGCTTTGCCACTAACTAGCTGTGTGCTATTGAGCAAGTCACTTGACTTCACTGGATCCCAGTTTCTTCATAGTTGTAGATGATCTGTAAGATTTATTCCAGATCTCATTAGACCAACATGGAGAATAGAGACAATTATAAGGACAATTCAGACAAAATCAAACATATATATTTTTTTTCTTTCATCTCTTTTATTTAAAATTATTAAACTGTAATCTTCTTAGCTCTATCCATCTCCACTAAGGTCTTATAAAATAACTGCCTACTCTGGTTAAACTTCGTGTGGTTATCTGAAATCAGATCACTTTGGTGTATGGACTATTTAGTTAAATATGCTAAGCTCAGTAATTGTTAGTGGTTAGGTGTAGGTGCTGTACTTATAAATTACAGAAGTTGAGTTGTGTAATACATGCTATACACCTCATTTTCTAACTGTAAATTCTATAAACCAGTGCATGTAGGGGTGGAGAAGGATGTAAATTGATTCTTTTATTCCCTCTTCCTTGCCAGTGTCTTATTTTAGGCAATGGGAAGCAAAGGAGAAAGGAATTAAAAATTAGGAGAATACAGAGAGAGGTTGAGGGGGGAAAAAGGTGTGGTTCTCACAATTTATTAATGAAGAGAAGGTTTTGCTACACTTAGGTTGAAGCACTGCCAAAGGCCAGGTATTACCATTTTGGGAGGTGACTTAAGATTATAACACCCCTTCCACCAATTTGATATTAGAGAGGTTTTCCTTTTCTCCTTTAAGCAATGCAATTATTATAACCTAAAATAGCTGTGAACTGTAAATTAAATCCAAACACACTTTACCTCTCTTAATCAACTCCCCCCCCCATTTCATGCTTCTTGTTTTTCTTTTCCTATTTTTTTTCCCCCTCTAAGAAGACATCAGCTATCTCCACCTCCTCCGCTTCCCCATCTGTCCTTTTCCTCCTGGCTGAAAGAGAGATTTTTACTTTATATTTATTTTAATTAATGGATTTGAATCACAAGTGGTGAAACAGTTGATGTTCAGCTTCAAGAGGCAGTGAAAGGGAAAATCATCTTCCTTAACTTGCCAGCAATGAACTGTGTATTTATTGCTGGTGCCTGCCTGAAAAATGACTGTGAAGGGGCAGGGGAGGGTTCTGTGTCCACAAGGGGACACAGATGCTATATCCCAGGATTCAGGTGGGAAAAACTCTTTAGAGTGAAATTGTGCTTTCTTAGGAGATACCCTTCCCAAAGGATGCTTAGTAAATACTGCTTTATGGTCATGGACCATTGATTTAGGATCAAATTGCCTAGGAACAAAATAGCAGGATGCAATTTAATTGTTTGAACAGTCTGATTAATAAAGTCCACTGTAAGTTTATCATCTTTTCATTTTCAGTTGGACAAAGCATATGATATCTTTTTTTTTTTTTTTTAACCTTCTCCCTTGAGTATTCACTTTAAATTATATGCCTGGGCATTTGACTAACTTGAAATAAATGGGGACAGTATTACATGTGTTTCCTTGGAGAGGTGAAATGCTACTGATCAAAGCCTTTTTCTGGAAAAACAAACAAAATCAACCTTGTCCATATAACATAGATGCTCTGTTACAGCATTTAAGAGAAAATGTGAGAAATGACAGTATGATTTGAAAGTGGAACAACAAGAATTAACTTGGAAAGAATAATGGACTGAGAGGATACCATTTCTACTCTTGGTTCTAGCAACCAGCTGTGTGATTTAGGACAAGTCATTTCAGTTCTTGGAACTTCAGTTTTCTTATTTATAAAATGAAGAATTTAGTCTAGATGATTTGCTACTTTCCTTCCAGCTTTTAAAAAAATTCTATGCATTTTAAATATTGTAATTATATGAAATTAAGAAATAGAATTTTGTACCATGAATTTCTGCAGAGCATCACAAAAGGACATTTTTAAAATGTGTTTTTAAAAACAACATGTAAAGAGAACACTCAGTAACCTGCAAACAATGATATTTGATTTATCTTTTGTGTCTGTGTTGTCTTTCTACTTAAAGTAGATTATATTGACTTTTCCTAAATATAGATCATTGGGTAAAATGAGCAGGAGCTCTTCTTTAAAATGTTTGCCATCATTCTTAGTTTCCACAGTGTATTTTTTTAAGGAAAAACTTTTGTTTTCATTCTAAGCATAAATTATCATGCAATAAGAGTGCTATGTATTGCTAGTAGGAAAAGGAAAACATGCCTTGAGTTAACTATACATTCCAACAGGACATGCTGAGGTAATTGACAACCAACATCACAGTGCCTAGAAATTCCTCTAAGGCAGCAGAGATTGAGTTTAATTAGATAATTAGCCCTGGTCAACCTATAATGAATGCACAGGCAATTAGCAATGAATTTGGGCTGCTAAAGCCTATTTTTCCTCTTTTGTGTTCCTTTGCTGTCATTAACAACTCTAACTACTGAACAATTTATATATTCACACTAACAATCAACTTCATTGTCATCAAACTCTTTGCAAAGCGATAAAGCAATGAGACCTGACTTTCGTTGTACAACATTAAGTGATTACGTTAAGTAATGCCATTTATTTGCCTAGCCATCCTGCTGCTATATTATGCCAAACAAATAGGGCTTTTAAAAACAGTGCACACTCCATGATTTTGATTATTGCTTTATTTGTCAAACCCAAGCAACTAGCAAGAGATGTACCTCAATTTGTAGTTCTTTCTCAGTAGCATTCAGCAGACTTGAATAAAAGAAAACAGTCCCATGAGTCTACTAAAAGCAAGACCCTCAAAAAAGAGCCTTTCTTTGTGGCTTAAAGATTCTTATGGTTGGAAGACTTGCAATAAATTTCAGTAAGTGAAAGCCGTTGCTTGGACATCTTTTCCTGTTTGTAAACAGTTTTTAGTCTCATGGATGACAGAAGGAAGCATTATGGCTTTTTCCACATCCCTCCACTGCAAGCCTTTTCCATTCATCTACTGTTTCTTAAGGGAATGGCAGAAGAGAAAAGGAGTGAAGAAAGGGAGTGACGAAGGGAGGAGAGAGAGCTTTCAAGTCAAAAGAGCAGAAGTTACCAAAGAAGTAAAGGTTATGTTCCTAAGACTCTGAATATTGATATCACAAAGGCATTTGAGTTGCTCTGGTTCTGGGCATGTAAACTCAAGCACTTCATCATATTCCAATCAGAAATGGGTTTTGAAAAGTGGACATTTTAAGTTTCTACTAGCAGTTTATACATCTACAAAGAGATATCATTTGCAATATCAGAAACCAGTCTGAGCCCATTAGAATTTATAAAGCCCTTAATATACGGCATGTTCATATACAAACTCTATTCTGCTTAACAATCTAACAGGATTTGGGAGATTAAACCTAATGTTAGAAAATTAGCCAGCCAATTAATAGCAGTTTAGGAATTAATTAAAGAGATGTATTACTATTTAAGCAGAATTAAAAATGTATAAACAGAATTTTTTCTGATTGGATTATGAACACTGGCTTACAATTTCTTATCTTGAGATTTCCCATCTGGCTAGTCTTGGAAATATTTTTCTTTTCTTTTTTTTCCCTCTAGCAATGCAATAACTAGCAATTAGAGTTTCAGAAATGCCAATTTTAATCACAACTTCCATTTCCAGAATAGAAAAACTTACATGAACTATGTAGTATAAACCCTCTTCATTTTATTCAATTGACTGTTTTGAAAAAGTAATTTAAATAATTCAGAATCAGGATTAAGTTATCTAAGAAATAATAGGAAAATAGTTCAAATTCTTCCAATTATCATTTTTACTCTTAATCTGGGCCCATTAATTTCACTGCCATTGATGTTTTTATCATCTAAATGTCAACTTTATAGCAGTTAGCTCACATAGAGCAGGGTTTCTCAACTGCAGCACTATTGACATGTTGGGTTGGCTAATTCTTTGTTGTAGGAGGCTGTCCTGTGCATTGTAGGATGTTTGTTTAGCAACATCCCTGGCCTCCACCCACTAGGTGCCAGTAGCACCAACTCCCCTACCCCAGCCTGTTGCAGTAACCATACATATCTCCATCTGTTGCCAAATGTCCCCAGGATGGGGGACAAAATCACCCCTTGTTGAGAATCAATGACATTGAATAGTACTGGGGCCATTTCTTTGTATAAAAGCATTTCAGTATAAAAAATGAAGTGTGTTGAATTTGGATGTCCAGATAATCTTTAGTAAGTAAAATCTTAATAGGGATAAAATAATTAGAACCTTGGTGAACTCCAGTTTGGAGTGATTTGGGGGACACAGGAAAAATGCTCCTGTTCCCAAGTTCCACTTGACTTTCCCAAATGGTCTGCTATGGTGTTGGAAGTTTCCACTCTTAGAAATTTGTTCCTCTGGTTCAAATGCAAATACTCCTGAGAGGAGCATTCCTTTACACTAAAACAGAAATTTTAATTTTCAGTTACAAACTAACAATATTAATATATATCTACCTTTCTACTTATAACAAGATCCTTCAGGAAGAAGACCTAGAGAAAATTACCTTGGGAATCAAGAGTTGGGTGAATGAGAGGCAAACACCTTGGGGAAAGGAGTGATGAGAGGGAGGTGGCGAGCACTGAGGAGAGTCGTTAAACTATAGTTTTTAATGGATTAGCTGGAGTCGCTCTTGCCACACCGTTTGCTTGTTTCTACTACCTCCTGTATCTTTAAATCCTTTTTTTAAAAAGTAATGAGGAAGAAACTAAAATGTCTTTTAATAGGTGAATAGATAAGTAAACTGTGGTACATCCAGACGATGGAATCTTATTCAGTGCTAAGCAGGTATGAGCTACACGCCGTGAAAAGGCATAGATGAAACTTAACGCATGTTACTAAGGGCAAAAAGTTGATTTGTAGAGGCTAAATACTGTATGATCCCAACTATATAAATTCCAGAAAAGGCAAAACTGTGGAGATAGTAAAAAGATCAGTGGTTTCCAGGGGCTAGTAGGATGAAGTGGGTGGAGCACAAAGGATTCTCAGAGCAGTGAAACTACTCTGTATGATACTATAAGGGTGGATACATTTGTCCAAACCCATAGAATATACAACATCAAGAGTGAACCCTAAGATAAGCTATGGACTCTGGGTGATAATGATATGTCAATATATGTTCATCAGTTATAAGAAATGTACCAGTCTGGTGGGGGATGTTGATAATGGGGAGACTCTGTGTGTGGGGGGGCAGGAGACATATGGGAAATCTTTGTACCTTCCACTCAATTTTTCTGTGTACTTAAAACTGCTCTGAAAAATAAACTCTATCTTTAAAAAAAGATAATTAAGACTACATAGATGGTATAGTAGTTGTGTTTTAATTTACTTTCTTTGCCCCTCCGTGTTGGGTGTCCCAAGTTAATTTTGAAAAGTTACTGGAAATGAAATCTAAAAGTCTAGAGGAGCATTGACTAGATCGCCTGGTGAATGGGGAAGACTGAGAGGTGTAGAGCCTGCTATTTCTCCCTTGTTGTCTTATAGGTCAGTGACTGGCAATATCAGAACTAGAAGATGGCTGCCTGGACTTTCCACTCAATAGGCGCTATAAAGGATGGCCCTGCTTGTGAAATCTGCAGCTTTCCATAAGTAGATGTTAGGCTGATACTCAGTTTTAAAACAAACTTTCTAATCATTGAAATAATGCTCCATTAAGAGGAACTGTCTATTTATTTATGTATTTATTTATTGACTAGTTGATTTGGTAGGTGATTTGTTACACACTCCTTAGCGGATTCCGACTTCCATGGCCACTGTCCTGAAGAGGAACTTTCTAAAACAGAGGAAGGGCATGGAGGTCTAATGGCTGTCATGCTGAAACAGGTTCCAGGGTATTTTCATAAGTACCTTAGTAGCTCCCCACACAGTGCCTCCATGTAAGCTATAGGGTCTCAGCTATTCATGGTGGGTTTTTGTCTGATTGTGTTTTCTTATGGAAATACCGTATCACAGCACTCAGGCCATGACGAAATTCTAAGTATAGGTTCTCTTTATTTTTCTTTTTCCCATCTGTCACTTGCCTCTTCGTTTCCTAATTTCTTTCTAAAGCAAGAGAGCCAAAATACACCACAGATAACAGTTGGGTTTAAACAACGGTGTCTCCTTTGTAGGGGCCTGCGCAGAGCCTGATTTATTTATGTAAACATTTCACCACTGACTATGTAAAGTTGTGGACTTCTTGACTAGTGACCGATCTTATACTTCCTAGGAGTTAATCCAACCTGTTTTCAAAAGTTCAAATGAACATTAAAGTAAAATAAAATATTCTTTCTTGTTTGTTTCCTTAGTTCTCACTTTCAGGCTGTATTGTTTAACATTCTGCATTGACCTCACAGTTTTTCAAGTTCTTTCCTCAAATTGGACTAAAGTTTCCTCTTTTGTAGTTTGTCTTATATGCATTATGTAAGCAGTTGTCATATCATACCTGAATGTCAAATTTCACACTTATTCCTTTTGGCATAATTTCCCAATCTAGGATTTTGTTTTTGCCTTTCTTCTCTCAACTTAGATTTTTCTATAAGCTTTGACATAAAGATAGTATTTTATTTTTAATAATAGTAACAATAGTACAAGTGGTCTCTGGGTTATGGATGAGATATGTTCCTGAGAACATCTTTAGGTTGGAATTTGTATGTAACTCAGATCCCTGATGAAAAGCATATATACGGTAATAATAACAATACTATAGTGGCTCATCTGTGATAATAATACAGTGTAATACTGTATTAACAGTAATGCCCCTGTACTGTAATAGTAAGTTACAGAAACTATTGTGCTCTTTAATTCCTAGGCTAATAGGAATGTTACTCTTATTTTGACTTTCTAACCAAATCAATAATAACCTTTCCATTTCAATAATCCACTACTCTGCTTAGTATTTATTGATTCTTTCATTGGAGCACTGTCTTTCACATGTTCCATTATTCTCACTTTATCGTTTATAATTGTTCCGATAGTTGAGCCACTAAAGCCTAATGCTTTCCCAGTGAATGATGGTGTCTGGCCTTTCTCCCAATGCTTGATTATTTCTAGTATGCTTTCATTTCCATTATAATCACCTTTCTCTTTGCTTCAGGCTCAACTGGACTTGCAGTAGACTTTCTCTTTGGAGGCATAGTGGTCAGGGTAAACATAGACTCACAAAATTGAATAAAAAGGTGATGCCTTGGGAGCCCATTTGTAAATATGGAACACTTTAAATTGGGCTGTCCATAACCTGGGGACACATGGTCATATGAGTGTTCACCTTTTAATAATTAGCCTTAGCCTTTTTTTCCTCTTAAAGTATGGGGAACTATCAAAATGGTTCCAGTCCTGCTTTCAAATATTGAGTTTCCTCTTTAAGTTCATTCCTGCTTCAGGCCATGCGTTTGTTTTACTGGAATTGAAGAATATGGTCACCAAACTGTTAAAAGGCAAAGTGGTGGAAGCCCCAGAGTTCAGGCTGAGTGTGGGAAGCCCAGACAGTGTCACCTGGGCCATTTCCTCACCATTAGGCACAGTGATGGGAGAGGGAAGGGGATGAAAGAACCTTGAAAATTAAATTCATGTGTTGGCTTATGCATTTCCTGAGGACAAAGACTACATCTAAAGTATTTTTGACAGAACCCAGAATGATACAATGAGTTTATAGGTTTATACCACAGGGCTTATACCTTTGGTCCTTTTCCAGGGCACATTCTGAGATACACTCCCAGAAGAGAGGATAATTGGGAAACATTCTAGAGAAGCAAGGGTAGCACTGCAGAGGGGGAAAGAAAATCTGACCTGGACATGCTTTAATGTGTGCTTTGCTCAAGTCCTGAGAAGAATGGGTTCTGATTGCGTTCCTCTTTTCTCTTTCTAATTAAAAAAAAAAAAAAAAAGAAGAAGGAAGATAAACTTATTTTAGATTTCTGAGCATCAGGTGTGAAGCACTAAAATGAACTGTCAAAGAAATAAGCCAATCTGAGAATTTGTGGTTGGCAGTGGCACTGGTACCTCCCCTCCCCTCTCTCATTTCACCTTGGAAGCACCTCTGCCCCTGGCTGCGGACATTGACCATCAGAGAAGAGAGCACTCTTGCCCGAGATGTGTGACTGCCTAGGGGACCAGCCTTACGGGAAGCAGGGAGAGGTCCTGGGAAGAGACTGCCTCCCTCTCATCTTCTGCTGGAACTTTTGTGTCCCCCAGGAAAGCCAGGCTCTATCCTGGGTCCCTTCCAAGTGGGAAGGGTGCTTCCAGAATGGCCAGCAGTGGATGGGAGAATCAAGTGTAGCTGTGACAACTTTGATAACCCACGAGCCTTTGGAATTAGAGGGGATTATCTAATGCCGTTATTCTACCCTTAAAGGAGACTTAGATGAAGTGCCAAAAAGTGTCACCATGGAAATGAGCATATTAATCACCACAAGACCTTGGAAACTCGGGTTTCAGTCATCACACATCACCAGAGCTGGATGTGGTTTGGGCACATACCACCCTGGGGCCGCATTTGGGACAAAAATGCAGTTTGGGGGAAACTTGCCTAACAGTTCTCCTTTAGCGTCCAGCAGCTAGATAGACTTGGTTGTGCCATAATTGTGGTCTCTTCCCCCATCTTACCTTCCTTCTACCTCAGTGTCTCCCTTACACACCCAGAAATGCACACTTCACCTCACTCTCTGCTCAACATTCAGCACATTTCTTCTAGAAACCCCTCTTCTTGTTTTGGTTCCGGTGCCACCATTCTCTCCTGACCCCTCACCTTGCTCAGTGCTTTTTCTCCTCTGCTGGGCCATTGAATATTGCAGTTGGGCCCAGAGGTCCCCCTTGCCCTCTCCTGGGGGAATGCCTGTCCTTCCTTACCTTTTCCTCTTTAGCCTACTGTGTTTAATCCTTTTTCTTCCTCCCGTCCCATTTCAGTGTTCCCCAAACTCCAATTCTCATGCCAGGGTGCCCTGTTTTTCAGGAATGAATCTTACGAGAATATAATTTGCTAAGTCATTCCTCAGCTTTTACGAAATAGCTGTTTTATGGAAGTACCGAACTCTGTGGGGAACTAGGAGGAGACATGCCTCCCTGCTGGTGGGAGATTATAATTCCCACCCCTGCCCCCCTACCGCCCAGACAGGACACACAGGGGCCAGAATGGGAAAAAGAAGCAGGGTGAGGGGATTTGTAGAGTACCTGTTTCCTGTTCACAAACACAAAATGGGACTCACAAAATACACCGGAGTCCACTACAGGCAAGATAGGTTAGAAAAAGCTTTTCTGAGGTGTGCAGCTTGATCCCAGTCTCCATGGAAGAACCGGGAGTGCACTGATGGGAAGGGACAAAGTGTCTGGTAGACTTTTTAAAAGTTAGTTTTGAAATGAAGAGGCCCTCTTTGCAGGCAGCGGCTCCCTGGGGGTCAGAAGAAAAATGACGTAATGACGTATTGGTCAGAAACAGTAAGTAACAGAGAGTTTTATTTTATAATTGTGATTCAGAGTCTGATCGTCTTCTCTAATAATAGCATATACTTTGAGAGAAATTTTATTTTTTTGGCTTAAATCTCAATGATAACGTGCTTTCCCATTTACGCGCTCTGTTTACCTGGTATTACTGGGGAATGAAGTTCTTCCCACAAGAAAATCTGTTACAAAATCAATTAAAAGCAAGAAAGCTGATTTGTTCTGAGTTATCACGAACTAAGAACTTTCCACTATTGGTTTGGTCATTCATCGATGCCACAAATGTGTACTAAACACTCCATGTATTACATAGTACCTGTGAGTGAGGGACATAGCAGGGACAAGACAGGCAGGATTCCTGTTTGCATGGAATTCACAATTCGCATTCTGGGGGTTGGGGACAGAGGATGGAAAGGAAACAAAGGAACAAGATAATTGCAAAAAGCCCTAAGTATGGGAGGAAACTAACAGAGTGACATGATACTAAGTGGAGCATCAGAGAAATCCTCTCTGTGCATGAGGCATTTGAACTGAACCTGAAGGACAGGAGGGAGCAGGCCATGTTAAGATCTCGGCAAGAACATTCCTGGCAGAGGTTCTAAGGCACGAGTAAGCTTGGTGGCTTGAATAAACTAGTTTTGGGTACATTTTTTAATGTATACTAAAGACAATTTTAACCTTTTGTTAATTCATACCTCCTATCCTTTGGCACCCCATCTTCTGGTTTAATTCTTTGCTGTTTAGCATCTCAGTGGATCATCCTTGAAGAACCCTCCATTTCTTCTTTCTTTGTGTAGCCTAGAAGAACCAAAGAGGTCCCAGATAGACAAGTTTGTTGCATCAATAGACTCTATTTACACACACACTGAAATTTACACAAATGCGGGGATGGCACAGCGTGTGCTCTTGGAGGAAGCTATGTGCTCTTAGAGGGTTAGCCTACAGGGATCCCATTCCTCTCTCCTTGCCTGGGTGTTAAATTTCAGTGTCCAGGTGCAGATGCAGACGCTTAAGAGTTAACATCATCCACCTCCTGCCTCCCCCATCTCTAATTCCTTTAACACAGAACTCTCCTTTGTAAGTCTTTAAATTCTGTGACCTGCCTGTGAATCTTTGTCCCAGTGGTTAATAGTTAGGATGAGTGGACCCATGCAAGCTGTTTCCCTTTCATTGTTAAACTTGGACGTAGATATAGATTCTTTCCCAGGTTTTTCTTCTCTTCTGGTCTGTGGAAGGAGGCTATGAAAATTTTTAAAAAGGGTCTGGATGTCTTGAAGATTCTCAATATTTAACCCATAGGAAGTGAACAAACTTACTCTAAAATTCACTAGCATTTTCCAGTGAGATGTTAATGGATGAAAGTTATTCAAAACTTTGCCTAAGGCCTTAGGTATGTGGGAAACATTTAGACATTGCCTACAAATAAGGTTTCCTCAATATTTTTGAAAAGCAAACTCACATTTTCTGCTTAGTTCAGATAAGATGTGATCTCATTGTCACTCTGGTAGCCCTGGACCAGCTGCTCTGATGGTGCTGAGAGACTATTGGACAGTTGATAGAAGAGCAGATCAATCAAACAGGTGTGTATGTGTGAGTCAATGAAGAGAAATGATCTTTTATTATTAAAATATTAATAGTATCTAATCACTGTTTCAGAACTGAGAATTCCCCTGTTATCCACACCCACTAGTGAAGCTTCTTTTCTATTTAATATTTAAAATAGTTGAGCTCCCCAGGGGCCTCGGGACTTCCCCAGTGCCACAGAGTGTGAGGTGCCTTTTCATACCTCGAGGCTGGGGAAACCCCACTCTGGGCAAAGGGCCAATTTTAGACTCAGCAGCTCATTAAGGAGACTCAGAATCTAAGGGAGCCATAAAGAGACAATAACAGGAAGGAGAAATAGAGGGAAATAGTACCTGAAACCGGCACTCTGACCAAGTTTACGGTTATCTCAATATCTTGGAAAGAGGCACAGGGATTAGTGGATAAGGCATTGTGGAACGGATGTTAGTTCTCATTTGTGGAAGAGAATTTCAGGGCTAACAACCTTTAGAAGAAGATAAGGCCATTTTTTAAATGACCCAAGGAGATGCTATATGAGCTGTGAGAGAAAATCAATCTCAAAACCTGATAGTCATACCACCTGGGAACAAAAACCAGCTCTAACTGTGGAAGAAGCTCTTGGAAATTATGTGGTCCATCCTCCGACTCCAGCTGCAGGAGACATTCGCACAGGGGTTCCCCAAGTGATGGTCACCCTACTGCCATCTACCCCTCATGGTGCTGGAGTGCCCATTGTTGGCCACATGTGGCTGGGGCAGCCATCCCTTGGCTGGACGATGCAATTGGTGAGAAGCTTTTCATGTGAAGATGAAACTGGCTGCCTCTGATCCACAGCCCGAGTTCTTCCCTTTGGGTACAACGTGTCTTCTCTCCCCTTCTGGTGACTTATTCCAAATATTTGAAGACAAGCCCTATAACTTCTGTTTTCTCTTCTGCAGGCTAAGCATTTCAGCTATTTCTGCTCTCCTCATGTTTCTAGCTTCCACTATCTGGTCACCCTTTCCTGGGATGACTTATTTTGTGGAGGTTCTTTATGAAACCCAGGTCTGGAAATGAAACATAATCCTCTGGATGGAGTCACTGAAGTCCCTACTCTAAAGTGTAGGAGGACAATGACATCATCTGTTGATACAGATTAAGACTACCTTTTTTGGTATTATACTACCATGGTGGCTTATATTGAACTTGTGGTCAAATAAGACTTTACTGTTGTTTATTTTAAAATTTGTTTTTATATGAACCATTATAAGCCAGCTTCCTCTCATCCTATATCTGCAACTAAAAATTATATATGTATGTCTGTGTGTGTACATATATATTAATATATGTATATGTATATGTGTGTGTATATATTTTATATGTCATACATATAGATGTGTGTGTATGTATATGTGTGTGTGTGCACATATATATACACACATATATATATGTAAAGGGCTGCCTGCAAAGTATTCAGCCATTGTTAAAAAAGGTTAATATAATAAACTATTTGGCTGAATGCTTTCTAGACAGCCCTCATATGTGTGTGTGTGTGTATAAAACTTATGGTGGTGGTTGAATTCTAGGTCAGTTTTCCTTTTGGCATTATAATATGTAGATTTGATAAACACGCTTTTGCCGTCTCTACTGCAAGTCATTAATATAGGTGTTTCAATGGGAGTCTTGTCCCACATAAAAGGTGGCATCTACCCACTGACTTGCTATGACTGTTAAACCACTTAACTATTACCCAACTATTCGATATCCTTCTGGCTGTAACCAGCACCCTGCCACATTTTCCCATCTTGTCTACAAAGATATCACCACATACTTCATGAAAAACTTTGTTGGGACGAAGATACCCTGACTCTATGGTGTTTCCCTGTTTAATCTCTTTTTTCTTTTTCTTTTTCTTTTTTGTTTTTTTCCACATGTTGCTTATTTTTTATTTTTTTAAATTATTTCAGCATATTATAGGGGTACATAAGTTTAGGTTACATATATTGCCCTTGCTCCTCTCCCCCTCCCCCCAGTCAGAGCTTCAAGCGTGTCCATCCCCAGACAGTGTGCATTGCACTCATCATGTACGTATACACCCATCCCCTCCCCCCATCTGCCCAACACCGGATTAATGTTATTCCTAAATGTGATCTTAGGTGCAGATCAGTGAAACCAATTTGATGGTGAGTACATGTGGTGCTTATTTAATCTCTTATTAAGGGAGAATTTGCCATGACTTTGTGAAGTGTATTAGTCCCTTTCTGAACCCAATTTCTTCCTAGCGACCATCACTTTATTTATTTATTTATTTTTTTGAGACAGAGTCTCACTTTGTTGCCCGGGCTAGAGTGCTGTGGCATCAGCCTAGCTCACAGCAACCTCAAACTCCTGGGCTCAAGCAATCCTTCTGCCTCAGCCTCCCAAGTAGCTGGGACTACAGGCATGCGCCACCATGCCTGGCTAATTTTTTTTTTTAATATATATTTTTATTTGTCCAGCTAATTTCTATTTTTAGTAGAGACAGGGTGTCGCTCTTGCTCAGGCTGGTCTCGAACTCCTGACCTCGAGCGATCCACCCGCCTCGGCCTCCCAGAGTGCTAGGATTACAGGCGTGAGCCACCGCGCCGGCCCATCACTTTATTTTTTAAGTGTTCTAAGAAACATCAGGATGTAACCCAAGTGATTGTTTTAATTTCCTCATGATGCTCAGGGTTAAGACCTCAGGCAAGTCAGTTCATCTCTTTTACCCTCTATTTTTTAAAAAATCTGTAAAACTATGAGCTTGATTATTTCTAGCATTCTATAATTTGGAGTCATCTGTTTAATACCTTATTAGAGAATTTTTCTAAAAATAACATGAGGTTTCTAGATTCCACTTTTTCTTCTCCCAACCTGTCCTTTCCCTTTGATCAAGACCAGCGGCTTTGATCTATCCTTGGTCTTTCTTCCCAATTCCTTAAATGTCTGACTATGGTTCTCTGGTTACATCTGAAACATTTTCATTTTTATTTTCTTTTTTGAGGGGAAGGAGGAATATGGGATATAATTCTTCTTATTTAAATTAGTAATTATTCCCTGTCTAAAAACCTGTCTTAAATTTTAGTGCCCTCTTAATAGTAGCTGCTTTTCTTTTCCCATTTGAAAATTGTTCTTTTAGGTGAGTAAGATATGATTGTAAAACAGCACTAACTTAATATACTGACTAACCTTATTCATTTTCCTTCAGAAGATTGTTAGCTACTTCAATCTCCCTATCATTTCCCTTAAACTTTTCCCACCCAACTCCCAAACAAAAGAAACCTTTAAATGATAAAGATTCATCACTAGTAAGGATATTATAAGGGACTTGCTTAAGGCTCTGAAAGGAAATTATGTAAGAGAAGTTCTCCAAATGTTTTAAGCAATAGCAGCATCCTTAAGGTAAATGTATACTTTCCTAAGTATCTATCTAGATCCCTTTCTAGGTGGAAAAGCCTTGTTACATTTGTTTAAAATCAGCTGTGGTGCTCTGCATTGACCTCCCAGAGCATCTTGAACTTCAACGCTTGAACATTTTATTTTCACTTAGGGAAAACACTCAATTGTTATAACATTGATATCTAGGAGGCGGCCCAGTTTTCACTGTTTTCTATTTACATTAGTTCTGACCTCAGCCACTTGGATCTGAAGGTGATGTTGAACAGATCGGATCTAATTAGCTTTTTGGGTAACCTGAGGGGCTGCTTGATACTGAGTATCTTTGACAACCTTATTTGGTCTCAAAAGTTTTTGCTCTAAAAAAACAGCTTTAAAATGTAAATATATGAAATCATTAGTTTTAGAAGTGCATGGACAACTATGTTATAAAGATACAAATAAAGTGTTCCTCTATTTAGTTGGGAGTCTGGTCCTAAGTCCTGAGTCTAAGTCCTGCAAAGGCCCTGTAGTTATGAAAACCTTGGGACAAAAATTTTCAGTGTACTTTTTTTCCCCCGTGCCAAGACAGAAAGTATTTATTCAGAGCCCTATTAGAGTACTGTCCTTATGCAAGAAGGAGTAAGTAAGTGAACGTTTTTAGAGCAGCTCCGAAATGGGGTTCAGAGAAGCCATGGGAATCAGTTGCAAACTCATTGACCCTCAGGGTGGTGTGTGAACACTAGGAGTTCTGGGTAGGAAGAATGATACATGATTTTCTTTTGCAAGAGTTTCTTCCATAACAAGCATGCAGCTGTGCGTGCCAACATTGTTTCTGGGGGGAAAAAAGGATGTGTGTGTGTGTGTGTGTGTGTGTGTGTGTGTGTGTTATTTGACATTTTATGCAATTAACCGCATTTTAAGTCTTTTCTATAAAAAGATAATTTTTGAAAAAATCCTTAACAGAACCAAATACTATTTTTCCATTTATAATATATCTGTGTCTGGATATATTTTTGTGTGTTCACAGCTCTTTCAACTCTCCATATAATTTGTGCAGAAGACATACCTTCATTTGTAAGAAGAAAAGCCCAAAATTATAGCAAAGTTTTTATAGATAAACCTCTCTTTTTCTGTCAAATGATTTTATTATTTCCATAGGTCTTCTCCTTTGAGCATCTGCTGCCCCTTTACCTGTGAGCAGTGTATGTGCCCCTCTTGCAGTTAACGAGGGCCCTGAGAGTAGGCAGGTTGGGAGTGGCTGAAAGGAAACAGAGAACCTTACGTGGTGAACCTGAAGAGCCACAGAGCCTTTTGTCACCACGACTGAGGTTGAATTTTCTGACCATGTGGACTTCAGCATACTGATTCTGCTAAGGCTTATGTGTAGCATGAAGCACGTTGATAAGCCAGCTTGAGTTTATCAAAGAGCTGCACATTGTCCTGCAGGTAACTGAGCACTGATAAGCACTTGAGGCTGCTGCTGGTGAAATAAAGTTATTAATGAAAATACAGAGCCTGAGACACATGCTTATTGGGACAGTACTATGTCAATCAGGATGCTTTGGCCTCATAGGAAACAAACTAAAGTTTCTTAAGTAAGAAGAGATGTATTATCTCACAAAATAAAAAACCTAGAAGTAGGGCACTTTCAGGGTTGGTAAATTCAATGGTTCAACAATGATATCAAGGCCTCAGTTTCTGTTTTGCTATTCTTAACATGTTGGCCTTTTCCTAGGTTTAGCCCCTCGTGGTTGCAAGATGGCTGCTAATGCTCCAGGCATCTTATCCTCCCCTGTTTTCTTTGAGATGAAGAAAAGGACAGTTTCTCCATTTGTCTTTTTTTTATCAAGGAGGAAAATTTTTCCTAGAAGGCCCTCAGCAGACTTCCCCTCATGAATCATTAGCCAGAATTATGTTGCATATCCATTCCTCAATAAATTACTGATTTGGGAAATGGAATTACTATGTTTGAATTAGATGAATTAAAACTCACCCCCTAGAGCTTTAAAGGGGCATCTTCACTGAGATATTGTCATGCAGAGGGTGATCAACATCAGGGTTCAGTTAATAAAGAAGTGGGGCAAATGGTTGTAAGGTGGGCAACTGATAATGTCTGCTCCAAGTGGTTTATGTTAGAACAACACATCTCCTTTTTCATCTAATAAAATGATTATATGGCACTGGAAGAGAAAAAGGTGATTAGCTTTATACCGTGCCATTATTGGAAACAAGATAGAAGTTCTCTGCCTGCAAAATGGAAGTCATATTTCTGCTTCTTTGTAACAGCAAAAAGAAAATCTTGTTTTTCATCAAGTTAGAAGATAAAAACAGGGAATACTGAAAACACTATTAATTGACTACTCAGTTGCCATTTTCATCCCCACCACTCCATCTTCCTTGCTAATGAAACCTGATTTCTTCTGGAAGCCTTATACTGAATGCCAGGACTGAGTCATGATTATCTAAGCTTATCATAGCGGTCTCATTCCCAGAAGTGCACATTTTTAGTTTTCTTTGCTGTTAGTGGTAGCCATATGATAAAGTTCTGGCTAATGATAAAGTGGAAATTCTTTGGGAGTTGGGTTTCTGTGAAAGCTTTTTTTTTTCCTGATAACAGGGACAAGTGTTAGAAGAGAGCTCACTGGGGCCTCCCTTTTCCTCTTCTTCCTGCTGTGAATGGAAATGTGATGTCAGGTGCTATAGCAGCCCCCTTGACAACATGAGGCACCAATCGTGGGCGAAAAACAATCATGTCAGAGAATGGTGGAACAAAAGATAAAAAGGTCCTCAGTCATGAGACCAAATCTGTAACTACTGACTTTCAAATTTTTGGTTATGTAAGGTAACTGAATAGCGTCATTGTTTAAATGACTAGAGTTGGTTATTCCATTACTTGCAACTTAATGCATACTAACTGGTACAAAGGCAATGAACAACATCTCATTTAGATACTACAGTCATCCTGGCACCTCTCTTCCTCCAGCATTTCAGTTATACTTTGACTCGGGGTCCAGAGAGACTAAATAATTTGACGACAGCTAGACAGCCCTTCAACTTCATCTCATTCAGATGATTCCATTCTTATACACCCTCAACACTTCAGGATATACTTGATTTTTAAAATCTTTCCCATACCTATTCATGTTTTCTTTCCTAACTAGATTTGAAATTCCTTCAGTTCACAGGTGTGAACCTTCTGGTGTCCATTCCTTAGGTGTGCAGAATAGTCTCAACGTCCAGGAAGTGATTGAATACTGGTGTTTCCTCTTATTCAAGCTGGTAGGGAGGGAAGTAAGCACATTGCTTATCTTAAAGAAGGTAAAAATCTGCCATCTTCTTGGTCTCTTAGTTGAAAAAAAAGAAGCCATGTAACATTCTACAGAGATTTCTTCAGGTTATATCATTAATCACTAGGAGTGGACATTCTTTGAATTTTGGTCACATATCAATATTTCCATTCTTTATAAACAACTTAGATGCAGGATTGGGTGAAATCTTGTAATGGTTGGCTTGAAACACAGTATTTTAGGGAAGCACTGCTATGTATTTGAGTTATAGCCTGCAAATGTGGAATAAGGGAACTTCATAGTTTAAGATCTCTCATGGACATTTTGCTTTTGGGGGTGGTTGGATTGCTACAACTAAAAAATTCCCTCACATGAGTTTGTCAGTTTCAGGGGATTTTGTCATGATTCAGTGAAGTGGAACTTTCAGTTTACCCGAGAATCTCATGGCTTTTGTGCATCTTCACTCTTGGCCAGGCTAGCACCTTGGGTATG
Organism: Varecia variegata; assembly: GCA_028533085.1. Classification (NCBI taxonomy): domain Eukaryota; kingdom Metazoa; phylum Chordata; class Mammalia; order Primates; family Lemuridae; genus Varecia; species Varecia variegata. The sequence continues at coordinate 22,077,359 of CM052446.1, forward strand.
TTAGCATCTACCACTGGCCTTGCCGATGTCCCTGATTACAGAACATGCTCTTGATGGATCACCTCCTCATCCAAAGCCTGTGCTGCTATTTCTTTCTCTCCAAGCACAAGTGCCTTTTGTGGCCCCAAGATGTAACTCCAATACAGCGCTTTGTACTGATGACTGTGGGTTTTCCTTAAGGTAACCGTGGGTGGCCCCTCCATTTATTTTCTTGCTTCCTTTTTGTTTCTGTAAATTCTGCCCTCCAGTTTCCCCCGAAGCACATGCTGTTCATGTAATCTGAATGGCCATTTAGAGGAAAGATCAGAAGTTTGTTGTTTCATTACCAACATAAATCAAAACTTTGTGTTCGTACTGCAATCCGAGTGAGTCCAGGAATAGCTTTGGGATTGCTAAGTGTCTGGAGAGCACTGACTACACAGACATGTTTTGAAGCCGGCTATAATAGTTTCTACAGCTGTTAACAGTTCGTGGAAGAATGGCAGCATTATATATCACTGTTTAAAATGTGCATGACTTGCATTGCACAGAAGTCAGATTGGGATAGAATCAGATTTTTTCTTCTGAAACTTGGCCAGGAAAGTCTTCAATAACTAGAGAAATTCTTTTCACTGCTGAAATCAACATGAAGGACATTGTGTTATTATAATTGCTTATAGCTCACCATGAAAGTTGTCTTTGTATGAGTGGATGTACGGGCTGTACTGTTTTGTTTTTATTTATTCTGCATTCTTTATTTTAATGTCCTTTCCTTTTTCCTGACCAGAAAGATTGTTATTGAGCCCTTCACAAAGCTGAAATAATGGAGTGTGTTAAAAAAATGTGAACAATTCAAAGAAGTTATAAAAATTTATAAGTTGGCTGAATGCTTGGGAAATTTCTGCATATTTTAATATAAATAGGTAATGCAAATATTTGTTCTTTGCATTGAAAGGTGAGTCTGTTTTCCAAAAGGCCCTGCTATTTAAATTAGATTTATCTGATTGCATTGAAATAAGGACAGTTTCCATTTTGAATGATGCCAAAGATTAAATACTGTGGTTATTATCAAATATAAAAAATTTAATAAATTAGGTATATTACTACATCATGGGGTTAAACAATTTCCAGAAAACAATAGGAATTGCTTCATGTTTAGAATTCTCATGAATGTAGCTTGCTTAAACAATATATATATTTTTTGAGATTCCAAGTTGAGATTGAAGTTTTGCAAGTGAGAAAAACTATCTGGACCACCTCTGTCTCCTGTCTGTTTTACTGTCTCTTTAAAAAGTAATTGACAGACTTAATTCATGGTAGAAATGGGATAGATATCTTGGAGAAATATATATAAATAAACAAAAAGAAATTGAGTAAAAATCTAATTATGAGAGGAGCTCTTTTTATTGAGCTGTAAAATCAAGATACTACACATTTTGAAGGACCTTGGGCCATGGGTCTTTGCAGAATGGTTAAGATTTATGGCCTCAGAGGTTACTGAAGTGGTGTGCCCTAGCTTACCCCATGAGAAGCCAGAGGATGGGGGTGGGAGTACACAGGACAAAACCCACCAAGGGGAGTTGGATTCCAGAGGTGAAGTTGAGACGCACGGGGGATCAAATCCCAGGCCTGGGATACCCAGCATCCTGGACACCTTGGCAGTGGGAGGCCATGTTGGCTGTTGGGGTCAACTTGGTGATCTCAGGAAATCTCAGCATAGACCTGAGGTCCCTTTGAAAGTGCCAGTGAATTCTCATACCTCACCTTTCTCAGCTCTACATTCACCAGCGAATGCTTCAGTAATCAGGGTGAGAGGGACAGAGAGACAACCTGAAAGGATGAAGGAAGCCTCTGAGAGTGAAGCACGTGCACCCTCACAAATTGTGCAAACTACCTCACAATTGTACTGGGACAGGTGTTGACCACCAAACCCACGTTGCTTCCTGCACATGGCCAGAGGGATGTGAACATCATCTTGGGGCCAGTCTGCACTTTACCATTGGCCTGCCATTACCTCTTAGGCTTATGGAAACTAAGGGGACAACTGCAGGAGTCTGCCTTTCCTTAAGAAAACTGACTTGCGTAGGAATTAAATTGATAATGTTTTCAGGGGGAAAAGACATGAAAACATGAATTTTCACTTTCCTAAACTTAGAGGTCCCACTTTATTTGAGAAATAAAAACAACAGCTGACATTTGCTGAGTGGTTACAGTGTGCCAAGTGTTGTATTACCTGGTTTAAAAAGAGATGCTGGAGGGTAGCATGACCAGCAAAGGGAAAGATGGAAGATGGTGCATAGGTCAGAGGTGAACTAGAAAGGAAAGCAGAAAACTAGACTTAAATTCTGGTTTCTCCAGACCCTGGGGATCCTTTGTAAATGCACTCCCCTCACTAAAGCCTGGCTTTGTTATAAAATAAGAATAAATACCAGCCTGGAAGAGACAATTCAGATTTCTCCAGAGGAAATGGCCCTGGAGCAGTGGGTTTTGTTTTTGTGTTTGCTTTTTTAGAGTCATGGAACTCTTAGAAGCTGAGAAGTGCTTGAATAGAAATTACAAACACACATACACACACATATGCACACAAAATGTTGAATACTGTTTCTGGGGTTGCCAACTCCCTCGGAGCCTTCTTTGGTGCATAGAATAGCAACTGCAAAGTCTGGGAACAGAGTCTCAAAGTTAAATGTGTTGAGTCTGCTTGAAGGTTCAGGTAGAGGCTGGCTGGCAGGAAGTTCCCAGGAAGCCTAGCAGGGCCTTCCCAGCTGTAGGAAGGGGAGTAAGCAATCGACAGTGTGTCATCTATGGTGGGAGCAGGTACTGGGAATGCCAGGAGGTGTCAGAAAGTAGGCATGGGGATGAGACTTCAGGATGGAATTCCCATCTTGGAGACTCTTAGACTACTGGAAAGGAGATGAGAAAAGGTCTGAGCAGTCAAAGAAGAAGAGAGTAACAGAAACTGGACTAGAAGGTATAGTCTGGGTTACAAAGGAAGCCCAGTAACCAAAACCAGGGTCAGAACTGACTTGGATGGGCTCAGGATGACTCAGTAAGATTTCCCCATCTATGGTCTATGACAGTTGACTGCAGACACCATCTAAAGGGGGCTAAGCCCTTAGCTAGGGCTATGTGGGTCTCTGGGAATGTGATGGGAAGGAGGGAGCTGGAAAAAGAGTCTGTCTACTTATCACGATATGGTGCTATTCCTCCTGAAAGCTTTAGTAACTTGGCTATGAGTGTGCCTGTGTTACCACCATGAAATCTTTTTTTTTTTTTTTTTTTTTTTGAGACAGAGTCTTGCTCTGTTGCCTGGGCTAGAGTGAGTGCTGTGGTGTCAGCCTAAGCTCACAGCAACTTCAAACTCCTGGGCTCAAGCGATCCTCCTGCCTCAGCCTCCTGAGTAGCTGGGACTACAGGCATGCGCCACCATGCCCGGCTAATTTTTTCTATATATATTTTTAGTTGGCCAGCTAATTTCTTTCTATTTTTAGTAGAGACGGGGTCTCGCTCTTGCTCAGGCTGGTCTCGAACTCCTGAGCTCAAACAATCCACCCGCCTCGGCCTCCCAAGTGCTAGGATTACAGGCGTGAGCCACCGCACCCGGCCCCACCATGAAATCTTCTTAACACATTTAACTTTGAGACCAGAGAACGTACTTTACTTTTTTTTTTTTTTTTTTTTTGAGACAGAGTCTCGCTTTGTTGCCCGGGCTAGAGTGAGTGCTGTGGCGTCAGCCTAGCTCACAGCAACCTCAAACTCCTGGGCTTAAGCGATCCTACTGCCTCAGCCTCCCGAGCAGCTGGGACTACAGGCATGCGCCACCATGCCCTGCTAAGTTTTTCTATATATATTTTAGTTGGCCAGCTAATTTCTTTCTATTTTTAGTAGAGACGGGGTCTCGCTCTTGCTCAGGCTGGTCTTGAACTCCTGACCTCGAGCGATCCACCCGCCTCGGCCTCCCAGAGTGCTAGGATTACAGGCGTGAGCCACCGCACCTGGCCCGTACTTTACTTTTTTCACATTTCTCATCTTGCAAATGTGTTTGCTTATTTACAGTTACCTTTTTCCTGCCATTCCTATGCCATCACCCAGTTCTGTTCTGCTCTCTAAGTGGGAGATCCTCTGTTCATCTTGCCTTGGCCTTCCTCTGTAAAATAAAAAGTTGGCAGCATTTGTGAATCCATTAAATATTTTTGAATTTTACTGATCTATTAAGTCTAAATGCTGGGATCTACTAGATTATAGTGTTCTCAACTGAGTAGAAATATTTATTGAATGAATGAATAAATGAGACATGAATTGTATCATAGAAAGCTAAGGCCTGAAATGTCTACTATTTGCTTAGTTATCTTTGATAGCTCTTGGAAAAATTAATGCTGAGACATGGTAAGGTCCATAGATAGATGGTTAATTAGTAGATTGTGCCCCTCTTGACTACTCCATTGCTAACTAGACAGCAATCTGTCTACTTGAGTTGGCGTACTTTCTTTGGTAGCATTTAGCATATTAAAATAATGCTGTTGTCTTTGATGAAATAGTGATTGTTGTCAGCTATTAGTGAGTTCCTGTTGTTTTGAAAGAGAATACATCTAAAGGAAGAGACCAGTCAGCTGGGTGGTGGGGGAAATAGTGACAGCAGAGACTCCCAGTCTCCACCCCCCACTCTGGGGGGTGCTGTTGCATAGAGCAAATCCGTGACCTAAAGTATAAACATTTACCACCAATTAATTAAACTACTTTAGGAGTTTAAGTGCTAGCTGAAATTGAAGATGTGAAATTTGAAAAATCGTGAATACAATGAAGGTTGAAGGAAACAAGTAACAGAATATGAAGGAGGGTCATAATTCTGGCATTAAAGTCAGACCAAATATTGCCAGACAGCATTTGTGCTTGGGCTGATGATATCTTCAATCTTCCTAAGATTGAAATTATAAAGAGCAGGGGATGGGGGGGTGTGGATCTTCTCCCCTTTGATGACTCTATTTAGCAGGAGATTAGTTGCTCAAATTTGCCCTTTGGTCCAATAGAAGAAAACACAATAACTTACAATGAAGTCTAAATCAATGTAATTTAACTTATAATTATGTGTGTACTAGAGCGTCCAGTTAAATGAGTGTGGTCTGGAGAAGGAATAGGAATCCAAGGATTGAAGAGATTCTTGTCAAATAGGAAATAATCAATAAGTATTGCCAATTTCCTCATTAAAAAATGGATCTCTACATTTATGAGCTACACAGTTATTTAGCAGCAAAAAAAATAGCATTCCTCATGGAGGTTCATAATGTTTTTGAATGGCTGAGTTAAGTTTGCACGCATGTGTGCACACGTGCATGTGTGTAGTAGTGTCATAAAACAGAGTAATAAGAGATGAAGAAATCAAGAGAGACCATTTGGCTAGCGGCAATCATACCTGACCCATCTCTGCTTCTTGTTAGCACCTCGACTCTTTGCCACTTCTCCCTGCCAGCACTTTCTGCCCAGGTGAAAACCCAGTTATTTCAAAATGAGTGAAACACTTTACCCTTGCCTTCTTTAGCAACAGTTAAGGGTGGGACTCAGGGGAGCGGGGAAAGGATGGAGGTGGAGGAGTGACGTGGGCCTTGGGAAATGGCAAAGTTTATGCCAGGTGGAATGTGGTATAAATAAAGATCTCTAGAAGTTCTGAAGGAGAGGTTACCTTCACGGGCAATCAGGAAAGTCTTTGTAGAAGAGGGGACATTGGAACTGGGCCTTAAAAGATTGGTAGGGTTTTGAAAGGTAGGTGTGGGTGGAAGAACACTCCAGAGAGAATAAAACAGCCCAAAGATATCATGGCAGGAAACACAAGCCTATTCTGGGAATGGCAGGTGATTCAGTGTAGCTGGAGATAAAATGAGTAGGTGGATAGAGCCTAGGTTATAAGGGGCCCTAACTGCTAGGCTAAGATTTTATTTAGTATACAAGTAAACTCCTCAGCAACTCACCAGATACTAATTCCAATCTCCTGAAACTTTGCTTTTAAAGGTTTGCTTTTCAAGGTTTGCTTTTCACCAACAAAGGTTCTCTAAAAGTAGGGCACGATTGTACTACATTGCTAATCCAACTCTCAGTGTCTCAAGGCAGGGGCCTGGCCAGCTTAACCAAAGCCATTCAGGAGGTTCAGGAGACCACAGAGCACTTTGGGATTTTCAGATGTTGTGTGTGGTGGTTTCTTTTTTTATTTTTTAAAAAACTTATCTATCTTTATTATTGTGGTTACTCAGAGGATAAGTGTGGCAGATTGTATTTTCCATAAGTGACCAAATCAAGATCCCCCATCCCACATGCCCATCTCACACCTTGACACTTTTCCTGTCTAGAGGTGGGACCTACATTCTCCTCCTTAGGCTGGCTTGTGACCACAGTGGAAGTGACACCAGGTGACTTCCAAGGCTAGGACATAAAAGGTCGTGAAGCTTCCTCCTGGTTCTCTTAAGACATTCACCTTTGGAGCCTTTAATCACGATGTAGGAAGTCAGGTGTCTCCATGCTATAATGAAGTCTACCCCACGCCTACAAGAAATATGAGTGGAAAACATCTCCAGATGATTCCTGGCCCTAGAGGTCAAATCATCCCAAGCCTTCAAGTTCTTTCTGCTGAGTCTCAGATGTCACTGAGCAGAGCAAGTCAACCCCACCGTGTCCTTTCCAAATTCTTGGCACACAGAATAAGTAAGCGTAATAAAACTGCTGTTTATGCAGCTAGGTTTGGGGCCATTTGTTATGCAGCAGTAGTAACTACAGCAGTAAGCAGTGATGCCCTTTACTGGTTCACTTCTTTCTGTTCAGCAGGACAAGTGTAGCAGAGAGGAAAGGGAGGGAATTATCAATTGTTGAGAAGGCTCTGTTGGGTGATTTACATACGTTACCTCATTTAATCTTCCTAACAACATGATGAAATAAACATTATCAACCTTACTCTACAGAGTACAGGGAGGAAAAGTCACACAGCTAGAGCACAAACCCAACTTTCCCAGGGGCTCCATAGTTCAAAGGGTTTTTCCTACTACATGGGGCCTCCCTAGTTTGTGTGAGAGCCCCTGCAGTATTATTAATATATGAACTGTGAATTCTGCCACCTAGTCCTACTTCTTCATCTCATGGCATACCTGCTGAGCACCTAGGCCAGGAGGCAGGAGGGAGATGAAGAGAGAGGTGTGGCTCCTGCCTTTTCAGCAGTGATAAGTATTTTGGTGGCTAGGCAGGTGTGAGTCCCATGGAAAGATAAAAGCAACATGAGGTAATGTGTGATCCAGGACTGTAAACCTTCATAGAGGGGAGGGGAAGGGTCACTTTGGAGTCTTGGGCAAGTAGGGGGCCTCCTAGTGCTCTCCTTTCCATACTGGTGAAAGATGGGGTGACCATGTCTCTCAGTTCTCCCCTGAGAGTCTTGGTTTATTGTTTTATACCTGTTGTTCCAGTGAAATTATTAATAGCCTCTCCTTTTATTCTCACAGTGGCCTGTTTTGGATGATAAATTACATGGTCGCCTTAGGGTGGTACTTCCAAATCGAACTTTTTCAAGGGACTAGGGTGCAGCGCTATTGCGTAATCGTGTGAAATGGCATGGAGGCAGTGACTAATGGCCCCAAACAACTGAGTCTGTTCATCCAGTGAAAAACTTGTCCATTCCCTGTACGACAAAAAAAGTCAAGCAGCAATTTGTTCAACATAAAAGTATATCTATTGAGCATCATATGTGTGCCATCATTAAACAGCTTTAAAACCTGAATTGACAAAAACAAACAGTAAAACCTCCCCAACAAACAAAACAAACCACAGTTGAACTGATCATCTCAACTGGCCTAACTGGTTTGTGTCTGGCCAAAATGGCAAGGACGGTCCATATTTCTCTTGAGGAAAATGATGGTAAATGAGTCGAATACGAGGACCAGGTTGCACCTCTCAAAAGTGTGGTCCATGACTATGGGTGTTAGAATTGCATGGGGTCAAGGGATACAGAATGCAGGTTCCAAGGCTCCTTCCCAGACTCCTTCCCACCATTCTCAGAGAATGGGCCCAGGACTTGGTATTTTTAGCAAGTTCTCAGGTAATTCTGCTGTGCTCTAAAGCTTGAGAACATCTAGGATTACATGTTTAGAACCAAGAAAACACGAAGGCCCTAGAGAAAGTTTATTGATTTGGTGACTGTTGTTGGTTGGTTTGTTGATTAAAAATTGTGAATGCATTTAGAACTGGGACCAGAGGACCGATGCTAGAGGCAGTGTGAACCTCAGTCGGCACTGCAGAAAGAAAATAAGTTAGTCTTAATTCCAAGCTGCTGCCCCATGTAAATTATAAGCCCACCACCAGGATGAGGCAAGAGTGGCATCATTTTATAATAAGAAAAAGGATTATGTATGAACATCAATCTTTTTCTCATTATTACCTCTCTTGTTGGAGTGAATCTCATAGTGAATTTGCCAAGCACTCGTTAATGTTTAGGAACCGCAGGAAAAGAGGAACTGTGTTGACCAGGGTCTGGTCCATTCTGGCCAATGCTAGCAACATTGGACAAGGGGGAGAGCAGTGCAATGGTTAATGCACCTGCACCTATAAGATGGTGAAGATTGAGTATCTCATTTTCCCTGGATGTTTGTGCCCGGGCAAACAGAACTTTGCAACAGAGGGAAGGAGCCTGGGTGTCATAAAAGAAATAAATTTTTGAGATCATCAAGCCCAACCTTCTTATTGTACAGAAACTGAGGGCCGAGAAAGGAAATGGCTGGAACAAATGCCAACATGGCAGCTTCCTATCCGTGTAATCTTGGAAAAGTCACTTACTTGTCACTTCTCATCTCTGAAATGCAGAACAATAACAAGGCTCATTTTGTGTAGTTTTAGGGAAGAGTAAAAGAAAGAGAGCATGAATGGGAAGTACCAAGCACAGCACTGGGGATCCATGTTATGCACCTTGCCTAGGTGCTGTTCACTGTTATCATCAGCTAAAGTCACAGAGCTTGATGACAGAGCCAGGTCTGGGCCTGGGCCTCTCTGACTCTCCTGCATTTTCCAGAGTGTGGAATTCAGCAGTATTCATGGAGTTCCAGAGCTCAGTCACATGAGATACCTGTGTGTCCCCACATTGCCAAATGCTATTTTAAGACCTTCTTTCAAAAGTGCCCCAGGATAATGAGCTCTGGCTGGCTGCCTCCAGCCGCACAGTCTGTTCTCAGGGCGGGCGGCCGCAGTGCTCTGGCGGGCATCTGTCTGTGCCCTCGAGTGCCCTGTGCTGGGGCCCCCTCCCTGCCCCTAAGCCACATGGTGGCGTGAATAGGAGGCTGAGGTCTGAGATGCCCCAGCTACTTTGAGGGGAGATAACCCGAGGCTTGGGATATGAGGGGGGCAAGCAAATGGGTTTCACAGGCAGTGACTGGCTGTGGGGCTTGAGTGAACTACTGGCCCCTAAAACCCTTCAGTGTCCTCATCTGTCAAATCTGTAACGAGAATGCCCCCCTCACAGGATTGTTGTGAGGGTCATTGAAGAAATTCACACAAGGCAGAGCCTGGCCCGTGGTCTACAAATGGTAACTTACTGCTCACTTTTAATGGACCTTCATGAGTTTAGAGGGGAATTAGACAAGAGAGACATTCTCGAGGGAAGGGGCAAACATCAGAATGGAGACTTGTGATTTGTAATGAGCAACGCAATTATGTTTTGAATAATCATAGAAAGGGAAGGCTGAAATTGAGAATTGGTTGAAAATATTGTATGGCCATACACAGTCAAAGAAACTGGTGGTAGCTCTACAGAAGAAAAGATGGAAGTGCCTTCTATCCTTTCTGTTCCTGCTTCATGAGCTCTCCCCCTTCCTCCACAGCCTCCTTTTGCCCTCAGAGTTTGTTATGGCTGTTTAAGTAATTGCTGTAAAAATAAATATACCAGAAGTTTCCTTCCGTGTTTATAAGCCTGCAATGCAGGAACTTTGAAAGAAGTTTTAATTAACAATAAGTTACATCAGTGGAATTCATTCACACTTATACTGTTAAATTAAATAATAGAAGCCTGCTGGCTGCAGTATAGTAGGCAAGTGAAATATATTTTGCTTGGTTTCAAAATGCAGAAAAATCTTCTAAGTCTCTTTAGAAGAATGACTGTTATTGGCTAACTGATGTGGGTCACGACTGATATAAAACTCCGGTCTCTTCTGCCACAGTGGTTATTTGCTACACTAGTCAGGAGAAGCCACGTAGTGCTGAGGTAACAAACAACTCCAACAGCTCTCAGTGGCCGAAATGACATTGACTTTTTCCTTAAGTGACGTGTCCATATCAGTTTGTCTGGGGCTGTGCTTACAAATTCACCTCCCTCAGGACACAGGCTGATGGGGCAAACTTCTGTGGGGCATGTTGCCAATTGTCATGGCCTAGGGACACAGGGTAGTGGGTTGAGCCCAGGCTCCCAAACTTCCATGTGGAAACTGGCACACATCACCGCAGCTCGAATGTCACTGGCCAAAGCGTGGACACACTCAACTGTAAGGAAGCGAAGAAGTGCAGTCCTACCACGTGTTTGGCAAGAGAACAGCAATGTTTGCTGAATAGCACTAATACTACCGCATTTATGTGCATGTGTTACCAGCCACAAACCACTGGAAGGTAATGATCATGACTTGTTTCTCTTTGCCTTTCTCCCAGTACCCTCCTGCAGGAGGAACGTGAAAAAATGTCAGTTGACTGACTACAGAGCTTAACACGTGACTGGAACAAAATGGGAACAAGGGCCTGAAAACTTGGACTTCTCCCTCTCCTTTTGACACCTCTCTCCTTCCCTTGTGCTGGGATTCTGACTCTAGAATTGACTACCTGGATTGATCCCGTAGCATCATTTAGCCATCCTAAACCTCAGTTCCTATAGCTAGAAAATGGGGGCTTTATTGGCCCTTTGTAAAGACTGAGGAAGATGGCGTCTGTGACAGCCAGTGGTCATTAAAGGTGTGTGGCTCTGACTATTGCCCAGTGCCCTCTCGGTGGGGGGCTTGGATGCCTATTGCCATCTGCTGAGCTGGCCCTGCTGTCCTCAGGCAGGGCCCTTTGGGGCACCCAAGCTCCTCTAACCTTTTCCTACTTCTTTTCCTCCATTTCCATATCAAAACTTACCTGTCCTGTATCCTGTTTCTTCAGAACTCAGCTTTCTACTACATAGAATAAAATTCTGTTTAAATCCTTGTTAACTTATTAATGGATATTAATGGATTAAAGAAGACCACCATCCCACACACACACCAATTGCTTATCTTGGGCATGTCGCCCAAGATCATTTACTGGCAGTCACAGATTCACAACATGTCCACAATGAAAGATGCCCTAGAGATCATCTACTCTGATAGCTTTCAAACTTTTTTTTTTCCAACTGAAAGATAATGCGGAATCCTGTCTATAAAACATAAATGGATCTGCTCTGATTGAGGGGAGATGGGTAGCACCTCCTTGCTTGGGTTTCCCCAGCTCAAAGGCCCTAGAGTGCACGCATGAAACTCCACGGATTCTAGGCCAACCCTCTGGGCTTGCAGAAGAGAAACTGAGGCTCAGAGAGAGGAAGGGACCTAGGATCTCACAGATAGTTACCAGACAGGGTGTGGATCCCAGGTCACCTGTGGGCTGGTCCAGGCCCTCCACCCTGACAAATCCTACCGGGAGAAGAAGTGGCCTGAGAAGAAAGAGGATATTTCCGATGATTCATGGGAATGTGATCATCTAAGAACAAAGCATTTTTTTTTCTTCTAAGGCCCTGGCTGATGAGACAGAGATAATGAGAGACAAAAACTTTTACCTCTAAGCTACCAGTTTGAATGTAGTACAGGCTGTTAGTTACTAAAGGTCGTTAGTGTGTGATGGGTTATCAAAGGCCCATGTGAAACGTGTGGGATTTTTATGAGCATGTTTTTATTATAACAGACTGTTTAAAGGCCCTTATGTACAAAGTACTTTGAAAACTCTAATGGGGTCCTGTCATCACCTGCATAATTATGAAGTTCAAATCGTGCTGCACAAACCTGAGCACTATTTGTGACCAAATTAGTGTATGAACAGAACAGAACATTTTTAAAAATTTTCTTTTTGTGGTTGTTGCCCCTTTCAGCCTTCTGGGTACAACAAAATCTGTCTTGGAGCTGGAGAGAACTGCCACTCTGATACATTTTTCCACTTCGTGTAAATCTGAAGTTTTCTGTTCCCTGGTTTAAGAGAGAGAATGGATAACCGTATGCAGGTTTCAGAGGAAAGAGTTGGCTGCTGGGAATACTCAGGCCTGTCTGCTAGGGAAACTTGCTCCAGCTTGTTTTTGTCCCTGTCCCTCATTGCCCCATTGTCAACAGATGCCCGTCCAGAGAGGCCCGGCCTCACCGGATGTCCTTCGGTAGCGTGCCTGCCGCTTTCACTTGCCCTCCTCAATTTTCCATCTTACACTAGGAAACTGCAAAGTTAGAAAAACAATGGACTGTTTCCTTCCTCTTTCTTTAAACCAAGAGGCTGAAAGGAAGGCTTCGTATTCATTACTCACAAGCCAGACTTGGGGATAAAGGTCATTAAAGTTCAAATGTAACAAAAGTTAAAGTCCACAGGTCTCAATGCGTTACCAGCCCAGCCGGAGTTGAGACGCATTTACCCTGTCACTGAGTCCTCCTTTTAACACAAGGCTTGTATTTTGGGTTGACATTTGGAATCTGAGCTTGCTAAAAAAAAACCCTTAAGATTATGGGCATGAGGAAGGGGCAGAATTGACACATAGAAGGCTCAATTTGGGGGTATTTTCTTTTCTAGAGCTGTGGCCACCAGGCTACCTGGAACTGTCATTATTATTGGTGGTGACAGGTGCATTTCCTAGAACCCAGAGCACCCCTGCTAAGTAGCTAAGATGGTTTTTCCTGCCATTTCTTATTTCCTCTCTGTAAAATCCTCTTGTGGACTGTTTTCTCATGGCTAGACAATTTGTGGACAGGAAAACCTCTTCTGGCCAGTGTTGTAGATGCCCTGGTACGGCCATGCTGCCTCATTGCCGTGAAGGGGAGGTGGAAACCACCTCTGTAATACCAGGCTTCCACTCTGTGCTATTTATGCAAAAAAGCAGCTGTCAAGATTTTTCCCAGCTGGACCTCCCTGTTGTACTTGAAATCAGAGCTAGAAGTCACAAAGCAGCAGCATTGGGACTGTGGGGGCAACGAACCAGGGTGCGATGAGAAATGGCATCAGCAGCACAGAGAGATCCAGTAAATCCTGCATAGGCAACAGGTTGGGTCACATTAGGACCTTCAGGGGTCCTAGGAATTTTTGCCATTGTGGGCCCTTTCTTCCATATAAATAGATAAATAAATGAGTAACTTATATGGCTTTGTTGGTATACAGACAAATGTGTTAGAGTTATATATCACAATATTTCCTTTGACCTGAAAGTTCATTTTTTTTCTTTCTTTTTTTAAAAAAATGAAAACATTTTCATGGGTACCTTAAACATTTTGTGGGGTGTAAACACTGTGCCTACTGTACCTAATGGATAAGTTGACACAGCTAACAGGAAGCAAATTCATCCTTGGTACAATTTGGAGAAACTGAATATTTATGAATTAGGGCCGTTTCATTACTTTAAATGACAATACATATTACAAATGAGTTTGGTTCATAAAATGAGAGAGATTAGTGAAATGTGTATGTAAATTCACAGATCAAAATCTCACAATTAGCAGTAGGTTTGTATACAAGAATTTTGACATTCCAAAATAAATTTTAAAACTTTGGTTTGGTAGGGCAAAAGCCAGAGGTGTCATAGATACTGAGGCGGTATGGCCTATGGTCAGGATCCTGGCTCCACCATCTACAAACCTGGGCAAAATATTTTATTCCTTGGGTCAGTTACTTCTGTGCTTTTGGCTTCTTTCTCTCTAAGTGAGGGGTAATGAAAGCTGACAGGATGTTATTGATTACATTTACTCAGCCAGAAGAATGAAATGAAGTCATGTTTGCAAAGCATGTAGTATAATGCCTAGGATGTGGTACACTTTCAATAAGTGTTAGTTATTATAATTGCTATTATTGTCATCATGATGAAATGTTGCTATCCTATTCAACAGATGGAGAAACCCAGGCTTCTCCATTATTTTGCTGGACAGTTTTTTTTGTGTGTGTGTGTGTGTCCTAAGTTCAGACAGGTGATGAGTAGTTAAAAAGAAGGATATCTCAGAGATTAGAATTAATCAACCAATGGCATGAGAATAGAGGAGTGGGAAGAGACATGGAAGATTCAAGGAAAGTTAAAATACAGATCTGGGAAGGGTCAGAGAGAGGACAAAGGGTGGCAGGCAAGCTCGGGGAGTAGCTGACAAGGGAAGGACCACTGGGGTGATGAGGGAAGACATCCCAGACAACTAGATCCTGCTCAGTAAGTGACAATTCCTCCTGGACATGTCCAGAGGGAGAAACTATGTCAGACTTTTTACTCAACAGTACCTACCACAACCTATTTAGAACTGCCAAATCTTAGTTTGGAAAAAAATGTCATATTTCAACTAAATGGGGACCAAAGGTGGTTTGGTCTTACCCCCACAAAACTGGCCGCCTCTACCTGGATAGGTATAAAACGCTTGTGCATTTGACTGGAAATAGGACAGAGAAAGCAGCAGAAACAGAAACACAAAGGTGTTGGCCGTTCTAACAGTACTAGCTATGATAATGATATTGATGTTACTTCCTATAGTGCTGTTCAATTGTAAAAAATTTTACATTTTTGTTTTTCGCCATTGAAAACAAATGTATACAAGGATTGCAACTACTATTTTCATTTAAGGAAGAGGAAACTGAACTTGATCGATTTATCTAAATCATCTAAGTTTTGGGCCTTCAGGAGTGGAACTTAGATCCACTGATTTTGTCTTTGTTGAATTATCACAAAATCTTCATGTTGATCATAACAATAATGATGTATGGAGCCCTTACTATTTATCCGACACTGTGCCAAGCACTTGATACACATTGTTTCTCACAATTACCTTCTCAGGTGAGGCTTCTCAGTCCATTTATAGGCCCATTTATATAAGAAATTCAGACTCTACTGAGGTCAAGTAGCTTATTCCAGGTCCTATATCTAATAAATTGAGATCTTACTCAAGGTCTATCTGACTCTGTGGGTCAAGCTCTTTTCTCTGTCTCATCCTTGTTAGTTATTGGGGTTTGAGTGGCTATAATTTTACTTTAATCTCTAATGAATACTGACCTATTTTATAAACAAAGAAAGATTATTCTAAAATAGTACTTAGTTACTCCAGAAAGATGCCTTTGAAAATAACCCTTACTTAGCATTTTTTATACAAATGAGCTGAAGTATAGATTTTTTAGAATTAGGCTGAAGCATAGGAAAAACAAAATCAATCCTGCCCTTACAGTTGACCACCATAAGATTATGTATGTGTTCTGGAGGACTTAGGTCTTGAAGGTCTGGGCCAGACAGAGTCAACCTTTGTTTTCACCTTGAGATGAGATGAGATGAGATGAGCCTTTCTGTAGGTGAGCCCAGGTGAGGAGCTATTGCGGCTTGTAACTTGCCTGAGCGGAATGTTTTTACAGTTCTTCACGGGATCACCTAAAACACCAAGCACTGATGTATATCCGTTTAACCAGGAGCTTTCAATGTGGATTGCGTTGAATATGACACTCCCTGCTCTTCAGAGTAAGATCAGATTGTAAATGGTGGGAGACAAGTTGTGAGTTGATCTTTTATGCAGAACACAGTGCACAAGTCTGGACCTCAACCTTGTCCCCATTTTAAAAGATTCATTATGCATAATGACTTCCCTGTATGTTGAAATAGAGCCCTCAGTTCCTGCCTCAGTGATTTTTCACATTGCCTTCCTGAGCCTAAGTGTCTTTGAAGATCAAGAGTTTGATAAATAAACAAGAAATAATAATTTTGAAAAGTAGAATTTTTAATGAATATCTCAAGTCAAGTTCAAAGTTTTAAAAGGGTGCTACACTAACTTTGTAAGTACATGGAAGCATTGTGTTAAGAATGTAGCTGGTCATTTATTAGTGTTTTGTATTAGCTATTTGGAAAACACCTAAATTATAACTAGTCACCCCCGCAGTTCAGGGTTGATTAAACAGCCCATGACACTTTTTCCCTCATAAGCTGCCTTAGGAGTAATTATAATGACTTGCCCATCATCTTGAGTTAATTGTTCCTCATTTTTTTCTAGTGCTCCTCTCTGCAAATGTCCTAAAAATATCCTACCATCTTGCACCATTCTTCTCTTACGTTTCATAATGGACACATATAACCAGGCACGTTTAAGCAATTGTTTGGTTTGGTTTGGTTCTTTCAAAGGAATAGATAAATCATCACGCTACGCCATGAGAGAGGAAATGACAGTTTTTATCTTTTATTCAGGTAGCCTGAATTTACATGAGACCACAAAAAGTTCCTGACAGGATGTTATTGATTACGTTTACCCAGTTTGGGTCTCGCGATGGGTCTTCCTGCCACATCACAAGGCACTCTTTTCCTCTCATTCCTGCCTGCAAATCACATCCCAGATCTTCTAACTCTCTCATGAGAGTGTGAATTTTTAGAATAGAGATTTCAGGCCCCTTTGGCAGATTTCCCATTAGTTATTCTTTTAATTCAGCTCCCTTCTCTCTGTACCAATCAGTAACAATATCCTCTCTTGTTGGATGACTTGAATGACAGCTCCACGGAAATAAGTGAAGATCAAATATTCATTATATTAACTACGTCTGTTGAGTACTAGATCTTCTTGTAAATGATTTATGTGTATTACCTCATTTAATCCTCACAACAACTTTATGAGGAGGGAACTATTTTTATCCTCATTTTACAGATGAGAAACCTGAGACCCACTGACTTGTGATTTACCTAATGCAAAGGCCTTCCTTCCTCTCCTCCTTCCTGCTTTCCTTCGTTCTTCCTTCCAGCCAATTTACTTTCTTTTTTTCTTCCTTTCTTTTTCCTTCCTTCCTTTCCTTCCTCCTCCCTCCTTCCTTCCTTTCTTTCCTTCTCCTTCCTTCCTTCCATCCAAGTCAAAAATGTTAATTGAGTATTTAGTGTGTGCTGAGCAGTACTGTGGGCACTGGACATGGCAGTGAACAAAGCAAAGTCCCTGCCCTTATGGAGCTTAACTACTAATATATATTGCCCCAAATTACACATCTCCCCTAAAGAGCTTTCCCAGGTTAATTTCACCCAGTTTCTTACCTATCTGGATAATCTCAACTCTCTTTCCATTTTAATGCACTTCAGTAATTCAAAAATTCAGTTTCATGTTTTAGCTAATGTGCCTGCTTTGAAAGCTTCAGGTGCCAGTAGACAATGTCTACCTTTATTATGTCATATCTTAGGCACCTTGGTGCATCTTTGCTTCTGTAGATGATCATGAAATGCAATTTAACTGCTATTTTATAGACTGTCTATGTTGCAGTGACAGAGAGATGCCTGAGGACATGATTGGACCCACTTCAAGAAATGATTTTTAAAATTTTTCCTGATGAAAGCATTAAAATAAAAAGTTTATTTTTCAACAAAAATAGTCATGGAGCCAATTTGGGATTTCCTGAATGAAGTCTGCAATTTGGGGGTGGAGCATTTTAACCCCAAAGCCATGGATCATGCCAGCTTTGGACATCTGCCTGAGCTTTATTAAAACATTCACCCCTAGGGAAAGTTTCTAGATGTTTTAACTACAATCAATTAACTCACTCTTTTTCCTCTTCAACTTTCCTGCTGTTACACTTCTCCTCATGCCAGGTGATACAGGGACAGACATAGGTTTGTCTGATTATTTTTTTAATCTGACCTAGAGAAAGTGCAATGTGGGATACCCTTAGTATGGATTAAATGGGATATATTTATATGGTTTCAATCACTTCCATTTTATCAATAGTTATCCTCGTACAGGCATGTCTTCCAGGGAAATTTCTATTGCCCATTGTGCCAACTCACCTGGCATTGTGACACAAAGAATCAGGGCAGAGGCACTGTCTTAATATTGATGTGTCTGATGTATCCAGCACCAGAAGTATGTGGATTGAAGAAGGAAAGCAAAGATTGAAATACACAGAGTTAAAGCTAGTCTGTGTATAATTTTTCCAAATCTTACCGCTCATATATGGCAGAAACTTGGTAGCGATGTTCTCAAAGTTGACAATAATCCTAAAAATGCACCATCAATAATAAAAACAAATTTTGATCAAATATGTTAGAAAAAAGACACTTATCTTTCTGGTTTATCTATTAAAAATTATAATTGTCATAGAAAGGTGTGATAAAGGAGTGTGTACCCCTTTCCATGTAACAAGTAAGAATATTATTATATAGGTATGCCAGGCAGTTAATTAATTAGAAATATTAAATTATCTTTTTGTATTTTGTTACATTTATGGTATTTGCCTGCTTTTAAAATTTGCAATTTGTTGTGATTTATTTTCTAATTCTCAATAAGTGTTTACTTTTATATCCAATTTCATTTGTAATTTCGTGTTCTTCAAAAAGACCCCCAATTACATAAGTTTCTCTTCTTTCAAAGCCTGAGTCCACCTTAGCTAAGAACAATTTGTTGTAATATAAAGCAAAGTGTGTGTGTCCAAGTGTGTGGGAAACTCATCAGCCTGGACCTTTTCTGAACCAGTTAGTCATTAAGATTTTTCACTGTCAAATATAAGAGAACACTAAAAACTGAAGACAATTTCCTCCATATTTTCCTCATCACTTAAAATATGTGGTGTCACTTTATCCTACACACTAAAATGTGGTATTTTCTTCGCTCGTTGCATTAGTTAGGATAAATGACTAGCTCTATAGCAAAGAGCCCCAATATGTTGGAGGCTTTCACGTTCAAGGTTTACTCTTTGCTCCTGTCACGGGCCTCTGCTCCATGCAGACATTCAGGGACCCTGAATGGGATCACGGGGTGATCACAGAGGCTGGGCCTGCATCATTTTTTGCCCACAATCCATTGGCAATAACTCAGTCATATTGTCTCACCTAAGGAGGCTGAGAAGTTTCTAGTATATTTCCTCTTCTAGAAAGAAGAGGAGAAACATGTATATAGGGGAGTAGTAGCAGTCTCTGCCATAGCCTTCAACAGATTTGTAAAAAAAAAAAAGGCAATTTTTTGGTAGATAGGAATGGTCTCACAGGGGAATTGTCACAGGTTCCAAATCTATGTGCGTTTAATTGCGAAAGCTATTGTGCTTTGGTGAAAAGAGTGTGGGATCTGGAATCAGAATATTTGCATTTGTATTTGTCCTAGCTCGTCACTTATTAGCAACATGACCTCACATGAGACACAGTCTTTCTGAGCATCAGTTTCATTAACTGTCAAATAGATATGATAATAATCTCTGCTTCACTAACTGCATAGGTTGTTTTCAGAGTCAGGTGAGATCAAAGGAAAAATTTACTGTACTTTGTGAGATGATGTACAAATATAAGAAATATAAGTGCCTGCCCTTTCTCCTCCTTCTCACTTTGGCCCAGTTTCCACTCTTACTGCCAGGGTAATATGTTGCATATACCTGGCTATAAGACTGATGGAAATGCTAATGCCTCTGTCACAAGGAGACTGAATATCATTTTCAGTCCTCCTTCAGAGACTGAATATTTATTTTATCTCTTTCTCTCTCTCTATATATATATATATGTAGAGTATCCCTAATCCAAAAATCTGAAATCCAAAATGCTTTAAAATCTAAAACTTTTTGAGTGCCGACATGATGCTCAAAGGAAATGCTCATTAGAGCATTTTGGAGTTTGGATTTTTGGATTAGGGATGCTCAACTAAAAAAATCTGAAATCTGAAACACTTCAGATCCCAAGCATTTTGGATAAGGGATACTCAACCTGATATACATGTTAGGCCCTGGATTTTGGGGGAAAAAAAAACAAAATGGAAGAGTATTTCTTTTAAAGCAGTGTTAAAAAAAAGAAAGCAAATTGTCAGCTTCCCTAGGTGTTGATTAATGCCATCAGCCTTTAAAATTTAGTGTGAAGAATCTATCCTTAAAATCATCTCCTTCCTTCTACAGAGAGAAGGCTTTTAGAATAGGTTGCCACATATATGAGAAATGTGGTCTTTTGAAATTAAAAAAAAGAAGTAGAGGATAGATGTACTATCTTGAATTTTCCTTGAGTTGAGGTCAGATAATAAGTAGTATATTAAATGGAGTAGAATTTTTTTAATGAATATATTTATGTTTTAAATATCTTTACCATATTTATTAATTATTGATATTTACATCTTCACTACAACAAGCCAAAAAGGATTGATTGGTTTTTATCTATATAAATTATTTTATGGGCCTCTGGTCTCTGTCTTGGATATTGAAAGAACCTCTCTCCAAATGTATGCAACAAATACAGTTTAGAGATAATGAGGTTTTGTGGGGTTTTTGGGGTATATTTGTTTGTTTTCTTTTTCACAGTTTTCTCACTTCTTTGAAGCCCTCAACCCGTTGTGTCAATGGAATTCATTTCCTTAGGAGAAGGCTAAAATTATTGATAAGAAGTAGTCAATGGAGTTTATAAATTTATTTTTTAATGTCCTACAAGAGACAATACTCTTGAAAACTAACACTTTTACAAGGGCCTGAACTCCAAAAGCTTAAGATTCTGGAATTTTCAGCACATAGAAACCACAGAATGGGAAGGAATAGTTCATGAGTATTTTCCTGCCCAGGGAAGATCTGGTTTGAGCATCAGGCACCCAGGAGGAGAAATTGAGGTTAGAGGCTGGTGAGGAGCCAGAGAAAGCGCTTAGTGCCCTCCTTTGCACCTGCCAAGCCTTTGGGGAACCTAATGATTGGATAGGATGCATTTGGGGCCTTGTACCTTGCTTCCTGATGAAGAATGAGAAAAAGAAAGCAATTACTGTAGATAAGTCAGCCTTTCCAATATGGCTCTGCAACAGCAAAGTATAAAAGGCAACAGGACAGTCTAGGCAAAGAAAGTCTGAAGCAGTACCCCAACAGGTCTGCAGCCCCAGGAGATGCCAGAAAGTAAAAAATTTCCCATCCCTCTGAGATGAGTGTATGAGTGAAGTGGCCTTTTGCATTTATTGTTTTTTAACACATAAAATTCATAACTGCTATAAATGGGAATAATTACATTCTAATTTTCCTTGCTCTTATTTAGATGTCAAATAGGCTGAAAGCCTCTGAAGTCATCTGTGTGATTGTCGAAACCAGCAACCTGAGAACAAAGCAGGAAGAGGATGTGTCAGCTTTGGATGCCATGGTGTAGGTCCCAAGGGTCAAAGAACCTGCTCCATTGGAATGCAGTGTGGATGGAGGCAGGGCTGCCTCAGCTGGTGCTCACCAGTAAGGCCCACTCAGCCCAGTCCTGTCTCAGTCAGCATCTGTTCTGATTGGCTGGTGTCTACATCTGACTGCTTTTGAGTTTCACACCTCCTAATGACCTTGGCCTGATGCGTATTGCCTAATGCCAGCAAGTGTCACAAGCCTCTTCCCCCAACTTGGATCACCCCATAGGAATAAGTAAAAGAGAAAGGGAAAGGAGTATCCTGAGATGACTGGTGATTCCCTCCCAAGGAGACTGGCATAAACCAGAAGTGACTACATTTACCTTGATTGTCAAGCTTAAGTTTTCCACTATGAGTTTCTGAACTAATTTAAGTTCATTTACAGTGAATTAAAGAGAGCCCCATTTTGTCTGAACATGTAACAGTCATAACTGCTACAAATGTGAATCACTGCATTTGAGCTTTCACTTCTCATATTTAGATGTCAAATGTGCCCCGAAGCCTCTAACGCCATCAGGCATTTGCCAGGGAAGGTCTAAGGGGAAACATGTTCTTCTGCAATTAAAAAAGAAGGGCTCCTTGGGGGTGTGTTACCACAGTGGGGTCTGACCTACAAGCTGGCATGATAGAAATGTACCTTTCTACTCTTTAGTAGTTGGGAAAAGCTGTCATGAAAACCCCATGACAGGTAAGAGGCTACATAATATGTCTTTCACATGAGTTTAAACCAAGAGAACTTGATTTTGAATAGGAAAAATGGCAAATGGAAGAAGAGTAAAAACAAAAACAAAAAAACTAGAAGGGAAATGGACAGATGTTTATAGCTTAACACAGAGTTAGTTAAAGGACCTTAAATATTCTTCTTGGGAAGAGATTCATCAGCATGTCTGGGAATGAATTTTTAAGTTTTAAGAAACATTTTGTATCTATATAGTGAAAGCGGCAGGTAAATTCAGAGGGATATAAGGCATGGTCTTCATGGATAAGTTACTTCCCCTATAAAAAAAGGTCTTCTCTGGCTGGATAGACTAGGATGGGGTCACTAGGTATCTCTGGTTAGGGAGCCAGAGACATGGATATTCAATCCAGAGATATGTTCACCAGATAAAGGATGAGCACCTTGTACAGAAGCGGTGCGAACATTGTTAAACATTGGAATGCGTGATTGAGGAGAGGGATGGAGTCTCCTTCTCAGGAAGTTATGAAAAACAGGAAATATCTTCATGGGTCTATTTGGGTTTTAGACTACCTGAAGGTGAGAGGTCAGCTCTAGTGAGCCTCTTGGGTCAGTGCTTTACTAGATTATCTTTAAATATAAATTACTTGTCCTTGGAATTGAAAACAACTGTGGAATTTTTCACTTTGAATAACTGATAGCAAACGAGGTAGGAATGAATGGAGGACATAGGGGAATAGCACTGACGTGGGGCAAGGGAGATAGTCTCATTGGCCTCTGAAGGTCCATTTTGATTTTAAGAGTCAATATGTTTTCTAAACATTCCACGGGAAGATATCCCACTGGGTTGCTGCAAAGTACCACCAAGTGAATCTAGTAATGATGTTTGTTACAGCCTAGAAGTGTTCAGAGAATGTGCTGTACTAAAAAAGGGCTTGTGAAAGCTATTGTTCATTCAGTATCTCTGGATCTCAAGACAATTTTTCTAATTCATATGTGATCAGGGCCACCTCTAAGGCTGTAAGGGCATAGGGGGAAATAATAATATATTATATTAATAATATAATATAATAATATACATTATAACAAATAATATATATATTGTAGTTTCCTGTCTATATAAACAATTGGATTAAAAACCATAAAATTCTTGGACCCATGTGAGGTATAGTCATTTATCAATGAGGATTTGAAGTAAAGAACTGACACTTACATATTTGTTTATTGTCCCATCACTGCACGTGACGATTCTTCATGGTGTCCAGGCACCATTGCTTCCTGTTCAGGTTTTTTATTGTCAAATGCATCACTCCTGGCTAACTTCGTGTCTCCTACCATGGGAAAAAGGTGAGAAGTTGCTATTACTCATGGTGCTGTACCTCTTTGGAGCCTTTTTTTATTGAGGTCATATGGATAGATCTTCTGGCGTCTTCTGGTCCTGAATAACCATTTGTGTAGTGCTGGTCATATCCTTACTCATGGCACTTCACCCTCTGATGATCACAAATGCAAGCCTTACTTGAAGTATGCAGGAAAATGGAAGCAATAATTCATTTTCTGATTATGTTAAATTTACTGTTTGGAAGTTTATAGTATAAATGTAGAAGGACATGCTTTTCAACCATCTCTTTTCTTAAATGTTTTGGGCTATAACCACTGCATTCCTAGTGATATCCTTCCATGGGCCCAGTGAGAAGAGTGGTCCCATTCTCACAAAAGGACTACCTTGGGAACATGCAATGTCACCACACTGGTAAGATGAGGGGACATCTATTGTAAAGGCCCATGGCCATTTGCATTGTGGAGCAACAATTTCCAAAAACCTTGAAGATGTGTGAGGCCACCCCTGATCATCTGACATGTGGCAAGGAGCCTGTAAGAGTTGGGTGACCACCCTAGGACCAGCAGCGAGGGTGAGTATCACACAGTGTGAAGGACACCTACTGCCACCCCACCACCCTTGGATTCTGTAGACTGGAGTCAGCACTGCTGTCAGGATACTGACAGGCCCACAAAAGGCAGGTGCAAGTCCAAGGTGGGCAGTGAACCAAGAACCCTGAATAATCCTATGTCCAATGTGGGTGAGTCACCCCAAATCATCATGTCAGCTCCACTCTGGCGGCCCAATCTTATGACATCTGCATAAGAAGCACCATGCTGGCTAGTAGGAATGACCTGTTCACCAGGTCACCCTCCTGGAACAGAGCCTGGTCACAGGCCCCAGACAACCACAGAGGTGTGAGAGCAGGGTTCCTTGGGGCATCTAGTAAACCCCACACTGGGGGAGAGGGCTGGGGAGTGCCTTGAAAAGGCCACAGGGGGCCAGGCTCATGCAAGTCCCAGTATGGGGTGGGGGCGCCTGACCCTGATGGCATTGCGGGCCCTGGTAGATCTTAAGCCACTGTGGAAGACTTGGAAAAATTTGTACAAGTCCTCCAAAGTGCAGGTACCATGAGTATTGATGGGGGTGGGCCTAGGCCTGAGTCTAGTGGTGATATTGTGTAAGGTGTTGCACTGTATTGCAGGGACCATGTGTAGACAGCCATACTGTTGACTTGGAGCTGGAGATACTTCAGCTTCACTTTACAATGGTCTGCCAGAGTGAAGTGGTGCAAATGACAGCAGCTATATATAATTTGTTAGGGATGTGCATGTATTCCCTAATGTACTTGTGTACATCCCTACAGTTTTATATAAATGCACATAACATAATATAAGCATATATAATATATAAATGATATGATTTAATTTATATTATATATTATAAATGTACATATAAATATATATACTTATATCTTTCACACCTATATCTCTTCCATTTGATAGAAGTGTGTAGCTTCGTTCATTCATTGACTCATTTTTTTCATTCATGCAACTTATTTATTATAAAGCACCCATTTTCATGTTTTGGATCCAATAAATCAATTCAATATGTGAAGTGATGACACTAAGGTGACACTAATCTTCATTTCTTCACTTCATAAGGGACTGGATAGGTGTATTTATACTGAATACTGGGTTCTCTTTATAGCCATATTTTCTTTATGGTTGATACTTTTGTGTAATTTGGAAGATTTCTTCTTAATTCGACTCTGTCTAGTCTGAATTTTCCTTTTAGTATGTAGAACTTCTTGTTATATTTTCAAGAGAATACTTTATAAAGAAAAATCATTCAGCAAATAAAGGAAACGAAAACCCCAATGGATATTGTGTAAGAACAGAGTTGTACCATTACCAATGAAATATTTTTTCCTATAAACAAAATGAGGAACCAGACTAGGAAGCATTAAGTATACTTAAATATGCTGAGGTCTTGAAAATTTTAACTATAAGAAGAATACACATCATTGCATGCGTTTCAGAGGTATAACTTTCTCATTCTCTGCATTCACTGGAATTTTGAGAAGTGGTACCAAGAATAGGCTTTGAGCTTTGTGACCTCTGAACTCAGTGGCAACATCAAGAAACACCTGGAAGTGTCTTGTGGGTGTGGTGGCCACAGCTCAGGCACGAAGAGGGAGAGAATACAGGGTCAGGATGGGCTTCACGGTGAGGCAGCGGTAAAGATGGGCCCTGCGGGCTGGGGAGTGGAGTGCTGAATGCGGAGAGACTGCCCAGGTGCCCCTCAGGGGGAGACACACATTCCCCAGCTGAAGGGAGGGCGGGTTATTGACGGATTTCAGCTGCGTCCCTCTCTGAGCCCTGCCCTTACCCAAAGCTTATGCACCCTCCTTGGGGAAAGCCCACCTCCAGTGACTGGTCACTGGGTAGTGCACACAGCCCCTTGGCACAATTTATGGCAACCCTGGAGGTCATCCCAGCTCCAGAGCTTTACGTGGTGTCAGCTGAGTCCTCACTTGTGGACAGATCATGGTTCAACGTCTCCCTTTGCCCAATCCTGCTTTGCCCCATCCGTCTCACCTCACAGGTGCTCCTGAGAGCACTCCCCGATAAGCCTCCTGAGCACGAAACTCAGCGTCTCATTGTCCGTTTCCAGGACGCCTGCTTTAAGCCGGTGTCAGGCTTCTTGGGCAGAGAGTGACTTTGGGAAATAAGGAGATGTCCAGTTTGGCTTAGGTGTTGGATGGAAAGTGAGGCAGAAGTGTGGAAAGGATTCACTGTGATAGACAAGGAGGCAGGGGTGGGGATGGGGAGGATTGACAGTTTCGAGCCGGGGCAAAATAAGATGAAGGAGCAGCCTTAGGACCAGTTTAGGTCAAATTATCAACATTTCCTTTCTGGTGTTTCAGGGACTATATTGTAATAAGAAAAGTAACTAAAAGGTGTAGATTTATAACGTGCTATCATTTCTAGATTCAAATCTCATCATCAGTGGGCCTTGTCTTTTGTTTTTTGGGTTTTTTTTTTTTGTTTTTTTAGAAGTAGAGATGAATCTTAGTAGATCGTCACATACACAATGTCCACGTGCATCTGCACAATAGCTAGTAAGAGTTAAAGCTGTCAGCTCTTCCCTTAGCAATACTCGTTCCTATTTGTGAAAAACCTACTGTGTACCAAAGATTACCTGTGTTATCTCTGAGCCTCATGACAACTGAAAGGTAGTATTATTTTCCAAATTTTAGGGATGGGGAAACTGAGGCTTGGCTAGGATAAGGGTCTTGCCTAGGGAGTAGGGGGTAGAGATGGGATTCAATCCCAGATTTCTTTAACTTGGAAGCTCCTGCTGTCCAAGTCAGATGAGCTGGTCCCATGAAGCCCATGATCTGGGCCTCGTGCTTGGTGCTCTGACTCATCAGGCCTAAGTGGTGACCAAGACATGTGCTTATTAACCCTTGCAAGTCATTTGTCCAAGAGACTGAAGCAGCCGCACAGTAGCTTAGCAATTGACCTGGATGACTGTTCCTCCTTCAACAACAATAATAATCATAAAAAGCACTTCTATTTTTATAATATGCAGAGTTCTTTTATGTGTCATGTTGTTTGAAGTTCTCAGCAGAGTGTGTGGTAAGAAAGGCAGAGGATTATCCTCATTCTACAGATGAAGGACTGAGGCTCGAACGAGTTAATGTGTTCGTGTTCGCTTGCTGCGAAAGGGGCAGGACCAAGCCCTGAATTCCAGTGTCCCCTTTTGTGTGCCATGTTGCTTCCCTTAAGCCACATGCTTAAGCGTCAGAGAGGGAATGAGGCTCTAAGGAGAACGTGTCTCTTACTTTCTTTGACCTTGGTTGAACCAAAATGCTCTGTAAATACACTTGAGATCGTCTGTGAAAGATTCATCAGCCAAGAAATAAAAACGGCACAAAGTGATTAAAAATGAGGTTCGACTGTACTGTAACTTGCCGGGTAGACACCAGTACTCCGGCACCCTCATAATTGACTATAATTATCTCTAATCATCATTCTGTTCTGGTGGATGCTTTCTACTTCTATCAAAACCTGATCTTTTCCCCTCATGTCACCTGGAGGGCCCTTTTTCTAAACTCCCTAAAATTGTCATTTAAATTTGATTGCCACGTCTCACCAGCCCAAGAGCCCAGGGTTATCACGAGCACCTTCTTTTCTACATTTGGGTTTCCTGTATCACTGTTGACCTGGCACTTTATACGTTTTAGGGTTTTTTTTTCCTTTTTGTTTTTTTTAAACCTTCCTGATATTATTAATATCTCAGCAAACCAACAATGATTTCGAAGCGCTGTGGTTTTCTGTTATATGGCTTTGCAGTGTACCTGGCATTTGCTACCACCACAGTCCCACGTGACGGAAGAATCAAGGTGGGCTCTCCTCCAACTGGGAAAAGTGGGATATGCCGAGAGTGGCTGAGACGAGGGTAGGGAGCAGCGTGGGAAGAGTGAGGAGAGGCCGCGGGGACAGGAGTGGCCTTCGTGAGAAAGCACCCCCTTCAGGCTCAGCCGGGCATCAGGGCTTCTGTGTGGACAGAAACTTCCCCTTTTTTGCAAACTCTATGAAAGTGAATTGTGTGTGAAGGAAAAATGACTTCACATGTTCCTTTGCTTTCCATGAAGTAAAAAACTGTGGTGGAAAATTTATAAGGAAATCCATCTGATTTCTCTTGCTGTATGATTTTCAGTGTTACTCAACACTCGGACTGTCACGGCTAAGCGTGTCCTTATTTTCAGCATTTGTATTTCCCAACCACTTTATTTAGCAGCTTGCTAAATATAATGCCCCCCTCACCCTGAGTCTTTTTTTTTTTTAAACAGATGAAGGATGAAACAGGAAGTAGTGACATAATTTCCCTGGATTCACATAGCAATTTAACGACAGGCCAGGGCTGGATAAGAACTCGGAGCAGCTCTTTTCACAACTGCTCCAGGTCACAAATAGTCAGAGACGGACCACGATTCCAGGAGGAAGAGTTTATCAGAGGTTAACTGTTTAGTCCTACAGGGGTAGAAAAGCAAACCACAGTCAAGGGCCAACTCAACCTGCTTCCTATTATTCTATGGCTCATGAGCTAAGAATGGTTTTTGCATTTCTACAAGATTAGAAATAAGGTCAAAAGAAGAATAATGTTTCATGGCACAAGAAAATGATGTAAAATTCTAATTTCAGTGTCCACGAATGCAGTTGTCTTGGGAAAACAGCCACACTTACCTGTGTATGTCTTGTCTATGGCTGTCTCATGATGCTGCAATGGAAGAGTTGAGTGGTTGCAACAGAAACTCGCAAACCCTAGAATAGTTCATGACTTGTAACTTATCTGACCCACAAAGCCTAAAATATTTGCTATGGGGCCCTTTACAGAAAAAAGTTTGCTGACCCTGCTGTAGAAGATTCTGAGGGATGGGCATGGAACGAGCATCAGGTGGTTGGGGTCATGTCTAGGGACCAGCGTCTGTCAGTGATGCAGGGCAGAAAAGGACGGGCAATGGATGATGCCACCACAAGATTCTAATTTTTCTCAGGGTGGGCCCTGTTTGACTCCTTAAGTACATGAGAGAACTCACCTCTCTTTTCTTTTTTTTAATTGTTTCTGAGTTTTTCAGTTATGGGAATAGAAAAATGAGACTTAGAGAAATTTAGTGATTTCACACAGCTGGTAAGGGGTCTGCCTAGGACCCAGATATTCTTTCTCAAATCCAGGGTGATTTCTGCAAGCCAAGGTAGCCAGAGAAGCCCTGTCTCTGGCAGGAACCCCCGGGCGGGCCTCCCTTGTCTCTCCGTGACTCACCGGGCTTGTGTCCCTAGCATGCCCTGCCCAGAGGCGCTAGCAGGCTGTGTCTTCACATCTGAGTTCAGCAACTGGAGGATGAGTCCTTTGAGTAGGGTTGCCAGATTTAGCAAATTAAAATACAGGACACTCAGTTAAATTTCAATTTCAGATAAACACAATTTTTTTTAGTATATGTATGTTTCATGCAATATTTGAATTTATTTGCATAAGGCATACTTTAAAAAGTTGTATTAAAATTATTTGTTGCTCATCTGAAATTCAAAAAATTTTAAAGGCTTTTCAAAGAGCAGTTTAAGGTTCACAACAAAATGAGAGGAAGGAACACAGACATCCCATATACCCTTTGACTCCACAGATGCCTAGCTTCTCCCATTATCAATGTCCCCCACCAGAGTCGCACATTTGTCACAATTGATGAACCTACATGGACACATCATAATCACCCAAAGTCCATAGTTTACCTTAAAGTTCACTGTTGGTGTTGCATATTCCACGGGTTTGGACAAATATGTAATGACATGTATCCACCATTATAGTGCCATGCAGAGTAGTTTTGATGCCCTAAAAAATCCTCTGTAGTCAACACCTAATTCATCCTTCTCCTGCCCCCAACCCCTGGAAACCACTGATTGTTTTATTGTCTCTGTAGTTTTGCCTTTTCCAGAATGTCATGTAGTTGGAGTCATACAGTGTGTAGCCTTTTCACATTGGCTTCTCTCACTTAGTAAAACGCATTCAAGTTTCTTTCACATCTTTTCATGGCTTGATAGCTCATTTTTTTAGGGCCAGATACTATTTCATTGTCTAGGTGTACCACAGTTTATTTTACCTATTCACCTCCTTCAGTAGGAGAAGGACTCTTGATTGCTTCAAGTGTTGGCAATTCTAAATAAAGCTGCTATAAACGTCCATGTGCAGGTTTTTGTGTGGACATAAGTTTTCAGTTCCTTTGAGTAAATACCAAGGAGCGTGACTACTGGATCATATGGTAAGAGTACGTTTAGTTTTGTAAGAAACTGACAAACTGTGTTCCAAAGTGGCTGTACCATTTTGCATTCCCATTAGCAATATATGAGAGTCTCTGTTGTTACGTCCTCCCCAGCATTTGGTGTTTCAGTGTTCTGGATTTTGGCCATTCTAATGGGTGTGTAGTGATATTTCATGTTTGCTTCTTTAATTTGCATTTCCCCAATGACATATGATGTGAACATATTTCATATGCTTATTTGAAGTCCACATTTAACTGGGCATCCTGTATTTTATCTGACAGCCCTCCTATCAAGGGCAGGGATTGGGTTGGGGATCTTATTTACCCTTTATTTACCTGTCTCTTTCCTCCCACATCACCATCACTCTCACACCCAGTCCCACCGTGCCCAACACAGTGCCTTTCAAAGACACTGATGCACTAAGATTTAACGGAAAACAAGCTTTTCCAGGCTAAGCACTAGCTCCCACTTAGCTGAGGAGACAGACATGTAAATAGATTCACTACATTATATTCTGATACTCGCTATCACGGCAGGATGAGTCAAGAGCCATAGAAGTCTCAGGGAGAGAGCTGTTCAGTCTGTGTGGCAGAAATTGGAAAGGCTTCCCAGAGGATGAGATACCCAAGGTGGGTTTTGAAGTAGGAGTAGGAGTTTATCAGGGTCAGGAGGGGAAATCAGGGAAAGGGAGCATCCTATGCCACGTCATAACTGCAGACAAGGGAACAGTGTGCCCAGGAATGGTGAGATGAGCTGCGCGATTGGTGCACAGGTGTCTGGGATGTAGTAGGCACTTGATAAATAGTGATTCAAAGATTGGTGTCCAAAGTTAAATTCTGTAACTCCATAGAAGTGCTCCTAGAATCAAGACCACCTATGATCCTTGTTCTCAGTACTGTGACTCTGATTGCCAATTTTTTGGTCACTAAGCTGGCAGCCTTTACAATCAAGCAGTTGTTCTTGCTAAGTGCCTGTTTGCTTCAGCCTAATCCCATGATATAGTTACCACATCCTTGGCTGTGGCATGAAGGAAATCCCATAGTGAAGTCTAATATTGACCTACTTTATTTGAACTGGTGGTGGGAGGAGACCGACGGCCTGCCTGGGCCTGAGGTTGGACGTTTCTTCCACCTCGAGGGTCTAACTGGCCGTAAGTGACTCTCTGTGATTTAGAGAAGTCTGGTGTTAGTCCATCTTATGCCTGTTAAGACTAACCTCATTCATGGCTGTCTTTGGTCTTTTTCCAAACACCTCTAACAGATAATATTCACGGTATCTTCTATTTGTCTCCCAGATCCCTTCTCCACCCTTCTCCCTCTCGCAAGGTACCCCAGGAGGCTGCCCTGTATGCATGTCCCGATGGATGACCTTGCCCTCACCTTGGAAGGCAGGAAGTGAGTGAAGTGGCGCTCTCCTTGCTGAGTCACTATAAGTTGACTGTGTCCCTCTACAAAAAGCCACAGCTTCCATCAGGCACCTTCTCCATATAGCCACCCCTTCTGGTTCCCATAGGTATTTTCTTCCTTGCTCCCCTCTCCTGCTGTAGGCTTGAGGTAGTAATGGCTCCCACCCTTGCTTGCCCTGGGGTATCACCTTTCCTTGTTGTTTATCCTAGACACAGTCCACACCTTGACGGGACTCTGACAAACACATATGAGGTATTATGACGTTCATTTGCTTATTAGCTCATATTCTCACTCCTAGAGGCAAGGTTGATTAAAAAACATCTTATATTTTGCTTTATCATACATTGTGAACAACAGGTGACAATCCATTATGTAAGGAAATGTACTGGTTTTGAAAATAAGTTGTAATTTCAATTTAGTTAATATCTTTAGGGAGTCTCAGGTGGTAAACACAAAATTATTCACTGGAATTGATTTTTCTTTTGCAGGTGCAGATATAATGGCAAAGAGTATGAGTTTTGATGTAAGAGATCTAGTTTTGAATCCAAGCTCTTTTAGTTTACTATCTTGTGGTTATATATGAGATGAGTTACTTTACCTCTCTGGGCCTTATCTGTAATATGAGAGTGACAATTCCGCCTCACAAGGCATTGTGAAGATTAAATGAGATAATGTTTATAAAGCACTTAGCTTGTTGCATGGTACATAATAGGATTATTGAAAGCCTACGCAATGCTTATAGATGCATCATTTTCATTGTGTCCAAGAACTAGCCTTGGAATCTAGAACAACATCTTCCAGTAGAATTTTCTGAGGTGAAGGAACCGTTCTATATTTGTGCTGTCCTACATGTGGCTATTGAATACTTAAAATGTGTGTGTATGACTGAGGAGCTGAATTTCTTATTTTATTTAATTCTAATTACATTTAAATAGCCACATTATGTCTCATGGCTGCCATATTGGACAGTGCAGATCTAGAGAGTAAACATTAAAGACAAGAAGTCATGTTGTAAGATCCCTAATGCTAATCGAACATGAAAGCCATCAGTAGGATAAAATCAGAAGTATCAAGGCAATCCATTCATGCTCTCTGACATGACATAGTGTGTGCAATACTCATATTTAAAAACATCCTTTGTATTGGAAAACTAGATGGATTGAAGTTTACATAAATGACTATACATATATACACTTAAAGGGGATATTTTGGATAAATTTGTTTTTGGCAAGATTATGTGGATAATTACTTCAATTTCTCCTTTTGCCTTGGTTCGTGTAGCTATTGGCATGACGGCTTCTCTGGCCCTTGACCTTCTGGAGTCCACAGCAAGTGTTGCTCACCAACATTGCACTTGTTCCTACCGAACCCAACGGGGCCTCCCAGTCCTCAACATTACATTGCAGTCAGCTATGAACCATTGATTGGAATTGATATGTGACAGAAAAATAATTTACCACCTTAGATTTAGACACGTTCTTTTAAGGGAGTACTTGGGTAGTCTGGGGGGAATAAAAGAAAAACAGCCTATATTATAAAAAGGTAAATATATTTAGAATTACAGAGAAATCTAGCTAGAGATGGCTCAAAGAGAGGTCTTCTTCTTGGCCATGAGTACGTTGAATATGCACACATGTGCTTATCTGCTGTGTATCCTCCGGCCACCCCTCCAGATGCAGGGTCCACTTTCCTCCACCCTGCTCTATACCCTGGGGGGGCTGACCATTGCCTATGTTGCTGGGCCTTGTCACCCTTGGCTTCCTGCTGGAACTGGCCAGTTAGAGGCACTAGCAAAAGATCTGGCCAGCAGATTAGAGTGAAATTGGGGTATTTATTCCCTTGACTCCCTTCCTGTGGGGACAGTGTGGACCGTCTGGGTCCCAGTACTGTGAATCTTAGTTCCTTTCTCTGGTCAGAGACCCTCACCTCACAATTCTCTCTCTCCTTGGAAACAGCTCCTTCCTCTTGCCTCTTCAGGCCTAGAGATAGTAAAGGGCGTGCCGCTGTTGCTAACCCCAAATGCTACACGATTTTTCTGGTGGTTTCCCTATACCCTGACCACTTCTCTGAAAAGAGTTGCTTTATTCTAAACTCTCCTCATATTACACAATTTGTGTGTGCCGTTGTTGCCTGCTGAGATCCCATCTGATATATCCATGAAATAATGCTCTCTGGATGCCCTCTTTCTAGGCCTTTCTTCCTAGGGGCAATCGCTACAGGGATAATTTAGGACATTGCTTTTTAAAGCAGTGGTTTAATCTCACTGTCTTACCAGACACCAACTCAGATCCCTCCAGGATGAGTCATTCTATTTGTGTGGGTGGGGCTAGTAAACTCCCCGAAGTGTAAGAAAGATTGTCTTGATAATGGTGACAGAGAATTTTCTCAAAAGTCCAAGTGCCTAGCCTCAAATAAAATAAACGACAAAAAAATAAATGGTCTATGCATTTAGATGTCTTGGGCAGTGACCTACTGCTCAGCCTATCCTTTCTGGGCAGGATGTGGTTAGAGGACTATACACGGGTAAGAAATTTCCCCTCGGAGCCTCCTCATCCTGTAGC
This sequence comes from Varecia variegata, assembly GCA_028533085.1. NCBI lineage: Eukaryota > Metazoa > Chordata > Mammalia > Primates > Lemuridae > Varecia > Varecia variegata. The sequence continues at coordinate 22,111,404 of CM052446.1, forward strand.
TTGGTGTGAATGAGCAATTCCAAGTGATACCTGGACATTGAGGCATTATGTATGTAGAATTAGTAGAACAGTTTTGGAAGAATCAAGATAGCACATTAATTTTCTTCTGCCCCAAAGATTGTTAAAAATGGCTCTTGGCAGGACACACTTCCTTTATTTTGGGCATAAGCAGAGAAGGACCAGCTTTCTATGGCATGCAGTGGTAGATGGTGACCTCCCTGGATGGTCACCTATTCGGTGTAATGCTTGCAAAAGTGCTAAAAGCCCCTCCTCCCCCAAACCCGGAAATACCTTTCTTCCCAGATGCTCTGTCACAATTCCAGAAATTCCCATGATTAGCATGAGCCCTGAACAGTATTACCGAAATCCTTGTTAGGATTAAATACATACGGTTTAACCACCTGGTTTCATGGGCAGGGAGATGGGGAAATTGGAGTCCTGACTGGGAAGGAGGTAGGAAAAGGTATGAGACATACAGACTTACTCAGGAATGCCGACCTGTTAAAGACAGCACAGTGGTGTGGACAGGTGACTGTTGAAGGGTGTTTGTGTGTGATTAACACTGTCCTCAAAGGTGAACTTTGCAGAAACATGACACTACAGTCTATGTAAAATGTTCAGGTCAAAGCTTAACAAAAATATTTCCTTTCCTGCTTCATTTGTAATGTGGTTGAAAGCCCTTGCAGATAGGAGGTTGGCGAAGGATACCTAAGGGTGTGTCTGATCTTGAAGAACTAAACCATTATGGATAAACCAAGAACCAGAATGTCAATCATCTGTCAGACTGACTGATCCAGTCTCAATGAATGAGAATGACATTATTGATTGGGCTTGAGTGCTTGGGTTTGGCAGTGGGGGTAGGTGACACATGTACCACATATTTGCCAGGCCTACTGAGGGGACTTTTTCTGCTTTAGTTCATAATAGTATGTAATTTCCAAGTATTCAGGGCCCCCAGACAGGTTTCAGGAATCCCTAATACTGCCTTCCTTGGAGTTACCTGTCACTGGATGTGCTGACAAGGAGTAAATGCATGAAACCTTTCATTTCTTCCTATGCTTGTGTCTATAATTTGGGAAGGATGCCAGTCGTTAGTTTGGGGATCTAGGCTGAGGTCCCATGGGCCAAGAGGCATGGCTTCCAGAGGAGTGGCTGATTAGGACCACAGCTTCATGTGCTTGTTTGCTCATTCATGCCTCCTCTGAGAGGAGCCCGAGGAGCCATCTCCTGCCTCTTCCTCTCTCCCTCTCTTCCAGGCACTCTGCTTACTGTCTGGTCCTCCGTCCTGCCAGCACCTTCCCACCTCAGCCCTTCTGCCAGGTGTGTTCTCCCCCCAGATCACAGGTCTTTCTCCATTATTCATTCAGGGGTCCTCCGATGTCACCTTCTTCCTTGACCCCCGTGTCTGGAGTGATGGCCCCTCCCCAGGTCACTCCCTAGTCTCTAATCTTCCTTTATTTTTTATCTACGGTGCCGCTCATTGTGACTAGATAGTATGTTAAGTAGCTCTTTATCTACCTGTAGATTTTCTGCCCTTCCCGCTAGAATGCAAGTCTTCTAGAGCAGGGACGTTTCCTGTTTATTGCTGTATCCCAACACCCAACTGAATGCCTGGAACACAGCAGGTGTTAGGAAATGTTTGTTGAACGAGTGAATGGACTGGCAAGGGTCAGGGGTCTTCTCTAAGTCACGGGGCTGCCAGTCAATACGTGTGGGGGTTCAAGGGACTGACGTTTACGGAGACAAGGCAAGAAGCCACAGCGAGAAGTGTGGTAAGGCCTGGTAGTCAGGGCTGCCCCGGGAGCCACAAATCAGGGGAGCAGTCAGAAAGCACAGAGGGTTTCCAGGAAATTGTAGATCAATGTCAGAATCCAAGTGCGTGATTGTGACAGCAGACCTGAGTTCCTAGCACAAAAACCTTCACATGGAGGCACTTTCTCAAATGGGAAGCGTTCTAAATGCTGACTGCTGGAACAAAGGCCACAATGAGGCCCGAGTAGCTTAGCAATTGAGCTCAATTCAGAGGTGGTAAACTGGTTAATCCAATGAGGTTGGAGATAGAGGCCTAACTGCTAGGAAGACATTATTGATCAATCCATTTAATTCTGCAAAGTCTTGGGGAAGACCCCTGCCTTCCAAAACCTGTTTCTAGCTCACTATAACCTCCCCTTGCAGACCACACCCCCACCAGACACCCCCCCCCAAAAAAAACCAGGTTTTCAGGGAAGAAGTCGTGGTGCTGACAACCCCCGAGAGACCAATGAGTTCTAAGGCCCACTCACTTCTCATGTCGGGGAACTCCGCCCAGCAGCAAGGGGCTCTGTGCTAGCTGGGAATCCCCACTGCAGCAGCAATCTTTGAGCTGCAAAATATTTTTCAGATTTAGCACACAGCCTCGCAAGAGGAAGAGTTGCTGTTGCCTCTGATGAGAAACAAAGCCAGTGATGCTGAAACATCGGGGAAATGGGGAGATTATTTCTAGAGGTTGGAAGCAAATGTCCAAGCTGGAAGTGCTTCTGGCACTGACCTTTGTGTGCCCGGCTCTCCTGCCCCCAACTCTATTTGTACACGCACAGGATCTGTGTAGGAGGAAGTACTTTGCTGTGTATTCACAACTCAGCCCATCGTTTGAGGGTAAGAAGAAAAGAAGCTTGGCATGGCTTTCAGAGGAAGTAAGGTGAAGATTCTCCTCCCTCAAACAACTAAATAAACCACTTAGACCTTTCATGACTCAGAAACCACAGACCCCACAGCTAACATGCATCTATTCATTCTTGTCTACAAATATTGATCGAGAACTTGTTGTGTGACTAACACAGTGCTTGGGTTGAGAACGTAATGGTAAAACAAGATTCACTCTCTCCCCTCAAAAGTAGATAATCTCACTCTTGTGTGGTTCATTCTACATCATGGAGGGCAGCAAAATCTGGTAGCAAGGAACATAAACTGAGTTTTGCCACTAACCAGCTATGTGACCTTGGGCAAGTCACTCTGCTTCTCTGAGCTTTATCTGTATGTCAGGGAAATTACCCATGTTATAGGATTTAATAAAGTAGTGTTTATTATCAAGTGTTTATCCCATGTGTCAATAAATGTTAGCTATGATTCTGGTTATGATTTATGATAAGAGAACACTATGGGGCACATTTATATATCGAAATACTCTTATTTATGGGCAAATATATCTATGTTCAGGGCCAAGCCTAGAAAAAGTTTTAATAATTAGAGACGCCATTTTTTGCTTCTCTACCTAAGTCTCTCTCCCTTTCCTGGAGCCCTGTCTGGGTGTCCCTCTGATTTTCTCTGTCAAAGCTGCTCTCAGTGGATTGACAGATTGGAGGGCATCCAAACAAAGTATGCACCTCACATTGTCATTGATTTAGAGCATTGCCCTTCTTGGAGGTATTCACATCTCACCCAAGAGTGGTGTAATATCAGATATCAGTAAAACTGCCTTTTCTGAAAGTAGTTAAAGAGTTTGGTCTTTGCACAGGGAGAAACAAATAGAGATGGCATAGTGCCAGAGACAGACCCATGAATACCTGGGGACTTGGTTCATAACAGAGATGGGAATACAATTCTGCAGAGAAAGGAAAAACTATTTAAGTGCTGGGATAATTGGCTTTGAAAAAAAAAGAAATATTCCTATGTCATGTTATATATCTAAGTAAATTCCAGATGGAATTAAGACCTCAATATGAAAAGGAAAGTTTAAAACTTTGAGAAGCAAACATAGGGAGTTTTAAACATAGGGAGCTATTTCTCAAAAGGCATACACCAAAAGAGGCTTATAAATGATTATTTTGGAATATTGCACTTCCATACCAACAAAGATGCAATGGACGAAGTTAAAATATTAGCTGCAGACTGAAAGAAGATACTTATAAGATCCACAGTCAATAAAGAATTCAAAATAAAAATTTTTGTTTTAGCTTCCTGCAAATCAATAGGAAAAGACAATCCAAGAGAAATAGACAAATGACATGAACTGGACAGTCACAGAAAAGGAAAGAAACTCAATCTCATTAATATCAAGGTAAATCCAAATTAAAACTATAGTGTGGTACGATTTTATATCCTCGAGGCTGGCAAAAATGATAATATCTGATAAAACCCAGTTTGGGTAAGGATATGGGGCAACAAACATTTTCATACATTGCTGGTAGGAGTGTAAATTGGTAAGACTATGCTAGAGAGTATATTGACAATACCTGTCAAAGTTGAAGATGTATTAATATATATCCTAAGAACCAGCAATTCTACTTCTAGGCATGTAACCTAGAAAATCTCTTGCGTGTGAAGTGACAGGCACAAAAATGTTCATGGCATCGTTGTTCATAAAGGTAAAAAACTGGAAACAATTTAAATGCCCATTAATGAAAGGATGGACAAATAAGTTGTGAATCAGTCTATAATGCAATATTCTACAGCAGTTAAAATAAATGAGATAGAGCAACATGTACCAATATAATATTAGAATAGAAACAGCGAACTATAGAAGCATCAGAATTATACCATTTAGGTAAAAATTTTAAAACTTTTTATTCTTAATATACATCTATTATATATTCATTTATTACATATTATATATGTGTATGTGATATACGTGGCTTAAATATATTTATTATATAGCTATATCTAAGTCCCATATTTTTTAAAAACACATATATGCAGTTTATGTAAAATACATAGTGGATGTGTCACAAACAAGCATGCGCTGGGCAATACCCACTTGAGGACAATCTGGAAATGGAGGATAGGGATGGGGATGGCAGTGGCTTGGTGTGGGGGGGCTTGAAAAAGATTTGAACCAAATATAAAAAATGTTGTTAAATCTAGGTGGCTGATGGTATATACACAGATGTTTATATTTTCTGTATGTTTGATGTTTTAAAATAAATAAACAGAAAAGAACTGCTTCCCTTTCTTGCTTATGGCTTTTCAAATTAACTCTCCAACTGAATAGTAGCCATGGGGGCCTATGTATTCCCTCCTGTCCCTCATGGATTTACAGTGCGTAGTTTGACTCTGTCATGTTCTGTTCTTTGCTGGAGACCGGGCTTGTCTGGGGCAGCAATGCCATGCGTGGATATGTAGGCCCTTAACTTCACAAAGACTCTGGCCAAGGAATGCGGGGCTGAAACGCAGTCCATGCTCTGCCCCCAAGCTATGCCCCGTGGCACAGCCTACATCCCTTGCGTGGCTGCATCCAACCAGTCGGCACCTTTTGCTAATTTGGGTGCTGGGGAGGAGCCTGTTTCTAATCTGATCATGTAGCAGGGATGCCTTTTTCTGTTTGCACAAAGGTAGAGTCCAGACTAAAAGCAGACCTCATCTAGATTAAAGCCATGCTGAGGGTTTCCTAGCCCTACTGGGGTAGGTATTAAGCAACTAGTTAATAATAAGGTTGAAAACATGCTTGCTCTGCCTGGGACAGCCAGCGGGAGGATAGGTAGAAGAGGATCCAACTTGTTCACTAGTCTCTATCTCAGTTCTTTCATACAGTCACCAGCTCTGAACATTCCCTAAGTCAGCAGCACATGGGAGTGAACCAAGGTCCCACTGCCTGCCCCCTTCCTAGCCAAGAGGCACCTATGTGAAGACCACCTGTGAATTCTTTTATAAATTTGTGGGCGTTTCTGATGGTCTTGAATGGGAAAATGTGATTGATGTATGATGAATGCATTAGTCCTTATCTGGAAAGCACTTAGGTGTCTGGCAGCAGCTGTTTGAGGAAACAGTTTTGACCTAACTTATTTCACCTGGTGTATTTACCTAGCGTCTGCTTTGGATTAGGTACTGTGTAGATCAGAGGATAAGGTCATCCTCAGGAAGCTAATACATCAGTGTACTTAGGGACATAGCAAATCTCCATATTCATTCCCTGGCTTAGGACAATGACACTGATCACCTGCATTTTTCATATGTATCCCTGGAACATCAGGAGACAGATGAAAAATGCACCAGTTGGTGCAAAGTAAATGGATATTTATATTCTATGCCCAAAAAGCTACAATAAATCCTTTAATAAATTTGTATTGCTACTGCCTTGAAGGTGATACCTATTAGATCAATACATTATAATTGTTTTTCTCTTTATTATAAAGATATAACTTAAGTTATAGTCCAGAATATATAAAATATCAGATTTATTCACCATCCAGTTTTCCTTCTAACCAATCATCCAAGAAGCATCTCATGAGTGCCTACTGTGTGGTAGGTGCTAGGAATAGAAGATGAAGTAATAAATTGTTTTTTCTTTCAAGGAAGTCAGACACTCAGATATTTGCACTTCAGTGTTTAAGGGCAGTAAGAGAAGGGAAGCCAGGAGGCTGTGGGATGTCTCACTCAGCAGCTGGTGAGGGTATGTGTTTGGGTCAGGGAAAGCTTCCTGGAGGAGGTGATGTCTGAGCTAGATTTGAAAGACTGAGTAGGGTCTGCAGTCGGGAAGGGCATTTCAGATAGAGGAGGCAGCCTGATCAAATGTATGTAAGTAGCATCAGTTGTTTTTTGTCCACCCAGTTGCCAATTTTCCTTTCTATGGGCAAACTGTTGGGGAACTCCCCTCCTCTGTTGGGAGCTGACTTGGTGGAATTGTCAATCCAAGTGCCTGAGATCCAAGCCCCAGGCAGCTGAAGGGCCAGAGGCAGCTGAGCCAGCCTAGACCCATGGGACTCTCTCTCTAGCAATTCGACTCTTCAGCCCAGTTCTTACAAGGAAGGGGATGGTTGTGCAGAGCCCTGAAAAGATTGTTCATAGGTGCTGCTACCTGAATCCCAAACCTGCTCTGGTTCTCAACTTTTCCACGCCTGGTTCTTTAGTTCTTCCTTCAATTCTGTGAGCTATCTTATATCCTTTCAACAACTTCTTTTTTGCTTTTTATCCAGAATCAGTATCTACAGCTTGCAACTAAAAAGCCCTGATACAAGAAAAAAAAAATTAATGGTGGAAATTACAAGTCTAGGAACTTTGCTCTTTATCTGGCAGAACTTTTTAAGGAAAAATTTCAAGCCCTTCAGAGGTTTTACGAAAATAGAAAGAAAGAGAGAGAGAGAGAGAAAGAAAGGAAGGAAGAAAACAATATCCCCATCATGTTGTGACCCAGCATCTCCCCAGGCATAAGTGTGATGGGAAGTTTCGTTTCTGGGGATGCTGGGTTTGCGGGGAAGACTGGTGGATCCCATTGGCATCATTTAAACCTCTGCCACTGGTTGGTCTCTGTCTCTCCTACAGAATAGTTGTTACATGCAGTGTGAAGGAGAAAACAAACATATGATGCTGCTTCACGTAGAATTGAGTGGGAAACCCTCCGGGGAATCCTCCAGAGACCACTCTGCATCCAGAGACAATTTACCTGGTTCCCCTAGGGCAGAAATATAGATGACAAAGAGCCAAGGACAGACTTTGAGCCTGTTGCTAGCTGAGCTTCTTAGCTTCCAGCCCACAAGCCCAAGGTCTATTATTGAAATGAAGGCAATTAAAAGTTCTGACTTTTTCCTTGTGTTGTAATTACAGCAACATCTCTGGTACAAATTATGACTCATTTTACTCTTCATGGCAATTAGCATCTGGGCCACCACCAAGGAAACCCTTTTCAGGCTGCAAAGTCTCATCACTTGGTGCCCACAGAACACTGGAGACTCCAGCTTTGGAAGAAGGAGGATTTGCTCAATGCTGGAGTTGGGGGAAGGTTCCCTTCTCCAAAGGTGTGGCATCTCATTGAAAGTACTTGGGCTCTAATACCCCCTGGGATGATCCTGTTAGTTACATGTTTTTATTGTGATTTTCATTATTATGTATATTACTGTTATCAGAATTTACCTGCAAAATGATCATTGTAGTTTTGCTTGCAGGAAATTTCAGTGAAATTGTTCATAAGGTGCTTGCCTCATGAATTTAAGTGAAAGTGTTCTGATTTCTTTTTAATTTCTCTGTTGGAGGCAGCCAAAGGAATTTTTTTTTGGTGGATGTTATTGTCTGAATGTTTGTGTCCCCCCAGAATTTGCCTGTTGAAATCCTAACCTCCAAGGTGATGGCATTAGGAGATGGGGCCTTTGGGAAGTGATTAGGTCATGAGGGTGGTGCCCTCATGTTTGGGATTAGTGGCTTTATAAAGGAGATCCCAAAGGTCTAGCTAGCCCCTTCCACTCTGTGAAGACACAGTCAGAGGGTGTCATCTAGGAATCAGAAAGCAGACCCTCACCAGACACCAAATCTGTTGGTGCCCTGATCTTGTACTCTCCAGTCTCCAGAACTAATAAATTTCTGTTGTTTATAAGCTACTTGGTCTATGGTATTTTGTTATAGTGGCCTGAACGGACTAATGCTATGTCTGAAAGAAAGTAATCATAAATTCTGTAGCAGCACAGGGAGAATCAGGATTTTATCTCTTCTGTTAAGTACTGGCTCAAAAACTCTCTAGCGTTGCCTCTAGTATGAGTCACAACTCTTGCTGTAGCCAAGTGACAAATTTCCAGGCTTGAACTGGCTTAAGCACCATGGGGGAATTTATTGTCTCTTGTCATTGAAAACTCAAGATGCTGATTTGGCTTTGACTTGATTTGGAGTTCAAGTTTATCTCCACTTGCCTGTTCTCTCCTGTGTTGGATTCATTCCAGGCTCCACAACGTACCCCCAGAAGTTCCAGGTATATCCTATCACAAAACCAAACCCAATAAAGGAGTGCAAATATTTTGGGCCAGAATTTTATGCCAAATCTCTGAAATTCACCGTGATTAAACCAATTTAGGTCGCAAACGTGCCCCTAAACAAATCACTATGTCCATGGAGGGCCAAAGATCCCATTGGCTTATGCACAAGACTAAGGGTTGAGTCTTACACTCTGCAGGGTCAAGAGTCAGAGAAACTAAATCACCACAAAAAAAAAAAGCAAATAATCCCCTGAAATCAGTGCTGTTGCAGGAGGAAAGGGGAAGAGTTGCTGCAGTGGAAAATCTCAAATGCCTGTTACGTCTCTTTGCAGTCTGGGGCACCCCTAAATACAGTCTGGGATGGAGAGAGTGAGGCTTTCCCCTGGGATATTACCTTCATTTCTTCCCCTTAGCCCCAAAGATGCTTAAATTCATCTAAACCCAGACATCCATGGAGGGGCAGCCACAGCCTTAACCCTGTTGTGAGGATGTGAGCAGGCGTGAACTAACATATAATCAGTAGGGTTGTCCTGAAAGAAGATCTTCTAATTCCTTGCAAATCTCCCCAGAGTATATGAAACAGTTCAAATAGCTATTTTCTCTGAAGGAATTTTGGCAGATAGAATTAATAAACCTAATGACTTTTTAAATAGGCCCCTGTAAACTAACAAGAGCTCCATTGACTGGTAGACCTGCTCTATATCAGGGTGAGTACTAGATGCTCTGTAATTTACTTCCAACAGCAGTGCACCGGGGAACATCCAGTCATCTCCTTTACAATCCAGATGAAGAGACTGCAGGTCAGGGAGGTTAGGTGAGCTACACAATGAAAGTGAGCCAGCGGGATTCAAGCCTCATTCTGTTCAACGCCAGAGCTCCAGGAACTGACCAGCATGCTCCATCCTCCCCCCTCTGTCCTCCATGAAATTACAGTCCACTGAGACAAGCCATCTCCCTTCCATAAGGGAGCAACAGATGAGAATGTCTTCCCTCTGTGATGATACGATGAATTTTTATACCTTTTGTTGTAGGGAGACCAGTACTCAATATTTCTGGATTATCAACTGGGTTTGGGCCACCGGGATTTGAGGGAAAAATCAATTGCAGCCTGTTTGATGGCAAGTTTTGAATGGAGAAGGATACGATTCCCCAGGCTTTATTATAATAGATCTAGTTTGTGCACTGGGCTGTGCTCAAACAGCAATCATGCCAACTAGAGTGCTGGATGTCGGCGGTAGCAGGTCACCACCCAGCTCTCCACCTGCCTCGCAGCAACTCCCAAACACTAGTGAAATGATGCGTCAAAAAGCTGCCCTGACTCACTCCTGGAATCTGTTCCCATCAGCCTCTGCCACCCCTGCTCCATGGAGACCACACTTACTAAGATCACTGAGGATCCTCTCACTCCTAAACCCACGTGGAAAAGCTTCTCTTTCTGGTCTCTGTGGAGCTTGAGAAGCTGGCCCATTCCTTGGTGCCTGGCATCTTTCCCCCAAGCAACAGCCCCCCTGCTGGGCTGTCTTCTCTTCCAGGACATGTCTAGGGTATTTCCCATAATTGGTAGGAGTTCCTATGTGTCCCATCTGGGGTCGGTGACTATGTGCAAGACAAATCGGAACCCTGAGCAGTGCCACTTGTTTCTGCATGTTTAATATGCGGGAATTCCAACAGATAGGCTCAACAGTCAACTTCAAGATGTTTATAAATGGCCCGACTTCTGCATAAAGATGATCCAACAAGAGTGCTTGACACACAAGTATATTTATTACCCTCTACCCCACGTTAAACCTGCTGTAGAACCATGTTTATAATGTATTTTGAACTTGGAGGTGCAGATGCTTTGTCAGCAATTTAAGGCAAGCAACGCACATTCTCCTGCAATTTCGCTCTAAGAATCTACCATAGTTACAGCTTTTAGGCTGTGGTGGAAGCACAGCCAATCATATCTTGGGTGGACCTTACTATTACTTTTGTCATAATCTTGCCACCTTGGTTATGACCTCACTTCTCTTGCCTCATTTAAATCTTAGCTGAAACTTGCTCCTTTCTCCTACCTTCTACATGGTGGTATCAGTTCACGTCCACTCAGGAAAACAGAAAGCACACAAGTTACTATAACAGAGAGAGTTTAATAAGGAGTTAGTCAAAGGGGTATTCTGTTTGGCAAATATCCAGCCATGGCTAATATAACGAGAATGGTTTGCCTGACATCGGTGTAACCTGGCGGCCAAGGCGAGTGGACTGAGATGCGCATGTGTGAACAATGACGACATCACCGTACTAGTCAGTGGAGCGCTAGATGCCACTGAGGGAGCATGTGTACTGTGGGGCCGTCTCATTCAAAAGGAGCGAGTAGAGCAATGAATCTGCATCAAATTTTGCATTAAGCTTGAACATTCCTCCACGGAAACTATTCGGGTAATTCAGAAGGCTTTCAGGGACGATGCAATCAGTGCAGTGCAAACAAAAGTGTGGCATAAACGCTTCAAAGATGGTGGAGAATCTGTTGAAAGTGATCCACATTCTGGAAGGCCTGCAGCAAGCAGAACACCTGAGAATGTTGAACGTGTACAGGTTAAGAGACCTTGGGAGAACGCTGTGAGGTCCCAAGGTGCACACTTTGAAGGGGACTGAGGCGTCATTGTCCTATGTACCATGTTTCTTGCATCTTGCGTCTTCTTCAGTAAATGTCCCTATTTTTCATACTACATGGCTGGATACTTTCCGGACAGACCTCGTATAGCAAGGGAGACCCTGAGTATCACAGAAGTCTTGACGACAGGAAGCAGCTGGGGAAACAGAGGGAAGACGGGGAGTGATCAGGAACCTAGATGCTTGGAGCAGGGACACAGAGCTAAGACCAAGGCTACCGGATAAGGGCATGGCCAGCTGCTGCGGGTCCCTCTTGGGGAGTTCGGGAGTGTGGAGAAAACTCTGGAAATTGGAAGCAAGAGCTACAGTTAGGGTAAAGAGCATAGAACAGAAACAATAGAAACAGAAAGCAAAACAGAAGTGGGCAAATCCTTTCTCCCTTCCTCCCTAGTCTTCCTCTTGTGCGGCCTATGTTCCCCCCACCCGGAGGGACACCTGAAAGGACCCAGCTGGCCAAGGTGAGGTACGGTCTGCAGAATCCAGCTTCAGCAGCACAGAGCGGTGTGTCATAAATAATAAAATAAATAACAAACCACGCACCTCCCTGAAGCCCCCTTCACCCCTTCGCCCTCACTACTGTCTTCCACCTTTCTTCAAGGAGAATCATTTGCCCCAATTTTCCATTCCTCAAGTCCTGCTGAGTCATTATTCCTAGTTGTCAAAAACCCTCACTATCCATTTCCTTCCCGGAATCTTCTCGCACTGAGCAGAGAGGGGAGCAGAGCTGTCCTGTGGTCCTGCTTGTCCTGCTGCACAAGCTGCTCTCCAATCTCCCCGATCAACGTTGACAGTGACGGGACCCTTACTTTCCAGCTCTCTTTCCTTGTGGCTTAAGGCTGTCCTTTATATTTGGTGTACTAGGAATGATTGAATAGTCACAGCTCAGCTACATGCAAACAATGCTTAATTTTCTTTATGAAAGCATTTCTGTTTTTTTTTTTTTTTGACAAGTCCCCATTTCCCACTTGGAAGAGGGGATACTCAATTTAGTCCAAACTGTTAAATTAGGCCAGATCCTAAAGTTTTTAATTCACTTATGGTTTAAAATAGTCGCATTTCAAATGAATGTCTGATCCAAATCAGATGTTGGTATCATTAGTCACTGTTAGGTTTAAAACACCAGTTTCATGGTTTCTGTCCTTTTTCAAAGGTTTTCCCTTGCCCTCTCTGGGACCTCAGGCCCGCCCGTGCCCCTCCGTTGCAGGAGGGGAGGGGAGGAGGTGTGTGCTTCCCCGGGTGCGGGCATGTGAGTAGAAATGAGATTGATCCGAGGGGATGGAGTCAAGTATTTTTCAGCAGGGCCACTGGTGTCTGGCTGGTCTGTTCGCAGGTGCTGGTGTTGCCGGCTCTCCTTGCAGGTGGCCCTCTCAGCCTGGATGGTGCCTGCTGCTGCTTGCTCATGGGACATGTTGGCCGGCCATTGGTTGCTTGACAGGTGCACTCCAGCCTTAGATCGTGTGGGTGCACACAGGTGGGTGCTGCTGCTTTTCCTCACCTTGGCTAGCAGTCTCCACGCGTCCCACTGCACTCCCACTGGGCAGTGGCTCTCTGGCCTCTGCGGCTCTGCCATCCTGTGCCAGTCCTAGGCATCTTACTCTTGGGTTCACTCCTTTTCCTTCCCCTGCTAGCCTCTGTCATCACAAGCAGCTGACTCGTACAGACTGTGTTGCCTAGGCTTGCAGCTCAGCCGGCTTTTGGCCAGATTCAACAAATGAGAGAGCTGGCAGGAGACTGGAGATTGTAGGTGGCATTGCTGGCAGCAATGGGGGACCCTTCTACTGGATGGGTCCTCTGTGGTGCCTGGTCCTGGCACCCCAATGACACCACCTCCATCATTTGTCTCCCCAGCCTAGTAGAGCTGTATTCATTCCTACTTCACTAATCCCTGAGTTGTCTCACCCCTGTGGTTTTTTTTTTTTTTTTTTTTTTTTGAGACAGAGTCTCACTCTGTTGCCTGGGCTAGAGTGCTGTGGCATCAGTCTAGCTCACAGCAACCTCAAACTCCTGGGCTCAAGCAATCCTTCTGCCTCAGCCTCCCGAGTAGCTGGGACTACAGGCGTGTGCCACCAAGCGTGGCTAATTTTTGCTATATATTTTAGCTGTCCAAATCATTTCTTTCTATTTTTAGTAGAGACGGGGGTCTCGCTCTTGCTCAGGCTGGTCTTGAACTCCTTACCTCAAGCGATCCTCCCGCCTCAGCCTCCCAGAGTGCTAGGATTACAGGCATGAGCCACTGCGCCCGGCCTCCATTCTATGGAGATTTGCCCATTTTTCTCATTCCTTGACCCCTCATCACTTAATCAGTACACTAACAGGTGTATTGAAAAAAGGGTGGCTCCATGGAGACTTCAGATGAAAATGATCCAAAATAAAACACAAAAAACCCCCACTAAACTAAAAAAAAACCCCAAAACCCAAAACGAAAAACAACATTAGTTATAATTCTATATGCTATGCTAGACACAATGGATTAAAATTGTGACACACACACCCATCAAGTCCAGACCTTGCTGCAACCTTTTTAGTTTTTATTTTTAGTGTTTGAAATTCTCCAATGATTCAATGTCAGTTTTTCCCTTTAAGATCATTACTTTTCAGGGTTAGATAGAGATCAATAGTCATAGTTTGAAATTGGCATCTTTGGAGGAGAAATATGTTGCACAGCTGTACACAGATTGGATGGCACCCTGGTTAAGAAAATGGTGTGCTCTTTCATGATTGTGTTCATTGACAGAACCCCAAGCACTATTTTGTTCTGTTGCTAAGATTCTGACAGTCTCTTGTAGTATCTTATCTATCACTGAGTTTTCTTTCCTATCCTTTCATACTTGGTCTCTGGAGTGGAACTTTATTTAAAAGGCCCTGACATGAGAAAGAATAGCCACAGCCAGGCCATTCTCCTTGGGCACTAAGGATAGTGGTCAAATGGTCAAATACCCAAGTCGGGACTCAGTCCAGTGCCTGCCCCTCTGGGGTGAGGCTTCCAGAGTAATCCATCTCACTTGGGGGACTATATGAGAATGGGTATTTTGGGATCTTGCAAAACCTTGTGTGAGAAATAAGCATGATCATCAACTAAAAGTGAGAATGGATAGGGGAAGAGGTCAGAGGTTTGCAAAAGGAGGAAAAGGTAGTAAATGGTTGTCTAGATATGTGAAAGACTAAATGGGGTGGCAAAATGCAGTAGGATTGCCAGCCAGCATTCAGGACCTCATCTGGATTAGTGGTCAAGTATTTAAAATGAACCTATTCAGAATGTTATATTTTTTGCCATATTCATCTCTTTGAGTATAGGCATGAAGTAGGTAGAGAGTTAAATTTCTATAAAGATCGGGTTTTGTCATGTGAGTAAGATCAAGAGAGGACAGAGCAAGAGAACTGATAGTGGACCCAAGGAAATAATTGATTAACTATGGAATTTAACCAAAGTGAGTAAAGTAAAGGAATTAGGACATGAAGGTGATGTGGACAGTAAAAGGATGGTAGAACCAATGAGTTTTAGGTCCTGGTGCAGTGGAAAACTTTTCAGAGCCAAGGCATTAGAGAGAGAGAGATGGAAAGATAAGAAATGGAGATCAAAAAGTAGGATGGTTAAAAGAGAGATTTTGGAAGGGATGTGGGTATTGGTAAGAACCAGGTCTGAAGTATGGCCACAGGAAAGAGATGCTGAGGTAGGGATGGGTGGAAAACTAGGTCATTGGAGGGAAGACAGTCAAGAAACCAAGAGGTAGGCCAGCTTCTTGGGGGATTATTCACCTAGATATGCAAATCACTAAGAATTAGGTTAAGAATAATATTGAAGACAAGGATAATAATTAAGGCTGGAGATCAAATCTTCAAGAAATAGGAGTGGTGGTGACCATGAATCTTTAGATATCTGCAATAAGTAGAAGAGTGTGAGGTACAATCTAAGGGAATAAGATCTACAGCTGGGGGTGGGGGGATAGTACTCTTCTGTCTACCAGGCCAAGGCAATGATATTCATCTTCTTAACATACTCTCCTCAACTTTGTCTCTGGGAGCTGTGTTCATCAAGTAGGTGGATGGAGGAAGCCTCTTGTATTGGTACAAGGTAATAACCACTGGGATTTTTTTTTCAGGAAGAGTTTATATTTTTTGTCTGAATTTTGGTAGCCTATCTACTTTTGTCCACTAGGGTGGCAGACTGAGTGTTGGTGAAGGTTGACCCAGCTCTCATCTATAACTCCCTTTTGCCTAGTCACCTTCTGGCTAGTGGTGGCTATTTGACATCATTCTGTCCAGTGCAATGTAAGCAGAAGTAATCTGAGTGGGCTTTCTGAGAAAGTTTCTCCTTTACTGAGAAGGGACAGACCCAGTAGTCATTCTCCTTTTACCTTTTGCCCTTCCTATTTCTTTTCTTTTCTGCAAAGCAGATGAGAAGACTCAAGATGCTACAATCATCTTGTAACCATGAGGCAGCAAGCATGAAGCACCAAGTATGCCTACACACTGGCTGGCAGAACAGAAAGACAGAAAGAATCTAGGTCCCTGATGATTGTTGATCTACCACCCCAGCCCTCAAGCTCTACCACTGGAATTCTTGTCATGTGAGGCAAATAAATCACTCTTCCTTGAAGCCAGCACATTAGTTTGGTTTTCTGTTGTTTGTTACCTGTTGCTTTCCACACTCATAAAGCTACTTTCTCATGAAGATAGAAATGCTAATTAGTTGGGGCTACGAGGGAATTTCACAGACTTACTTGTGAGTAACCTCAGTAACCTATTTTAATACGTCTGTCAACCAAAAATGTTTGCTTGATTCTACTTCTTCTTCAACTTACTGCCTTGTTCTCATTCTTTATTTCACTGCTAGATTTATTTCTTTAAAAAAATAGTTTTATTGAGGTATAATTGATATAGAAAGAAATGCACATATTCGATGTGTATAATTTGATGAGTTTGAACATATGCAAACACCTGTGATACCATCACCACAGTCAAGGTAATAGACATAATAGACATATCCAATACCTCCCCCAAATTTCCTTATATTTCTTCATTTTCTTTGTGGGTTTTTTGTTTGTTTGTTTGTTTTGTGGTAAGAACACCATACGAAATCTACCTTCTTAACAAATTTTGAAGTGCACAGTACAGTAGTGTTAACTATATGTTGTACAGCAGATCTCTAGAATTTATTTATCTGTCAAAACTGACACTTTATATCCATTGAACAACAATTTCCTCTACCACTCCCCCATCCCCGGCAGACACTATTGTAATCTCTACTTATATGAATTTAACTATGATAGATACCTCGTATCAGTGGAACCACACAATATTTGTCCTTCAGTGACTGACTTATTTCACTCAGTAAAATGTCCTCTAGGTTCATCCATTTTGTTGTAAATGATAAGGTTGCATAATATTCTGTAGTATGTATATACCACATTTTCTTAATCTGTTCATCTGTTGATGGACACCTGGGTTGTTTTCTTATCTTGACAATTGTGAATAATGCTGCAGTGAACCTGGAAGTACAGATATCTCTTTGGGGTCCTGACTTCAATTCTTTTGGATATACTATACCCAGAAATGAAATTTCTGGATCCTATGGTAGTTCTATTTTTCGTTTTTTGAGGAATCTCCATACCGTTTTCCATAGTTGCTGCACCATTTTACATTCTCACCAATATTTATAATATATATGAGTTACCTTTTTTCTGTATCCTTGCCAATAGTTGTTATCTTTTTTTAAAAACTTACGGCCATTCTAACAGGTGTGAGGCAATATGTCACTGTAGTTTGGATTTATAGTCCCTGAAAATTAATGATGTTGAGTATCTCTTTTTATATTTGTTGGTGATTTGTATGTTTTCTTTGGAGAAATATCTGTTCAGTCCTTTGCTTTTTTAAAAATCAGGTCATTTCTTTTTTGCTATTGAGTTGTAGGAGTTCCTTACATATTTTGGAAATTAACCACTTACCAGATGTATGGGTTGCAAATATTTTCTCCCATTCTATATTTGCTTTTTCATTCTGTTGACTGTTCCCTTTGCTATTTGGTGTATTCTCATTTCTCCATCTTTGCTGCTGTTGCCAGTTTTCTTACAGGAGTAGCCCATGCATACTTTCTCTACTCCTTCACCTTCCATTCATGTATCAGGTCACCAGAGGTGATCTCTGGATGACTTGCATGGAAACCATCATGACTGAGATTCCTGATGGCCATATTGCATCTTTTTGGTCTTCATCCCTCTTGAAACGTTGGTAGAGATGGCTCACTTGACCATTTCCTCCTCCTTTTCCTCCATGGGCTTCTGCAAAACTGCATTTTTTTTTTTTTTGAGACGGAGTCTCGCTTTGTTTCCTGGGCTAGAGTGAGTGCCGTGGCATCAGCCTAGCTCACAGCAACCTCAAACTCCTGGGCTTAAGCGATCCTACTGCCTCAGCCTCCCGAGTAGCTGGGACTACAGGCATGCGCCACCATGCTCGGCTAATTTTTTCTATATATATTTTTTGTTGGCCAGATAATTTCTTTCTATTTTTAAAAGGGATGGGGTCTCACTCTTGCTCAGGCTGGTCTTGAACTCCTGAGCTTAAACAATCCACCTGCCTTGGCCTCCCAAAGTGCTAGGATTACAGGCGTGAGCCACCGCGCCCAGCCAAAACTACATTTTCTTAGTTCTCAACCTCTGAATTATTTTCTTGATCCTTTTTGTAACTTCTTTTCATCTGCCTAACTCTCTATTTCTGCTCCAATCAATGCACTTCCCTCAGTCCTATTCCTGTTCCTTCCTCTTGTCTTCTTATCTTTCACTTTGGATGATTTCTTTAATTACTAGGTCTTTATCTGCTAGAGATCAGTGATTTATAAACTTATAATTTCAGTACAGACCTCTCACTTGGACTTTGGGTTCCTACTTCTAGCTTATTCTGGAACACCTTATTTAAAAACATTACATTACCAAAACTAGGTTTAGTAATCTTTTCCAAAAACTCTACTTATTCATTCTCATTTTTTTCTTCTATCACCACCATTCATCCAAGTGCCCAAGTGAACAACTTTGAATGCAACTTCAACTCTGCTTTCTCCCTCTCATTTTTCACATCCAATTGTGAACAGCCCTATTAATTTTGCCTTGAAAATATATCTCAAACATCTTCTCTCTTTTCTTCTCCATCCTTATCATCTCTGTTCAAGGACTTTCCCTAGCTGTCTATTCTCCCTTGACACACTACCAGCAGAGAAAGGTGTCCTCTTGAGGTTCCCATTTTTATGATGAGCCAGTCTTAACTTTTGTAAGAGATACCAGTCCTATTTCTAACTTGGTCATTTACTAAGACCAAAGACCTACGATCAATAGCAGCACAGAATAGCTTCAGGTCCTTGTTAGTTGAGCTCTATTCTAGCTTTGAACCATTCAGTTTTCGCCAAGGGTTCAGCCCAGAGAAACAGTATGAAGGGAAGATGATTTGAAGGGCCCCCCCAGATCAAGTCTAACCCTGTCTCAAACCAGATCTGCAGAGAGATAGGTGAAAGCTTTTTGAGGGTGCTATTCATGGCTTTACAGAGCCCTTCTTTCACTCAGAAGAAGTTCCTGTTTCAAAAGTTAATACCAAGAAGAGTGAGTTATACTTCTCTTGGGCAATCATTAACCAAGATATAGAGCATTTATTTTTAACATTTCATTTGTTCCTTGTTTTTCATTCTTCTTTGGTTCTACGTTTATTTTATGCCATTTTATATTTTATGTATCCTTGGATGCTGCCTTCAATTTTCTCTGAAACAAGATGGAAAACAAACAAACAAGGCAACAAACAAATAAGCATATAAATAATTTGGGTCCTCATTACCTCTTTCCCTGGCTATTCTAATACTGGCCTTCCTTTCCCACCTCACATCTCTCCTTCTATGTGTCCTTTACTTAATGACTATGTCATTCTCCTGCTTAAAAGCAGTTAGTAGTTCCCTCCCTTGCTGTTTAGCAGGACATATGAGGCCCATCACAACCTTGCAATTGCCTTTTTTTAGCCTCAGCCCTTGTAGCTCCTTGTGCCCTCTTTTCTAGCCATGCCAAGCCACTCATTATTCCTCTTGGAAATGTGTGTTCTCATACTTTTAAACTTAATATTGTAAGCTGTAGATATAGTTGTTGTATGTATACTGTGCTGTTACTTTTCCTCATGAACTCCTATTCATCCTTCAAGGCCCATATTAAATGTTACCTTATCTGTGGTGCCTTTCCTGATTTCTTATAAAACTGTGTTATTTTTCTATTACTGCTCTCTTAATACCTTCTAGATTCTTTTCCTAATAGCAATGATCACACCACGTTTTATTGATTTATACATTTGTATATTTCTTAACCATTTGTCTTCATTTATCTTGTATACTTTGGTCTTGGCATAATGTAAGCATTTAATAAAAGTTTATTTTGATTGTGCAAATAAACATTACACTGTTTTTTGGCGAACGTCTGTGGCTGACATTTCATTCACCTCATGTGATACCATGGCCACATGACTTTTGGGATTTGTGCGTTTTGCTTAGTTACACCAGTAAATCATTTTAAAAACTGTTTTGGTTCTAATAATAGATTTATTGAGTCATAATAGTCATCTCTGTGTCAAAATAACTAGAAGATACAGTGTACTGATGGCTCATGGTACCTTTTGGGCTTCCAACAGTCTATCTTTTGAAAAGTCATTCAGTCTCTCTGTACTAGAATCTCATTGACTAGGAGGTTAATGAGAAAGCAGCTGTGACTAGGCTTGCTGAATTTAAATTGTAGGCAAGGGCTATTACTAGAGATGCTGTATTTGTGGTAGACGAATGCATGATGAACCATTGTGAACTGGGGCGGTTTGAAAAACAGATTTGGTGCATTTTATTAACTAGTCTTCAGACATACATCTTAGTACCTGTTTGCCAACAACTTACTAGTCGTTTTATGTGTCTGTATCTTACTCTCGAATAGATAGAAGGCAATCTGAGATCAGGAATTATGCATTATCTGATACAGGCCGTGAGCTGAGCATACTGATGGCAAAATACCACCTGACACAGCCCTTTCGAACATGCACATGATGTGGAGGGATATTTCCTGTGTCGTGGGGACACCATCGATAGTCGAAAGTGGAACATTCCTCTTCTTCCCCCTGCTGCAGGGCGCAGTGAATTTTGTTTTGTTCTCTCCATATTTGGCTCTATGGGAAGTCATCTGACATTGGGTTGTGGGCAGAGACTAATGGGCACATGAGATCTTGAGAGTTCTGGTCCAGAATACGATGCAAAAAGATCAACCAACTGATAGACTATAGTCAAGTGAGGGCAAACAGCCAGTTCTGAAAATACACCCAAAAGGCTCACGACAAGGACTTTTCTGACCCTGGCCCAAAGTAGTTTCTTGTATTTACACAAAAGGGTTTCCTGGAGACAAAACCCAGGAAACATTAAAAATAAATTTTCTGTTAGGAGTTGGTACACACTTTTTAGAAGAAGAGCTGATCTGGAGAGTGAGGATGTGCTTTGAAGGACAGCTTGTCCTGGATGCCGTTCACTGCCATGTAGCTCTGGCATTGCCATGCATGTCAGAGATTAAGCATACTCCCGGTACCTAAGACACCAGGAGAGGGGGAATCAAAATACATAAAAACAGAAAATCCATCTGCTAGTGCCACAAGAAAACAGAGTTGGCTCTGTTTGCATAGATAAACCAAGACAACAGAGTTGGCTCCTTTGTGCTTTAAAAAAAAACCAAAGAAATACGCTTTAATGTTATCATGCCAGTTTGGATCCCAAAAGGATCAAATGGTATTTGAATAGTTCTAGTGATGAAAAGACAAGTACTTAGCAAATATATTTTCTGTATTGGTACTAGGCTGTAGACATCTGTGGGAGGTAGACTACTTATAGTCCCTGCTTTGTGTGTGTGTGTATATAAATATATAGCCATATATTTATATAAATGTATATATTTAGCATCCATAGAGTAGGGGTGGGCAGGGTGAAAATAATCTCACACTAATTTTAGATAATTTGCATAGCATTCTCAGAACATGATCTCCCTATGACCTTAATGAAATGAACAACTGGGCCAAGGAGAACAGGACACAAATGAAGCATTTTCAGTCTTTGCTGACAAAATACATCTGTCTATACAGCATAGATGGGGGGTGTCACTTGGAGGGTCCTTATTGTATATGTCAAGTGGTTGCTTCTCTATTTAGTAAACTTTTCGATAAGACTAAGTTGTTAGAGACGAAGTTTTCAATGCTTCTCTGTAAGGTGATGGTAACATGTTCGTATGTGGGACAGAACTCAAAGTGATAGAGTGATTCCATCACCGCTAGTAGACACAGCTCTTAATAATCAGGAAGCGGCAAACTGCTACTTCGACATTCCCTGTGTGATGCAGGCGTGTGGAAGGAAAGTAGCAAAGACACTGAATGATCCATTAAATATTTTGAGGCACTCTGATCTTTTTTCTGTGTTTTTTGGATAAAGTAAAATCACCACCACATTGCTTACAGTAAGCATAGATGTATGTGTGCCGCCCAAATTCAGAAGAAAGCCAACCTTCTTTGCTTAAAGTACCAAGAATCTTACAGAGAGGTTAAACATTACAAAATTAGGTTTTTCAAAGAAAGAATTTTTGTTGTTTTTTAAATAATGCAATGATTTTACTAATTTAAAACTAAGTTCAACCAAATGCTTCACCTAAAAAAAAAAAAAAAACTATATGAAATATCTTTTGTCCTTTATTTCCTTTTTTTAAAGCTTTTAACCTCTTTAGCGATCTGGTACAGAACAATACTGAAGTTTGCAAAATTCACCCAGACACGGGCCCTTTTAAATGCCTTAACAATGCGTAGGAAAACTCACAATCCTCCATGTGATTCTTAGACCAAGGACAGCAGCGGTTGTGAGCAAAATGCCAACAGGCCAGAGTTACTGCTACGGAGCATTCCACAGTGAGTGTGACCAGCTCATGTGCCTATTTAAATATACAGATAAACTTTTCCCTAACTCAAATCCCTTAATGCCAATCAGAACTAGATTTTATTAAATTTTATTAAAATTTTGTCAAAGCTGTTCTTGGACTGGAAACTCGCCTGCTAGGTTTTAGCCCAAGGCAGATTTTAATGGCCAAGTTCTCCAGGCATCAAAGGGAGGAGGAGTTAGCAAGAGGATGCTATCTCTTCCCCAGCGGTGACAGCCGGCTCTCCTGTGAAAATGCCATAGAAGTATCACAAGTGAGGAGAGACTGGAACATCTCTGACAGGAAGCCTCGAGTTTAATCACTCCTCTCCCTTCCCTGATGCCAGTCTGGCACAGGCTTCTCATGCCCTTAGAAGTTTTCCAATCCTCAAACTGACGAAAGCATTTGGAAGTCAGAGCTAATTTCACCTACACACGTGCCTCCATCAGAAGTTGGGCCTTTCATGGATTAATTTATGTCCTCTTAAAATTGGATTTAGCTTTGATTAGTCACTCATCATTCATTTTTCCCATTTCTCGACTCCCTGAATGAGATTCATGAAGACAAAGGAAAGGGGATTGAGATGTCTGCCTCAATGAATTCTGAATTTTTGTGAAGACGTTTGAGCTTTTTGCTAAAAGTTTTTAATGAGAAAACAATGCACAGGCTGGCCACCGCCCACATCTTACCTCTTCATTGTCTTTATCTTGCAATGGGCATAATTTGAACTAAGAGAAGTTAAAGACAGAGAGGCAGAGGACATTACTTACTTTATTAAATTTTTAAGGTAAGGGATGCAACTGGATCAATTGTGCTAACAGGTACCTCCTTACTGGTGGAGTGGGCCAGAAGTAGGTAATTCCCAACCAGAAAGGGGTTGACTAAAATCCACACATGGTGGTATTCAAGGACAGATACCTAAGGCACCGCTTCAAGGGTGGTTGACAGCTTTGCTGCTGAACCTCCCCGAGCCAAAGAAAGGAGACACACTAGCAGTTGAAGTTGCCCAGGCTCTCTCTACATGGCAATTTTTGGCTTCTGTGTATGTGTGTGTTGGGGGAGGGGGATTAGGGAGGGAGAAAGGGGCTGGTTGAAACTTAACTCGGGCAGCAGGTTAATCTATTTGAAGAAAGGTCAGACAATGTAAAACCCATCACAAACCCATCAGCCTCTTTTTCCTCTAGCCACCCACACTAACCAGTTATGGGTTCACGTATTCTGGGGTATCTGTAGGAAAAAAGGCAATGCAAGTTAGGGCTAAATATTCACTTCCTATATGGCAATAAATTCTGAAATCTTTGCCTTTGTCTTCAGGGAGGGTGGGCTCACTGGCACATCCCTGGGTCCTCACTGGAACCCCTAGTACTTGGTACAGATTGTCTTGCAAAAAAAAAAAAAAAAAGAAATCAGCTGCCACCACTTCAGACTAGGTTGTAAAAACTTCAGCTGATGTTTTAATGAAAATATTTCAGACATCCATGAGGCTGCCGGAGAGACAAATTTTAGGGGGTGGGGGAGGGCAGGAGGGGTCAACACCTTGACAAACCCTCTGGGCTCACAGTTTCGCAAGAACACGTGACGTTTGTATCATTGTCTAAGAGCTTCTTTGTGTACTGACACCTTATTTTTCTCTTTACAATACTGTGACCACGGTGAAGCTGTGCTTCTGCTTTAGTCGTTTCTATCGTAACAGTTGATATTTATAGAGTGTCTTTTGAAAAGCATTTTGTTTATAGAGAATTGAATACACTCTGAAAGTAGAGCCCCGTGTGTCTATTATCCAACCCTAGCGAACATCAGCCCATGGCTGGTCCTGCTCCCTTCATACCTCTGTCCACTTCCTCTAAATTCTAGACATCGCGTTAATTACCGAGGGCCATGTATGCGTCAGACACTGTTCTAGGGATATACATGTATTTGCTCCTTTAATGCTCACCACATCCCTATTAGGGAGGTTCCATTATTATCCCCATTCTACAGGTGAGGAAACAGGGGCCCAGAAAGATTAAGTAACCTGCCTAAAGTCACACAGCTAGGAAGGGACAGTTGGCACTAAAACCCACGCAGTCTGTCTCTGGAGCAAACGCTCAGAACCACTGGACTAGACTACCCAGCAGTCAAGATGTGACTACTTGAGCCTTCTTCTGCTCCTTGCACCAGGGATTCTGCTCACCAGGAAAGGGCTAGAACTATGATAGCTCAGCTCTGGGTTAGTGCCCAATGTTAGCAGCCCGCCTATTAATAAAACGTTGTTCTTTGGGGTGCACGATGCAACTTTGCCATTCCGCTATTTTTCCAGGACCATTGTATTAAGCTGTGGGTCCCAGGATGATCAAGCTTCCTGGCTTCTTGCACTTCAGAGTTATTTGACAGGTAGGTTGTCTACAACACTTATGGCATGATATGTAGAAAAGGCACCTTACCAAAACAGTATCATAGGATTCCATATCATAGTAGATAGCAGTAAACAGTAGAGTAAATAGCACCACACACCAGGTATATACACAGATACACATACAGATGCAAACCAGACACAGACAGAGACACAGACACATACCATGTTTACACACAGACATACACACACAGATACACACCAGCCATACACACAGATACACACAGACAAGCATGGTATTACCCTTCTGTGTAATTTTCCATATACTTACAAGCATATAAAATTGGCAAATGCTCTTTGTTCTATTTTTCCTTGTATTAGTTTAAAGTTATATACTCTATTTCTATTCTTCTTTAGTTAAGGTCTTTTCCCCACATTTTAGTTT
Organism: Varecia variegata; assembly: GCA_028533085.1. NCBI lineage: Eukaryota > Metazoa > Chordata > Mammalia > Primates > Lemuridae > Varecia > Varecia variegata. The sequence goes on from CM052446.1 coordinate 22,136,427, forward strand.
TTATTATATAAAAAGGAACATCTATATTTATGATAAAGACAGGAGTTAATCAGGAGTTTATATTCATTTCTAGACCAAGACAAGAACCTTTACTTGTCTTTGGTCTTCCTCCATTTTCAATGTTCATAGAATCTAGAATGTTATTTCCAAATTGTTATGAGCTTTTAAAGAAATAAACTGCTAGTCCTTTAAAATAAATACTATTTAGAATTCATATCCTGTATTCTTTGCTTACAAGTGTTCCTTACATCCTACTCTTTTCTTCTGTGTTCACTGTCCCTTGGCTGGAATATATCCTGTAGTGTTTCTTTAGATCATCTGTGGGTGCTAAACCTTCTGCGGGTTGGATGTCTGAGAATGTGTTTATTTTATTTTCTTTCCTCAGAAGGAGCTTGGAGGGGCAATATAAATTCACTGCTTCATTGCATCTGGCATTACTGATGAGAAATCAGACAGTAGTCAGAATTTGTTCTTCTACAGGTAATCCGTCTTCTGTTGTGTCACTTTTGGTATTTTCTATGTGTCCTTGAGGTTCTGAAATTTCACTACATCTATAGGTTGAGTTAAAAAAATATACTCTTGGGTACTCGCATACTTAGAGGTTGTGGTGGTGGTACTCAGTCAATCTGAGGATGTTTGTATTTTTTTGGTTCTGGAAGGTTCTTGGTGATAATTTCCTCAGAAATTACCTTCTTTCCATTCTCTCTACTCTCTTCATAGAATAGTAAACTTCTAATTACCACCCTTTAGCCCTGTGTGCTCTTGTTGTCCTTTATTTTACTCCTATCTATGTTAGGTACTCCACAATACATTGTTATTTTTACTTTAAATGGTTAAAATTATTTCAAAGAAATTTATGCAGACATACACACATATTGAACTCATTGTTCTACTACTTTCCCCCTTCTCACTACTGCACTTGACTAGTCTTAAAAAAAAAAAGAAAAAAATGTTTTAAATTGTTTGATTTATTGACATATTTTAGCTTTCTATAGTTCTCATTCCTTCCTGCAGAACCAGGTTTTCCTCTGATATAACTTACCTTCAGCCTACAACACTTCCATTTCATGGAGTGCAGATCTTCTGGAGACAAATTCTTTCAGTTTTTGTCTATCTACCTTTTTTCTTAATTTCAGAATATTATGGGGGTACAAATGTTTTGGTTACATAAATTGCTTCTTCTTCTGGAATCCCAGTTTTATATGTTGTCTGTTATATGTGTTTTGAATATTTTTCTCCAGACTTTATCATTTGTCTTTCAATCATATTTGTGATGTATTTTTCCATTTTGTGCACAAATTTGAATGTCTTATATAGGTGCCACCAAATAAGAATATTATAACTCTACACTGGTATTTTTTTAGTTCAGCCTTTATACCTGTCCAACATGTGAAATGGGGTAGCAAATATATGCCATTGCCAATTTTAAAATAGTTTAGTAGTCAGTTGAGATATGAACACATAGCATGCCATGTTGGGATGACATAGTGAAGGTAGTTTTGGTTCTGGATTTTTTTTTTTTTTTTACATTTTGGGTAACATTATTGAAAATACTTATTCATTTATATTGGAGTTTAGTATAAGATATTGTCTGAAAAAAATCTCTTTCTAAAAATGTTGAAAAATCACTGGTCCAGATGATACTTTGGGGGTTGGGTTTTGACTGGTGGTATTTATATGAAAGTCTGTTTTAACTGATGTTTGGATTTTTGCTTTGTTTTGTTTCATTTTAATTGAAGGACCACTCTTCTGCTGCTACCTCTCTGTGATAGGAACATAGCTCATTATCCCCAATGGCTCACTAGGGACAGATCTGCTCTAAATCCTAGGCCATTTCTCTGGCCTTAGAAGATGGTATGAACTCCTGCAGAAGGTTTTCTTTGCTGTCCTGAGCCAGTGGAGAATTCTAGGTATAGCAGAAGGCTCCTAAGAGATTGACTCTGTTTTAAAATGACAAAACTTTAAAAAATCTAATTAATATTAAACGGAAGATAGCTATATCATTGGAAAGAGCAGGAAACTTCCCAAATTTTAAAAAAATATATTAATGAGTGTTTATCGAATGCCTTTGCTAAATTGAAATAAAATGGCCCTTTTGGTAGTGTTGGAAACCTAAGATACTTTCTGGACTATTTGACTTGGGACATATTATTTAGATAAATTTACCCGTGAAATAGCACTTGGCTCTGAGTATATGCAATCATTTTCCCCCGAAGACCAGAGTGAGATTTATTATGGCACTAATGAAGCTTAAACTCCAGCATCCTCCCCTTGGATGGGCCCCCAAGAAAGCTGAAAGTTGCTGGTAGTTGTAGAGTGTTCTAATGGGGAGGGGAGCCCGGTTGCAATAGGGAAGCACTTCCATACAAGCATTTCCGGTAACTTACCTAGAGAGAAAGGATTTAGTCTCTAAATCTCCAGGAATTTTCTGTGATTTATTTTCTCCTTTTAAATTGAAATTCACATCTGTGACTAATTTTATAATCAAAAGTCTGTATTTTTTTTTTTTTCACAAATAGCACTCCCTAAATTGTATAAGCCTCAGGCCCCATATTAACTCTTATCCACCCCTGGTATAGATAGCTATTGGTTTTTTCATGTCATGGCTTTTTTATTATAAAAATACAGCAGGGCTACAGTATCTTGTATGACATCATTGTACAAATTGAAAAAGGAGCCCTCTCTGAAGAGAAGTAGTAAAAGAGCATATGACTTGGAATGCCCTGCAAGCTTGATGCCCTTCTGTAGGGTACAACTTGCACCAATTGCCTGTGCCAACCCTGATGTCAGTGTAAGGATTTATAAATGGAAATAAAGTTTACTTACAATTCTATCCCAAAATAATCAGCATTCAGATTTTGATGTATAATATTTTCATAAATACATATACATACAATTGGTATCACATTACATATGCAATTTTATCACCTTTTTGTGCAGTAGTATATATTAAGTATCTTTGCATGTAGTGAAATGCTCTTTGAAACACAATTTATAACTGGCTACGTAATAGTCTATCATAGGGCTATTCTTTAATTTACTTTTCATTCTTCTAATGTTGGTCATTAAGTTGGTGCTAACTTTTTCTATCATAAATGACATTACATAGAAATCTGTATGCATAAATTTTGGTTCCAGCTTCTGAATGTTTCCTTAGGATAGATTCCTGGAAGAGCAGTTATGGGTCAAATAGTGTGAACTCTTATTTTAAAGCACAAAAGCCATGTTCCCAAATCATTTCCCTGAAATGTAATTTAAACACATGGACTACGATGATCTCGTTATATTCCATGCCTCTATGACATGGCTTTAATAAAGGCAATGGGGACTTATTCAGGTTGCCCCTTTAGTTTCTGATAATCCTCTATAGTGTTGATTTGGTTATGTGGCTCTAGACCAGAATAACAACTCACCCAAGACAATTTAATGTCTGACCTAAATTTTGCAAAACTATCTCATTTCTCTACCCTGAAGTGAAGCAGACACTCAGGTCTGACAGAGTTATAAGTAACTCAGATCAAAGTATTGATCAGGAGTGGATATGTTGGTTTCCAGTGGGAGGATAAGGTTGGAGAAACCAATTTATTATTGCCTCTATCAGCCATCTCACTGAAAAGCAATTGGGTTAATGATACCAACTTATAATTTTCGATTTGTTTTAGCTAGAAAGTAAACAATAACTCATTGTGTTGTTGCAGCATCTGTTAAGAGGATACTGTTGAGGATGGCAGGTTCCAAATTTGATGTTCTTCGCTTCTCATGTACTTTCTTTAAAAAAGAGAGGAAACAAATAATGTTTCCTTAAATGGAAAGCAGAGATGGCTCCTTGTCATCTCTTCCTGATCTCCAAGAACACATATTTTGGCATTTGATTAAAATTCTGTTCTGACTACCTGATTTTTGCTAGTGTCAGAGCTCTATCTCCTCAACTACACTGTATTGAATTAATCAGAGGCTGATCCATGTTCTTGCTTTCATAAAATGAAATCATAAAACTTTAGGGAAGCTGAACAGACCCTTGAAGTCCTATCCAGAGTTTTAAACCTGTAGCCTCCAGACTGGGTCTGATCTATAGATATATTTACTTTGGTTTACAATGTTTTTATATCTTAAGGATAATAATAGGTAATATTTATTGTGCATGTACTATGTGCATTTTCATGTCTTTTACATGTGCTGTATCATTTAAATTTGACAATAATCTTATCAGATGGATATTTTTATTGTCTTCATTTTACAGGTGAGAAAATCAAGGCATAGAGATATTAAAGAACTTGCCCAGTATTGAAGTTAGTAAGAAGTAGACCTGGGATTTGAATCCAGACATTCTAGCTCTAGAACTCACCTTCCTAACTGATGTAAGGAATGATTTGCCAACATAAAAAAAAAAAAAGAAGCTAAGAGATTTCACATAATCATAGAATTCATGCTCTCAGAAAACCCAGACCAGATCCCAAAGCAAGGCAGTGGTAGGAGTGGCACGAGAGTCCACGTTTCTCCCTGACCATTTCCTGTTTATGAATCTTGTAGGCCTGAATAGAGATATTTTATAAATGATATCATTGTAGCTTGTTTTGTTAAAATGAGAAAAAGAGAGCTAAATATTATAGTAGTTGTGAAAAATCTTTATTGTCTAATCTAATGGATGAAAGATTTGCTAATTAAGAATCCTCTAATTAGCCTTCAGTGAAAATTTGTATGACTTCAAAGCTGTTGCCAGGATACAACTACAAATCACACCCTTTTCAAAGAATCTATCATGTTGTATTTATTATATAACACACACATGCTGGGTGGGAATATTATTCCTTTTTCTTCCTAAAGTGTACAGTTTACAAGGAATAGGAGAGACACTACTTTTAGTTTTGATGCAATTAATAAACACGGCCAGGAAATTCATAGCAAATCTCTAAATCATGCCCTTTATTGTGGGTTTTTATGATTTTGTAGTCTAGTGAGATAAGATGGTAGTTTTAGCTCAGATCTCTGAACTTTGCCTTGCGTAGATTCCACTCAGACTGTTGCCATGGCTCAACTAACATGTTTTGAGGCTGAACATTGCTGAGATTTTTTTTGAAGACCTGAAATGATTTACACAGACCTGATACCTTCATTGTTAGCCTTGACACTACTCCAGGGGCAGTGGGGGGAGACAGAGCTGGGAGCTTTACACACATATGATGAATGGAATAATAGCTAAAGTTTCCTTTATGATAGGCACTGCTGAAAGTGTGTGGATTATCTTATTTAATCTCATTTAACCAATGTTTCCTGCACCAAACTCTTTGCATACATGAGGAAAATACATTATCTTACATAATCAAAAGTCCAAGGTAGGTCAGTTCCAGGGTTGGTTACTTTGGTGGCTTATCAATGGCTTCAAGGGTTTGGGTTCGTTCCGCCATTTGAGGCTGCTCTTCTGGGGGTGGTTGGATTGGTCCTCAGGGGAGCTGGCTGGAGGTAGCAACATGGCCACTGCAGTTCCACGCACCATGTCCCGACACATGACAATTTCCAAACAGAAGGAAAAAGGTCATTGTTTTCTCTGTATGTGTCTTTTTTTTTTAATTCAGTACAGAAATCTTTCCAGAATCCCCTCCTCCCCACATCCAACCCCTCACAATTGATTAGCCAGAATTATGTCACTTATCTCTTCTTTAGCCACTAACTAGTGAGGGAAATGGGGTTGCTGCTATGGGTAGAGCGAAACATCAGACTGTGAGGAGGAAGGTTAAACAAAATCAGTGGTCTATTATTAATAACAGAAAGAAGAGGGAATGACTGATAGGTAGTTAGGAAACCAAGAGTTTCCTGCAACCGTTTTGAGTTGGGTTGAGTCTCTGTTGGTGCTGGCTCACCTCTGGGCATGGGAGAAGCCCTTGCCTAAGCAAGTGGACCAAATTCTCCACTGCAGGATCACCCAGTTGAATTTCTAGGGGCTCAGGACAATGCCAGTGCCTCCTGGCTGAGAAACGCCGCCCTACTGGCAGGCCTAAGAACTGCAGCCCTACTCCTTTGTGGACAGTCCCCTGGGGCTCCTTGGTTCCCCGCTCCCGCCCCCCCCAGCCGTTACTGTTGAATAGCAAGCATTGGCCCCACAACCGGATGCCAGGAAAGGACTGAACTGATACCCACGATTAGCTGATATACACCGTCCACCCCAAGCCAAGGGAAGGCCTGGGTCTTCTTCACCCTGCTTTGGTGACAGGTTTGCTCCTTTGCGATGTCTGGTAAGGTTTATTTTCAACTTATTTCATCTAGATTAACACTGGTAAGGAACCCGGTGATGAAAGCTGCACTCCTATACGCCACAGCTGGCTCTTTCTCCTGGTGTAGTCTAGACTTCTGCACAGCAAATCAGTGACTATATTGGCTATGTACAGTCACTGGGGTTCCTGAGTCTGAACCCTGATTCCACCAACTGCTAGTTGAGGACCTTGGTGAGCTACTTAATTTCCCTAAATCCCATTCTCCCTAGCTATAAAATGTACATAGGGTAGTAACAATACCTGATGCACAGGGTGTTATTCCCCGTGCAGATTAGATAAGAGTGTGTATGTGAGGTGTTTAGAATAGGGCCTGACACATAGTAGGTGTCAATGAATGGTAACTATTAACATTATCACTTAGGATATATGCAAAAGTTCTAGGGTATTCTATATCTGACCAACTAACACTTGTAGTAGTTGGTGTCAAGATCTAGAATCAGACAAATAGGTTTCTTCTAATTCTGACTGGTCCTCTAAGCCTCAGTTTTGTGCCCTGAAAAATGCCCTGTAAATACATAACAATGCTGTTGTGAAAATTAAATAAAATTGTGCACCCAAGCCTTAATTAGATATAACTATTAATAATACTCCAATTTTCAGTGACAAGAATGTTTATCTGCCAAGACTAAGCATATGTGTATTCCTGAGCTCTAGATTTGGGTTTTTTCCTTTCCCTCCCCTCTCAGTGTCCCAGGAGCGCTCTCCAGGCCTCCAGAGATCAGGCACGTCTGTGTAAACTTCTGATTTACAAACTGGCTGTCAGTTCCTTCCTCCCCCACCTTCAAAGCCTTGGGCCCAATAGGGATGCAAATGTCTCCCCTGGTAGCTGAGCATTGCTCCTGTCACAGTGAAGGCCCTTGGCCATCCAGGGCGGGACAGTGAGCAAAAAAGGACCCCTCCCTGGGGCTCTCCATCTTTGTGGGGAGAAAATGATGATGATGTATGAGACAGCAATGCCTTTGGAGTCCAAAAAGGACATGACAGACGGGATAATATGGGAGGAAAATACTGTCTTCGTAATGGAGACTGATGGCCTTTGCTTGTCTTCCTGGCATTGTGAGTGCTGGGGCTGAGCCGGGCGGCTCCTGAGGGACGTCATCGGGTGGCAGGTTCAGTATGTCAGCCATGCTGCCCTCAGTGGTAGCCTTCAGCCCTGGCGGGGGTGAGGGGACAGCCAAATGGAGGCGTGTGGGGGCGTTGAGTGGGAGCCCCAGTTCCCTTTGGCTTTGACGTGTCAGGAATGACAGTCCTAATTTGATTGGCTTTTTTCTTTTTCTTTTTTTTTGCCTCCTCCATACACCTTTAACTCCTCTCAGCTCCCCTTCCCTCCCCAAACAACAAAGTCAAATGAAAACTCTAAAACTTAAATTAAAAAGAGAAAAGAAACCAGTCCCCAAATCCTCACCAAACCCCACCTTCAGGCCCCCACTTGGCAGCAGGAAAGAAAGCTTAAAACTAGAGTAGGAATGTCATCTTTAGAAATCATCTTTTGGAGCAGTTTTATTAATTTCACTTCTCTGTGGTTACCACATGTTTGGAGAAGACAATTGATTTCACAGATCTGTGTGGGAGGTTGAAGATTTGGCTCCAAGGCGGCAGAGAAAACCTACCGCAAGAGCAGGCTCGCTAATTGACATACAGCAAAGATGTTCTTTAAGGGAACTTTTCTCTTAGTGCTTGCTTTGTTAAAATGTAATTTTTAATTTTTAATTCAATTTTTTTTAAACAGTGCCTCAATTTTCTTCTCTCTCTACCCATATACTTCCCCGAGATTTCCACTTAAGAAATTAAAAGGCAAACTGGACCAAGTGTGAAGTCATAATTTTGGCTCCAAAGACAATACCAATGGCTACCAGAGTGTTCAAGGCCAGGGCTCCAACAGAATGAGCCCTGGGAAGGAACCAATGCTGCCTCCGTTTCCCTCCTGTGTCAGACACCGGTTGAGGAATTTCTGGTCTGAGCAAGAGCTCAGCAAGGTGAGGAGACGTAGGGGATTCTGGTCAGTCCATGAGCCCTGTTGGATTTGGCACAAGTCCACCCACAGTTACGAGAGGTCACCGTGACTGTACCTCGCCAGCCCTTTTTAAGGGGTAGGGGACTCTACTGTCAGATGCTTTGAGATGTCAGATCGAATGACTGCATCATCCAGATAGAAATCAGTTCTGATTCCAAATAAATAATAGGCCAAGCTGAAAAAAAAATCTCAATCACTAGATCTGTGGGTGGTGGTGGGTGCGTAGCTGCTGTTTTAGAACTTTAAATGTGGGTTCCTTGGCATTAGCTTTATTTAAATTAGAGTGGTAGCTCTTCACGCCCTCTGAAAAGTTAATAGCCCACCTTACAGGGGATGGTAGCCTGCAGTGTTTTCATGTTACTAATTATACTGCCCTTGTGGGAGGAGTACAGGGTGCTTTAGAGAACTCACAGAAGATGGGGTTCCTCCCCAAACAGCGTCCATGATGACTTGAGACCGATAAGAGGTTGATTAGTAGATGTTTCAGGGCTTGATGTGAAATGGACAGGTGCCTTATGTCCTTGCCCAGACATTCAGTAAGTCCCTGAACTGGTCACTCCAGCATAGCTGAAGGCCAGCTGTGGTCACTTCCTTCCTCCCCTTTGTCTTTTCATTTGCTCTGTCTTCTACTCCTCTGTTCAGTGCAAACTGAGCTAGGGGTTGGCGGGGGGAGGCTCCTCCCCACTATCGTGGTTCTGCTCCAAAGTTCCCCTGAGTAGAATGAAAATGCCAAAGTAGGTCAAGCAACATGGCTGAGCTGATCCTGAACGTGGACCCTGAATAACTGGCTCTTGGAGGTTGTGGGAAGGGAAGGAGGCACCAGAGAAGGCTGGGCGTGGGTGGGAGGCCATTCCAAGTTCAGACGACACAAGAACACTGCTGTGGGCTCATCCTGAGGCTCCTGGGGCGAGGACTTGAATCCCAGCTCTGTTGTTTCTGACCCTCTCTGTGACCTTGGCTGAGATCAAAACTCTCTGCATCACAAAACTCTCCCCAGAAAAATGGGAGTTATTTTACATCAGCCTGCCAAAGAGGGGTATTATTTTAAACACTAAAGCATTACATCAAAAAAAAAAAAAAAAAAGCGAGACCCAGGGGAAGGAAGGAAAATGGGGGCTGTGAGTAGAGAGGAAGTGACACGTTTCATGAAATCGGAACTTTTTAAGGTTGTTTTGGGCACAGTTTCAAGAGGAAGTGCCGTTTATTAAGACAAACAATCACTAATCTACTCTCTATCAGGAGACATATCTAAGTTCAAGCACACATTTTTTTTTTTTTTGACTCTTCTGGATTTTGAATTTTCAACTGAGTGCTGTAACATGAGTGTAAATCTGATTGAAGAAAAACAATTTAAGGAAGAACTTAAATTGATTTATTTCTTTCTGATTTCTGTTACATGTAATAAAGTTGGAGAAAAATGATCAGCAATCCAGGACAATCTAATTTTCTTGGACCTCTAAAGCCCCCTTCCCTAGTTAACTGGTTAATCTTCCTATGAAGGCCCCCCACGCCCCTTTTCTGGGCAGGCTGCCCTCCTCCAGGCCCCTGTGGTCCCCTGGGCTCACTTGTATCCTGAACATATCACACTAGACTGGACTGGTCTGTTTTCTCTTCTAAACTGGCTTCTTGAGGACTGGAAACACCTGGCCCATGTTAGATGCTCACTAAGAGGTCAATGTTGACTATAGATGAAAAATAAGAGAAATATGGATTATTCCTATGTGGTTTAATATTGTACACCAAATTATAACAAACTTAGTGGCTTAAAACAACACACATTTATTATCTCACAGTTTCTGTGGGTCAGGAGTCTAGGTACAGCCTAGCTAGGGTCTTCTGCTGAAAGTCTGCTCAAAAGGCTGCAATCAGGTGTTGGCCTGGGCTGCGGTCTCATCTGGAGGCTCTGGGGAATGATCTCCTTCCAAGCTCATTAGAATGGTTGGAAGAGTTCATTTCCCTGTGGTTGTATGACTGAGGGCCCTTGCTTCTTACTGGCTGTTGGCTGGAACCACCCTCAGATCCTAGAGGCCAGTGGTCACAACATGGATGTTTGCTTCTTCAGGGATAGTGGGAGGACCTCTCTCACCCCAGTTGGCTAAGACTGAGTTTCATAACATAATCAAGGGAGTGATATCCATGACCTTTGCTGTATCCTATTGGTTAAAATCAATTCTTGGGTCTTGGCCACACTCAAGGGGATGGGGTTAGACAAAGGCATGTATCACTGGGGGGGCATGTTAGGCTGTGTCCCCCTTAATATCTGTATGTTATGATTGGCACTTTCCTCCACAAAGTCCATTTGCCTTTTCTCTTTGAGGCTTGCAGGAGAGTAGCTTAATATTTCTAGTCTGTGCTCCGTTATCTGAAAAAGTTGTTATATTTTGTGGTTGCTTGTTCAGAAAATAAATATAGCAGTCTGATAGTTCTCAAATCATGTACTATGTAAAATTCCTCCTTATTGAGCTTTTGGTTCTCAGCTCCAAATCTACCCCTCTTTTCTCTCTTTGCTGTATTATGCTGGGACTCTGCAAACTTTATTTCTCCTGTGTTAGCTGGCTTCATGTTAGGTTCTTACAATAGGGGCAGGAGGAGGGGACAGGGGACTTGCTTTTTCCTCTTTGGCTGCTCATGTCAGCATCACCCCAGCAGTGGCAGTGGGTTCCAGTTCACCTTCTCCCATCACCTCCAGAAGTAGCCTAAATGTAACATGTCAGAGAGCAGCACTTGCTAGGCAGTACTCCTTCCACGGAGGCCTGGGCCCCAGCTCCATGGCATTCTCCACTAAGCTTGTAGGTTCTGACAACCTCAATATCTTTTCTTTGTTCTCCTTTGTGGCGGGGGACACTTCCTGCAGCTACTACCTTGGTGTTAGCTCACTGTTCTCATTTATCTTTTTCAGTCCTCCAACATCTATTTAATGAAATCCTTATATTATATCTTATCTGTTAAAATACCTAGTGTGGTCTGTTTTCCTGACTGGACCCTGACTGGTGCAGTACTATAATTTCCAACCAAGTTGCCAAGAAACTGGAGTCTCAGTAACTACGACTGGCATTTTATACACCAAAGGAGCTGTTTAACAAACAGATGAAACCCCTCTCTTGTTTCCAAGTATTAGAATGCTGGGCTCACAGTTGACTTTGCCAGTCTATTCAAGTCTTTCTGGGTAAGTAGTATTAGATATAAATAGGCACACATGGGGTGATTCATACATTTACTCCCCAAATTACAGTGAATCATGAGTACAGAGACTCCAGTCTTTGAGAAGCTCGAACTTAGAAATCGGTAAAGCTATTTATGGAAGTTATGGAATATATATCTCCATTTCACAGATGAGGAAACAGAAAGATACTTTCCATCCAAAGTCTTCTTGCCAAAGTCTAGTGCCTAACTCTAGAAGCCTTAGAGTCAGGCACTATAGCTATAGATATCTTCTCTCCTGTCCTCTGAACTGGTTGCACTTCTTGCATTTCCTGACTTTTTAAATGGCATCTGTACCCAAGTTCACCATCTTTGAATCACTGTAAGACGACTCCACCCTCTCCTTCTCCCTTAAATTAGGCTAGCTGATCTCTTCCCCAAATGTTTCTCCTATCTGTCTGCTTTATCTGTTTTCTGTGGTCTCTGGGCTTGTTTAGCCCCTCACCATCTTTTGCCGAGGCCATTAAAATAGCCAAAGAGCTTTCTGATTGATCTCTCTGCTACTGTCCATTTGGTACACTGCAACCAGGAGAATATATCTAAAGTATAACTCAGAGAATATTACTCCTCTCCCCTAAAACCTTCGGTTGCTCCCTATTGACTATACGGTGATGTTCAAATACCTCATCTGGGAATTTCCTTCAAACTTTTATCTCAACCTCTGTTCCCAGCCTTACCTCCTATTTCTCCCTATTGGATATCCTCATGCCAGCCAACCCTGTCCCTGGCCTCTAGGACCTGGCCCGCACCGTCCTTCCTCTTGCCGAAACCGACACACTGCGTCCCCATGAGCTCGCCTCACCTCTCCCGGTATCCCACCCGTCCTCTAAGATCCAGCTCAGATGCCATTTCCTCCAGCCATCGTTTCTTGACTCTCATAGACAGAATAATCTCTTTCCACTTTCCGTAATGAGTGTGCGAGGGGAACACAGGTGAAGATAAGAACCAAGATAGCAGCACAGCTAACGTGGAATGACGTCCTGTGCCCTTGCCGCCGCCGCACTGTGCTCTTCGTTTGCATCATCTCCTGTAGTCCTCATGGAGATCCTGTGATAGGTACTTTCTGTTTTAAACACGAGGAAGCTGACTTAATGAACTTACATAAATTGCTCAAGATCACGTAGCTCATTTTCAGTCTTACGTGAATTATGCATATATTATCTTCTCTTTCTTCCAGATGAATAGCTCATTGAGAACAAGCAGCATTCCTTGTTCCGCTAAAGTCCCCTGTTCTAAGCTTAACGAGTACTTTGGGGCTGGTGGGCAATACGTCACCAGTTCACTGAAGTTTCAGAATTCACGGCTTTTGCCACCGAATTGTTTTGCCATATTCTTTGGAGCTGGATTTTATTTGATTTTTTTTGGTGATGTATCAAGCATACACCTATGTTCTACGTAATGTAAGTCAAGGAGGGGAGTGTTTCTAAAACGTTTGGAATAAATTGATTCCTGTTTTCCTTCTACTATAGTTGGAGAGATGATTTTTTTTTTTTTTTGACAGTGGCTCCTGAAGTCTTTGCTTTAAGGAGTCACAAAGGAACACTTAAATCCAGGAGCAATTTCAATTTGTAAAGAAATTGTGGTGAGTCCTCATCATGCGAAGATTCCTTCTGAATGTCTGCCAGGGACCCCTTTGTTTTCCAAGTTTCAGTTTTTGTTTATTGGCATGCTTTTTAAAGCAGGGCATTGCCTGACACACAATGAGGGATACATGTCTATTGGGGAGAATTGAATGTAGCTGGGGTTGGGGTGGGAATTATTCAAAAGCTACTCAAAAGACTTATTAAACAAAAAGTCAGGAGCATAGATTCAAGGTCACCAGTTAGAACCTTGGGGTCAGAAGGAGCTCCATTGTCTTGGAAATAATCAGGCCTACCTTTTAGGAGGGTGGTTTTGTGAAGATGGCTGTGCAGATAACAGTCGGTATTCACACGCAGAGGGGCGCATTTCTGGCAAAGGCACTCAGAGCTGCGAGAGTTAGGGGACCACTCCCGGATTTGGGATTGCTTTCAAAGAACCAAGGGCTCCTTATGCAGCCCCACTTCCGGGTGATCATTTCGTATTCCTGTGAGGGGCCCAGGGAACAGAGATGGAAGTGTCTGAAGTGCGGGGGAGGAGGGAGGAAGCTCAGGAAAGGGGCTCGGGCAACAGGCTGCTTGTGAAAAAAGTGGAGCAGGCGTAGGGGGAAAAGGCCATTCAGTGCTTTCTCTTTCTCTTTCCTGGGCACCTTGTCCGGGAGCCACTCCTATGACCCGTGATGAGATGGGGGGTGGTTGCTCTAATGAGATACTCCCTCTTTGTGCATAAAGTCCCCACAAATGGCTTTTCCCTGGCAGGGCCTGGGCTTGGAGGATTTCCTGCACTGAGCATGGAGTCCTATTGCTCTCTCCCCATCGCCCTGGCTTCAGTTAGAGTTGTCCTAGGGTCATAGAGCAGGGCAGAGTCCTCTGGTCACCATGGGAGTGTACCCTTCTTGCAAGTCTTAACTGTCCTCAGTGTCATGATTAGTCCTCTTCCACTGTGCTGGGTTGACACAGAAAACCAGACCTGCATTGGCAACCTCTCTGCCCCGGCCCCTCAGCTGCGCTGTGCTGTGCTGGGCCTGGGGAAGCCAGGGATGCTGATCTGCTGCCAACACTGGAAAGGAAGTGAACATAGGGAAGGGAGACCCTAGGCTATTCTATTGTGGTCCTCCATATAGGTAGCCGCTTCTACAAGGAATCCAGAAAGGGAGGCAACTATATAATTTGTCATTTGCATGAGGTCACTTCTGAGAATGAAAAAAAGCACCAAACTCTTATTTTTTGGGCAACACGTAAGAGCTAGGGCTGTCCCAAGCAAATCTGGAATTGCCCCACTGAAAGGCACATTGGTCTCAGTTCAATCAGCAAATATTTCCTAAGCACCTCTGTAACAGTCCTGTCCCTTCCATAACCGGGTAGAGACGTGTCGACAAGTGACGACAGGATAGAGTTAGATGTAATGATGGAAACAGGTGCAAAGGCAGCAAAAGGAGGGTGAGGTTCTCCATGGGACAGAGGTGGCCAGGGTATAGGGAAGGCGTTAATGCAAGGAGTTTTGAAAGACAGGTGTTTCATGGGCATAGATATGGGGAAAGGGGATTTTAGAAAAAGAGAGCCGTAAGTGTAAAGTCACAGATACCTGAACATACACAGCACATTTGAGGGATTGTAAGAAGAGTGGCATTGATGGGGAACGAAGTGTGCAGTAGAAGTGTCTGGAGAAAAAGGCCAGCTGAACTCAGGTCTGAGCAGCCTGTAGGCCACACCAAGCAGCTTGGACATACTTGCTTGGAGCAGGTTGGACATACTTGCTTAAGCAGGTCAGCAAACTGGCCCTTGGGCCAAATCCAGCCTGCCACATGTTTTTGTAAATCAAGTTTTATTGGAACATAGCCAAACTCATTGATTATGTATCACCTCTCTTTACTTTCACACTATGATAGCAAAATTGAGTAGTTGCAACAGAAACTAACTACATGACCAAAAAAGCCTAAATTATCTGCTATCTGTTCCTTTACAGAGAAAGATTGGCAACTCCTGGCTAAGAGCCATGGGGTAACCATGGAGGACTTTAACGATATAGATATAACTGCATCTCTGATTTAGAAGGATCTCACCATGTCAGGTGGAAGATGGATTGGAGAAGGAAAAAAAGTGGGAAGCTACTGTGATAGGATTTGATTTATGCAACTAACCTTAGCGAGGGCTCGCTTTATGCCACACTATGCCAGGCTGGAATGCAGAGATGAAGGCACACCCACTCCTGATGACAATTGCAAAGCAGAGAAGAAAGGTAAGGGCTGGACCTGGGCAGTAGCAGTGAGGGTGGATGGAAGGGGATGAGCCAGAGAGAGGTTTAGAGAAGTGGAGTGAGAAATTCCGGGGCTCCCGGTTTGGGACCAGGTGGTTGATAGCCCTGAGATGAGGACACTTGAGGAGTAGCAGGTTTTTTTGTAGCTCCTACCTGTTGGCCTCTTTGAACTCACTGCATTTGCTTAGGAGATGAATTTCTTAAGAGCTTTCTAGAAACATAGATGTTTTAATGGGATTTAGATTTACTTAGACGGACACCTGAACAAAAACTAATTTAACCACGTGTGTGCCATCTTAATTCATTGTCACATGGAATAGAGCCAAGCCCTGACCAAACTTGGAGGTTAAGGTCCTGCCTGGGCCCATGGAACACTTTTGCTGCAGCTGCTCCCCTGAGCCAGCAGGTGGAAGGGACTTACATCCTCATGCGGGTAACCCCAGGTGGTGCTCAATAAATGTGCACTGCATGGAAGTCTGAGGCCGAATTACCCAAGGTCCTGGCAAAAAGAGATGGCACCCTCAAGGGCTTCAGTCAAGACTGGTTGGTAAGGAGCTCTGAACACAGGTGAGTGGAATAGCGGGCATAGGGAGGCATGCAGAGATTAGCAAGAGCAGAAACTGTCCCCTCTTCCAGGCTTGCAGGGGAAGAAAAGGCATCATCAGACCCAGTATGAGTTATAGACCTGAAACAGGGACCACCCAGAGAGAGCTGGGGTTGTAAGGAATTCCAGCCACTGCTGAAACCATGACCTGGCCCTGAGGGACAAGGGGTGCTCATGAGGACAGGGGGGAACAAACACTCCAACTCTCACCCTCTGATCTGCTGGTGCTGCCCATGGGCTGAACCCAATCAGAAGCCAGCAGGGAGCAGGAGGTGGCACAGTGGGTGGCGGCCACACAGAGCCTAGAAGAGAAGAGCCTTTTTCTGATTTTTTTAGTTCTGCAGAACTTGGGTCTGGTCACACTTGTACTATTGAATTGTTAGTAGCAATACTGAAGTACTTGGACAAATGCATCATTATTTAGCTAAATAAATATTTAACGTTTGTATATTCTTGCAAGTAGTTCTAGAGCCCCTACCAAGTGCCAGGTACTTTACTATGAGTCACATACAGAGATGGCTAGAAGGTCTTGCGAAGACAATGCCGTATGTGAGCATCCTTAGTACACAAAGCTTTTTGAGAATTCCAGCGGTGTAGATTACTGGAAGTAGAGTCCTGCACCGGGGGGAATTCACAGTTTACATTTGGTGGATATTGACACGTCCCCTTTCTAAAGCGACTGATGTGTTTGAGCATGTCCGTTTTGCCACACCTTCTTCTGGTCACTGTTGAGGTTGAGCGTCTTCTCATGTGTCTGTCCGTCCCTTATAATTTCTCTTTTGTGAGACATAGTGGTTCCGAGCCTGGTGTCTGAAGTCAGAATGCCGGGTGAATTCAAACTGTCTTTGCCACTTATTGGCTGTGGGATCTTGAGCAAGTTATTTAACCTCTCGGTTCTCCCCTTCCGAGTGTGTTAAGTGGGGGAAAATGATGTTATCTAGTCTTGGGAGGTTTGCAGATTACGTGCTTAGATAGTGTCTGTCTGGCACAGGGTGAGCTTGATGTAAGCACTGGTTACTGTAATATTTGTCCACATCTTTTGCCTGTTTTTATCTTCTGGTGATATTGAAGTGCCACCAGGGTTAAGCACTACTGGGCAGAAGAGAGCCAGAAGAGAGCTCTTGTCCTGCTTCTGAAATGGTCTGTCAGTTCCCGGGGCCATGACCTACACTGAGAGGGTGACACTCTGCTTTCCTACCTGGACCACAGACGAGGGTTTGTTCTGATGGGCAGAGGGTCATTTGAGTGCCTCGGTTCTCCTGGCACCTTTGGAAGCTTGAGTCACCAGGGTTTGACCAGAGGTTATCCTGGAGTCAGTTTGCCCTGGGGAAGGACAGCCAACCCCTGTGTATTCACTGCTCAGGGGCAAGCCTGGAGGCCCTCGAGCTCGGCTAGCCTTTGATCTGGCGGCCACCAGCTGGAACTGCAACTGGTCCGGAGCTCGGGGCCTGCAGGGGGCCAGGTGCTCTGTGTCTCACTTGCAGCGGGCTGAGGGCTGTGGTTGTGGCTGCCTGAGCTATTGCTGCCGTTGGGGAGATCACACGCCCACAAGGGGAATGCCTCAAGTGGATGAAAAAAACTTGAAGGAGGAAGAGAAAAGCTGCTTCTTTTATAGGCCAGCCTCACAGTTACGCAACTCTGACTGTACATTTTCAGACTTTCCATACAAGTGAAGGTCACCTTAAGATAGATTGAAAAGCATGTATCATAGTCACAGGAAAGTTCAAGGGTGTTGAGTGTGTTTTAGGCATTGCTTGGTGATAAATGTGTGTGTAGACTTCCTATAGTGAGACCGAGGCTTATGTGGGCAACAGAAGGAAGTCACCGTCATGCTGCCAGCACAGTTAGCACTGGCACCCCTAGCGATGTCCTTTACCGATGCCTACAAGGTACCAGGGGTTATCCAATGTGTTAGCGCTAATTCTCTTAGTAATAAAGCAAGGAAGATACTATTAGCCCAATTTTACTGATGAGAAAATTAAAATCAGATAGTTTAACTGTCATGACCAATATCCATCAGCTAGAAAGTGGCAAGTCCCATTTTGAAAACAGATCTTTCCGATGCCAAAGTTCCTGTTCTTTCCATTGCCCAGTGCCCAGAGCTGCAGCATTTAAACTCCAAGGGACTTGAGAATCCACAATTTCTCTGTGCACATAGTTAGTGGCAACATTGGAAATAGGATCTTCCATCTCCTATTTAAGTGCAGGCATGCCTCAGTCTGTTGCACATAACTTTATTGCACTTTGCAGATATTGTGTTTTTTTACACATTGAGGTTTGTGGTAACCCTGCTTCGAGCTAATCTATCAGCACCATTTCTCCAACGGTGTGTGCTCACTTTGTGTCTCTGTGTCACATTTTGGTAATTCTCCCAATATTTCAAACTTTTTCATTATTAGTACATCTGTTACGGTGATCTGTGATCAGTGAGCTCTAATATTACTATTGTAATCGTTTTGGGGTGCCTCAAAACATGCCCATACAAGACAGTGAACTTAATAAATGCTGTGTGTGTTCTGACTGTTCCACTGACCAGCTGTTCCCTTGTCTCTCTCCCTCTACTCGGGTCTCCCTACTCCTTGAGATGCAATAATGTTGAAATTGGGCCAATTAATAACCTTACAATGGCTTCTGCATGTTCAAGTGAAAGGAAGAGTTGCATGTTTCTCACTTGAAATCAAAAACTAGAGATGATTAAACTTAGTGTGGAAAGCATGTCAAAAGTTGAGATAGTGCTGGATGCGGTGTCTCATGCCTGTAATCCTAACACTCTGGGAGGCTGAGGTGGGAGGATCCCATGAGGTCAGGAGTTGAGACCAGCTTGTGCCGGAGCAACACCCCGTCTCTACTAAAAATAGAAAAATTAGCCAGGTGTGATGGCATCTACCTGTAGTCCCAGCTACTTGGGAGGCTAAGGCAGGAGGATTGCTTGAGCCCAGGAGTTTGAGGTTGCAGTGAACTATGATGACACCACTGCACTCTACCCAGGGTGACAGAGCAAGACTCTGTCTCAAAAAAAAAAAAAAAAGTTCAGACAGAACAAAAGCTAGGCCTCTTGTATCAAACAGTTAGCCAAGTTGTGAATGCAAAGGAAAAGTTCTTGAAAGAAATTAAAAGTGCTACTCCAGTGAACACATGAGTGAGAAAGTGAAACAGCCTTACTGATGATATGGAGAAAGGTTTAGTGGTCTGGATAGATCAAATCAGCCACAACATTCCGTTAAGCCAAAGCCTAATCCAGAGCAAGGCCCTAACTCTCTTGAATTCTATGAAGGCTGAGAGAGGTGACGAAGCTGTAGAAGAAAATTCAGAAGCTGGCAGAGATTGGTTCATGAGGTTTAAGGAAAGAAGCCATTTCCATAACACAACAGTGCAAGGCGAAGCAGCAAGTGCTGTCATAGAAGCTGCGGTAAGTTATCCAGAAGATCTAGCTAAGATCATTGAGGAAGGTGGCTACACTAGAAAACAGCTTCTCATGGTAAACAAAACAGCCTCAGATTGGAAGAAGATGGCATCTAGCACTCTCATGGCTAGAGAGAAGACAAAGCCTGGCTTCAAAGCTTCAAAGGACAGGCTGACTCTCTTGTCAGAGGCTAATGTAGTTGGTGACTTCAAGCTGAAGCCAATGCTCATTTACTATTCAGAAAATTTTAAGGCCATTAAGAATTTTGGTAAATCTACTCTGCCTGTGCTCTTGTGCTCTATAAATGGAACAAAAAAGCCTGGCTGACAGCACATCTGTTTACAGCATGGTTTACTGAATATTTTAAGCTCAACATTGAGACCTGCTACTCAGAACAAAAGATTCCTTTTAAAATATTACTTCTCATTGACAATGCCCCTGTTCACACAAGAGCTCCGATGGCGATGTCCAAGGAAATTAATGCTGTCTTCATGCCACACAATAACCATTCTGCAGCTTACGGATCAAGGAGTAACTTTGACTTTCAAGTCTTACTGTTTGTTTTGTAGGGCTACAGTTGTCACAGATAGTGGTTCCTTTGATGGGTCTGGGCAAAGTAAATTGAAAACCTTCTGGAAAGGACTCACCACTCTAGATGCCATTAAGAACATTCATGACTCAGGGGAGGAGAACAAAACATCAACACCTAACAAGAGTTTGGAAGAAGTTGATTCTAATCCTCACGGATGATATGGAGAGGTGACTTCAGCGGAGGAAGTTACTGCAGATGAGGTAGAAATAGTGAGAGAACTGGAATTAGAAGTGGAGCCTGAAGATCTGACTGAACTGCTGAAATCTCGTGATCAAACTTGAACAGGTGAGAGGAGTTGCTTCTTATGGGTGAGCAAAGAAAGTGGTTTCTTGAGATGGAAACTACTCCTAGTAAAGATGCTGTGAACATTGTTGAAATGGCGACAAAGAATTTAGACTATTACGTAAGCTTTGTTAATAAAGCAGCAGCAGGGTTTGAGAGGATTGATTTCAATTTTGAAAGAAGTCCTACTGTGGGTGACATGCTATCAACAGCATTACATGCTACAGAGAAGTCTTTCATGAAAGGAAGAGTCAAGCAATGTGGCAAACTTCATTGTTGTCTTATTTTCAGAAATTGCCACAGCCACCCCAACCTTCAGCAACCACCACCCTGATCAGTCAGCAGCCACCAACAATGAGGCAAGACCCTCCACCAGCAAGAACATTATGACTCACTGGCGGCTCCAATGATCATTAGCATTTTTGCAATAAAGCATTTTTAAATTATGATACATATATTGTTTTCTATATGTAATGCTATTGTACACTTAAAATACTACAGTATGGTATAAATATAACTTTTATATGCCCTGGGAAACCAAAAAATGTGTGTGACTTGCTTTATTGCAATATTTCCTTTATTAAGCTGGTCTAGAACTGAACCAGCAATATCTCCAGAGTTTGCCTGTACTTTTTCCAGCAAAGAAGTTTATTTCATAAAAGCCTTGGCTAAAAAATTAGTAAAGGAATAAACAACATGCTAGAGTTGGGGAAGGTAGAAAGAATTTATAGGCTGTAGATTCAGATTTTGGTTTCTACTGCTTCCTAGCTTGTCCATTTGTCCTAGTGTGGACAAATGATGTAACTTATGTGAGCCTCAGTTTCTCATTTGTAAAATGGCAACGCTAATAATGTGGAAATAAAAATATTGCAAACAAGTTGGTGTGAGACATATGGCATATAGCAGTTATATTAGTTATCTCTAGAAGAACTATTTTGAAATAGTGCTGGCTAGAGAGTTTTTTTTAATTCAAGGAAGCTTGGATATGAGATCTGAAAAGGCAGGGGTTGTTTGTTGAAACTGGAAGCTGTGTAATGCTTAGTTAAGAGCTCAGGCTCTGGAATCAAGACTGAGTTCAAATAGCTCCATCACCAGTTAGCTGTGTGACCTCAGGCAAGTCATTTAACATCTCTGTGCTTCAGTCACTCATCTGTGATTGAGGGTAATCATGGTATTTATCTTATTAGGGCTGTGCTTGGATTAAATGAGATAATGCAGGAAAAGCATGAGCATGGTGTACTAACATAGTAGATCCTCAACAAACGTTAGGTAATCAGACAATGGTAGTCATCACTGTAATAGTTAAGAAACCTAGGATCTATGAGTAGAACTGATCCCTTACACTGGTAATAAAGTAGAAAAAGGTGTTTTGTGGATTCAGAGTGCATTTTGTAAAATAGTAATTTGTTGTCCTGTCTATATTCAACTAGGTTTTGGAAGGAAATTTCAACACCAATTGGTGTAATTTGGCCCATCATTTTATAAACTGGCTTTAAAAAATAAATGATGAGTTAGCTCAAGGCACACAAAGGTAGACCTGCTCCCTACACACTAGTGATAGGAATGGGAAATGTTACTACCTTTCTGGAAAGCAAGTGAGCAAGCTATGAAAGCTCTTAAAAATGTGCATGTCCTTTGACTTAACAATTTGACTCCTAAAGCTTTACTTAAGAAAATACTCAAGGGTGTCCACACTCTTGGATATATTCATTTAATAAATAAATTCATTCATTTATTTATTTAAAAACACTAAGTGCCCTTGCTAGTCTCTGGGGATAGAAGAGTGAAAAATGGAGTCATAGTTGCTGTCCTCACAAAGTTAATAATCTACTAGAAAATATCATCATTAGACAAGTGAGTACATGGCCAATTAACTCATTATAATTATGTTAAATGCAATGAAGGAGTTGTGTGGGGTCTAGGAACACAAACAACTGAGGGGCTTGATCTAGTCTGGGAAGTCTTGGAAGGCTTCCTGGAAGAAGCTGCATTTTGACTAAGATCTGAGAGACAGCACGAGTTAGCCAGTGAGTGGGGAGTGAGAAGGAGACTCAGGCAGAGCAAGCAGCATGTTGCAAGGCCATGATCCCTCCAGCTACCACATGACAAAGGCTTTGGAGGAGGGCCTGAGAGGATGAGGAGTCTGGCTGGATGGCTTCAACCACACAGATGTCCATCACAGAGTTATTTACAAGGGTGAAAAAATGAAAAACAAAACGAAACCCAAACCCTAAATATCAAACAATGAAAGGACTGGTTAAAAAAGTTATATATCCATTCACAGGAGTAAAGGTGTCCTACACAACCTCCTGTATCATAGAAGATTATTTTGTGATAAGAAGTAAATGCATGATACAGTATATTGAACAAAAGTTATAAAACTGTATACACTATGTAATCCTGTTTTTATTCAAGAAGAATAGTGTATATAGGCATAGAAACGTCTGGGAGCAGATATGCCGACCTGTTAACAGTGGTTATTTCTGGGTGGTGGAATAATAGGATTTTCCATTTTCTTCACTCTTCTTTATCCACACTTTTATAATGACCACACACACACTGACTGTGTTACTTTTGTAACAGGAACCTTTTTCTGAAGGGTATACTAGGTTGTCAGGTTGATGTAGGGGTGAAGTGCAGGGGCCCTGGAGCTAGGCAGACTTGGGCTTGGGTCTGCCCATCTCAACCCTGGGATCCCAGGTGTGTTTCTGTGAGCCTGACTTGCCTCTCTGCAAAATGCACTGTGGTTGCTGAGTGGATGACACGATACAATCCCTAGAAAGTGCTCAGCACAGAGTCTGTGGCCCGTTAGTAATAGCTCCGCAATGTTAGCTAGTAATATTGAAAAGAAATATAACCAATGTTTACAGACATTTACCCCCAGAGGCCATTCTTCCTGCTGCTTGGTTTTGTGTTTAGGACTGTGTCGGGGAGGAGGGCCACATTCTACTGTCGTGGTTAGTCACACTGTGCCTGCGTGGATGGCAGGGAGGGGTGACAGAGTGCTCAGAAGTGGGCTGGGGCTGAGAGGACGGGTTTCCAGGGCAAACCATGAGACTGGCAGATTCCCTCCGCGGCCCACACCTTGTTCCCCTCCCTCCGCTCTCTCTACCTCCCACCTTTTCTCTCACCTTCCTCCCACAGCCTCCTTGCTATTTTCTATTCTGAACCGTACATTTCTCTGAGGCCAGAGACCAGGCGTGAGTGTCCCTCATCTACCGCTGGGCCTGGGACAGCTGCTCTTCTCAGAGGCTTATTGGAGACCCTCCCCTTGGGTGGCGCATTAGGAAAGGGTGTGGTGGAGGGAATGGAAGGGAAACACAGATGTACGAGTTAAAGGGAAAATACAAGATCTTGGTGAAGGATGAAGAGAGCACGGACTTTGAAGTCACACAGATCTGCGTTGCAATCCCAGCTCTATTTTTAAAAACTTTTTGCTTTACTTTCAGGCAAATTCTTTAACCCCTCTAAGCCTCTGTTTCCTCATGTACAAACAGAAACAATATTGTCTACCTCCTTGCTTGTTGTGAGGATTAAACGAGGTAAGGTGTGACAATACCTAGCGGGTGGGGCCTGGCGTCCTGTTTAGATGAGTTTTCTCTTCTTCCCTCCAGGGCTCTGAGAGCAGGTCGGTGGAGGAATGGCCCTGGGCTTCAGAGTAAAAGAAGAATTTGACTTGGGGCACGTCGACTTTGAGTTGCTGTTAAGAAAGCCAGTTGGAAATATCCATCCAGCGACTGAAATGAGGGCTAGGCACTGGTTTCTAAACCATCTTCATCACATATACCCAGTGTTACGGGAGTACTAGGAAGACGTGATAGTTTAGAAGGAGAGAGCACGGAGGAAAAGAAGGAAAAGTTCTGAGTTCAAGGTTGTGGAGGGGGCAGTTTCAAAGTTTGGTACAGGATGATCAATGGATGCATTGGATGCAGGTCAACGTCACCAGAGTTAAGGGGGTCAAGAAACAAAAACTTATACTTGTTTTTTTGTCACAGGGAAAAAATTCTCAAGACCTCCTTCACCATCGTCCACCTTCCAGAGCCAATGACAACTCTCCGCTCCCGCCCAGACCTTCTGCTTTCTCGTCTCTGCACATACCTGGCACATCCCCTACGTGTTGCTATAATACTGTCCTCCAGGAAATGCTATCAGGATCAAGGCCATCCTCTGGAATCCAGCGCAGGTCTCACCCCTGCAAATACTTCCTCTTCTCTCCAGCCTACAATGATCTAACTTTCCTGCTTCCAGACTCGTAAGGCATTTCTTGACTGCTTTTTTTGCTTTTTGTTTTCTTAAGCATTTACTCTTCACGGCTAGAATTGGAAGTGGATTTCATCCCACATGCCAACACGGGTCAACTCTCTGTGGCTGCCTAGAGAAGAATCCTAAGACATCTTCCAGACTCAAGGGAAAAAGCCGTGGTTGCTGTGCTTGTCCCTTAAGGGTGCTGGCATGGGGAGCATGGCATCAATGCTGGGTATCTGATGGGGCAATAGGATTTACCCAGTAGGACTAATGTCTTTATAAGAAGAGGAAGAGAGACCAGAGCTCTCTTTCTCCACCATGTGAGGACACAGAGTGAAGGCCTGTAAGCCAGGAAGAGAGCTGTCATCAGAAATTGTATCAGCTGCCACCTTGATCTTGGACTTTCCAGGCTCCAGAACTATGAGAAAATTAATTTCTGTTGGTTAAGCCATTCAGTCTATGGTATTTTGTTATGGGAGCCCGAGCTAATACTCTCGTCCTAGCCCCATCTCATTGGTCCATGCTGAGGTCTAGAAACAGTGTTTCTAAAATGAATCTTACACCAGGAAAAGACTTTCTTATTTACAAGTCTACCATGATTTCCATCACAGCTTTGAGAGAATTTGGTCAAACATTTTTATGCCCTTCCCAGAATCAGAGAACCGAGGTCCCCTAGCATTTAGCCCAATGCTGGGCTCAGAGTACAAGCTCAATAAATGTTTGGTGGATGTAAGCTTGGAGCATCCAGGCCCGGAGTGGAGGAGTTCTGGCTCCGTTTTAGGGCTCTCTACCCTCTTCAGCACTGCCTCTCCTTTAAGGTCACTTAGTTAGGTGCTAAGAAAGAGCTTCTCAAAGCCGCCTGCAGTTACACTCTGGGTTCAAATTCCTAAGTAAGTGATCTTGAGCCAGTTAAAAGCCTTCACTTGAGTGCCCCAGAAAGGTTCAAATCCAAATAGTTCATTTGAGAGGGACAGGAGACACAAGCATGGTGGTAGGACGAAGACGTGGAACGAAAGGCAGCTGATAAAGTTGTATTGTCGAGCTAGTCACCACCGTGGGCCACTGGAGCTTACCCCCCTGGGGACGCTGGGGGCCGGCGTAGAACACATGCCTCAGAATCAAACTCCCATCCTGCCACCGTGGGCCAAGGGAGCCAGGGTACTTACACGTCAACGCCTGCCAATTATCTGTGATGGCTGTGCCTAGAGGACATTTATCCTCCAACACACCTGTCCTGCTGCAAGCACCAGTACACCAGGCTCCGGAGGCCAGCAGGAGTTCTCAGGCCACGTTCTGGCATTTCAAAGTTGAGCTGACAGGTGCTGACATGGTGAGGGCCAAGGAAATGTGGGTGGAGAACAGACAGCATCTGATTCATTACAAGAGTTGGTATTTGTAACACACTTAGAACAACTATGGTATAAAAATGCTATTAAGTGTGTGGCAGATTGTATTTTCCATACAGGGACACAGCAGTTTTCTGTGTCCCGCGTGCTCTGCTAGAAGCTTGCCACTCACTTTTCAGGGTGGAGTCCATTTCCCCTCCCCTTGAGCCCTGTGGCACTTTGTGACAACCTTGATGAACAGAATGCTGCAGAAGTGAGGCCGCTGGTTTCTAAGGCGAGGTCATCGAAGGTAGTAAGAGTTCACCTGCTTTTCTATGTCTCTGTGTGTGTGTGTGTGTGTGTGTGTGTGTATTATAGAGATAAATATAGATATGCCACACACACCCCTGGGACCCCATCCTGAAGCCACCACGCTGCAGAGATCACATGAAGAGACAACATAGGAACAGAAAGGGAAGTCCAAGGATCTTCAGCTGTTAGAGTTGTCCCAGATCAGGTGCCATCTCAAGTATAGGTGTGTATACATTAGTGACGGCAACCACAGCAGACACCCTGAGCTACATCTGCCAAATTACACTCAACCCAAATTCCTGATCCACAGAAACCTTGAGAGATAATGAATAATTATTGTTATTTTAAGGCACTACATTCTGAGATAAATTCTTACGTAGCCATAGTAACTGGAACAGTGCTTGATAAATAAAACAAATACAACCTCACCTCCTCTACTTACAGCCCCTCCTAAGATGTGAAAGGAAACCTCCATATTCTGGATTCCACATTCCAGCAGGTGGGTATAGCCCAAGCTAACGTTTTTTTTAACAATCAGATCTTCACAATATTGAACTTCATAATATGCAAAGGATTTGTTTAGTTCCGAATGGACATTGTGGTGATTCCTCTGTATGCGTTTTGATCTCCTTCCATTCAGTGGTTGTTTGGTGGCCTGGTTGTTTGGACACTCACCCCTAGCTCCAGATGGAGGCCCTGAATGGTCTACGTCATGAGGGAATCCCAAGCCTCTTGCCACAGTGATTGGACCACGCAAGTCAGGCCTAACCAATCAGCACCTGGATTCCCCCAGGGTTGGTTGGGATGGAGTAATCAGCATGACACCCAGGACTTTTGCTGGGGAATCTGGGCACAGAAACATTCTTTCTCTGGAAAGTGTTGGGTTCAGATACGCACGCTGGAACCACTGCAATAATTTTGCTACCATGAGGAAAACCAGCCTAAGGGTAGAATCAACACGTGAAAGAGGCAGGACTGAGAGAATCACAGGGAAATTAATTTAGAGCCTTGATCAAGTCATGCCCAAAGGCCAGACTCCATCTGCATTTTCAGATATGGGAGCCACGAAGTTGCCTTTGCTGTTTAAACCACTCTGATAGGGACATCCTGTTACCTGTACCTGAACATGTCCTAATGAATTCAGGTACCAACACATCAGACATTGTCACTAGAACTAATCCACTCGTGTTCCGCAAACGTAGAAAAGAGGAGCAATGTGTAATCTGTATAAATCTTTCCGGCGCTTTCTTTGTACATTTTTCTATGAAATCTTGAGTTTTGCCAAGAAAATAACTATCATTTTTCTAGTTAGGCTGGTGGATGATCATGTTCTCCCTGTGTCTCTTCCCTCTAGGTGTGTCTGTCTGTGTGTCCAAATTTCTTTTTTCACAGGACACCAGTCACGTTGGATTAGGGCCCATCCTGACACCCTCATTTTAACTCGATTACCTTTTTAAGATCCCTATTTCTGAATAAGGCCGCATTCTGAGGCACTGGGGGTTAGGACTTCAGCAAAGCTTTTTTGTGGGGATGCAATTCAGCCCATGACGGTGGAGTAGAGGAAGTGGCTTAGGAGGGTAGACATGGAGATGACAAGACATCCAATATAGGAAGAAATAGAAAAATTAGAAAAAATAAGAGATATTACCTTATCAGACATGAAATTTTGAAGTTGTCCAAGTATAACAAAGCTGATGGCCCTGCTTTGATTCGTAGGAGAATGGAAGGCACGAGCTTTTTGACGGAAGATACTTTCTCTGCTGAGGTACCATGATGGAGACGAACATCGAGCCTTGTTCCCTCTTTTTTTCTAGCCTAGATGTTTTCATTGCAACAATCTCTGTTTTGTTGGGTGATTTTTTTTTTGAGGGAATACACACAATGCCTTGACTTATATTATTCTCATTGCATCTAACTGAATGAAATTTATGAAGCCTCTTGCACAGTGTGTTCATTGTTTGGGTTGGGATAATTGAAGTGTCAGGAATATTTGCTTATTGAAAACAACTCAGGAAGGCCCTGTACACCCAACCAAACCAGGGCCACAAGACGTTCCACATTCTGGAATACTGTGTCCTCATGCCTTTTCCAGCAGGGGCACCTCCCCAGGCAAATTAATTTCACACCTGGGAAGAACACTGGATTAGGAATCAGAGGGCTTTATTTCTAATATGGACTATATAATTCACTTGCTATGTGGCTGAATAAATCATTTAATTTCTCTGGACTTCAGAGTTCAGTGGGCATGAATAACACGGTCTTTTCTACCTCATAGGGGTACTGTGTAGTTCAAGAAGGAGGATCCATGTGAAACACTTTAGAAATCATAAAATGCTATACAATTTGTATTACCACTAATAAAAATTATGATGTGTACTTCTGCTCAAGGGTGACTGTGAACTAAGGAATAAAATAGGCCAATGTTCTCACTATTCTCCATTTTCTCCCCAAGATTCGTCCTCCAGCCTTTTCTGCCCTGCTCTGTGCCCTGGGAGACTGAGCACCTCCGACTGTATTGGCCCAGACTTGCTTAGTTTGCGACTTCTGGTTGGATTTGGCCAATGAGACGTGCCTGTAGGATATGGGAAAGTGGGAGGAGATGAAGGCTGGGTTGTTTATTTGTCTTGGTGTCTCCCTGACTGGGAGATCTGGGCAGTGGCTGTGTCCTCCTTTGCCATAGCTCCAACTGGACACCCTCTTCCATGCCTTTGGCCCTCACGGGGCTTCAGGTAACATCGTTTCCTCTCCTTCCCTTCAGGGTGAGGAGGACAACAGTTTCCCAGTGTGGCTGATCCCTGGTGCCTGGCTCTGTAAACAATCTCTTCATTATCCCTCTTCAACCCTTTGAATGTGCCATCTGGTTCCTGAGGGACCCTGACCGATGCAGCACCACGACCACAACGTGGTCAGTAAATAACCCAACTCTTCCTGAGGGAGTAATTGTCTCTATCTTTTGGGATGGTCTGGGTTTCCTTTTGTCCGTAACCGTTGGGCATATCTGCAAAATGATTCTTCTGTAGAAACGAAATGAGTGGATCTTGAAGAACTATAGGGGTTTGGTTTCACTGTTTCCCGTCAGCAATTGGGATGCTTTCTGTGGCTTTCCCAGGAGGCGAGGTCTCTGTTCTTCCTGTGGTACCTCCTGTCACTCCTATGCTCAGGCATTCCCGGAGTTCAGTCTGCCCTTCTCTCATGCCACAGAAAGCTTCCTCCCTGGGCCCCACATGGAACACGGCCTCTTTCCTCTTTCCCACTCCCCGGCCCCAGCATCCCTATTTCTGTTTGTGCAGCCCAGGCTTGGGATCCTGTCCCCTTTTTTTTTTTTCATTCACTTTTCACTTAAAAATTTTTTTAAAAAAAGTAAACTCTGAATCATTCTATTTTTTTGTATTTATTTTTTATTTCAGCATATTATGGGGGTACAAAAGTTTATGATATGTATATTGCCCTTGCCCCAACCCCCTGAGTCAGAGCTTCAAGCGTGTCCATTCCCCAGACAGTGCGCATCGCACTCATTATGTACGTATACACCCATCCCTTCCCCCCCACATCTTCCCGACACCCAGTTGATGTTATTCCCAAATGTGCACTTAGGTGATGATCAGGGAATTCAATTTGCCTGTCCTATCTTTAACATCTCTGGTTGCTCCTTCCATGCCAGCAGGCACCAAGGGCTGCTGCCTCTTCCCTTCACAATACTTCTGCATTCCTCTTTGAACTCTCACCATGTCATTTCAGGGCCTCTTTGAAATCCTGGATTTCTGTGACAGGATTTCCCACTGACCATCCTTTCTGCAGTCTCTTCCCAGTATAGCCCATCGACTTTTGCTTCCTTAATTTTCTTGAAACTTAGCTTTCATTGTACTCCTTCTGTCTATGAAAACCTTCAGTGACTCTGCCGTTCATGGGACAAAATCTGATCTCCTGATCTTGGCATTCAAAGCCCTGCACACTCTGCTTCTTGGCTCCTCACTACCTGACAGCACTGATCTGCTCTCCTAGCTCCCTGCTGACTCTGCCAGAGGCTTTCCAGCCTCCACGGCCCCAGGAGTGCCATCCTCTGCCTCCTTGTGTGAACCCTGTTCATCCTTCGGAGCTGAAGCCCAATGCCGCTTGGGCTCTCTGAAACCTTCCTTGACCACCACAAGCCACAGTGAGGCTTCTCTCCTTTCAAGCTCTCTCAGAAGTTCCAGGACATGTTTGCTGAACTGAACCTCAGCCCCTAAGAATGCTGTTTACACTAGTCAACTGAGGC
Organism: Varecia variegata; assembly: GCA_028533085.1. Taxonomy (NCBI): domain Eukaryota; kingdom Metazoa; phylum Chordata; class Mammalia; order Primates; family Lemuridae; genus Varecia; species Varecia variegata. Next base: position 22,166,763 of record CM052446.1, read on the forward strand.
TTCAATTCCCTGTCCTGTATGGATAAGGCCTTAAACATGGTTTGGCCACATATGTCTTGCATAGTAATAGGCCCTTACTATTTACTGAATGAATAAATAAATACATGAACTACATCAGCTTATCCAAACTGCTCGTCTTTGAGGGATTGGGCACTCACATGTATTTTGCATATTGGTAGATCCCTGGCACTAAAGCCACATGTTTACTCAGGTAGGCTTTGGTTCTAAGAAGAAACAATGATGATAATGATAAAAATTAAAATGGCTACAATTTATTGAACACCCACTGTGTGCCAGTGCTTCACATACACAATCTCTTTTTATCTTGATAAACAGCTTATATTGGCATCATTACCATCCGTACTTTATGAATCAGGAAATGAAAGCTTAAAGCGACTAAGTAAATTTCCCAAGATAATACATAGAGTGGGGGGCAAGGCTGAATTTGAACCTGAGTCTAACAATACTGAAGTCTGTTCTGTCAACCAAACCCCAGGCAGGGTTTGGAAGCGTCCTGCAGGTGCCCACAGGCGTGCAATGTGTTCAGTGTGTAAGTGCATGTGTGACACGTGTCTTCCTTATCTTCCTCCTCCTGAGGGCAGGGCTCCAACCCTGCAGCTCTCTGCACCCTCACACCAGGATGTGCCTAGGACATGGCCTTGAACACAGCCAACACTCACTAGTAGTGTATTAACTGATTCCCAGCTCCAACCCACCGCATGCCCAAATTCCAAGTGTGTTTTGTAGGAGGGCCTGGCCAGGTTGCACTAGGAATTCTCTTTCCACTCCGCCAATATCATAAAACCTGCGGCTTATGTAATGTCTTGTGTCTAGAACTGTCCCCTCAAAGGGGCTTTGTACTATGTCGACCTAGCTAAGCTGGAAATATTTCCCAGAACACTCTTCCCTGTGTGGTTCCGGACTAGCAGCAGGAAGCATTAACACAAGACTGGGAAGGCAGTAGCAGCTCTTTGAAGATTGGTGCAGGCGCCAGGCGGCCCACTGAGCTCATTCGGTGCTGATGGCTCATCTCGCTGGCCTGGGGCAGTCCCTGGGCCTGCGGTTCCTCCAGCTCCCGCCCAATCTCCTTCAGAGTCTCTGAGTTGCACTTGCTGCGTGAGCAGTTTCATGGAGCTGGTGCCAGTCTCTGCAGATCCCCACGTTGTCAGAATTGGAGGTGATGAGAGACATACATGGGTTCCACTCTGTCCTCATCAGCTCCAGTCTTTCTCATGCTTCCCGTGTGTGCTGCTGTCCCCACGGCGGATGCAGCGCGCCTTCCAGGTCACCAGAGCTGCTGACCTCCAGCGTCTGCAGGCCCCCGCCAGGCACAGGGGCAGCAACCTGCCATCGGCTCCCACAATCGTGCTAATGTTTATACCAAGTATCTTGTTCTACATCACCCAGAGTGGCTCTGCGTCTCTGATTGAACCCTAGATAATACATCCCTTTTCCCTGGGTCCCCAGGATATGACAATTGCACAAAGTCACTGTCAAAGCAAGAAGAAAACCTAGGATGGGTGAGCCTCCTACCCCTTCCCTTTCCCCCCACAGACTGTGCTGTTTTCAGAGGCAGCAGCTAGATCCATCGACCTGTAGTGGGACCCAACTTGAGACACCTCAGTTATTCAGGACTCTACTTGCCCAGGCAAACCTGACCTGAACTCAGTCTGATGTCACTGCTTTTGGAGGCTGTGTGGTCACCCCCAGCCCTTTGTGGTTTCTCTCAGAAGTCACTGGCACCCGTGCATGGAGCTGGGCCTGTAGTTAATCACCGGTGGCCTAGAGGACAGGGTGGCCTCAGTGTCATGATCCCAGAGGCTCTGAAGACTGTCTGCCTTTGACAAGGTGTTTGAAAGTCTGAAATGTCACCATTAGAGAGTCATTTCTTTGGCTTACACTTCCTGATGTTTGTTATTAAAAAGACATGCACCTTTGATGAAAGAATCATTTGCAGAGTGTAGTGGAAAGAATGTGGCTTCTGGAATCAGATAGCTCTGAACTCAATCCTATTTTTGCCATTTAAAACAGCTATGAGACTGCAATAAAATAATTATTTAACCTTTTCAATCTTTGGTTTCCTCTCCTATTAAAATGAGGATAACAATATCCAATTTGGTATCCAAGGCAACCAATATGAAAGTACCTAGCCCAATGCCTGGCACATAGGTGACCCCAAGTAAATGTTAGTGTTTACTCCTGATTTCCTTCTCTTGAACTGAGTCATGCACTGAATTCCCAGGAAGGCCCTGGGTGTATGTTATTGTCACTGCATTCTCATCACGGTTGGGATCTGGTGGGTGACTGGGTGAGTGGGTGAGGGTCTGCTGTGGATGTGAATGCTTGCTTTGGTAGGGTGGAGAGAGAAAGGGAGAGAGTTAACAGCTAGTTTCAGAAGAGAGGAAAGGTCCACAGAAGAGGAGATAAGTAAGTTTGGAAAAACTGGCTCATTTTCATCTACTTTTCTCCACATCCATTGCCACCATCCTAATGCAAGTTGTTGTCTCCTTCCTGGGTCACTTCCATAGTCTTAGTTGGTTCTTTTGACTCTGTTTTTATCTCTTTTTTAGTTTATTCTCTCCTGGGAAGCCAGTGATCTTTTTGAAATGTAAATCTGATTTTCCTTAACCCTTTGACCCTTTCCATGATGACTTGGCATTTGATCTGAAGCCTGCTTGTGGCCCCGAGAGTGCTCTGCACCCTGGCTACCTTCTCCCTCCACTGCATGTCTCCTCTCCCCGCCCACTCACCACCTTCAGTCTCACTAGAATCCTCCCAGCTCCGCAGACCAGCAAGCTCCAGGCCTTCGCCCCTCTCTCTTTCGGGCTCCCTCTTTCCCCTCTCCTCTCTCTGTCTCTCCCTCTCTCTCTCCCCCACCCCCCAAACACACACTTTTTCACTTCACTCTTCTGGCTGACTGCTACCCAGCCTTCACATCTTTGTTCAAATGTGATTTCTTCAGAGGTTTTCCTGATTTCCCAAACAAAACCAGGCTTCTCTCTAATTTTTTCCCATAGAAGATCTCTTGTGCATATTTCTTCTTATAGCCTGAGTCACACTTCAGCAGTATAGAGTTACATGTGTACCTTCTCTCTGCAGTGCTGTCCCCTCACCTAGAGTGACTCCCCGACTGGGGGTTCCCTGCTGCACGTGTTGTGTCAGTGGTGCTGGTCGATGACGACTGAGGACAGTGTAGCCCAGGGACAGGTCTCCCGGGGGCAGTCACGCTTTCTCTCCTCACAGAGGAGCCACAGTTCTTGAGTGTGTGTCATACAAGATCCACCCAGAAAACACAGACTCTGTTTACCTCCATACTCAATTTGGTGTTTGTTTCCTACTTTTTCTTTCTTAAATTGAGCTATAACTTACACAGAATAAATGGCACAAATATTAAGTGTGCCAGTTGGGAGGTTTTCATATGTTTACACCCATGGAACCATTACCCCGATCAAGATCTAGAACAGTCCAGCCTCCGACAGCCTCTTTTGAGCCCTTCCAATTCCATAACCCTCAACCCCACTCCAGACAAGGTAACCACTATTCTGAGCTCCCTTCTCCGCAGATGAGTTTTGTCTGCTTCTTACATAAATGGACTTATACAGTGCACATGTTTTTGTGTCTGGCTTCTTTTGCTCAACATGTTTTGAGAGTCATTGAAATAGCTGTGTATAGCAATAGTTTCTTTTTTTTTTAATTTGTTTAATTGCTGAGTAGTATTTCACGGAATTCATACTTCAGCCATTCCACTGTTATTGGATATTCAGTTGTTTTCAAGGCTGGGTATTATGAAGATCCTTTTATGTGTATTCTGGTGGTCACATCTTGGGGTATAGAACTAGTAGTGGAATCGGTGGGTCTCTATATCTTTAAGCCAGTCTTCTTTGTCTTGTGGTACATCCTCGAAAAAATTTCTGGCCCATCTTAACCTTAATTTACAAATGTGATAAGTCAGAGGTGGTTATCCATGTTATAAAAGGCTTTTTACTGGCAAGGGTCCTTCATACGGCTTTTCTTTAAAGTGCGTTTCATGTGTTTGTGTCAAGGTCATTTAACTATTTGATAATGAGCCTATGGCAATGACAAGCCAGAACAATTTTAAATCATAATCTGAAGGGGTTCTGTCACTGAAGCTTAGATAAATCATCTCTAAAATGGCAATCTGAGCCAATAAGAAAACATTATTCTCTTTATTTAAATTACTGAGTTACAGACACAGTTGAAGGGCACATTATTCCAATTACAATGCTCCTAGGGCAATTGCTTTGGCTATTCCTATAAAATGCTGTAGCTATTTCTGATGTATCATTTATTTACTGATTTATACTATTGCCAGTAGCAATACTGACTGTCTGTTATATCCAAGTCATGGGAGTCTTTCTGAGATAACTGTGTAGTGATGTTTTCCTTTCTACAGGAACACATATGGGTAATGAGTTGTGACCACTAAACAGCATTCACCAAATTCTGTGTGCCCTTTTCCCAAAGGATACATTACTCTGAAGGAGGAAAAATATAATCCCTACAGATTCTCTTGCTAAAACATCTCCTCATCTAGAAAGGATGTATGTTTGCTGTTTTCATGTTCCTTCTAACCAGAGAATATAAAAACATTTCCCAGACTGCCCTGTTTGAGACAAGAAAATCAGTTTCTGCCCCAGGGAAGGTAATAAATGCAGTTATGACATCTTTCCAATTTGAGGCAATGGGCCAATTCTCCTCTGGACCATAGAGAGCTCTAGACCTCTAGACCTTTCTGTGTCTGCTCTTAAAAACTCAAGGGGCTTCTCAGCTTGGGAGGCCAAGACCACCCAGTGGCGATGGAGGGAACTTTCAGCACAGAGATGGAAGCATGCTGGAAATATCGGGACTCTGCTTTGAGTGGAAACGTAGAGACAGCCACATCTTTTGGACACGCTCCTCTCAGTGTCCTAAATGCCCGAAACATCCTCCTCGTTGTAATGAAAAGTATCCCAAGAAAGGTAAGGAGCCTCCAAATTTGGCTAATTCTGAAACAGAATTAAATGACCTCACTGAATTCTCATGGTAAGCTTATGAAGAAGATATTACCATCATCCCCAGTTAGAAAATTTGGAAACTGAGCCTCCCAGAGGTTGAGTGTTTCGATTAAGGCCACACAGCTTCTAAGTGGTAGAATGAGGATTTGCACCCAGGCAGCCCAACTCCGGCCCTGACAGGGTCTGGGATAGAGCAAGCCCCAACTCTGGGCATCATCCTCTCATCTTCTGCTACACCTTTTTACAGCTTCGTTTAAAATATCATGCAAGGTTACCTTTACCACACAGAGGAGGTGAAGATACAAATAAATATGGGGGAGGAGGAAATGGAAAATAAAACTCCCACTGGGGTCTGGCTATTAATGTTTCTGCCTGTTCCTACACTGGAATAGGTCTGGTTCTGAGTCTGCTACTGAAAGAAACCAAAAATGACCTTGAATTGAAACTCCTGCATAGGAAGGTACCGTAATGAGCTCAGAGAGACCACAGCACAACTCTGCAAGGGCCGTCAGCACATCGTCATGGTTGCTTCCAGCTGGGGGGTGGGGAGGAAGCTGAATAGGTGGTTTCCAGTTCCAGTGAACTACCTGACTGCCAACGCCAAGCTTGGCTTTTCCTCTCTGCAGGATGGAGTGGCTGGAAGGTGAGATGGTCTTTCCAAGGGGAAGCCTCTTTGATCAGCAGCTCATCAGGAAGAGTTTTCTTCAGTAAATACAAACATCAGCCAAACCCTCTCCTCTTTGACCTCATCTCCTATTGTTCTCCTTCTTTTCTCTGCTTCAGCCACACTGGCCTTTTTGTTGTTCCTAGATCATGCCAGACACACTCCTGCCTCAGGGCCTTTGCACATGCTCTTTCCTTTGCTTGAAACTTTTCCCCCTAGATACTCCTACCATGGCTTGCTTCCCCTTCTCTCTCATGCCTTTCTTCAAATGCCTCCTTCCCAGCAAGATGGTCCCTAGTTCCCTGTTGTACAATTGCGTCTAGAACTCCACTCCCTTCAACACTCATGTTCCCTGTCTCCTCCTGTGCTTGGTTTTCTCCTTAGCACATTCCACCTTATAATCTACTACACATTTTACTGAATTACCTTGTTTCTTGACTGTCTCCCCTAGCTGAGGGCAAGGACTTTTGTCTGTTTGGTTCCCCATTGTATTTTAGCACGTAGAATAGTGTGTATGTAGCCAGTACTCAACAAAAACATGTTGAATGAATAAATGAATGAATTAATGAGTTTTAGCTCTGCCATTTAGTAACCAGGCTAGATTTAGCAAATTAGTTAACTTTTTTCTAAGCCTCATTTCTGCAGCTGTAAAATTGGTACCCTCCTGTTGTGAGTTTTCAACAAAACTACGAAAGTACACACCCAGCACAATACGTGCATAGACTCAATGAAGGTTGGCTTAATTATTTACTTTGTGAGTTCAATGAAAAAAATGCAAACAATAGTAGCAAACATTTGTTGAGTATTCTCTATGGGCCCAGCACTGTTCTAAGCATTTATTGTCTTAACTCATTGAATCCTTGCAACACCCTGAAATGCCTATTATTTCACCTATTATTATCATCGTCTTCGTTTTAAGGATAAGGAAATTGTGGGGTAACTTGTTCAAGGCCACATGACTAGTAAATCATAGAACCTGGCTTTGAACTCAGGCACATCTGTCTCCAAAGTCCATACCTTAACCTCTTCACCCTACTGCTTCCTCATTGCAAGAAGACATAATTCATATAAGAGAGGTATAGGAAAATCTATTTAAATGGTGAAGCCTCCTATTTACAAATTTTAATTTTGACACTTGTGTGATGTCTTTGTGGATCAAACATGATAATAATTCAATTTCTAAATCAAACGGAATATTTAGGTAGAGGCCAAATTGTATTTAACTCCAAGCCATGAAATATCTTTGGCCATGAAATGGCACCATTGAGAAGATATTTGGAAACTGTGTTTTATTTAGACACATTCTATATGAACATGTATAAGATATATTTTAAAATAGAGAGCAGTGTCATTGACTTTCCAAAGTTGAGTGGAAACAAAAAACAGGGCCATGAAGACACAACCTAAACCCAGCACCTGCTTTTGAGGCTGCTTCAAATATTATTGTCCTGTTTTTCTTGTGAATTGGCTTCAATCACTTGTGATTCCTGTGCATCTAGCATATCTCATAACTAGCAGTCATTCATGGTCTATTTAAGGTTTGGGCGTTAAAATGCTAGGTTTCGTTCATGAGCAATAGCTCCGTGAGGCCAAGTCTTGTACGTTCGAGGTGCCGGCTCCACAAGTCACTGCACACCCAGCAGGGAGGCACACGCACAAACTTTCCAAATCGTCTTCAAAGGTTTTCAGTTCCTTTTTTTCTTTTTTTGGTGTCTATTGCCTTCCCAGTAATGGCTAAGACGTTGCCGGTTTGTCTCGCTTCTTGAGATTTCTCCGGAAGGCCTTATTGACCAGGAGTTCAGTGGGGACTAGGTGTTAATTTCCCATTGATTTTAATCTGACTCTTTTTCTTGCAGTAAGCTATTCAAGCTAACTCAGGACAATGGGATTTATCCTATTGTATTATGTCATATTATTTTTCAATGATAAATCCAGGAGCAGGAACCGTATAAAATCCTGGCCTCAAGGAGTGCAGAACTCAAAGGTGATTCTAGATTCAAGGAGGCTCCTAGGCCTTCAGTGGCAGGAGCTCATGGATCTTTGCTTGCTATGATTAAGCAACATAACACGTCTTCTTTTTCTGGTCCTAGTACTAACTGATGGCTATTTGTGTGCTTCAATTCAGGGCCCTAAAAGAGAATCTGATTGGTCCAGTCCATTTTGGGGGGTAGACTGTAACTTCCTGACCAGCCTATGGATTGTCTGCCACTGGCTCAGGTGCCTGGGCCGGGGCCAATCACCTGGGGACAGAGGAGGTAGGGTGCTGGGTACTAAATGTGGTTTCCTGGGCCTGTCCCTTCAGCAGAAGTGTGGGCATGGTTGGTCCCCTCAGGACAGACTGTAGGTGGGTTGGCACAGTGCTGACCTTTCCACAACACCAGTGTCTGAGACACTGATGTCATATAACCAAGTCATACAGTGGTAGATCAAGGCAAGATGATGTTGTTTCAACAAAGATACAGATGCAACTCAGAAAGATACCCACAAAACCACATGCATGTATCTTTGCTATCTGCATGCTTAAAACAGGAAATAAATTTCATTATGTCTTCGTGATGTTTTATCTAAAATAATTTATTCTCTTGCCTAAGTTTAGCTCTCAAAGTCCTGTAGCTTTCTCAGTCAGGGCCTCCCAGTTTTGGTGAGCAGATTGTATTCAGCACAATTCCAACCGATGTCATTCATAGAGATTTCAACATAATGACTAAACTGAAATGCATTAACCTTTGCAGCTGTCAGCCAGATATAGAGGTTCTGTTGTGATTGAGCTGGTCAACACCTACTGATTTGTTATTACTATTGACTAAATATCTACAATGCTGTGGACTACAGGTTTAAACACAGGCAGAATGGACATCTACATAACTTCAGAGGTCCCTGTGTCAAATCTATGATGCCAGTGGTGCTGATGATCTCTCCTGTGAGGACTGGTCTGCTTTCACCCAGGGACATAGGATGGGGACGTTTGATTGGGGCGGGAATGTTAAGGAGTGTGGGTTGAGAGCCGGGACTGGATGCATTGCTGTGATGAGTGGGAAGGCTGTGGTCTTGCTGGGGTAGGCTGGCCAATAGAAAGGCAGAAAGCATGACAAGCTTAACTTGGTTTGCATTACAGTTCTGGGGAATAAATTCTAGACAAAAACCAGATCCTTGGGTTCAAGGTAATTGTCTTAAGACTATATATATATATATACATATATATATATATATACATGCACTGTACTCTCTTTTTTTGAGTTCTGAGTAGAAACCAGTCTCTCCTGAGGTCCCCAGCACTCTACTCTAGCTGCATTTCTCTTGTGCCCTGCATCACTTTCCATCTGTATTTAAAAAATCTCTGCCTGATTTTTCCCCACCCTTGAATGGAAATTTCTTTTAAGACAAGATCAATATCTGATTTGTCCTGGTGTTCCTGCCATGGCTTGGAACATGCCAGGCATTTAATAAATATCTGTTGGACAAATGAGAGTAAGAACCTAATTTGCCTTTTGAGTGGCCAAAGTGACCACGATCCATGTTGTTCTCTCGGCACAGTGACAGTATTTGGCGCAGAAATGTCTGAGATGGCACCATTGCCAAATTTATTTCAAAATTTCAAATGTCTCTAACGTAGGTACTGTGGAAACACCATTAATATATCTTGCAATTATAAAGTGGATACGGGCTCTGTTGATTGCCAGAACAAAGAGGGAATTCTGAGGGGCAGATCTGGAACATCCTTTGAGTACAGAGACGGAGGAGGAGGAGGAAGGGGAAGAGGAAGAGGGGAGGATAATAGCATTTATTGACAGTTTACTATGTGCCAGGCCCTGTCATAAGCATTACACATTTATTAATGCACTTAATGCTCACCACAGCCCTGTGAGGAAGGCAGTATGAGCCCATTTTACAGATGAGTCTGTTGTAAGACAGCCGGTTGCCTTTCAGTCCACACAGTCTGTGTCGCTGGACTCCTGGGACTCACTTCTCTGTGGTTCTTCCTTTCTCCCTCCTTTTCTGTTCCTCGGCCTTCTCGGGAAGCCTTGCATGGTCAAAGACGAGATAATATTAATAACTGTTCGTGATTTCATCCTGGGGGTGGGGCACACGCTGGCTCTTTACTGGCCTCTCTGGGATAAGCCTAGGTCTTTAATATTCTTCAAAATAGAGTGTCAGTAAGATGGACAAACCCATTTCTTGCCAATATTTAGTGCTCTGAGAGAATAACACTGGTGCAATAGTTTCCAAAACAAAACCAAACCTTTCTTCACAGGTATGAGAATGGAGAGCGATGAAGGGCCAGGAGGAGTCCGACAGCCCTGTCCTCCCACAGTCGTCTGAGCAACCCCGGCGGTCGGTGTCTGCTTGGGCAGATCTGCTTTTCCGGTCATGCCAGACGAAGGAGCTCCCTGCCTCGAATCTGCTCTGACTTTCAAAGACACCGCTCTAGAACTGCCACCATTATTTGGCTAAACAATTCCCACTTCCCAGTGGGGTACCTTCATTCCGTATCCGCTTTGATGGTTGGCATTTGGGGTTGGCAGTGGAGGTTTCTTCTCACTCGCCGCAGAACTGCGTCTAAGACAGAGAAGCTAAGTCAGTGGCAGGAAAGTTTGATTTGTTCCAAACAGACTGAAAAAAACTTACCCTTCAGGAACTTAGGTATCCTGGGTCCAGACTGCCCACAGAAGCGCTGAGATGACATAATTTCTCAAATATTTTTAAATATAGCTGGCTAAGGTGGAGAATTGAGGTGGTATCCAGAGTTCTGGTTTGCAACATAAAACACTTCAGAATAATGCAACTTTATTCCTATAGCCACCTGCCTAGAAAAGCTTGGCATACAGTGGCACTCAACATGTGTGGAGTGAATGAATGAATGGAGAAAAAGTCTAGAAAGGTACCAAACGTCAATGTTGAAAGTGATTATCATCTCTTTAAATAGCTGCATGTTCTGGCTTTTCTGTTATAAATATGTATTAGTTTTGTAATCGTTTTAAAAATATAGCTTCAATTTTCCCAGAAATTACTGATTTGACGCTGAAGTGAGGGCAAAGTTCAAAAGCGGTCCTGCCAGCTTTATTATCGCCAAGCTCAGCGCGTCTTGTGTGTGGCACAGCACGGCCCCTGCGGTGAGTTCCTGGAAGACCGGCCCCTTCACGATCAGATCAAGTCAATACTTTCTAGCCAATGGGGAAGTAGCTACTTCGTTCTCTGAGCAAAGGGCTTCTTAAAATCACAAGACGTTAGAGGTTGCCTTGCCCAATTTTCTTAGTTTTCAGATGAAGACACTGAGTCCAGAGAGGTGGTGGGCCTTGAGTAAGTCAGTGAGGAAACAGGCGTTAGAGTCAAGGTCTTCTAACTTCAAACAAATCTCTCCATTCCTCACTGTAGCAGTCAGAGACTCAGAAAGAAACAAGTGGCATGCTCAGTTGGGTAACTGAGGAACATTTAATAAAGAGACAATTTAAAAGGTGTGGGCAGAGTTAGGAAGACTGGCACAGGAAGCGAAGCACTCCAGATCCGCAACAACGGAGAGCTGTGACCACCCCCAGGCTGAGGCAGGTAAACGTGGGGGCCAGTATGGAACCTGAAAGAGCAGACGGGCAGAGAAGGTGGCTGCAGGCACCGGGACCTGCTGTAGAGGGACACAACCATCCTGCAGTGGCCCAGGAGCAATGGCAAAACCGGGGAATACATAGCCCACCCTCACTCTTTTCCCAGCTGGAAGCCAAAGGTCAAGGGAGCTCATCGGTGCCCTGCAAAGAGGTCGGCGTCCCAGGGCACCGGGCAGAGTGAGGAAGGGTGGGGAGGGCATCGGGGGCTTGTGGAGAACACCCAGCATGCTGGCCTTCTGGAAGGTAAACCCGGTCCCATCTTTGCCCTCTGCCCTTTCATTTGATTCAGCTTCCAATCAGTAATAAGCTGGGCAATTGAGTTTACATTTTTAAAAACTATTATTGTACAAATAATACATATTTACTACAAGAACCAGAGCATGCAGCTATTTAAATAAATGATTACTTTCAGCATGCATGATTGACACCTTTCTAGATGTTTTTCTATCCATGCCTACCTTCATTCCTGCCATACGTACTTACGGAATGCCAGCGTGTGCCGGGCTGTTTTAGACAGGTGGACGTAGTAGAAAACAAAATAGACAATGGACACACATCCCTGCCCTCAAGGAGCTAACATTCTAGTGGGGGAGGAGGCACAGGAAACAAGGTAAATAACCAAAATGATAGAGTGTGAGACAGTGATTAAGGTGTAAGAAAAAAAAGAAAACAGGGAAAGGAATAAATAGGGGGTCATGGGAAGGTATTGTAATTTTAAATAAGGTGGCGGGTGTGTGTGTGTGTGTGTGTGTGTGTGTGATGAGAGAGAGAGGACACACAGCACGGCGCCCCTCTGTTGGGCTTTTCCTCTGGCTAATTGCTGAGTGTTCAGGTAACGGGGAGTGTAGGTGGTGTGACTTCCCCCCTCCCTCGCAGTTTCAAAATGTCTCTCTTTAGATTTTCTAAAGGGCAAAGAGTGGAGACACTCTTAATATTAACCATTAAAAAAGTGCCATGGGGAATCCTCAGTGCAAGTTTATTAGCCAAATTCTTGGTGTGTGTCTGTCCCTTTCTAGCTGGTAACCTGGGGGAAGTCACTTAACCTCTCTGAGCCTTGGCTTCCTCATGGGTGAAAATGAGGGTTTTGGTGACAGAGGAAATAAGGTTAGATCTGTGAGGGACCCGGTGCCTGGCACACAGTGGGTATCTGATAGATGGTCGCTTCGTTCCTCCATCTGGTAAAATTATGGACACAAGATCCATGGCATGGGGGAGCGGACTGAATAGTCTATTAATACATGGGGGGGCGGACTGAATAGTCTATTAATACTAATAGCTGGCATCAACTGACCTCCTGTGACTCAGGCAAACCCTTTACGTATGTCATCTCATTAAAACCTTGCATTTAAAATGAGGAAATGGAAGCACAGAGCCGGCTTGCACAGGTGGCAGGTTGCAGAAACAAGGCCCGAGTCCTAGTCTGGTTGACGCCAAAACCTGTGCTCTCTTCACTGAGGCCCTGTGCCCCTCCTCTCCCCTGCCCGCCCCATTCCCATGAGGAAGAGTCAAGGCTGGATGGAGCCAGAGTGTAGGGAGGTGTTTTCTCAAAATCTGAAAACCCATGAAGCTACCCAGACTACCAGGGAAAGGACCATTACTACCCTAGAAAAGCTGTTTACTAAATCCCAGTGACGGTTCTGCAAGTTGGCTGATTACCTGTGGATCACATGGGTGGTTTTTTTTTTTTTTTTAATGCAAATGTTGGGGGTTTACCTCTTGAAATTCTCGCTCAGTAGGTCTGGGATAAGGCATGAGTGCTCGCATTTTTTAACAGCCAGCCTTGGATACCAGCTCCTTAGGCTCCATTCCACTAATGCACCTTGGGAATCTTCTGTTCTCAGCTCCTGTTTACAACAGAGATCATGAATTATAACTCTTCCCAGTGGTAATGAGTGCTGGGTAATCTCATCCAGGCTTCGTCTGAATCTTTGATAAAACTATTGGAGCAGGACAAGGTCAAGTCGCCTTGAAGCGTTAATATGAGAGGCTCCCTCCTGGTCAGCCCACTGGCCAGTGTTCTTTGCCAGTCAAAGAGTTTCTACGAGGACATTATAAGATACCTTTACAAATGCCAAAATCAAGGTACACGATGTCAGCACTGCTCTCTTCACTTAACATTCTAGAAGACTCATCAAAAACAAAGTGCAATTGGTTATTGTAACTCTTTATCGGTGAACGCAACTCATACTAGTTGCCAGTAATTAGCGACTTCTTCTCCAAGGGTTCAGAAGTCTTTTTTTGTTTTTTGAGAAACAAAAGAATCTACTGTCTTCTTGATAGGTTTCCACAAATGTGAGCTGGAAAACGGTGCGAACATCAGTCTACTGTGAAATCAATTTGGGCCTCACATGGCATTGCTTGAGCCTTGACATTGCATTTCTCTCAAGAACAAGGGTTCACATTGTCAATATATATCTAGGGACTTTTGAGGGCAGGTTATAAAGAAGTTGTACATTTACTGTGTTTCTTTAATAATCGAGAAAGGAGAAAGCTACACAGTCTGCATATTAAATGTAGATCGTTTAGCTGGTCTACATGGAAACCTCAGGCTCACACCCATCTATCCTATCGCTTCCTTGATGACAGCAAATGGAGTGTTCTCTCTCCACCCCCATAACTTGCAAAAGCCCACATGCATTTTGGAGGCAGGTTCCCTCTGGCACCTTCTTTCCTGGTTCTCTCTTATTCTTCCTTGACTACTATTCTTGAGGACTACCCCAATCTTTATTGGAATAGCTCATGCTCTACTCCTTGGTCTGGATCCAAGGGCTTTGGTGGCACAAACTCCGTGTCAGCATTTAACCCCTCAGCCCTACTTCCAGAAGACTGTGCTAAGAAGATCTTTTACCACTCGCGCCCTTGAACTACCCCGTCTTTTAGAGACAGAGGGGATTTCACCCACAGACAGTGATGGTTATCTGACCCAGTGCAGACATTAATTAAACGGAGATGCTTTCACCCAGTCCAAGGGTCATGACTGGGTGTTCTTTCTTCCAAACTGGGCAGAAGGTCCAGCCTTGTGATTTCTCTGATTTTAAATACTGTGTCTCTCCAGCTTCCTTCTACTGTACCCTTTGACCGAATGCTTGCAACTTGATTTGTAGGGGCCAATTCCTGTAAAATAATGTCCTACTTAGACTCTGCTCTAGATGTAGGTGCAATTTCCAGCAACCACGGAAATAATTGGGTGGTGGAGGAAACAAGAGGAGTCACCAAGGCCATGCACTGAGGCCATGCAGTTTTCTCTGTGGAACAGACTTCTAGGCCCAGTGTGTTAGTTTCCTATGGCTGCTGTAACAAATCACCACACATTTAGTAGCTCAAAACAACACAAATTTATTGTCCTACAGGTTGGAAGGTCAAAAGTTTAAAATGAGTCTCAGTGGGCTAAAATCAAGGTGTCAGCAGGGCTGCTTTCCTTTCTGGACGCTTCAGCGGGGAGAATCTGATTTTTTTGCCTTTTCCAGCTTCTAGCTTCTGGCTGTCTCCATTCGTGGACTTGTGTCCCTCTTCCGCGGTTGGATGGCTTCCACCTTCAAAGCCAGCAAGGGCTGGTTAAGACTCTCTCAGATCAAAATCACTCTAACACGGACTCTCTTGTTTTCCCCTTTCACCTGTAAGAACTCTTATGCTTCCATTGGGCCCACCTGGTAATCTAGAATAAGCTCCACATGTCAAGGGCAGCTGATCAGCAACCTTAATTCCCCCTTGCCACGTACATAATGTATTCAGAGAGTCTGGGAATTGGGACGTGCACATCTTTGTGTGGGGGGGCATTCTTCTGGCTTCCCTACCCAGACTCAGCCATACATATCCTTCCTGAGCAGTCACACAGATTTGGCTATTTGGTGTTTGAGCTGTTAAAAGTAGGAAGCACTGTGAACTGTCTACAATGGGAAATGAGAGCTGGTCGACTAATGTTAAAAGAAGAGGTCAAAACCCAAAACCAGCCACTGCGCTAGCAAACTGCAGGCATCTGAGGTCACCGACAATGGGGAAAATCATCCCTACCCACGTCACTAGCACCCAGGAGTGTGTGATTTTATTGTGCAAAATTTTAAACGCTGTTCAGAATTGTGAACCAGAATGATTAAGACAATGTTTTATTGAGTTTAAAAAGCAAGCAGCACACCATATTATTTTACAAGGATTAAATAATAAAATCATAAAACATCAAGAGAAAATTTAGTGAATATTCATCTGACTTCTGAAAGAGAAACGATTTTCTAAGCACAAAAACAAAGGAAGAAATACAAAAAAAAGCCATATTTTTGTATCAAAAGAAGACTTATACATTAAAAGTAATAAACAAACTAAAAGGTAAACAGCAGGTTGTGAAAGCGATTTGTCACAAACAGAACATTCAAGACCCTTAATAGAGTTCACACAAATCAATGAGTAAAATATTAAGGCCACAACAGAAAAACAGGCATATTATATATAGACAATTCATAGGAGAAAAAAATATTGGTGGCAAATTAGTGTATATAAATGTTTAAGTTCACTGGTAATGAAAAGTGAAAACAGTTATGAGATAGCAGTTTTAACTCATCAAATTAACACAGATTTTTTAAAAATGATAATATTTAATGTTGGTGAGGGCATGGTAAAATTACTCTATGAGAGAAAATTATCATTACTCTCATAAACTGCTGGGGATATGTATATGGTACAAATCTCTCAACGGCAATTTGATAATATATAGGAAGACCCACAAATCTTTGTATCTTTTGACACATTAATTTCACTCATAAGCATCTATTCAAAAGAAGTAGAAATAGAGACAAAGGTTTCAGCAAAAAGATACTCATCTTTAGTCATAATAAAAACATAATAAAAATGGTTCAAGTCTGATACATTTATATTATAGACTATCATAGAGCCATTAAAACATGAATTTCAAAGAATGTCTAATGATGTAGAAAATATTAAGTGAATTGTACCAGTTATTTTATATTTCAGCATATATTTTATGCACAATAAGCACATTTCTCATCTTATGCACAATAAGATGAGAGAAATTACATCAAATGTTAATGGAGGTATGGGTTTGGGAGTAACTTTTGCCTTATTTATCCTTTTCCAAATTTTTCAAGCTTTGAAAAAGAAGTATGTATTTACTTATATACTTAGAAATGTGTCATTTTATTTCTAATAATCAAAAATAGAGCTGTGTGTAAGACATCTCTGTGTGTAATACAGAAAGATTTTTTGGTAAAATGGTTTAATTGTTTTGGTGTTTGAAGCTTCAGTGATATAGGCAATTCATCTACATGAAGTCTTATCTCCCAATGGATAAGACATTGTTGTCTTTTGGAAATGCTAGCTTACTTTAATGAAAGATAAATCTCTAAATTCATATAATTTGGTTAAGTGTTTGGTTTATGACAGTATTTTCCCAAGTGTGTTTCGGGAAAAAGGAGTGTTTTAAGTTGCTCTGTGAGAAAAAGCTGTTAGAGTTCAAATAAAATCAGAAACTACTGCATACTATACCATCATCTCTCACTATTTATGGGGGATGGGTTCCAGGACCCCCGCAGATACCAAAACCCATGGATGCTCAAATCCCTTATATAAAATGGTGTAGTATTTGCATATAACCTATGTACATCCTTTAAATCATCTCTAGACTACTTATATCAATAATACCTAATACAGTGCCTACACAACATTTCATTCACGTGGATTCAACATAGTACTTGGCACATGGCAAATTCAAGTTTTGCTTTTTGGAACTTTGTGAGATTTTTTCTCCAAATATTTTTTATCTGAAGTTGGTTGAATCCAAGGACACAGAACCTGCGAATATGGAAAGCCCACTGTATTCCTTTCTTGGTGAGTCAATTCACATTAGCATATTCAAGGCTCTGAAAAGTCCTTCAGTAGCGAAACCTGCTTAATTCTGTTTAGACCAGAGCTTCCTAAAGCAGTACCTTTCAGAATTCTATCGAGAGCGCCTACTAACATCTCCCCCAAAATCGTGTTTTGCGTATGTTACACACTTTGGAAAACCATGAGTGTTAGCGAAGCTCAGCTGACTCACTCTGGCTCACAACTTTGTGGACTATGAAGCTAGAAGATGTGAATCCAGTTTTGATTAACTTTTCAGAAACTGTCAGGAAAATTCTAGCTGAGACGATGGCAAGGTTGTGCTTGGCAAGCTCGAGGCTCTGTGTGGTAGCTATGTGCTTGGGAAGACTTCACACTCTTTTTCAAGTTGCAGAGTCCCCTCTCCCACATTCCGTCACCAGTCCCAAGCCAGTGAGTGGCTGCCAGCCAGGGTCCTCTGAGCTGCTGCAGGCATCCCTCTCCACACACTGTGCCCAGGGGGGATGGGGCTTCCAGGCACGGAACCTGAAGGGGGACTGCTTCTCCAACTCCTGCTCCAGACTGGGAAATGATGTGCGATCCCTTAGTCACACCTGTTACATCTGGGAAGGTGTAAATGTGGAGTCCACTGCTAGAAAGCTAACCTTGTGTGAGACGATACTGAAGACATGGAGTTTCCAGAGAGTGGTGCAAATGAGGTTTTTCTTGTCTCAATGACAAGAGTGTCTTCTCTCTCTCATCCTTTGTTCTTTTCTTCCAAGGCCCTTTTGGTCTTTGTGAGCCCTGTGGCTTTTCCTTAAGGTCCAGGATCCCAGGTGATGGGCTCTTTTTGGAACTAGAGTAGCCATGCCATGATTTTCAGCTCCACCCAAGCGAAACAATGTCTTTGGCTCATCTTGACGCTCTCCGATGGCATTCATTAAGTGTCTCATTAGACTTCCAGAGCCTCCACTTCTTTTCTCTGGCTTTACCAGACTCTGTCCTAGGGAAAAGTGGGAGTGAGGAGAGGAAGGGGAAGTATCTGGTGGGAGACCTATGCCATCCTGCTTGCATTCACAGATCTCCATGACACGGGTGCAGGTTGGGAGCTTCGTAACCGTCTCATCCAGTGGCTTGTGGATATCTAAGGTCAGTGGACAGAGGGACATGCAGGGGGGCCTCCAGATCTGATTTACCAATTCAGCCACAGCAACTCTACTATTTTATGTATTGGAGCTGCAGGTAAGATTTTGTTTGAAGAAAGGTCTCTGCTGCTAAAAGAAACAGTTGAACACAACAGATCTAGTCCAGCTCCTTCCATGAGTCTGTCTGCAACAGGCAGCCATGCAGCTTCTTCTCACATCCCTCCAGTGACAGGGAGCTCATTACCATTCCATATTTGGTTGTATGCTGCATGGGACAGAAGTCTGCTTCCCTGGGACTCATACCCATTTGTCCCAGTTCTGCTTTCTGGAGACAAACAGAAATAGTTTACACCAATTTCCAACTCTTAGCCCTACCAGGGCAAGAACTTTGTCAGTTTGGTTCTTTGGTGTTTCTCCAGAGCAATTCCTGGCACATCGTGGGAACTTAATAGGTGATAACTGAATGGATGAGGACCTTAATGTGTCTGTTGTAAGATTACTCTATGACTTGAGTATTTTTTTTTTTTTTTTTGAGACAGAGTCTCCCTCTGTTGCCCAGGCTAGAGTGCTGTGGCATCAGCCTAGCTCATTGCAACCTCAAACTCCTGGGTTCAAGCAATCCTCCTGCCTCAGTCTCCCGAGTAGCTGGGACTACAGGCACTTACCACCATGTCCTACTAATTTTTTCTATTTTTAGTAGAGACAGGATCTTGCTCTTGCTCAAACTGGTCTCAAACTCCTGAGCTCAAGTGATCCTCCCCACTTAGCCTCCCAGAGTGCTAGGATTACAGGTGTGAGCCATTGCATCCAGACATGACTTGATTATTAAAAACTGGCACACGTAAGAGCTCATATGATAGTAACCTCCCCACTTCTCAACCTGTATCCTATTTGTCAAAGGCATCCTGGACTTAGAGCTAATATGTTAAGGATGTTTGGGTATGGGGTAAGGACTCTTTGGGGTTTAATTTATTCCACCAAGTGCTTCTGAAAAGAAGCTGCAAAACAGGCACTGCATAAAAAGCAACTTGATAACCATGATGAAAGCTCCCAGACACTTGTCAGGGAATGAGCTATGGCCCAGGCATGAGGGTCAGACCTTATCAGTGGTGACCAACATGGCAGGACTTGAGAGGTACTGGAGAGTCCCACCAGATCCTATGATAAAGCCAGAAACTTCATCATTAGAGAGTCACTCCTTTGGGCGAAGTACTTATCTCTCTGATAAATGTAAACACTGGTCATATGGAGTTGCCAATATCTCGGCGTGAATTAGCTGATCTGATTGTTTTCTTTAAAGACAAGAGACCCTAATCATACTGGTTTCTGGAAAAGAACTAGGCCCCAGAGCAAGAAGAGGCAAAGGCAAGTGAGCTGGAGGGCGAACAGAAAGTATATTTTGTTTAACTGGGTACATATTCAGGCCCCTGAAAGCTGCTTCAGTTTGGAAAAGGCCATCTGGGATGGGGGAATATTGGTCTGACCCCATGGAAACCCTGTGAAACTGCACACACCCCTCCCCTGACACTGAGTCTTCCACGGGAATTTGATATAAGGGACGAGTGTGCTGGACATTTTGGAAGATGAGCGCTGGATGCACTCAAAGAACTTGGCGGGGAGGCAGCCAAGCTCGCCTGGGGCCATCTTCTCACCACAGAAGGGAAAAACCAATCCCTGACTAGCATGCGGCTGATTATTAGCCGTGTGATGAAGTGTTACTTCCCGTGCAGGACATTCACATTTCTTGAGAAACTCTTTCTCAATCACAGTGAGGGACAATTTTAGAAAATGAAGGCCTTTGTTTTCTTCCTCTATGTGTGTGCTCCCCGCTTCCCTGCACTTCCCCCAAATCACACACCCTACCCCCGAGGAGAGATCTGAAGTGGGAGTGTGTGTGACCACATGGGGACAGGGAGGCAGGCAGGAAAACGCAAGTTACCTGCCCTAGTACAACCTGAATTGCAGAACCCACACCTCTTCCTGAGTTTTCGCAGCCAGGTGTTGCTTGCTTTTCGTTCTTGTTTTCTTTCCAGATAATGCAACTAATATCTTTATCCTTGTGGGGGCGTGTTTACTATGCTGAGATCACATTTACATTACTCATGTAACGATCTGCAATGTTTTGAAACCGACATGTCTCACCATATCCTGGAGTGGGGTTTTTTCCCTGCCTGATGCTTTGGTTGATAAGTGCCGCCCATGGCCATGACCTTTAAGACGCACCATCCAGAGGGCGTGGGGTTTGGGTGAGAGGCGGCAAAGGCCACCCCGTCAGCGGGATCACTGTTAGCTCCCGCTC